>OW026523.1:0-1200000 GCA_932274085.1 Protocalliphora azurea
CTTTTGTTTTTTCTCCTCTTTTTCACCCTTTTATAATTCTTGTTTTTCCACCACCGTTTTTGTTGTTACTTCTTCTTCATTTTTCTCCTCTTCTTTTCTATTTTCTTTTACTTCTTTCCTATATACTTTATAATTTATAGTCCTTCTTCTTCCCTAACATTTTATTTTGATTCCTCAGCTTCTTCAGCTACTTCAACTTCTTTCTCTTGCTCTTCTTCTTTTGTGTTATCCTCCTTTTCTTGCTCTTTATTCTCTTCTTTTTCTTGTTTATTTTCTTCTGCCTTTACTTCTTCCTTTTTCTCTTCTTCTTTAGCAGCTTCTTTTTTAGTTTCTTTAAATCCTTCTGAAGCCTTTTCTTGCACTTTTTCTTCCATTTCTACATCTTCTACTTTATTAGCCAATTCTTTTTCTTTTATCTCCTCCTCCTTCTTATTTTCCCCTTTAGCTACTTCTTCCTTTTTATTATCCCTCTCTATTTCCTTAACCTCCTCCTTTTTCTCCTCTTCCACCGTCTTTTCTTCTGCCTTATCTCTTCACAATCCATTTTCTTATCACCATCTACCTTAACCTCTTTCACCTTTTTCTCCTTCTCCTCTACTTTCTTCTTTTCCTCTTCAACCTTTGTTTCTTTACTTTCTTTTTCTTCTTTAGCCACCTCCTTCTCTTGCGGTTTCTCTTCCTCTTCAGGCAAATCTAATATAAAGGCGGCGCTGTTTTAGTAGTTTTATCTAGTGGTTTTTCTAATTCATTTAACGGCGCATATTTTCCTTTTGTTTCATTTTCTGTTGTTTGTTGTTCTTGTATTTTAGTTGTAGCAGTGTTTCCTTCTTCTTGTTTTTCTATTACTTTTTTATCTTCTTCTTTAACCTTCTCTTCTTCTTTTGTGTTATCCTCCTTTTCTTGCTCTTTATTATCTTCTTTTTCTTGTTTATTTTCTATTGATATTTTTCGCATTATTATCTTTATTTTAATCGAACGAAAAATAAAAATTAAAATTATAATTTGCACTGTTAAATGTAAATAATTAAAAAATGTCTAACTATTCATTCATTGATTGTATTAAATTAGATTGTAAGTTTTATCTACCTTATATTGATTTGATTACATTTTATTAATAAGTTATAAATTGTGCTTTCGATTGCTGCTGCTGCTTGTGTTTCTTCTTTTTCTTTAAGAGTGTCTTTTGTTTTTTCTCCTCTTTTTCACCCTTTTATAATTCTTGTTTTTCCACCACCGTTTTTGTTGTTACTTCTTCTTCATTTTTCTCCTCTTCTTTTCTATTTTCTTTTACTTCTTTCCTATATACTTTATAATTTATAGTCCTTCTTCTTCCCTAACATTTTATTTTGATTCCTCAGCTTCTTCAGCTACTTCAACTTCTTTCTCTTGCTCTTCTTCTTTTGTGTTATCCTCCTTTTCTTGCTCTTTATTCTCTTCTTTTTCTTGTTTATTTTCTTCTGCCTTTACTTCTTCCTTTTTCTCTTCTTCTTTAGCAGCTTCTTTTTTAGTTTCTTTAAATCCTTCTGAAGCCTTTTCTTGCACTTTTTCTTCCATTTCTACATCTTCTACTTTATTAGCCAATTCTTTTTCTTTTATCTCCTCCTCCTTCTTATTTTCCCCTTTAGCTACTTCTTCCTTTTTATTATCCCTCTCTATTTCCTTAACCTCCTCCTTCTTCTCCTCTTCCACCTTCTTTTCTTCTGCCTTATCTCTTCACAATCCATTTTCTTATCACCATCTACCTTAACCTCTTTCACCTTTTTCTCCTTCTCCTCTACTTTCTTCTTTTCCTCTTCAACCTTTGTTTCTTTACTTTCTTTTTCTTCTTTAGCCACCTCCTTCTCTTGCGGTTTCTCTTCCTCTTCAGGCAAATCTAATATAAAGGCGGCGCTGTTTTAGTAGTTTTATCTAGTGGTTTTTCTAATTCATTTAACGGCGCATCTTTTCCTTTTGTTTCATTTTCTATTGTTTGTTGTTCTTGTGTTTTAGTTGTGGCAGTGTTTCCTTCTTCTTGTTTTTCTATTACTTTTTTATCTTCTTCTTTAACCTTCTCTTCTTCTTTTGTGTTATCCTCCTTTTCTTGCTCTTTATTATCTTCTTTTTCTTGTTTATTTTCTATTGATATTTTTCGCATTATTATCTTTATTTTAATCGAACGAAAAATAAAAATTAAAATTATAATTTGCACTGTTAAATGTAAATAATTAAAAAATGTCTAACTATTCATTCATTGATTGTATTAAATTAGATTGTAAGTTTTATCTACCTTATATTGATTTGATTACATTTTATTAATAAGTTATAAATTGTGCTTTCGATTGCTGCTGCTGCTTGTGTTTCTTCTTTTTCTTTAAGAGTGTCTTTTGTTTTTTCTCCTCTTTTTCACCCTTTTATAATTCTTGTTTTTCCACCACCGTTTTTGTTGTTACTTCTTCTTCATTTTTATCCTCTTCTTTTCTATTTTCTTTTACTTCTTTCCTATATACTTTATAATTTATAGTCCTTCTTCTTCCCTAATATTTTATTTTGATTCCTCAGCTTCTTCAGCTACTTCAACTTCTTTCTCTTGCTCTTCTTCTTTTGTGTTATCCTCCTTTTCTTGCTCTTTATTCTCTTCTTTTTCTTGTTTATTTTCTTCTGCCTTTACTTCTTCCTTTTTCTCTTCTTCTTTAGCAGCTTCTTTTTTAGTTTCTTTAAATCCTTCTGAAGCCTTTTCTTGCACTTTTTCTTCCATTTCTACATCTTCTACTTTATTAGCCAATTCTTTTTCTTTTATCTCCTCCTCCTTCTTATTTTCCCCTTTAGCTACTTCTTCCTTTTTATTATCCCTCTCTATTTCCTTAACCTCCTCCTTCTTCTCCTCTTCCACCTTCTTTTCTTCTGCCTTATCTCTTCACAATCCATTTTCTTATCACCATCTACCTTAACCTCTTTCACCTTTTTCTCCTTCTCCTCTACTTTCTTCTTTTCCTCTTCAACCTTTGTTTCTTTACTTTCTTTTTCTTCTTTAGCCACCTCCTTCTCTTGCGGTTTCTCTTCCTCTTCAGGCAAATCTAATATAAAGGCGGCGCTGTTTTAGTAGTTTTATCTAGTGGTTTTTCTAATTCATTTAACGGCGCATCTTTTCCTTTTGTTTCATTTTCTATTGTTTGTTGTTCTTGTGTTTTAGTTGTGGCAGTGTTTCCTTCTTCTTGTTTTTCTATTACTCTTTTATCTTCTTCTTTAACCTTCTCTTCTTCTTTTGTGTTATCCTCCTTTTCTTGCTCTTTATTATCTTCTTTTTCTTGTTTATTTTCTATTGATATTTTTCGCATTATTATCTTTATTTTAATCGAACGAAAAATAAAAATTAAAATTATAATTTGCACTGTTAAATGTAAATAATTAAAAAATGTCTAACTATTCATTCATTGATTGTATTAAATTAGATTGTAAGTTTTATCTACCTTATATTGATTTGATTACATTTTATTAATAAGTTATAAATTGTGCTTTCGATTGCTGCTGCTGCTGCTTGTGTTTATTCTTTTTCTTTAAGAGTGTCTTTTGTTTTTTCTCCTCTTTTTCACCCTTTTATAATTCTTGTTTTTCCACCACCGTTTTTGTTGTTACTTCTTCTTCATTTTTCTCCTCTTCTTTTCTATTTGCTTTAACTTCTTTCCTATATACTTTATAATTTATAGTCCTTCTTCTTCCCTAACATTTTATTTTGATTCCTCAGCTTCTTCAGCTACTTCAACTTCTTTCTCTTGCTCTTCTTCTTTTGTGTTATCCTCCTTTTCTTGCTCTTTATTCTCTTCTTTTTCTTGTTTATTTTCTTCTGCCTTTACCTCTTCCTTTTTCTCTTCTTCTTTAGCAGCTTCTTTTTTAGTTTCTTTAAATCCTTCTGAAGCCTTTTCTTGCACTTTTTCTTCCATTTCTACATCTTCTACTTTATTAGCCAATTCTTTTTCTTTTATCTCCTCCTCCTTCTTATTTTCCCCTTTAGCTACTTCTTCCTTTTTATTATCCCTCTCTATTTCCTTAACCTCCTCCTTCTTCTCCTCTTCCACCTTCTTTTCTTCTGCCTTATCTCTTCACAATCCATTTTCTTATCACCATCTACCTTAACCTCTTTCACCTTTTTCTCCTTCTCCTCTACTTTCTTCTTTTCCTCTTCAACCTTTGTTTCTTTACTTTCTTTTTCTTCTTTAGCCACCTCCTTCTCTTGCGGTTTCTCTTCCTCTTCAGGCAAATCTAATATAAAGGCGGCGCTGTTTTAGTAGTTTTATCTAGTGGTTTTTCTAATTCATTTAACGGCGCATCTTTTCCTTTTGTTTCATTTTCTATTGTTTGTTGTTCTTGTGTTTTAGTTGTGGCAGTGTTTCCTTCTTCTTGTTTTTCTATTACTTTTTTATCTTCTTCTTTAACCTTCTCTTCTTCTTTTGTGTTATCCTCCTTTTCTTGCTCTTTATTATCTTCTTTTTCTTGTTTATTTTCTATTGATATTTTTCGCATTATTATCTTTATTTTAATCGAACGAAAAATAAAAATTAAAATTATAATTTGCACTGTTAAATGTAAATAATTAAAAAATGTCTAACTATTCATTCATTGATTGTATTAAATTAGATTGTAAGTTTTATCTACCTTATATTGATTTGATTACATTTTATTAATAAGTTATAAATTGTGCTTTCGATTGCTGCTGCTGCTGCTTGTGTTTATTCTTTTTCTTTAAGAGTGTCTTTTGTTTTTTCTCCTCTTTTTCACCCTTTTATAATTCTTGTTTTTTCACCACCGTTTTTGTTGTTACTTCTTCTTCATTTTTCTCCTCTTCTTTTCTATTTTCTTTTACTTCTTTCCTATATACTTTATAATTTATAGTCCTTCTTCTTCCCTAACATTTTATTTTGATTCCTCAGCTTCTTCAGCTACTTCAACTTCTTTCTCTTGCTCTTCTTCTTTTGTGTTATCCTCCTTTTCTTGCTCTTTATTCTCTTCTTTTTCTTGTTTATTTTCTTCTGCCTTTACTTCTTCCTTTTTCTCTTCTTCTTTAGCAGCTTCTTTTTTAGTTTCTTTAAATCCTTCTGAAGCCTTTTCTTGCACTTTTTCTTCCATTTCTACATCTTCTACTTTATTAGCCAATTCTTTTTCTTTTATCTCCTCCTCCTTCTTATTTTCCCCTTTAGCTACTTCTTCCTTTTTATTATCCCTCTCTATTTCCTTAACCTCCTCCTTTTTCTCCTCTTCCACCGTCTTTTCTTCTGCCTTATCTCTTCACAATCCATTTTCTTATCACCATCTACCTTAACCTCTTTCACCTTTTTCTCCTTCTCCTCTACTTTCTTCTTTTCCTCTTCAACCTTTGTTTCTTTACTTTCTTTTTCTTCTTTAGCCACCTCCTTCTCTTGCGGTTTCTCTTCCTCTTCAGGCAAATCTAATATAAAGGCGGCGCTGTTTTAGTAGTTTTATCTAGTGGTTTTTCTAATTCATTTAACGGCGCATATTTTCCTTTTGTTTCATTTTCTGTTGTTTGTTGTTCTTGTATTTTAGTTGTAGCAGTGTTTCCTTCTTCTTGTTTTTCTATTACTTTTTTATCTTCTTCTTTAACCTTCTCTTCTTCTTTTGTGTTATCCTCCTTTTCTTGCTCTTTATTATCTTCTTTTTCTTGTTTATTTTCTATTGATATTTTTCGCATTATTATCTTTATTTTAATCGAACGAAAAATAAAAATTAAAATTATAATTTGCACTGTTAAATGTAAATAATTAAAAAATGTCTAACTATTCATTCATTGATTGTATTAAATTAGATTGTAAGTTTTATCTACCTTATATTGATTTGATTACATTTTATTAATAAGTTATAAATTGTGCTTTCGATTGCTGCTGCTGCTGCTTGTGTTTATTCTTTTTCTTTAAGAGTGTCTTTTGTTTTTTCTCCTCTTTTTCACCCTTTTATAATTCTTGTTTTTCCACCACCGTTTTTGTTGTTACTTCTTCTTCATTTTTCTCCTCTTCTTTTCTATTTGCTTTAACTTCTTTCCTATATACTTTATAATTTATAGTCCTTCTTCTTCCCTAACATTTTATTTTGATTCCTCAGCTTCTTCAGCTACTTCAACTTCTTTCTCTTGCTCTTCTTCTTTTGTGTTATCCTCCTTTTCTTGCTCTTTATTCTCTTCTTTTTCTTGTTTATTTTCTTCTGCCTTTACTTCTTCCTTTTTCTCTTCTTCTTTAGCAGCTTCTTTTTTAGTTTCTTTAAATCCTTCTGAAGCCTTTTCTTGCACTTTTTCTTCCATTTCTACATCTTCTACTTTATTAGCCAATTCTTTTTCTTTTATCTCCTCCTCCTTCTTATTTTCCCCTTTAGCTACTTCTTCCTTTTTATTATCCCTCTCTATTTCCTTAACCTCCTCCTTTTTCTCCTCTTCCACCGTCTTTTCTTCTGCCTTATCTCTTCACAATCCATTTTCTTATCACCATCTACCTTAACCTCTTTCACCTTTTTCTCCTTCTCCTCTACTTTCTTCTTTTCCTCTTCAACCTTTGTTTCTTTACTTTCTTTTTCTTCTTTAGCCACCTCCTTCTCTTGCGGTTTCTCTTCCTCTTCAGGCAAATCTAATATAAAGGCGGCGCTGTTTTAGTAGTTTTATCTAGTGGTTTTTCTAATTCATTTAACGGCGCATCTTTTCCTTTTGTTTCATTTTCTATTGTTTGTTGTTCTTGTGTTTTAGTTGTGGCAGTGTTTCCTTCTTCTTGTTTTTCTATTACTTTTTTATCTTCTTCTTTAACCTTCTCTTCTTCTTTTGTGTTATCCTCCTTTTCTTGCTCTTTATTATCTTCTTTTTCTTGTTTATTTTCTATTGATATTTTTCGCATTATTATCTTTATTTTAATCGAACGAAAAATAAAAATTAAAATTATAATTTGCACTGTTAAATGTAAATAATTAAAAAATGTCTAACTATTCATTCATTGATTGTATTAAATTAGATTGTAAGTTTTATCTACCTTATATTGATTTGATTACATTTTATTAATAAGTTATAAATTGTGCTTTCGATTGCTGCTGCTGCTGCTTGTGTTTATTCTTTTTCTTTAAGAGTGTCTTTTGTTTTTTCTCCTCTTTTTCACCCTTTTATAATTCTTGTTTTTCCACCACCGTTTTTGTTGTTACTTCTTCTTCATTTTTCTCCTCTTCTTTTCTATTTGCTTTAACTTCTTTCCTATATACTTTATAATTTATAGTCCTTCTTCTTCCCTAACATTTTATTTTGATTCCTCAGCTTCTTCAGCTACTTCAACTTCTTTCTCTTGCTCTTCTTCTTTTGTGTTATCCTCCTTTTCTTGCTCTTTATTCTCTTCTTTTTCTTGTTTATTTTCTTCTGCCTTTACTTCTTCCTTTTTCTCTTCTTCTTTAGCAGCTTCTTTTTTAGTTTCTTTAAATCCTTCTGAAGCCTTTTCTTGCACTTTTTCTTCCATTTCTACATCTTCTACTTTATTAGCCAATTCTTTTTCTTTTATCTCCTCCTCCTTCTTATTTTCCCCTTTAGCTACTTCTTCCTTTTTATTATCCCTCTCTATTTCCTTAACCTCCCCCTTCTTCTCCTCTTCCACCATCTTTTCTTCTGCCTTATCTCTTCACAATCCATTTTCTTATCACCATCTACCTTAACCTCTTTCACCTTTTTCTCCTTCTCCTCTACTTTCTTCTTTTCCTCTTCAACCTTTGTTTCTTTACTTTCTTTTTCTTCTTTAGCCACCTCCTTCTCTTGCGGTTTCTCTTCCTCTTCAGGCAAATCTAATATAAAGGCGGCGCTGTTTTAGTAGTTTTATCTAGTGGTTTTTCTAATTCATTTAACGGCGCATCTTTTCCTTTTGTTTCATTTTCTATTGTTTTTTGTTCTTGTGTTTTAGTTGTGGCAGTGTTTCCTTCTTCTTGTTTTTCTATTACTTTTTTATCTTCTTCTTTAACCTTCTCTTCTTCTTTTGTGTTATCCTCCTTTTCTTGCTCTTTATTATCTTCTTTTTCTTGTTTATTTTCTATTGATATTTTTCGCATTATTATCTTTATTTTAATCGAACGAAAAATAAAAATTAAAATTATAATTTGCACTGTTAAATGTAAATAATTAAAAAATGTCTAACTATTCATTCATTGATTGTATTAAATTAGATTGTAAGTTTTATCTACCTTATATTGATTTGATTACATTTTATTAATAAGTTATAAATTGTGCTTTCGATTGCTGCTGCTGCTGCTTGTGTTTATTCTTTTTCTTTAAGAGTGTCTTTTGTTTTTTCTCCTCTTTTTCACCCTTTTATAATTCTTGTTTTTCCACCACCGTTTTTGTTGTTACTTCTTCTTCATTTTTCTCCTCTTCTTTTCTATTTGCTTTAACTTCTTTCCTATATACTTTATAATTTATAGTCCTTCTTCTTCCCTAACATTTTATTTTGATTCCTCAGCTTCTTCAGCTACTTCAACTTCTTTCTCTTGCTCTTCTTCTTTTGTGTTATCCTCCTTTTCTTGCTCTTTATTCTCTTCTTTTTCTTGTTTATTTTCTTCTGCCTTTACTTCTTCCTTTTTCTCTTCTTCTTTAGCAGCTTCTTTTTTAGTTTCTTTAAATCCTTCTGAAGCCTTTTCTTGCACTTTTTCTTCCATTTCTACATCTTCTACTTTATTAGCCAATTCTTTTTCTTTTATCTCCTCCTCCTTCTTATTTTCCCCTTTAGCTACTTCATCATTTTTATTATCCCTCTCTATTTCCTTAACCTCCTCCTTCTTCTCCTCTTCCACCTTCTTTTCTTCTGCCTTATCTCTTCACAATCCATTTTCTTATCACCATCTACCTTAACCTCTTTCACCTTTTTCTCCTTCTCCTCTACTTTCTTCTTTTCCTCTTCAACCTTTGTTTCTTTACTTTCTTTTTCTTCTTTAGCCACCTCCTTCTCTTGCGGTTTCTCTTCCTCTTCAGGCAAATCTAATATAAAGGCGGCGCTGTTTTAGTAGTTTTATCTAGTGGTTTTTCTAATTCATTTAACGGCGCATCTTTTCCTTTTGTTTCATTTTCTATTGTTTTTTGTTCTTGTGTTTTAGTTGTGGCAGTGTTTCCTTCTTCTTGTTTTTCTATTACTTTTTTATCTTCTTCTTTAACCTTCTCTTCTTTTTTTGTGTTATCCTCCTTTTCTTGCTCTTTATTATCTTCTTTTTCTTGTTTATTTTCTATTGATATTTTTCGCATTATTATCTTTATTTTAATCGAACGAAAAATAAAAATTAAAATTATAATTTGCACTGTTAAATGTAAATAATTAAAAAATGTCTAACTATTCATTCATTGATTGTATTAAATTAGATTGTAAGTTTTATCTACCTTATATTGATTTGATTACATTTTATTAATAAGTTATAAATTGTGCTTTCGATTGCTGCTGCTGCTTGTGTTTCTTCTTTTTCTTTAAGAGTGTCTTTTGTTTTTTCTCCTCTTTTTCACCCTTTTATAATTCTTGTTTTTCCACCACCGTTTTTGTTGTTACTTCTTCTTCATTTTTCTCCTCTTCTTTTCTATTTTCTTTTACTTCTTTCCTATATACTTTATAATTTATACTCCTTCTTCTTCCCTAACATTTTATTTTGATTCCTCAGCTTCTTCAGCTACTTCAACTTCTTTCTCTTGCTCTTCTTCTTTTGTGTTATCCTCCTTTTCTTGCTCTTTATTCTCTTCTTTTTCTTGTTTATTTTCTTCTGCCTTTACTTCTTCCTTTTTCTCTTCTTCTTTAGCAGCTTCTTTTTTAGTTTCTTTAAATCCTTCTGAAGCCTTTTCTTGCACTTTTTCTTCCATTTCTACATCTTCTACTTTATTAGCCAATTCTTTTTCTTTTATCTCCTCCTCCTTCTTATTTTCCCCTTTAGCTACTTCTTCCTTTTTATTATCCCTCTCTATTTCCTTAACCTCCTCCTTCTTCTCCTCTTCCACCTTCTTTTCTTCTGCCTTATCTCTTCACAATCCATTTTCTTATCACCATCTACCTTAACCTCTTTCACCTTTTTCTCCTTCTCCTCTACTTTCTTCTTTTCCTCTTCAACCTTTGTTTCTTTACTTTCTTTTTCTTCTTTAGCCACCTCCTTCTCTTGCGGTTTCTCTTCCTCTTCAGGCAAATCTAATATAAAGGCGGCGCTGTTTTAGTAGTTTTATCTAGTGGTTTTTCTAATTCATTTAACGGCGCATATTTTCCTTTTGTTTCATTTTCTGTTGTTTGTTGTTCTTGTATTTTAGTTGTAGCAGTGTTTCCTTCTTCTTGTTTTTCTATTACTTTTTTATCTTCTTCTTTAACCTTCTCTTCTTCTTTTGTGTTATCCTCCTTTTCTTGCTCTTTATTATCTTCTTTTTCTTGTTTATTTTCTATTGATATTTTTCGCATTATTATCTTTATTTTAATCGAACGAAAAATAAAAATTAAAATTATAATTTGCACTGTTAAATGTAAATAATTAAAAAATGTCTAACTATTCATTCATTGATTGTATTAAATTAGATTGTAAGTTTTATCTACCTTATATTGATTTGATTACATTTTATTAATAAGTTATAAATTGTGCTTTCGATTGCTGCTGCTGCTGCTTGTGTTTATTCTTTTTCTTTAAGAGTGTCTTTTGTTTTTTCTCCTCTTTTTCACCCTTTTATAATTCTTGTTTTTCCACCACCGTTTTTGTTGTTACTTCTTCTTCATTTTTCTCCTCTTCTTTTCTATTTGCTTTAACTTCTTTCCTATATACTTTATAATTTATAGTCCTTCTTCTTCCCTAACATTTTATTTTGATTCCTCAGCTTCTTCAGCTACTTCAACTTCTTTCTCTTGCTCTTCTTCTTTTGTGTTATCCTCCTTTTCTTGCTCTTTATTCTCTTCTTTTTCTTGTTTATTTTCTTCTGCCTTTACTTCTTCCTTTTTCTCTTCTTCTTTAGCAGCTTCTTTTTTAGTTTCTTTAAATCCTTCTGAAGCCTTTTCTTGCACTTTTTCTTCCATTTCTACATCTTCTACTTTATTAGCCAATTCTTTTTCTTTTATCTCCTCCTCCTTCTTATTTTCCCCTTTAGCTACTTCTTCCTTTTTATTATCCCTCTCTATTTCCTTAACCTCCTCCTTCTTCTCCTCTTCCACCTTCTTTTCTTCTGCCTTATCTCTTCACAATCCATTTTCTTATCACCATCTACCTTAACCTCTTTCACCTTTTTCTCCTTCTCCTCTACTTTCTTCTTTTCCTCTTCAACCTTTGTTTCTTTACTTTCTTTTTCTTCTTTAGCCACCTCCTTCTCTTGCGGTTTCTCTTCCTCTTCAGGCAAATCTAATATAAAGGCGGCGCTGTTTTAGTAGTTTTATCTAGTGGTTTTTCTAATTCATTTAACGGCGCATCTTTTCCTTTTGTTTCATTTTCTATTGTTTTTTGTTCTTGTGTTTTAGTTGTGGCAGTGTTTCCTTCTTCTTGTTTTTCTATTACTTTTTTATCTTCTTCTTTAACCTTCTCTTCTTCTTCTTTAACTTTTTTATCTTCTTCTTTAACTTTTTCTTCTTCTTTTTCTTTTAACTTTTCTTCTTCATTTTGTTTTTCTTCGCATTTTTAGTTTCTTCTTTTGCTTCTTCGGTTTTACTTTCGCGTTTGATTTTTCTTTTTCTTCCTCTTTTTTTGTATTATCCTTTAAGGTTTCTTTATCAGTCTTTTTAGTTTCTTCTACTCCCCCTGTGAGATTTCTTCAGTTTTTTTAGCCGCTGTTTCTTCGGGCTTTTCTTTTTCTAATTTTTCTGTCGCTGCTTCAGCCGTCTTAATTTCTTCGGTTTTTGTTTCATCTTTTTCTTGTTTTTAATCGATCTTGCTCCCCTCCCCCCTCTGTTTTATCTGATTCTTTAGCTTCTTCTGCAGGTTTTTCTGGAATGTCTAATTTTTCTTCTTCTTCTACTTTCTTTGCTGTTTCTTTCTCTAGTTTATTTTCATTTGCTTCTTGATTTTCTTTATCACTTTCGATTGCTGCTGCTGCTTGTGTTTTTTCTTTTTCTTTAAGAGTTTCTTTTGTTTTTTCTCCTCTTTTTCACCCTTTTATAATTCTTGTTTTTCCACCACCGTTTTTGTTGTTACTTCTTCTTCATTTTTCTCCTCTTCTTTTCTATTTTCTTTTACTTCTTTCCTATATACTTTATAATTTATAGTCCTTCTTCTTCCCTAACATTTTATTTTGATTCCTCAGCTTCTTCAGCTACTTCAACTTCTTTCTCTTGCTCTTCTTCTTTTGTGTTATCCTCCTTTTCTTGCTCTTTATTCTCTTCTTTTTCTTGTTTATTTTCTTCTGCCTTTACTTCTTCCTTTTTCTCTTCTTCTTTAGCAGCTTCTTTTTTAGTTTCTTTAAATCCTTCTGAAGCCTTTTCTTGCACTTTTTCTTCCATTTCTACATCTTCTACTTTATTAGCCAATTCTTTTTCTTTTATCTCCTCCTCCTTCTTATTTTCCCCTTTAGCTACTTCTTCCTTTTTATTATCCCTCTCTATTTCCTTAACCTCCTCCTTCTTCTCCTCTTCCACCTTCTTTTCTTCTGCCTTATCTCTTCACAATCCATTTTCTTATCACCATCTACCTTAACCTCTTTCACCTTTTTCTCCTTCTCCTCTACTTTCTTCTTTTCCTCTTCAACCTTTGTTTCTTTACTTTCTTTTTCTTCTTTAGCCACCTCCTTCTCTTGCGGTTTCTCTTCCTCTTCAGGCAAATCTAATATAAAGGCGGCGCTGTTTTAGTAGTTTTATCTAGTGGTTTTTCTAATTCATTTAACGGCGCATCTTTTCCTTTTGTTTCATTTTCTATTGTTTGTTGTTCTTGTGTTTTAGTTGTGGCAGTGTTTCCTTCTTCTTGTTTTTCTATTACTTTTTTATCTTCTTCTTTAACCTTCTCTTCTTCTTTTGTGTTATCCTCCTTTTCTTGCTCTTTATTATCTTCTTTTTCTTGTTTATTTTCTATTGATATTTTTCGCATTATTATCTTTATTTTAATCGAACGAAAAATAAAAATTAAAATTATAATTTGCACTGTTAAATGTAAATAATTAAAAAATGTCTAACTATTCATTCATTGATTGTATTAAATTAGATTGTAAGTTTTATCTATCTTATATTGATTTGATTACATTTTATTAATAAGTTATAAATTGTGCTTTCGATTGCTGCTGCTGCTTGTGTTTCTTCTTTTTCTTTAAGAGTGTCTTTTGTTTTTTCTCCTCTTTTTCACCCTTTTATAATTCTTGTTTTTCCACCACCGTTTTTGTTGTTACTTCTTCTTCATTTTTCTCCTCTTCTTTTCTATTTTCTTTTACTTCTTTCCTATATACTTTATAATTTATAGTCCTTCTTCTTCCCTAACATTTTATTTTGATTCCTCAGCTTCTTCAGCTACTTCAACTTCTTTCTCTTGCTCTTCTTCTTTTGTGTTATCCTCCTTTTCTTGCTCTTTATTCTCTTCTTTTTCTTGTTTATTTTCTTCTGCCTTTACTTCTTCCTTTTTCTCTTCTTCTTTAGCAGCTTCTTTTTTAGTTTCTTTAAATCCTTCTGAAGCCTTTTCTTGCACTTTTTCTTCCATTTCTACATCTTCTACTTTATTAGCCAATTCTTTTTCTTTTATCTCCTCCTCCTTCTTATTTTCCCCTTTAGCTACTTCTTCCTTTTTATTATCCCTCTCTATTTCCTTAACCTCCTCCTT
Source organism: Protocalliphora azurea (assembly GCA_932274085.1). NCBI lineage: Eukaryota > Metazoa > Arthropoda > Insecta > Diptera > Calliphoridae > Protocalliphora > Protocalliphora azurea. The sequence goes on from OW026523.1 coordinate 13,723, forward strand.
CTTCTCCTCTTCCACCTTCTTTTCTTCTGCCTTATCTCTTCACAATCCATTTTCTTATCACCATCTACCTTAACCTCTTTCACCTTTTTCTCCTTCTCCTCTACTTTCTTCTTTTCCTCTTCAACCTTTGTTTCTTTACTTTCTTTTTCTTCTTTAGCCACCTCCTTCTCTTGCGGTTTCTCTTCCTCTTCAGGCAAATCTAATATAAAGGCGGCGCTGTTTTAGTAGTTTTATCTAGTGGTTTTTCTAATTCATTTAACGGCGCATCTTTTCCTTTTGTTTCATTTTCTATTGTTTGTTGTTCTTGTGTTTTAGTTGTGGCAGTGTTTCCTTCTTCTTGTTTTTCTATTACTTTTTTATCTTCTTCTTTAACCTTCTCTTCTTCTTTTGTGTTATCCTCCTTTTCTTGCTCTTTATTATCTTCTTTTTCTTGTTTATTTTCTATTGATATTTTTCGCATTATTATCTTTATTTTAATCGAACGAAAAATAAAAATTAAAATTATAATTTGCACTGTTAAATGTAAATAATTAAAAAATGTCTAACTATTCATTCATTGATTGTATTAAATTAGATTGTAAGTTTTATCTACCTTATATTGATTTGATTACATTTTATTAATAAGTTATAAATTGTGCTTTCGATTGCTGCTGCTGCTTGTGTTTCTTCTTTTTCTTTAAGAGTGTCTTTTGTTTTTTCTCCTCTTTTTCACCCTTTTATAATTCTTGTTTTTCCACCACCGTTTTTGTTGTTACTTCTTCTTCATTTTTCTCCTCTTCTTTTCTATTTTCTTTTACTTCTTTCCTATATACTTTATAATTTATACTCCTTCTTCTTCCCTAACATTTTATTTTGATTCCTCAGCTTCTTCAGCTACTTCAACTTCTTTCTCTTGCTCTTCTTCTTTTGTGTTATCCTCCTTTTCTTGCTCTTTATTCTCTTCTTTTTCTTGTTTATTTTCTTCTGCCTTTACTTCTTCCTTTTTCTCTTCTTCTTTAGCAGCTTCTTTTTTAGTTTCTTTAAATCCTTCTGAAGCCTTTTCTTGCACTTTTTCTTCCATTTCTACATCTTCTACTTTATTAGCCAATTCTTTTTCTTTTATCTCCTCCTCCTTCTTATTTTCCCCTTTAGCTACTTCTTCCTTTTTATTATCCCTCTCTATTTCCTTAACCTCCTCCTTCTTCTCCTCTTCCACCTTCTTTTCTTCTGCCTTATCTCTTCACAATCCATTTTCTTATCACCATCTACCTTAACCTCTTTCACCTTTTTCTCCTTCTCCTCTACTTTCTTCTTTTCCTCTTCAACCTTTGTTTCTTTACTTTCTTTTTCTTCTTTAGCCACCTCCTTCTCTTGCGGTTTCTCTTCCTCTTCAGGCAAATCTAATATAAAGGCGGCGCTGTTTTAGTAGTTTTATCTAGTGGTTTTTCTAATTCATTTAACGGCGCATCTTTTCCTTTTGTTTCATTTTCTATTGTTTTTTGTTCTTGTGTTTTAGTTGTGGCAGTGTTTCCTTCTTCTTGTTTTTCTATTACTTTTTTATCTTCTTCTTTAACCTTCTCTTCTTTTTTTGTGTTATCCTCCTTTTCTTGCTCTTTATTATCTTCTTTTTCTTGTTTATTTTCTATTGATATTTTTCGCATTATTATCTTTATTTTAATCGAACGAAAAATAAAAATTAAAATTATAATTTGCACTGTTAAATGTAAATAATTAAAAAATGTCTAACTATTCATTCATTGATTGTATTAAATTAGATTGTAAGTTTTATCTACCTTATATTGATTTGATTACATTTTATTAATAAGTTATAAATTGTGCTTTCGATTGCTGCTGCTGCTGCTTGTGTTTATTCTTTTTCTTTAAGAGTGTCTTTTGTTTTTTCTCCTCTTTTTCACCCTTTTATAATTCTTGTTTTTCCACCACCGTTTTTGTTGTTACTTCTTCTTCATTTTTCTCCTCTTCTTTTCTATTTGCTTTAACTTCTTTCCTATATACTTTATAATTTATAGTCCTTCTTCTTCCCTAACATTTTATTTTGATTCCTCAGCTTCTTCAGCTACTTCAACTTCTTTCTCTTGCTCTTCTTCTTTTGTGTTATCCTCCTTTTCTTGCTCTTTATTCTCTTCTTTTTCTTGTTTATTTTCTTCTGCCTTTACTTCTTCCTTTTTCTCTTCTTCTTTAGCAGCTTCTTTTTTAGTTTCTTTAAATCCTTCTGAAGCCTTTTCTTGCACTTTTTCTTCCATTTCTACATCTTCTACTTTATTAGCCAATTCTTTTTCTTTTATCTCCTCCTCCTTCTTATTTTCCCCTTTAGCTACTTCATCATTTTTATTATCCCTCTCTATTTCCTTAACCTCCTCCTTCTTCTCCTCTTCCACCTTCTTTTCTTCTGCCTTATCTCTTCACAATCCATTTTCTTATCACCATCTACCTTAACCTCTTTCACCTTTTTCTCCTTCTCCTCTACTTTCTTCTTTTCCTCTTCAACCTTTGTTTCTTTACTTTCTTTTTCTTCTTTAGCCACCTCCTTCTCTTGCGGTTTCTCTTCCTCTTCAGGCAAATCTAATATAAAGGCGGCGCTGTTTTAGTAGTTTTATCTAGTGGTTTTTCTAATTCATTTAACGGCGCATCTGTTCCTTTTGTTTCATTTTCTATTGTTTTTTGTTCTTGTGTTTTAGTTGTGGCAGTGTTTCCTTCTTCTTGTTTTTCTATTACTTTTTTATCTTCTTCTTTAACCTTCTCTTCTTCTTTTGTGTTATCCTCCTTTTCTTGCTCTTTATTATCTTCTTTTTCTTGTTTATTTTCTATTGATATTTTTCGCATTATTATCTTTATTTTAATCGAACGAAAAATAAAAATTAAAATTATAATTTGCACTGTTAAATGTAAATAATTAAAAAATGTCTAACTATTCATTCATTGATTGTATTAAATTAGATTGTAAGTTTTATCTATCTTATATTGATTTGATTACATTTTATTAATAAGTTATAAATTGTGCTTTCGATTGCTGCTGCTGCTGCTGCTTGTGTTTCTTCTTTTTCTTTAAGAGTTTCTTTTGTTTTTTCTCCTCTTTTTCACCCTTTTATAATTCTTGTTTTTTCACCACCGTTTTTGTTGTTACTTCTTCTTCATTTTTCTCCTCTTCTTTTCTATTTTCTTTTACTTCTTTCCTATATACTTTATAATTTATAGTCCTTCTTCTTCCCTAACATTTTATTTTGATTCCTCAGCTTCTTCAGCTACTTCAACTTCTTTCTCTTGCTCTTCTTCTTTTGTGTTATCCTCCTTTTCTTGCTCTTTATTCTCTTCTTTTTCTTGTTTATTTTCTTCTGCCTTTACTTCTTCCTTTTTCTCTTCTTCTTTAGCAGCTTCTTTTTTAGTTTCTTTAAATCCTTCTGAAGCCTTTTCTTGCACTTTTTCTTCCATTTCTACATCTTCTACTTTATTAGCCAATTCTTTTTCTTTTATCTCCTCCTCCTTCTTATTTTCCCCTTTAGCTACTTCTTCCTTTTTATTATCCCTCTCTATTTCCTTAACCTCCTCCTTTTTCTCCTCTTCCACCGTCTTTTCTTCTGCCTTATCTCTTCACAATCCATTTTCTTATCACCATCTACCTTAACCTCTTTCACCTTTTTCTCCTTCTCCTCTACTTTCTTCTTTTCCTCTTCAACCTTTGTTTATTTACTTTCTTTTTCTTCTTTAGCCACCTCCTTCTCTTGCGGTTTCTCTTCCTCTTCAGGCAAATCTAATATAAAGGCGGCGCTGTTTTAGTAGTTTTATCTAGTGGTTTTTCTAATTCATTTAACGGCGCATCTTTTCCTTTTGTTTCATTTTCTATTGTTTGTTGTTCTTGTGTTTTAGTTGTGGCAGTGTTTCCTTCTTCTTGTTTTTCTATTACTTTTTTATCTTCTTCTTTAACCTTCTCTTCTTCTTTTGTGTTATCCTCCTTTTCTTGCTCTTTATTATCTTCTTTTTCTTGTTTATTTTCTATTGATATTTTTCGCATTATTATCTTTATTTTAATCGAACGAAAAATAAAAATTAAAATTATAATTTGCACTGTTAAATGTAAATAATTAAAAAATGTCTAACTATTCATTCATTGATTGTATTAAATTAGATTGTAAGTTTTATCTACCTTATATTGATTTGATTACATTTTATTAATAAGTTATAAATTGTGCTTTCGATTGCTGCTGCTGCTGCTTGTGTTTCTTCTTTTTCTTTAAGAGTGTCTTTTGTTTTTTCTCCTCTTTTTCACCCTTTTATAATTCTTGTTTTTCCACCACCGTTTTTGTTGTTACTTCTTCTTCATTTTTCTCCTCTTCTTTTCTATTTTCTTTTACTTCTTTCCTATATACTTTATAATTTATAGTCCTTCTTCTTCCCTAACATTTTATTTTGATTCCTCAGCTTCTTCAGCTACTTCAACTTCTTTCTCTTGCTCTTCTTCTTTTGTGTTATCCTCCTTTTCTTGCTCTTTATTCTCTTCTTTTTCTTGTTTATTTTCTTCTGCCTTTACTTCTTCCTTTTTCTCTTCTTCTTTAGCAGCTTCTTTTTTAGTTTCTTTAAATCCTTCTGAAGCCTTTTCTTGCACTTTTTCTTCCATTTCTACATCTTCTACTTTATTAGCCAATTCTTTTTCTTTTATCTCCTCCTCCTTCTTATTTTCCCCTTTAGCTACTTCTTCCTTTTTATTATCCCTCTCTATTTCCTTAACCTCCTCCTTCTTCTCCTCTTCCACCTTCTTTTCTTCTGCCTTATCTCTTCACAATCCATTTTCTTATCACCATCTACCTTAACCTCTTTCACCTTTTTCTCCTTCTCCTCTACTTTCTTCTTTTCCTCTTCAACCTTTGTTTCTTTACTTTCTTTTTCTTCTTTAGCCACCTCCTTCTCTTGCGGTTTCTCTTCCTCTTCAGGCAAATCTAATATAAAGGCGGCGCTGTTTTAGTAGTTTTATCTAGTGGTTTTTCTAATTCATTTAACGGCGCATATTTTCCTTTTGTTTCATTTTCTGTTGTTTGTTGTTCTTGTATTTTAGTTGTAGCAGTGTTTCCTTCTTCTTGTTTTTCTATTACTTTTTTATCTTCTTCTTTAACCTTCTCTTCTTCTTTTGTGTTATCCTCCTTTTCTTGCTCTTTATTATCTTCTTTTTCTTGTTTATTTTCTATTGATATTTTTCGCATTATTATCTTTATTTTAATCGAACGAAAAATAAAAATTAAAATTATAATTTGCACTGTTAAATGTAAATAATTAAAAAATGTCTAACTATTCATTCATTGATTGTATTAAATTAGATTGTAAGTTTTATCTACCTTATATTGATTTGATTACATTTTATTAATAAGTTATAAATTGTGCTTTCGATTGCTGCTGCTGCTGCTTGTGTTTATTCTTTTTCTTTAAGAGTGTCTTTTGTTTTTTCTCCTCTTTTTCACCCTTTTATAATTCTTGTTTTTCCACCACCGTTTTTGTTGTTACTTCTTCTTCATTTTTCTCCTCTTCTTTTCTATTTGCTTTAACTTCTTTCCTATATACTTTATAATTTATAGTCCTTCTTCTTCCCTAACATTTTATTTTGATTCCTCAGCTTCTTCAGCTACTTCAACTTCTTTCTCTTGCTCTTCTTCTTTTGTGTTATCCTCCTTTTCTTGCTCTTTATTCTCTTCTTTTTCTTGTTTATTTTCTTCTGCCTTTACTTCTTCCTTTTTCTCTTCTTCTTTAGCAGCTTCTTTTTTAGTTTCTTTAAATCCTTCTGAAGCCTTTTCTTGCACTTTTTCTTCCATTTCTACATCTTCTACTTTATTAGCCAATTCTTTTTCTTTTATCTCCTCCTCCTTCTTATTTTCCCCTTTAGCTACTTTTTCCTTTTTATTATCCCTCTCTATTTCCTTAACCTCCTCCTTTTTCTCCTCTTCCACCGTCTTTTCTTCTGCCTTAACTCTTCACAATCCATTTTCTTAACACCATCTACCTTAACCTCTTTCACCTTTTTCTCCTTCTCATCTACTTTCTTCTTTCCCTCTTCAATTTCATACCATTGATTAGAGGAAGATTTCATCCAATTGGTTCCAATGGAAGTGGCCTGCGTCGCGTGCCAATTTGAGATGTTAGATGCCATTTTCAAAAAAGGAATACCCTTAAACTGTGAGAAAAATATGTTAATAAGTTAATAAATTGTTATTTTTCCTGTATCTTTAGGCGATTAGGGCTATATACCTTTGACTGCAAGAAGATTCCATTAAATTGGTTCCATAGGAGCTGGCCTGTGCCCCGTACAAATTTCAGTTTTTTCCTGCAATTTTCACAAAAAGATACACCCTTACAATGTAAGATAAAAACGTTAAAAAGTTAAAAAAATATTTTTTTTCTTTTATTTTCAAGCGACTAGGACTAAATACCATTGATTACAGGAAGATTTCATCCAATTGGTTCCATAGGAGCTGGCCTGTGCCCCGTACAAATTTCTGTTTCTTGCTGTAATTTTCTCAAAAAGATACACCCTTACAATGTAAGATAAAAACGGTAAAAAGTTAATAAAATATTATTTTTCTATTACTTTCAGTTGATTAGGACTAAATACCATTGATTACCGGAAGATTTCATCCAATTGGTTCCATAGGAGGTGTCCTATGTCGCGTGCCAATTTGAGATGTTAGCTGTTATTTTCAAAAAAGGAACACCCTTAAACTGTAAGAAAAATATGTTAATGAATTAATAAATGGTTATTTTTCTTCTATCTTCAGGCGACTAGGGCTATATACCCTTGACTGCAAGAAGTTTCCATTAAATTGGTTCCATAGGAGCTGGCCTGTGCCCCGTACAAATTTCTGTTTTTACTGCAATTTTCATATAAAGATACACCTTTAAACTGTAAGAAAAATATGTTAATGAGTTAATAAAATGTTATTTTTCTTATATCTTTTATTTTCAGGCGATTAGGACTAAATGCCATTGATTACAGGAAGATTTCATTCAATTGGTTTCAATGCAAGTGGCCTGTGTCGCGTGCCAATTTGAGATGTTAGCCGCCATTTTCAAAAAAAGGAACACCCATAAAATGTACGAAAAAAATGTTAAAAGGTTAATAAAATGTTATTTTTCTTTTTCTTTCACACGGTTAGGGCTATGTACCTTTGACTACAGGATGATTCCATACAATTGGTTCCATAGGAGCTGGCGTGTGCCCCGTACAAATTTCTGTTTTTACTGCATTTTTCACATAAAGATACACACTTACAATGTAACATGAAAACGTTAAAAGGTTAACAAACTATTATTTTTCTTTTATTTTCTAGCGACTAGGACTAAATAGCATTGATTACCGGCAGATTTCACCCAATTGGTTCCATAGGAGGTGTCCTGCGTCGCGTGCCAATTTGAGATGTTAGCTGCCATTTTCAAAAAAAAGGAACACCCTTAAACCGTAAGAAAAAAATGATAGAAAGTTAATAAAATGTTATTTTTCTTTTACTTTCACACGACTAGAGCTATATACCTTTGACTACATTTAAATTCCATACAATTGGTTCCATAGGAGCTGGCCTGTGCCCCGTACAAATTTCTGTTTTTACTGCAATTTTCACATAAAGGTACACCCTTACAATGTAAGACGAAAACGTTATAAAGTTAACAAACTATTGTTTTTCTTTTATTTTCTAGCCACTGGGGCTAAATGCCTTTCACTACAGGAAGATTTCATACAGTTGGTTCCATAGGAGGTGGCCTGTGCCCCGTACAAATTTCTCTTTTATGCTGCAATTTTCACAAAAAGATACACCCTTCCAATGTAAGATAAAAACATTAAAAAGTTAATAAAATATTATTTTTCTTTTATTTTCAAGCGCCTAGGACTAAATACCATTGATTACATGAAGATTTCATCCAATTGGTTTCAATGGAAGTGGCCTGTGTTGCGTGCCAATTTGAGATGTTAGTTGTCATTTTCAAAAAAAGGAACACCTTTAACTGTAAGAAAAAAATGATAAAAAGTTAATAAAATGTTATTTTTCTTTTACTTTCACACGATCAGGGTTATGAACCTTTGACTACAGGAAGATTCCATTAAATTGGTTCCATAGGAGCTGGCCTGTGCCCCGTACAAATTTCTGTTTTTACTACAATTTTCACATAAAGATACACCCTAACAATGTAACATGAAAACGTTAAAAGGTTGACAAACTATTCTTTTTCTTTTATTTTCTAGCGACTAGGACTAAATACCATTGATTACAGGAAGATTTCATTCAATTGGTTCCATAGGAGGTGTCATGTGTCGCGTGCCAATTTAAGAAGTTAGCTGCCATTTTCAAAAAAGGAACACCCTTAAACTGTAAGAAAAAAATGATAAAAAGTTAATAAAATGTTATTTTTCTTTTACTTTCAGGCGACTAGAGCTATATACCTTTGACTACATTAAGATTCCATACAATTGGTTCTATAGGAGCTGGCCTGTGCCCTGTACAAATTTCTGTTTTTACTGCAATTATCACATAAAGATACAACCTTACAATGTAACATGAAAACGTTATAAAGTTAACAAACTATTGTTTTTCTTTTATTTTCTACCCACTGGGGCTAAATACCTTTCACTACAGGAAGATTTCATACAGTTGGTTCCATAGGAGGTGGCCTGTGCCCCTACAAATTTCTCTTTTATGCTGCAATTTTCACAAAAAGATACACCCTTACAATGTAAGATAAAAACGTTAAAAAGTTAACAAACTATTCTTTTGTTTTTATTTTCTAGCCACTGGTACTAAATACCTTTCACAACAGGAAGATTTCATACAGTTGGTTCCATAGGAGGTGGCCTGTGCCCCGTACAAATTTCTGTTTTTTGCTGCAATTTTCACAAAAAGATACACCCTTACAATGGAAGATAAAAACGTTAAAAAGTTAATAAAATATTATTTTTCTTTTATTTTCAAGCGACTAGGACTAAATACCATTGATTACATGAAGATTTCATCCAATTGGTTTCAATGGAAGTGGCCTGTGTTGCGTGCCAATTTGAGATGTTAGTTGTCATTTTCAAAAAAAGGAACAACCATAAACTGTAAGAAAAAAATGCTAAAAAGTTAATAAAATGTTATTTTTCTTTTACTTTCACACGATCAGGGTTATGTACCTTTGACTACAGGAAGATTCCATTAAATTGGTTCCATAGGAGCTGGCCTGTGCCCCGTACAAATTTCTGTTTTTACTACAATTTTCACATAAAGATACACCCTTACAATGTAACATGAAAACGTTAAAAGGTTAACAAACTATTCTTTTTCTTTTATTTTCTAGCGACTAGGACTAAATACCATTGATTACAGGAAGATTTCATCCAATTGGTTCCATAGGAGGTGTCATGTGTCGAGTGCCAATTTGAGAAGTTAGCTGCCATTTTCAAAAAAAGGAACACCCTTAAACTGTAAGAAAAATATGTTAATGAGTTAATAAAGTGTATTTTTTCTTATATCTTCAGGCGACTAGGGCTATATACTTTTGACTGCAAGAAGATTCAATTAAATTGGTTCCATAGGAGCTGGCCTGTGTCCCGTACAAATTTTTGTTTTTTGCTGCAATTTTCACATAAAGATACACCCTTACAATGTAACATGGAAACGTTAAAAAATCAACAAACTATTTTTTTCTTTTATTTTCTAGCGACTGGTACTAAATGCCATTCATTACAGGAAGATTTCATACAGTTGGTTCCATAGGAGGTGGCCTGTGTCGCGTGCCAATTTGAGATGTTAGCTGCCATTTTCAAAAAATTAACACCATTAAACTGTAAGAAAAAAATGATAAATGATAATAAAATGTTATTTTTCTTTTACTTTCAGGCGACTAGAGCTATATACCTTTGACTGCAAGAAGATTCCATTAAATTGGTTCCATAGGAGCTGGCCTGTGCCCCGTACAAATTTTTGTTTTTTGCTGCAATTTTCACATAAAGATACACCCTTACAATGAAACATGAAAACGCTAAAAGGTTAACAAACTATTCTTTTTCTTTTATTTTCTAGCGACTAGGACTAAATACCATTGATTACCCGAAGATTTCATTCAATTGGTTCCATAGGAGGTGTCCTGTGTCGCGTGCCAATTTGAGAAGTTAGCTGCCATTTTCAAAAAAAGGAACACCCTTAAACTGTAAGAAGAAAATGATAAAAAGTTAATAAAATGTTATTTTTCTTTTACTTTCAGGCGATTAGAGCTATAGGCCTTTGACTGCATTAAGATTCCATACAATTGGTTCCATAGGAGCTGGCCTGTGCCCCGTACAAATTTCTGTTTTTACTGCAATTTTCACATAAAGATACACCCTTACAATGTAAGATGAAAACATTAAAAGGTTAACAAACTATTCTTTTTCTTTTATTTTCTTTATTATTTTTCTTTTACTTTCACACGATCAGGGTTATGTACCTTTGACTACAGGAAGATTCCATTAAATTGGTTCCATAGGAGCTGGCCTGTGCCCCGTACAAATTTCTGTTTTTACTACAATTTTCACATAAAGATACACCCTTACAATGTAACATGAAAACGTTAAAAGGTTAACAAACTATTCTTTTTCTTTTATTTTCTAGCGACTAGGACTAAATACCATTGATTACAGGAAGATTTCATCCAATTGGTTCCATAGGAGGTGTCATGTGTCGAGTGCCAATTTGAGAAGTTAGCTGCCATTTTCAAAAAAAGGAACACCCTTAAACTGTAAGAAAAATATGTTAATGAGTTAATAAAGTGTATTTTTTCTTATATCTTCAGGCGACTAGGGCTATATACTTTTGACTGCAAGAAGATTCAATTAAATTGGTTCCATAGGAGCTGGCCTGTGTCCCGTACAAATTTTTGTTTTTTGCTGCAATTTTCACATAAAGATACACCCTTACAATGTAACATGGAAACGTTAAAAAATCAACAAACTATTTTTTTCTTTTATTTTCTAGCGACTGGTACTAAATGCCATTCATTACAGGAAGATTTCATACAGTTGGTTCCATAGGAGGTGGCCTGTGTCGCGTGCCAATTTGAGATGTTAGCTGCCATTTTCAAAAAATTAACACCATTAAACTGTAAGAAAAAAATGATAAATGATAATAAAATGTTATTTTTCTTTTACTTTCAGGCGACTAGAGCTATATACCTTTGACTGCAAGAAGATTCCATTAAATTGGTTCCATAGGAGCTGGCCTGTGCCCCGTACAAATTTTTGTTTTTTGCTGCAATTTTCACATAAAGATACACCCTTACAATGAAACATGAAAACGCTAAAAGGTTAACAAACTATTCTTTTTCTTTTATTTTCTAGCGACTAGGACTAAATACCATTGATTACCCGAAGATTTCATTCAATTGGTTCCATAGGAGGTGTCCTGTGTCGCGTGCCAATTTGAGAAGTTAGCTGCCATTTTCAAAAAAAGGAACACCCTTAAACTGTAAGAAGAAAATGATAAAAAGTTAATAAAATGTTATTTTTCTTTTACTTTCAGGCGATTAGAGCTATAGGCCTTTGACTGCATTAAGATTCCATACAATTGGTTCCATAGGAGCTGGCCTGTGCCCCGTACAAATTTCTGTTTTTACTGCAATTTTCACATAAAGATACACCCTTACAATGTAAGATGAAAACATTAAAAGGTTAACAAACTATTCTTTTTCTTTTATTTTCTAGTGACTAGGACTAAATACCATTGATTGCAAGAAGATTCCATTAAATTGGCTCCATAGAAGCTGGCCTGTGCCCCGTACAAATTTCTGTTTTTTGCTTCAATTTTCACATAACGATACACCCTTACAATGTAACATGAAAATGTTAAAAAGTTAAAAAAATATTATTTATCTTTTATTTTCTAGCGACTAGGACTACATACCGTTGATTACAAGAAGACATCATACAATTGGTTCCAAAGGAGGTGGCCTGTGCCCCGTACAAACTTCTGTTTTATGCTTCAATTTTCACATAAAGATACACCCTTACAATGTAAAAGAAAATGTTAAAAGGTTAACAAACTATTCCTTTTCTTTTATTTTCTAGCGACTAGGACTAAATAGCGTTGATTACCGGATGATTTGATCCAATTGGTTCCATAGGAGGTGTCCTGCGTCGCGTGCCAATTTGGGAAGTTAGCTGCCATTTTCAAAAAAAGGAACACCCTTAAACTGTGAGAAAAATATGTTAATAAGTTAATAAATTGTTATTTTTCTTTTACTTTCGCACGATTAGGGCTATGTGCCTTTGACTACAGGAAGATTTCATACAATTGGTTCCATAGGAGCTGGCCTGTGCCCCGTACAAATTTCTGTTTTTACTGCAATTATCACTTAAAGATACACCCTTACAATGTAACATGAAAACGTTAAAAGGTTAACAAACTATTCCTTTTCTTTTATTTTCTAGCGACTAGGACTAAATAGCATTGATTACCGGAAGATTTCATCCAATTGGTTCCATAGGAGGTGTCCTGCGTCGCGTGCCAATTTGAGAAGTTAGCTGCCATTTTCAAAAAAAGGAACACCCTTAAACTGTAAGAAAAAAATGTTAAAAAGTTAATAAAATGTTATTTTTCTTTTACTTTCGCACGATTAGGGCTATGTACCTTTGACTACAGGAAGATTCCATACAATTGGTTCCATAGGAGCTGGCCTGTGCCCCGTACAAATTTCTGTTTTTACTGCAATTTTCACATAAAGATACACCTTTACAATGTAACATGAAAGCGTTAAAAGGTTAACAAACTATTCCTTTTCTTTTATTTTCTAGCGACTAGGACTAAATACCATTGATTACAGGAAGATTTAATACAATTCGTTCCATAGGAGGTGTCCTCTGTCGCGTGCCAATTTGAGATGTTAGCCGTCATTTTCAAAAAATTAACACCCTTAAACTGTAAGAAAAATATGTTAATGAGTTAATAAAATGTTATTTTTCTTGTATCTTCAGTCGATTAGGGCTATATACCTTTGATTGTAAGAAGATTCCATTAAATTGGTTCCATAGGAGCTGGCCTGTGCCCCGTACAAATTTCTGTTTTTTGCTGCAATTTTCACATAAAGATACACCCTTACAATGTAAGATGAAAACGTTAAAAAGTAAAAAAAATATTCTTTTTCTCTTACCTTCAAGCGACTAGGACTAAATACCATTGATTACAGGAAGATTTCATCCAGTTGGTTCCAATGGAAGTGGCCTGTGTCGCGTGCCAATTTGAGAATTTAGCTGCCATTTTCAAAAAAAGGAACACCCTTAAACTGTAAGAAAAAAATGTTAAAAAGTTAATAAAATGTTATTTTTCTTGTATCTTCAGGCGACTAGGGCCATGTACCTTTGACTACAGGAAGATTCCATTAAATTGGTTCCATAGGAGCTGGCCTGTGCCCCGTACAAATTTCTGTTTTTACTGCAATTTTCACATAAAGATACACCCTTACAATGAAACATGAAAACGCTAAAAGGTAAACAAACTATTCTTTTTCTTTTATTTTCTAGCGACTAGGACTAAATACCATTGATTACCGCAAGATTTCATCCAATTGGTTCAATAGGAGGTGTCCTGTGTCGCGTGCCAATTTGAGAATTTAGCTGCCATTTTCAAAAAAAGGAACACCCTTAAACTGTAAGAAAAATATGTTAATGAGTTAATAAAATGTTATTTTTCTTGTATCTTCAGGCGATTGGGCTATATACTTTTGACTGCAAGAAGATTCCATTAAATTGGTTCCATAGGAGCTGGCCTGTGTCCCGTACAAATTTCTGTTTTTACCGCAATTTTCACATAAAGATACACCCTTACAATGAAACATGAAAACGCTAAAAGGTAAACAAACTATTCTTTTTCTTTTATTTTCTAGCGACTAGGACTAAATACCATTGATTACCGGAAGATTTCATCCAATTGGTTCCATAGGAGGTGTCCTGTGTCGCGTGCCAATTTGAGAAGTTAGCTGCCATTTTCAAAAAAAGGAATACCCTTAAACTGTAAGAAAAATATGTTAATGAGTTAATAAAATGTAATTTTTCTTGTATCTTCAGGCGACTAGGGCTATATACTTTTGACTGCGAGAAGATTCCATTAAATTGGTTCCATAGGAGCTGGCCTGTGCGCCGTACAAATTTCTGTTTTTTGCTGCAATTTTCACATAAAGATACACCCTTACAATGTAAGATGAAAACGTTAAAAAGTAAAAAAAATATTCTTTTTCTCTTACATTCAAGCGACTAGGACTAAATACCATTGATTACAGGAAGATTTCATCTAGGTGGTTCCAATGGAAGTGGCCTGTGTCGCGTGCCAATTTGAGAATTTAGCTGCCATTTTCAAAAAAAGGAACACCCTTAATCTGTAAGAAAAATATGTTAATGAGTTAATAAAATGTTATTTTTCTTGTATCTTCAGGCGATTAGGGCTATATACTTTTGACTGCAAGAAGATTCCATTAAATTGGTTCCATAGGAGCTGGCCTGTGCCCCGTACAAATTTCTGTTTTTTGCTGCAATTTTCACATAAAGATACACCCTTACAATGTAACATAAAAACGTTAAAAAGTAAAAAAATATTCTTTTTCTCTTACCTTCAAGCGACCAGGACTAAGTACCATTGATTACAGGAAGATTTCATCCAATTGGTTCCAATGGAAGTGGCCTGTGCCCCGTACAAATTTCTGTTTTTACTGCAATTTTCACAAAAAGATACACCCTTACAATGTAACATGAAAACGTGAAAAAGTAAAAAAATATAATTTTTCTTTCATATTCTGGCGACTAGGACTACATACCATTGATTACAAGAAGATTTCAGCCAATTGGTTACAATGCAAGTGGCCTGTGTCGCGTGCCAATTTGAGATGTTAGCTGCCATTTTCAAAAAAGGAACACCCTTAAACTGTAAGAAAAAAATGATCAAAAGTTAATAAAATGTTATTTTTCTTTTACTTTCAGGCGACTAGAGCTATATACCTTTGACTGCATGAAGATTGCATACAATTGGTTTCATAGGAGGTGGCCTGTGCCCCGTACAAATTTCTGTTTTTACTGCAATTTTCACATAAAGATACACCCTTACAATGAAACATGAAAACGTTAAAAAGTTTAAGAAATATACTTTTTCTTTTATTTTCAAGCGACTAGGACTAAATGCCGTTGATTACAGGAAGATTTCGTCCAATTGGTTCCAATGGAAGTGGCCTGTGTCGCGTGCCAATTTGAGAATTTAGCTGCCATTTTCAAAAAAAGGAACACCCTTAATCTGTAAGAAAAATATGTTAATGAGTTAATAAAATGTTATTTTTCTTGTATCTTCAGGCGATAAGGCTATATACTTTTGACTGCAAGAAGATTCCATACAATTGGTTCCATAGGAGCTGGCCTGTGCCCCGTACAAATTTCTGTTTTTACTGCAATTTTCACATAAAGATACACCCTTACAATGAAACATGAAAACGCTAAAAGGTAAACAAACTATTCTTTTTCTTTTATTTTCTAGCGACTAGGACTAAATACCATTGATTACCGCAAGATTTCATCCAATTGGTTCAATAGGAGGTGTCCTGTGTCGCGTGCCAATTTGAGAATTTAGCTGCCATTTTCAAAAAATTAACACCCTTAAACTGTAAGAAAAATATGTTAATGAGTTAATAAAATGTTATTTTTCTTGTATCTTCAGTCGATTAGGGCTATATACCTTTGATTGTAAGAAGATTCCATTAAATTGGTTCCATAGGAGCTGGCCTGTGCCCCGTACAAATTTCTGTTTTTTGCTGCAATTTTCACATACAGATACACCCTTACAATGTAACATGAAAACGTTAAAAGGTTAACAAACTATTCCTTTTCTTTTATTTTCTAGCGACTAGGACTAAATAGCATTGATTACCGGAAGATTTCATCCAATTGGTTCCATAGGAGGTGTCCTGCGTCGCGTGCCAATTTGAGAAGTTAGCTGCCATTTTCAAAAAAAGGAACACCCTTAAACTGTAAGAAAAAAATGTTAAAAAGTTAATAAAATGTTATTTTTCTTTTACTTTCGCACGATTAGGGCTATGTACCTTTGACTACAGGAAGATTCCATACAATTGGTTCCATAGGAGCTGGCCTGTGCCCCGTACAAATTTCTGTTTTTACTGCAATTTTCACATAAAGATACACCTTTACAATGTAACATGAAAGCGTTAAAAGGTTAACAAACTATTCCTTTTCTTTTATTTTCTAGCGACTAGGACTAAATACCATTGATTACAGAAAGATTTAATACAATTCGTTCCATAGGAGGTGTCCTCTGTCGCGTGCCAATTTGAGATGTTAGCCGCCATTTTCAAAAAATTAACACCCTTAAACTGTAAGAAAAATATGTTAATGAGTTAATAAAATGTTATTTTTCTTGTATCTTCAGTCGATTAGGGCTATATACCTTTGATTGTAAGAAGATTCCATTAAATTGGTTCCATAGGAGCTGGCCTGTGCCCCGTACAAATTTCTGTTTTTTGCTGCAATTTTCACATAAAGATACACCCTTACAATGTAAGATGAAAACGTTAAAAAGTAAAAAAAATATTCTTTTTCTCTTACCTTCAAGCGACTAGGACTAAATACCATTGATTACAGGAAGATTTCATCCAGTTGGTTCCAATGGAAGTGGCTTGTGTCGCGTGCCAATTTGAGAATTTAGCTGCCATTTTCAAAAAAAGGAACACCCTTAAACTGTAAGAAAAAAATGTTAAAAAGTTAATAAAATGTTATTTTTCTTGTATCTTCAGGCGACTAGGGCTATGTACCTTTGACTACAGGAAGATTCCATTAAATTGGTTCCATAGGAGCTGGCCTGTGCCCCGTACAAATTTCTGTTTTTACTGCAATTTTCACATAAAGATACACCCTTACAATGAAACATGAAAACGCTAAAAGGTAAACAAACTATTCTTTTTCTTTTATTTTCTAGCGACTAGGACTAAATACCATTGATTACCGCAAGATTTCATCCAATTGGTTCAATAGGAGGTGTCCTGTGTCGCGTGCCAATTTGAGAATTTAGCTGCCATTTTCAAAAAAAGGAACACCCTTAAACTGTAAGAAAAATATGTTAATGAGTTAATAAAATGTTATTTTTCTTGTATCTTCAGGCGATTGGGCTATATACTTTTAACTGCAAGAAGATTCCATTAAATTGGTTCCATAGGAGCTGGCCTGTGTCCCGTACAAATTTCTGTTTTTACCGCAATTTTCACATAAAGATACACCCTTACAATGAAACATGAAAACGCTAAAAGGTAAACAAACTATTCTTTTTCTTTTATTTTCTAGCGACTAGGACTAAATACCATTGATTACCGCAAGATTTCATCCAATTGGTTCAATAGGAGGTGTCCTGTGTCGCGTGCCAATTTGAGAATTTAGCTGCCATTTTCAAAAAAAGGAACACCCTTAAACTGTAAGAAAAATATGTTAATGAGTTAATAAAATGTTATTTTTCTTGTATCTTCAGGCGATTGGGCTATATACTTTTGACTGCAAGAAGATTCCATTAAATTGGTTCCATAGGAGCTGGCCTGTGTCCCGTACAAATTTCTGTTTTTACCGCAATTTTCACATAAAGATACACCCTTACAATGAAACATGAAAACGCTAAAAGGTAAACAAACTATTCTTTTTCTTTTATTTTCTAGCGACTAGGACTAAATACCATTGATTACCGGAAGATTTCATCCAATTGGTTCCATAGGAGGTGTCCTGTGTCGCGTGCCAATTTGAGAAGTTAGCTGCCATTTTCAAAAAAAGGAATACCCTTAAACTGTAAGAAAAATATGTTAATGAGTTAATAAAATGTAATTTTTCTTGTATCTTCAGGCGACTAGGGCTATATACTTTTGACTGCGAGAAGATTCCATTAAATTGGTTCCATAGGAGCTGGCCTGTGCGCCGTACAAATTTCTGTTTTTTGCTGCAATTTTCACATAAAGATACACCCTTACAATGTAAGATGAAAACGTTAAAAAGTAAAAAAAATATTCTTTTTCTCTTACATTCAAGCGACTAGGACTAAATACCATTGATTACAGGAAGATTTCATCTAGGTGGTTCCAATGGAAGTGGCCTGTGTCGCGTGCCAATTTGAGAATTTAGCTGCCATTTTCAAAAAAAGGAACACCCTTAATCTGTAAGAAAAATATGTTAATGAGTTAATAAAATGTTATTTTTCTTGTATCTTCAGGCGATTAGGGCTATATACTTTTGACTGCAAGAAGATTCCATTAAATTGGTTCCATAGGAGCTGGCCTGTGCCCCGTACAAATTTCTGTTTTTTGCTGCAATTTTCACATAAAGATACACCCTTACAATGTAAGATGAAAACGTTAAAAAGTAAAAAAAATATTCTTTTTCTCTTACCTTCAAGCGACTAGGACTAAATACCATTGATTACAGGAAGATTTCATCCAGTTGGTTCCAATGGAAGTGGCTTGTGTCGCGTGCCAATTTGAGAATTTAGCTGCCATTTTCAAAAAAAGGAACACCCTTAAACTGTAAGAAAAAAATGTTAAAAAGTTAATAAAATGTTATTTTTCTTGTATCTTCAGGCGACTAGGGCTATGTACCTTTGACTACAGGAAGATTCCAATAAATTGGTTCCATAGGAGCTGGCCTGTGCCCCGTACAAATTTCTGTTTTTACTGCAATTTTCACATAAAGATACACCCTTACAATGAAACATGAAAACGCTAAAAGGTAAACAAACTATTCTTTTTCTTTTATTTTCTAGCGACTAGGACTAAATACCATTGATTACCGCAAGATTTCATCCAATTGGTTCAATAGGAGGTGTCCTGTGTCGCGTGCCAATTTGAGAATTTAGCTGCCATTTTCAAAAAAAGGAACACCCTTAAACTGTAAGAAAAATATGTTAATGAGTTAATAAAATGTTATTTTTCTTGTATCTTCAGGCGATTGGGCTATATACTTTTGACTGCAAGAAGATTCCATTAAATTGGTTCCATAGGAGCTGGCCTGTGTCCCGTACAAATTTCTGTTTTTACCGCAATTTTCACATAAAGATACACCCTTACAATGAAACATGAAAACGCTAAAAGGTAAACAAACTATTCTTTTTCTTTTATTTTCTAGCGACTAGGACTAAATACCATTGATTACCGCAAGATTTCATCCAATTGGTTCAATAGGAGGTGTCCTGTGTCGCGTGCCAATTTGAGAATTTAGCTGCCATTTTCAAAAAAAGGAACACCCTTAAACTGTAAGAAAAATATGTTAATGAGTTAATAAAATGTTATTTTTCTTGTATCTTC
Source organism: Protocalliphora azurea (assembly GCA_932274085.1). Classification (NCBI taxonomy): domain Eukaryota; kingdom Metazoa; phylum Arthropoda; class Insecta; order Diptera; family Calliphoridae; genus Protocalliphora; species Protocalliphora azurea. Next base: position 33,022 of record OW026523.1, read on the forward strand.
AGGCGATTGGGCTATATACTTTTGACTGCAAGAAGATTCCATTAAATTGGTTCCATAGGAGCTGGCCTGTGTCCCGTACAAATTTCTGTTTTTACCGCAATTTTCACATAAAGATACACCCTTACAATGAAACATGAAAACGCTAAAAGGTAAACAAACTATTCTTTTTCTTTTATTTTCTAGCGACTAGGACTAAATACCATTGATTACCGGAAGATTTCATCCAATTGGTTCCATAGGAGGTGTCCTGTGTCGCGTGCCAATTTGAGAAGTTAGCTGCCATTTTCAAAAAAAGGAATACCCTTAAACTGTAAGAAAAATATGTTAATGAGTTAATAAAATGTAATTTTTCTTGTATCTTCAGGCGACTAGGGCTATATACTTTTGACTGCGAGAAGATTCAATTAAATTGGTTCCATAGGAGCTGGCCTGTGCGCCGTACAAATTTCTGTTTTTTGCTGCAATTTTCACATAAAGATACACCCTTACAATGTAAGATGAAAACGTTAAAAAGTAAAAAAAATATTCTTTTTCTCTTACATTCAAGCGACTAGGACTAAATACCATTGATTACAGGAAGATTTCATCTAGGTGGTTCCAATGGAAGTGGCCTGTGTCGCGTGCCAATTTGAGAATTTAGCTGCCATTTTCAAAAAAAGGAACACCCTTAATCTGTAAGAAAAATATGTTAATGAGTTAATAAAATGTTATTTTTCTTGTATCTTCAGGCGATTAGGGCTATATACTTTTGACTGCAAGAAGATTCCATTAAATTGGTTCCATAGGAGCTGGCCTGTGCCCCGTACAAATTTCTGTTTTTTGCTGCAATTTTCACATAAAGATACACCCTTACAATGAAACATGAAAACGCTAAAAGGTAAACAAACTATTCTTTTTCTTTTATTTTCTAGCGACTAGGACTAAATACCATTGATTACCGCAAGATTTCATCCAATTGGTTCAATAGGAGGTGTCCTGTGTCGCGTGCCAATTTGAGAATTTAGCTGCCATTTTCAAAAAATTAACACCCTTAAACTGTAAGAAAAATATGTTAATGAGTTAATAAAATGTTATTTTTCTTGTATCTTCAGTCGATTAGGGCTATATACCTTTGATTGTAAGAAGATTCCATTAAATTGGTTCCATAGGAGCTGGCCTGTGCCCCGTACAAATTTCTGTTTTTTGCTGCAATTTTCACATAAAGATACACCCTTACAATGTAACATGAAAACGTTAAAAGGTTAACAAACTATTCCTTTTCTTTTATTTTCTAGCGACTAGGACTAAATAGCATTGATTACCGGAAGATTTCATCCAATTGGTTCCATAGGAGGTGTCCTGCGTCGCGTGCCAATTTGAGAAGTTAGCTGCCATTTTCAAAAAAAGGAACACCCTTAAACTGTAAGAAAAAAATGTTAAAAAGTTAATAAAATGTCATTTTTCTTTTACTTTCGCACGATTAGGGCTATGTACCTTTGACTACAGGAAGATTCCACACAATTGGTTCCATAGGAGCTGGCCTGTGCCCCGTACAAATTTCTGTTTTTACTGCAATTTTCACATAAAGATACACCCTTACAATGTAAGATGAAAACGTTAAAAAGGTAATAAAATATTATTTTTCTTTTATTTTCAAGCGATTAGGACTACATACCATTGACTACAGGAAGATTCATCCAATTTGTTTCATATGGGTTGACCTGTGTCGCGTGCCAATTTGAGATGTTAGCTGCCATTTTCAAAAAAGGAACACCCTTAAACTGTAAGAAAAATATGTTAATGATATGTTATTTTTCTTGTATCTTCAGGCGATTAGGGCTATATACTTTTGACTGCAAGAAGATTCCATTAAATTGGTTTCATAGGAGCTGGCCTGTGCCCCGTACAAATTTCTGTTTTTACCGCAATTTTCACATAAAGATACACCCTTACCATGAAACATGAAAACGCTAAAAGGTAAACAAACTATTCTTTTTCTTTTATTTTCTAGCGACTAGGACTAAATACCATTGATTACCGGAAGATTTCATCCAATTGGTTCCATAGGGGGTGTCCTGCGTCGCGTGCCAATTTGAGAAGTTAGCTGCCATTTTCAAAAAAAGGAACACCCTTAAACTGTAAGACAAAAATGTTAAAAAGTTAATAAAATTTTATTTTTCTTTTACTTTCGCACGATTAGGGCTATGTGCCTTTGACTACAGGAAGATTCCATACAATTGGTTCCATAGGAGCTGGCCTGTGCCCCGTACAAATTTCTGTTTTTACTGCAATTATCACATAAAGATACACCCTTACAATGTAACATGAAAACGTTAAAAGGTTAACAAACTATTCCTTTTCTTTTATTTTCTAGCGACTAGGACTAAATAGCATTGATTACCGGAAGATTTCATCCAATTGGTTCCATAGGAGGTGTCCTGCGTCGCGTGCCAATTTGAGAAGTTAGCTGCCATTTTCAAAAAAAGGAACACCCTTAAACTGTAAGAAAAAAATGTTAAAAAGTTAATAAAATGTCATTTTTCTTTTACTTTCGCACGATTAGGGCTATGTACCTTTGACTGCAAGAAGATTCCATTAAATTGGTTTCATAGGAGCTGGCCTGTGCGCCGTACAAATTTCTGTTTTTTGCTGCAATTTTCACATAAAGATACACCCTTACAATGTAAGATGAAAACGTTAAAAAGTAAAAAAATATTCTTTTTCTCTTACATTCAAGCGACTAGGACTAAATACCATTGATTACAGGAAGATTTCATCCAGTTGGTTCCAATGGAAGTGGCCTGTGTCGCGTGCCAATTTGAGAATTTAGCTGCCATTTTCAAAAAAAGGAACACCCTTAAACTGTAAGAAAAATATGTTAAAGAGTTAATAAAATGTAATTTTTCTTGTATCTTCAGGCGACTAGGGCTATATACTTTTGACTGCGAGAAGATTCCATTAAATTGGGTCCATAGGAGCTGGCCTGTGCCCCGTACAAATTTCTGTTTTTACTGCAATTTTCACATAAAGATACACCCTTACAATGAAACATGAAAACGCTAAAAGGTAAACAAACTATTCTTTTTCTTTTATTTTCTAGCGACTAGGACTAAATACCATTGATTACCGCAAGATTTCATCCAATTGGTTCAATAGGAGGTGTCCTGTGTCGCGTGCCAATTTGAGAATTTAGCTGCCATTTTCAAAAAAAGGAACACCCTTAAACTGTAAGAAAAATATGTTAAAGAGTTAATAAAATGTAATTTTTCTTGTATCTTCAGGCGACTAGGGCTATATACTTTTGACTGCGAGAAGATTCCATTAAATTGGTTCCATAGGAGCTGGCCTGTGCGCCGTACAAATTTCTGTTTTTTGCTGCAATTTTCACATAAAGATACACCCTTACAATGTAAGATGAAAACGTTAAAAAGTAAAAAAAATATTATTTATCTTTTATTTTCTAGCGACTAGTACTAAATACCATTGATTACAGGAAGATTTCATCCAATTGGTTTCAATGGAAGTGGCCTGTGCCCCGTACAAATTTCTGTTTTTACTGCAATTTTCACAAAAAGATACACCCTTACAATGTAACATGAAAACGTGAAAAAGTAAAAAAATATAATTTTTCTTTCATATTCTGGCGACTAGGACTACATACCATTGATTACAAGAAGATCTCAGCCAATTGGTTACAATGCAAGTGGCCTGTGTCGCGTGCCAATTTAAGATGTTAGCTGCCATTTTCAAAAAAAGGAACACCCTTAAACCGTAAGAAAAAAATGTTAAAAAGTTAATCAAATGTTATTTTTCTTTTACTTTCACACGAATAGGGCTATATACCTTTGACTACAGGAAGATTCCATACAATTGGTTCCATATGAGCTGGCCTGTGCCCCGTACAAATTTGTGTTTTTTGCTGCAATTTTTACATAAAGATACAGCCTTACAATGTCAGATAAAAACGTTAAAAAGTTAAAAAAATATTATTTTTCTTTTATTTTCTAGCGACTAGAACTAAATACCTTTGACTACAGGAAGATTCTATAAAATTGGTTCCATAGGAGCTGGCCTGTGCCCCGCACAAATTTCTGTTTTTTGCTTCAATTTTCACATAACGATACACCCTTACAATGTAACATGAAAATGTTAAAAAGTTAAAAAAATATTATTTATCTTTTATTTTCTAGCGACTAGGACTACATACCGTTGATTACAAGAAGACATCATACAATTGGTTCCAAAGGAGGTGGCCTGTGCCCCGTACAAACTTCTGTTTTATGCTTCAATTTTCACATAAAGATACACCCTTACAATGTAAAAGAAAATGTTAAAAGGTTAACAAACTATTCCTTTTCTTTTATTTTCTAGCGACTAGGACTAAATAGCGTTGATTACCGGATGATTTGATTCAATTGGTTCCATAGGAGGTGTCCTGCGTCGCGTGCCAATTTGGGAAGTTAGCTGCCATTTTCAAAAAAAGGAACACCCTTAAACTGTAAGACAAAAATGTTAAAAAGTTAATCAAATGTTATTTTTCTTTTACTTTCGCACGATTAGGGCTATGTGCCTTTGACTACAGGAAGATTCCATACAATTGGTTCCATAGGAGCTGGCCTGTGCCCCGTACAAATTTCTGTTTTTACTGCAATTATCACATAAAGATACACCCTTACAATATAACATGAAAACGTTAAAAGGTTAACAAACTATTCCTTTTCTTTTATTTTCTAGCGACTAGGACTAAATAGCATTGATTACCGGAAGATTTCATCCAATTGGTTCCATAGGAGGTGTCCTGCGTCGCGTGCCAATTTGAGAAGTTAGCTGCCATTTTCAAAAAAAGGAACACCCTTAAACTGTAAGAAAAAAATGTTAAAAAGTTAATAAAATGTTATTTTTCTTTTACTTTCGCACGATTAGGGCTATGTACCTTTGACTACAGGAAGATTCCATACAATTGGTTCCATAGGAGCTGGCCTGTGCCCCGTACAAATTTCTGTTTTTACTGCAATTTTCACATAAAGATACACCTTTACAATGTAACATGAAAGCGTTAAAAGGTTAACAAACTATTCCTTTTCTTTTATTTTCTAGCGACTAGGACTAAATACCATTGATTACAGGAAGATTTAATACAATTCGTTCCATAGGAGGTGTCCTCTGTCGCGTGCCAATTTGAGATGTTAGCCGCCATTTTCAAAAAATTAACACCCTTAAACTGTAAGAAAAATATGTTAATGAGTTAATAAAATGTTATTTTTCTTGTATCTTCAGTCGATTAGGGCTATATACCTTTGATTGTAAGAAGATTCCATTAAATTGGTTCCATAGGAGCTGGCCTGTGTCCCGTACAAATTTCTGTTTTTTGCTGCAATTTTCACATAAAGATACACCCTTACAATGTAAGATGAAAACGTTAAAAAGTAAAAAAAATATTCTTTTTTTCTTATTTTCAAGCGACTAGGACTAAATACCATTGATTACAGGAAGATTTCATCCAATTGGTTCCAATGGAAGTGGCCTGTGTCGCGTGCCAATTTGAGAAGTTAGCTGCCATTTTCAAAAAAAGGAACACCCTTAAACTGTAAGAAAACAATATTAAAAAGTTAATAAAATGTTATTTTTCTTTTACTTTCACACGATTAGGGCTATGTACCTTGGAGTACAGGAAGATTCCATACAATTGGTTCCATAGGAGCTGGCCTGTGCCCCGTACAAAAAGATACACCCTTACAATGTAAGATGTAAACGTTAAAAAGTTAATAAAATATTCTTTTTCTTTTATTTTCAAGCGACTAGGACTAAATACCATTGATTACAGGAAGATTTCGTCCAATTGGTTCTAATGGAAGTGGCCTGTGTCGCGTGCCAATTTGAGATGTTAGCTGTCATTTTCAAAAAAAGGAACACCCATAAACTGTAAGAAAAAAATGTTAAAATTTAATAAAATGTTATTTTTCTTTTGCTTTCAGGCGACTAGAGCTATATACCTTTGACTACATTAAGATCCCATACAATTGGTTCCATAGGAGCTGGCCCCGTACAAATTACTGTTTTTACTGCAATTTTCATATAAAGATACACCCTTACAATGTAAGATGAAAACGTTAAAAAGTTTAAAAAATATACTTTCTCTTTTATTTTCAAGCGACTAGGGCTAAATACCATTGATTACAGGAAGATTTGATCCAACTGGTTCCACTGGAAGTGGCCTGTGTCGCGTGCCAATTTGAGATGTTAGCTGTCATTTTCAAAAAAAAGGAACAACTGTAAGAAAAAATGATAAAAAGTTAAAAAAGTGTTATTTTTCTTTTACTTTCAGGCGACTAGAGCTATAGGCCTTTGACTGCATTAAGATTCCATACAATTGGTTCCATAGGAGCTGGCCTGTGCCCCGTACAAATTTCTGTTTTTACTGCAATTTTCATATAAAGATACGCCTTTACAATGTAACATGAAAGCGTTAAAAGGTTAACAAACTATTCCTTTTCTTTTATTTTCTAGCGACAAGGACTAAATACCATTGATTACAGGAAGATTTCATACAATTCGTTCCATAGGAGCTGGCCTGTGCCCCGTACAAATTTCTGTTTTTTGCTGCAATTTTCACAAAAAGATACACCCTTACAATGTAAGATAAAAACGTTAAAAAGTTAATAAAATATTATTTATTTTCAGGCGACTAGGACTAAATACCATTGATTACCGGAAGATTTCATCCAATTGGTTCCATAGGAGGTGTCCTGTGTCGCGTGCCAATTTGAGATGTTAGCTGCCATTTTCAAAAAAAGGAACAACCATAAACTGTAAGAAAAAAATGATAGAAAGTTAATAAAATGTTATTTTTCTTTTACTTTCAGGCGACTAGAGCTATAGGCCTTTGACTGCATTAAGATTCCATACAATTGGTTCCATAGGAGCTGGCCTGTGCCCCGTACAAATTTCTGTTTTTACTGCAATTTTCACATAAAGATACACCCTTACAATGTAAGATGAAAACATTAAAAGGTTAACAAACTATTCTTTTTCTTTTATTTTCTAGTGACTAGGACTAAATACCATTGATTGCAAGAAGATTCCATTAAATTGGCTCCATAGAAGCTGGCCTGTGCACCGTACAAATTTCTGTTTTTACTGCAATTTTCACAAAAAGATACACCCTTACAATGTAAGATAAAAACGTTAAAAAGTTAACAAACTATTCTTTTGCTTTTATTTTCTAGCGACTGGTACTAAATACCTTTCATTACAGGAAGATTTCATACAGTTGGCTCCATAGGAGGTGGCCTGTGTCGCGTGTCAATTTGAGATGTTAGTTGTCATTTTCAAAAAAAGGAACACCCTTAAACTGTAAGAAAAAAATGATAGAAAGTTAATAAAATGTTATTTTTCTTTTACTTTTAGGCGACTAGAGCTATATACCCTTGACTACATTAAGATTCCATACAATTGGTTCCATAGAAGCTGGCCTGTGCCCCGTACAAATTTCTGTTTTTGCTGCAATTTTCACAAAAAGATACACCCTTACAATGTAAGATAAAAACGTTAAAAAGTTAATAAAATATTATTTATTTTCAGGCGACTAGGACTAAATACCATTGATTACCGAAAGATTTCATCCAATTGGTTCCATAGGAGGTGTCCTCTGTCGCGTGCCAATTTGAGATGTTAGCCGCCATTTTCAAAAAATTAACACCCTTAAACTGTAAGAAAAATATGTTAATGAGTTAATAAAATGTTATTTTTCTTGTATCTTCAGTCGATTAGGGCTATATACCTTTGATTGCAAGAAGATTCCATTAAATTGGTTCCATAGGAGCTGGCCTGTGCCCCGTACAAATTTCTGTTTTTTGCTGCAATTTTCACATAAAGATACACCCTTACAATGTAAGATGAAAACGTTAAAAAGTAAAAAAAATATTCTTTTTCTCTTATTTTCAAGCGACTAGGACTAAATACCATTGATTACAGGAAGATTTGATCCAATTGGTTCCAATGGAAGTGGCCTGTGTCGCGTGCCAATTTGAGAAGTTAGCTGCCATTTTCAAAAAAAGGAACACCCTTAAACTGTAAGAAAAAAATGTTAAAAAGTTAATAAAATGTTATTTTTCTTTTACTTTCACACGATTAGGGCTATGTACCTTGGAGTACAGGAAGATTCCATACAATTGGTTCCATAGGAGCTGGCCTGTGCCCCGTACAAAAAGATACACCCTTACAATGTAAGATGTAAACGTTAAAAAGTTAATAAAATATTCTTTTTCTTTTATTTTCAAGCGACTAGGACTAAATACCATTGATTACAGGAAGATTTCGTCCAATTGGTTCCAATGGAAGTGGCCTGTGTCGCGTGCCAATTTGAGATGTTAGCTGTCATTTTCAAAAAAAGGAACACCCATAAACTGTAAGAAAAAAATGTTAAAATTTAATAAAATGTTATTTTTCTTTTGCTTTCAGGCGACTAGAGCTATATACCTTTGACTACTTTAAGATCCCATACAATTGGTTCCATAGGAGCTGGCCTGTGCCCCGTACAAATTACTGTTTTTACTGCAATTTTCACATAAAGATACACCCTTACAATGTAAGATGAAAACGTTAAAAAGTTTAAAAAATATACTTTCTCTTTTATTTTCAAGCGACTAGGGCTAAATACCATTGATTACAGGAAGATTTGATCCAACTGGTTCCACTGGAAGTGGCCTGTGTCGCGTGCCAATTTGAGATGTTAGCTGTCATTTTCAAAAAAAAGGAACAACTGTAAGAAAAAATGATAAAAAGTTAAAAAAGTGTTATTTTTCTTTTACTTTCAGGCGACTAGAGCTATAGGCCTTTGACTGCATTAAGATTCCATACAATTGGTTCCATAGGAGCTGGCCTGTGCCCCGTACAAATTTCTGTTTTTACTGCAATTTTCACATAAAGATACGCCTTACAATGTAACATGAAAGCGTTAAAAGGTTAACAAACTATTCCTTTTCTTTTATTTTCTAGCGACAAGGACTAAATACCATTGATTACAGGAAGATTTCATACAATTCGTTCCATAGGAGCTGGCCTGTGCCCCGTACAAATTTCTGTTTTTTGCTGCAATTTCCACAAAAAGATACACCCTTACAATGTAAGATAAAAACGTTAAAAAGTTAATAAAATATTATTTATTTTCAGGCGACTAGGACTAAATACCATTGATTACCGGAAGATTTCATCCAATTGGTTCCATAGAAGGTGTCCTGTGTCGCGTGCCAATTTGAGATGTTAGCTGCCATTTTCAAAAAAAGGAACAACCATAAACTGTAAGAAAAAAATGATAGAAAGTTAATAAAATGTTATTTTTCTTTTACTTTCAGGCGACTAGAGCTATAGGCCTTTGACTGCATTAAGATTCCATACAATTGGTTCCATAGGAGCTGGCCTGTGCCCCGTACAAATTTCTGTTTTTACTGCAATTTTCACATAAAGATACACCCTTACAATGTAAGATGAAAACATTAAAAGGTTAACAAACTATTCTTTTTCTTTTATTTTCTAGCGACTAGGACTAAATACCATTGATTGCAAGAAGATTCCATTAAATTGGCTCCATAGAAGCTGGCCTGTGCACCGTACAAATTTCTGTTTTTACTGCAATTTTCACAAAAAGATACACCCTTACAATGTAAGATAAAAACGTTAAAAAGTTAACAAACTATTCTTTTGCTTTTATTTTCTAGCGACTGGTACTAAATACCTTTCATTACAGGAAGATTTCATGCAGTTGGCTCCATAGGAGGTGGCCTGTGTCGCGTGTCAATTTGAGATGTTAGTTGTCATTTTCAAAAAAAGGAACACCCTTAAACTGTAAGAAAAAAATGATAGAAAGTTAATAAAATGTTATTTTTCTTTTACTTTTAGGCGACTAGAGCTATATACCCTTGACTACATTAAGATTCCATACAATTGGTTCCATAGAAGCTGGCCTGTGCCCCGTACAAATTTCTGTTTTTACTGCAATTTTCACATAAAGATACACCCTTACAATGTAAGATGAAAACGTTAAAAAGTTAATAAAATATTATTTTTCTTTTATTTTCAAGCGACTAGGACTAAATACCATTGATTACAGGAAGATTTCATCCAATTGGTTGCAATGGAAGTGGCCTATGTCGCGTGCCAATTTGAGATGTTAGCTGCCATTTTCAAAAAAAGGAACACCCTTAAACTGTAAGAAAAAAATGATAGAAAGTTAATAAAATGTTATTTTTCTTTTACTTTTAGGCGACTAGAGCTATATACCCTTGACTACATTAAGATTCCATACAATTGGTTCCATAGAAGCTGGCCTGTGCCCCGTACAAATTTCTGTTTTTGCTGCAATTTTCACAAAAAGATACACCCTTACAATGTAAGATAAAAACGTTAAAAAGTTAATAAAATATTATTTATTTTCAGGCGACTAGGACTAAATACCATTGATTACCGAAAGATTTCATCCAATTGGTTCCATAGGAGGTGTCCTCTGTCGCGTGCCAATTTGAGATGTTAGCCGCCATTTTCAAAAAATTAACACCCTTAAACTGTAAGAAAAATATGTTAATGAGTTAATAAAATGTTATTTTTCTTGTATCTTCAGTCGATTAGGGCTATATACCTTTGATTGCAAGAAGATTCCATTAAATTGGTTCCATAGGAGCTGGCCTGTGCCCCGTACAAATTTCTGTTTTTTGCTGCAATTTTCACATAAAGATACACCCTTACAATGTAAGATGAAAACGTTAAAAAGTAAAAAAAATATTCTTTATCTCTTATTTTCAAGCGACTAGGACTAAATACCATTGATTACAGGAAGATTTGATCCAATTGGTTCCAATGGAAGTGGCCTGTGTCGCGTGCCAATTTGAGAAGTTAGCTGCCATTTTCAAAAAAAGGAACACCCTTAAACTGTAAGAAAAAAATGTTAAAAAGTTAATAAAATGTTATTTTTCTTTTACTTTCACACGATTAGGGCTATGTACCTTGGAGTACAGGAAGATTCCATACAATTGGTTCCATAGGAGCTGGCCTGTGCCCCGTACAAAAAGATACACCCTTACAATGTAAGATGTAAACGTTAAAAAGTTAATAAAATATTCTTTTTCTTTTATTTTCAAGCGACTAGGACTAAATACCATTGATTACAGGAAGATTTCGTCCAATTGGTTCCAATGGAAGTGGCCTGTGTCGCGTGCCAATTTGAGATGTTAGCTGTCATTTTCAAAAAAAGGAACACCCATAAACTGTAAGAAAAAAATGTTAAAATTTAATAAAATGTTATTTTTCTTTCACTTTCAGGCGACTAGAGCTATATACCTTTGACTACATTAAGATTCCATACAATTGGTTCCATAGGAGCTGGCCTGTGCCCCGTACAAATTTCGGTTTTTTGCTGCAATTTTCACAAAAAGATGCACCCTCACAATGTAAGATAAAAACGTTAAGAATTAATAAAATATTATTTATTTTCAGCCGGCTAGGACTAAATACCATTGATTACCGGAAGATTTCATCCAATTGGTTCCATAGGAGGTGTCCTGTGTCGCGTGCCAATTTGAGATGTTAGCTGCCATTTTCAAAAAGAGGAACACCCTTAAACTGTAAGAAAAAAATGATCAAAAGTTAATAAAATGTTATTTTTCTTTTACTTTCAGGCGACTAGAGCTATATACCTTTGACTACATTAAGATTCCATACAATTGGTTCCATAGGAGCTGGCCTGTGCCCCGTACAATTTTCACAAAAAGATGCACCCTCACAATGTAAGATAAAAACGTTAAGAATTAATAAAATATTATTTATTTTCAGCCGGCTAGGACTAAATACCATTGATTACCGGAAGATTTCATCCAATTGGTTCCATAGGAGGTGCCCTGTGTCGCGTGCCAATTTGAGATGTTAGCAGCCATTTTCAAAAAGAGGAACACCCTTAAACCGTAAGAAAAAAATGTTAACAAGTTAATAAAATGTTATTTTTCTTTTACTTTCACACGATTAGGGCTATGTACCTTTGACTACAGAAGACTCCATGCAATTGGTTCCATAAGAGCTGGCCTGTGCTCCGTAAAATTTCTGTTTTTACTGCAATTTTCACAAAAAGATACACCCTTACATTGTAAGACGAAAACGTTAAAAGGTTAACAAACTATTCTTTTTTTATTTTCTAGTGACTAGGACTATGTGCCATTGATTACCGGAAGATTTCATCCAATTGGTTCCAATGGAAGTGGCCTGTGCCCCGTACAAATTTCTGTTTTTACTGCAATTTTCACAAAAATATACACCCATACTATGTAAGATAAAAACGTTAAAAAGTAAAAAAAAAATATAATTTTTCTTTTATTTTCTGGCGACTGGAGCTGGTACAAATTTCTGTTTTTTGCTGCAATTTTCACAAAAAGATACACCTTTTAATGTAAGATAAAAACGTTAAAAAGTTAATAAAATATTATTTTTCTTTTATTTTCAAGCGATTAGGACTACATACCATTGACTACAGGAAGATTCATCCAATTTGTTTCATATGGGTTGACCTGTGTCGCGTGCCAATTTGAGATGTTAGCTGCCATTTTCAAAAAAGGAACACCCTTAAACTGTAAGAAAAATATGTTAATGATATGTTATTTTTCTTGCATCTCCAGGCGGTTAGGGCTATATACCTTTCACTACAGGAAGAATCCATGCAATTGGTGCCATAGGAGCTGGCCTGTGCTCCGTACAAATTTCTTTTTTACTGCCATTTTCACAAAATGATACACATTTACAATGTAAGATAAAACGTTAAAATGTTAATAAAGTATTATTTTTCCTTTATTTTCCAGCGATTAGGGCTAGATGCCATTGACTACAAAAAGATTTCATCCAATTGATGCCATATGAGGTGATCAGCGTCGCGTGCCCATTTGGGATGTTAGCTGTAATTTTCAAAAAAAAAAAAAAAAAAATAGAAACACCCTTAAACTGTAAGAAACAAATGTTAGAGAGTTTATAAAATGCTAGTTTTCTTCTACTTTCAGACGATTATGGCTATACACTTTTGACTACAGGAAGATTCCATCCAATTGATTCTATAGGAGCTCATCTTTGCCCCGTACAGATTTCTGTTTTTTGCTGCAATTTTCACAAAAAGATACACCTTTTAATGTAAGATAAAGACGTTAAAAAGTTAATAAAATATTATTTTCTTTTATTTTCAAGCGATTAGGACTACATACCATTGACTACAAGAAGATTCATCCAATTTGTTCCATATGGGTTGACCTGTGTCGCGTGCCAATTTGGGATGTTAGCTGCCATTTTCAAAAAGAGAAACACCCTTAAACTGTAAGAAAAAATGTTAAAATGTTAATAAAATATTATTTTTTTTTTAATTTCGGGCAATTAGGGCTATATACCTCTGACTACAGGAAGATTCCATCCAATTGGTTCCATAGGAGCTACCCTGTGCCCCGAACAAATTTCTTTTTTGCGGCCATTTTCACAAAAAGATACACCTTTACAATGTAAAGTAAAAACGTTAAAAAGTTAATAGAATATTATTTTTCCTTTATTTTCAAGCGAATAGGACAAGAAAATAACAAGAAGATTTCATCCAATTGGTTCAATAGGAGCTGGCCTGTGCCCCGTACAATTTTCACAAAAAGATGCACCCTCACAATGTAAGATAAAAACGTTAAGAATTAATAAAATATTATTTATTTTCAGCCGGCTAGGACTAAATACCATTGATTACCGGAAGATTTCATCCAATTGGTTCCATAGGAGGTGTCCTGTGTCGCGTGCCAATTTGAGAAGTTAGCTGCCATTTTCAAAAAAAGGAACACCCTTAAACTGTAAGAAAAAAATGTTAAAAAGTTAATAAAATGTTATTTTTCTTTTACTTTCAGGCGACTAGAGCTATATACCTTTGACTACATTAAGATTCCATACAATTGGTTCCATAGGAGCTGGCCTGTGCCCCGTACAATTTTCACAAAAAGATGCACCCTCACAATGTAAGATAAAAACGTTAAGAATTAATAAAATATTATTTATTTTCAGCCGGCTAGGACTAAATACCATTGATTACCGGAAGATTTCATCCAATTGGTTCCATAGGAGGTGTCCTGTGTCGCGTGCCAATTTGAGATGTTAGCTGCCATTTTCAAAAAGAGGAACACCCTTAAACTGTAAGAAAAAAATGATCAAAAGTTAATAAAATGTTATTTTTCTTTTACTTTCAGGCGACTAGAGCTATAGGCCTTTGACTGCATTAAGATTCCATACAATTGGTTCCATAGGAGCTGGCCTGTGCCCCGTACAAATTTCTGTTTTTACTGCAATTTTCACATAAAGATACGCCTTACAATGTAACATGAAAGCGTTAAAAGGTTAACAAACTATTCCTTTTCTTTTATTTTCTAGCGACAAGGACTAAATACCATTGATTACAGGAAGATTTCATACAATTCGTTCCATAGGAGCTGGCCTGTGCCCCGTACAAATTTCTGTTTTTTGCTGCAATTTCCACAAAAAGATACACCCTTACAATGTAAGATAAAAACGTTAAAAAGTTAATAAAATATTATTTATTTTCAGGCGACTAGGACTAAATACCATTGATTACCGGAAGATTTCATCCAATTGGTTCCATAGAAGGTGTCCTGTGTCGCGTGCCAATTTGAGATGTTAGCTGCCATTTTCAAAAAAAGGAACAACCATAAACTGTAAGAAAAAAAATGATAGAAAGTTAATAAAATGTTATTTTTCTTTTACTTTCAGGCGACTAGAGCTATAGGCCTTTGACTGCATTAAGATTCCATACAATTGGTTCCATAGGAGCTGGCCTGTGCCCCGTACAAATTTCTGTTTTTACTGCAATTTTCACATAAAGATACACCCTTACAATGTAAGATGAAAACATTAAAAGGTTAACAAACTATTCTTTTTCTTTTATTTTCTAGCGACTAGGACTAAATACCATTGATTGCAAGAAGATTCCATTAAATTGGCTCCATAGAAGCTGGCCTGTGCACCGTACAAATTTCTGTTTTTACTGCAATTTTCACAAAAAGATACACCCTTACAATGTAAGATAAAAACGTTAAAAAGTTAACAAACTATTCTTTTGCTTTTATTTTCTAGCGACTGGTACTAAATACCTTTCATTACAGGAAGATTTCATGCAGTTGGCTCCATAGGAGGTGGCCTGTGTCGCGTGTCAATTTGAGATGTTAGTTGTCATTTTCAAAAAAAGGAACACCCTTAAACTGTAAGAAAAAAATGATAGAAAGTTAATAAAATGTTATTTTTCTTTTACTTTTAGGCGACTAGAGCTATATACCCTTGACTACATTAAGATTCCATACAATTGGTTCCATAGAAGCTGGCCTGTGCCCCGTACAAATTTCTGTTTTTACTGCAATTTTCACATAAAGATACACCCTTACAATGTAAGATGAAAACGTTAAAAAGTTAATAAAATATTATTTTTCTTTTATTTTCAAGCGACTAGGACTAAATACCATTGATTACAGGAAGATTTCATCCAATTGGTTCCAATAGAAGTGGCCTATGTCGCGTGCCAATTTGAGATGTTAGCTCCCATTTTCAAAAAAAGGAACAACCATAAACTGTAAGAAACAAATGATAAAAAGTTAATAAAATGTTATTTTTCTTTCACTTTCAGGCGACTAGAGCTATATACCTTTGACTACATTAAGATTCCATACAATTGGTTCCATAGGAGCTGGCCTGTGCCCCGTACAAATTTCGGTTTTTTGCTGCAATTTTCACAAAAAGATGCACCCTCACAATGTAAGATAAAAACGTTAAGAATTAATAAAATATTATTTATTTTCAGCCGGCTAGGACTAAATACCATTGATTACCGGAAGATTTCATCCAATTGGTTCCATAGGAGGTGTCCTGTGTCGCGTGCCAATTTGAGATGTTAGCTGCCATTTTCAAAAAGAGGAACACCCTTAAACTGTAAGAAAAAAATGATCAAAAGTTAATAAAATGTTATTTTTCTTTTACTTTCAGGCGACTAGAGCTATATACCTTTGACTACATTAAGATTCCATACAATTGGTTCAATAGGAGCTGGCCTGTGCCCCGTACAATTTTCACAAAAAGATGCACCCTCACAATGTAAGATAAAAACGTTAAGAATTAATAAAATATTATTTATTTTCAGCCGGCTAGGACTAAATACCATTGATTACCGGAAGATTTCATCCAATTGGTTCCATAGGAGGTGCCCTGTGTCGCGTGCCAATTTGAGATGTTAGCAGCCATTTTCAAAAAGAGGAACACCCTTAAACCGTAAGAAAAAAATGTTAACAAGTTAATAAAATGTTATTTTTCTTTTACTTTCACACGATTAGGGCTATGTACCTTTGACTACAGAAGACTCCATGCAATTGGTTCCATAAGAGCTGGCCTGTGCTCCGTAAAATTTCTGTTTTTACTGCAATTTTCACAAAAAGATACACCCTTACATTGTAAGACGAAAACGTTAAAAGGTTAACAAACTATTCTTTTTTTATTTTCTAGTGACTAGGACTATGTGCCATTGATTACCGGAAGATTTCATCCAATTGGTTCCAATGGAAGTGGCCTGTGCCCCGTACAAATTTCTGTTTTTACTGCAATTTTCACAAAAATATACACCCATACTATGTAAGATAAAAACGTTAAAAAGTAAAAAAAAAATATAATTTTTCTTTTATTTTCTGGCGACTGGAGCTGGTACAAATTTCTGTTTTTTGCTGCAATTTTCACAAAAAGATACACCTTTTAATGTAAGATAAAAACGTTAAAAAGTTAATAAAATATTATTTTTCTTTTATTTTCAAGCGATTAGGACTACATACCATTGACTACAGGAAGATTCATCCAATTTGTTTCATATGGGTTGACCTGTGTCGCGTGCCAATTTGAGATGTTATCTGCCATTTTCAAAAAAGGAACACCCTTAAACTGTAAGAAAAATATGTTAATGATATGTTATTTTTCTTGCATCTCCAGGCGGTTAGGGCTATATACCTTTCACTACAGGAAGAATCCATGCAATTGGTGCCATAGGAGCTGGCCTGTGCTCCGTACAAATTTCTTTTTTACTGCCATTTTCACAAAATGATACACATTTACAATGTAAGATAAAACGTTAAAATGTTAATAAAGTATTATTTTTCCTTTATTTTCCAGCGATTAGGGCTAGATGCCATTGACTACAAAAAGATTTCATCCAATTGATGCCATATGAGGTGATCAGCGTCGCGTGCCCATTTGGGATGTTAGCTGTAATTTTCAAAAAAAAAAAAAAAAAAAATAGAAACACCCTTAAACTGTAAGAAACAAATGTTAGAGAGTTTATAAAATGCTAGTTTTCTTCTACTTTCAGACGATTATGGCTATACACTTTTGACTACAGGAAGATTCCATCCAATTGATTCTATAGGAGCTCATCTTTGCCCCGTACAGATTTCTGTTTTTTGCTGCAATTTTCACAAAAAGATACACCTTTTAATGTAAGATAAAGACGTTAAAAAGTTAATAAAATATTATTTTCTTTTATTTTCAAGCGATTAGGACTACATACCATTGACTACAAGAAGATTCATCCAATTTGTTCCATATGGGTTGACCTGTGTCGCGTGCCAATTTGGGATGTTAGCTGCCATTTTCAAAAAGAGAAACACCCTTAAACTGTAAGAAAAAATGTTAAAATGTTAATAAAATATTATTTTTTTTTTAATTTCGGGCAATTAGGGCTATATACCTCTGACTACAGGAAGATTCCATCCAATTGGTTCCATAGGAGCTACCCTGTGCCCCGAACAAATTTCTTTTTTGCGGCCATTTTCACAAAAAGATACACCTTTACAATGTAAAGTAAAAACGTTAAAAAGTTAATAGAATATTATTTTTCCTTTATTTTCAAGCGAATAGGACAAGAAAATAACAAGAAGATTTCATCCAATTGGTTCAATAGGAGCTGGCCTGTGCCCCGTACAAATTTTTTTTTTTTTTTTTTTGCTACCATTTTCACAAAAAGATATATCTTTATAATGTAAGAGAAAAACGTTAAAAATTTAATAAAATATTCTTTTTCTTTAATCTTCAAGCGATTAGGAGTACATACCATTGATTTCAAGAAGACTCCATCCAATTGATTCCATAGAAGCTTGCCTGTGCCCCGTGCCAATTTATATTTTTGCTGCCATTTTCACAAAAAGATACGCCCTTGCAATGTAAGATAAAGACGTTAAAAAGTTAATAAAATATTATTTTTCCTTTATTTTCGAGCGACTAGAACTAGATATCATTGATAACAAGAAGATTTCATCCAATTGATTCCATAGGAGATGGCCGTTGTCGCGTACCAATTTGAGTTGTTAGCTGCCATTTTGAAAAAGGAATATAACAAAAGGCTTAAAGCACACATTTTGCACATTCTCAAATTCTGAATTTCCATCAAATCAGTCTTGGATCAAATATTAGTGCCCATTTCCAGTTAAGATCGTGTTCCAAGCCAATTTCAACTAGTACATTTCGAAATAAATCCAAAAGAAATAATTTCACAAAAATCGCTAATCAATTCTAGTTCATTAAATGTAGTATGCTTTTAGGTCATACCCGGTTGAATTTTTCCCTTAAAAAGCCGTTAAGAATTCTCGTTATATTTAAAGAAGAAATGCAATTCCGTTGAATAGTTAACATTTGCAAATTGGCTTGTATTTTTTCCTTAAAAAGCCGTTAACAATATTCGTTATATTTAAAAAGAAAATTAAACTCTGAAAGTGTTGTATTTGCAATTAGGGTTGTTTTTCCTTAAGAAGTCGTTGAGAATTACAACTCTGAAAGTGTACCCAAATACTCATCACGTGCAGAGCTCTACTTAGGACGCATATTTTGAAAAATCCAAAATTCCTTCATTTAATATTTTTCGCATTTATTTTCTAAACGGCTGGATAAAATGAGCTGGAAAAACGATTTTAATTGGATTTTTGGAAACATGTGTCCAGTCTGTGTCTTAAGTCTTTACATATTTATGGTGACACACGATTTTAATTGGATTCCACCCGCTAAATTCGAATATCACCATCAAATTTTCATCCGACAAATGAATTTTCAGATTTTTGGAAACATGTGTCCAGTCTGTGTCTTAAGTCTTTACATATTTATGGTAACACACCCACATAACATTAATATACCATCATTATATTCATTAGCCAAACATTATATTCAATCATCGTTTTCTAAACATTTCATCGAACAACCATGTTTAAACATTACACATCTGTCTACATTTACTTTTAACATCATCTTAATGTTACGTCTAGACTGATGGTAACAAAAGACTTGTGGCACACACGATTAAATTATCTGTGTTAAACTAGAAAATCAAAATAGAATTTGAATAATTATATAGAGAAAAAATGCATATATTTGAAAAATTTATTCTTAAATACTATGAATCGAACATGACTTTTTTCCCAAACTTTTTCCATGGAAAATAAAATTTTGTTCATAGATATTATTAAATTGTACTTAATGATAATTTTTCGAATTTTGCAAAAATGCTGCTAAAATTTTAATTTAGTTTTATTAGATTTGATTCAAATTATAAATAAAAATACTTATTCATAAAAATATTAACAATAAATCTCTTTAAATGGCAATTTTCCAATAAAAAGCTTGTAAAAATAAGGATTAGAAATTTCCTTAAATTTGCTGCCATTCTATAGCACATGCATCATTGTAATAAAAAACGTATCTGCTGTGTTCTTCTGCCCCCAACATGTGCCTAAAAATCATTAAAAACCAAAAATTCTGTGAAGGAAATTTCAAACATACAAATTGAAAATATAAATGAAAATTTAAACAAGTTTTCTTGACTTTTGATTCATTTAAAAAAGTGTTAATATTCAACTAAATTCAACTCTCTATACAAAAAATTTTCCTTTTTTTATTAAAAATTAACTTCGCTTCGTTAAATAAGCTTTTCTCAAATATAAAACATTTTTTTAAGTTCTGCTATTTTAATACAAAATGTAAAATTCTTACACAATGAATTAATTTATACTGTCATGTTATATATCATTAAAAAAGGTATTTGTAAGTGCTTTTAAACTTTATTAATATAGTTTAGATCGGACATCTATTAATAAAGATATTCAGAGAAATATATTGAATTTGTAAAGGCCTATAACTCGTAAACTGAGAACGAGCGGACACAAACAACTTTTTATATCACTATAACCACAAGTAAAAAATTATTGAGTAATAAAACTCTTTAAAATTGTTTTGGAAATAATCAGAACATTAGAATTAAGCAATCCAATGATGTTATCAACTGGACAATTGTTAATTTTACATAAATTATTTTTCTTTTACAGAATCCCTCTACGTATTTTCTAATGTCAAGAAATGAATCTTGTTGCTTAAACTTTGTGGCCAACAGCAAAACATATCCCATATTTTATTTTATTATTATTATTATTATTATTGTTATTTTATTTATTTATTATTATTATTATTATTATTATAATTATTATTATTATTATTATTATTATTATTATTATTATTATTATTATTATTACTAGCTGACCCGAGCCGCGTTGCTGGCCCTAAGCAAACATTAGTGTTGTATTACTGAACGATTTAAATTGATATTTTAACGAAATTTACGACCTTTAAATAAAAATCTAAGGAATACCTATTATAAAGTGTTTTTTACAGAAGAATTTAAATATGATGTAGAAGCTGACCCGAGCCGCGTTGCTGGCCCTAAGCAAACATTAGTGTTGTATTACTGAACGATTTAAATTGATATTTTAAAGAAATTTACGACCTTTAAATAAAAATCTAAGGAATACCTATTATAAAGTGTTTTTTACAGAAGAATTTAAATATGATGTAGATGTGGGCTCAATCAAAAAATATACGCATGTATTTAAGGCAAATTTGAATTTATATTTATTTATTACTTCATCTTAAGGTTAGCGGATAGACAATGTCTTTTTTTTGAACGGAATGATGAGAGCTGTAGTCGAAATTGCAGTTGTAATGGAACGCTGCTTGATTCAAATCAGAACTTGAAGCAATTCTTCTTATGCGTTGATTAAAAATTTTAAAGTTGTTGAATTGCTACATTTGCTCGACGATTTCTCATTGCTAACCGAGCCGTTTCATTTCTCGCCTGCCTTTCTTCCTGCGTTTGTGATGTACGAAGTCGGGCCAAACTAATACGGGGTTGTTCTCGTGCGATTTCTCGTTCATATATATTCAATTGATTGACGATATTACGATAAGTACTTGCATTACGTGTTCGACGCGAAATATTAGATCTCCGGGGTCGCGGCATTGTGAATAACACTTAATAACGAATGCCAAAAATACAACAAATGGTTTTAAATATCACAACCTCACTAAATGATGAGCTTTACTTGGAACTTACCGTTTGGAAATAGAATTCTACACCACCACCAGAAAACAAATTGCACAAAAAAGTAAGCGTTTCGATAGAAACAGAAACAGTAATTGTTATAATTTGTATTAAAAAAAATATTTTTAATGATTATTAAGGCAAAGAAATTATGACAAAAAAGAGTTTTTTTTTTTTATCGCGGATTTTTCGCGAATTTTTTTTCAATTTGTGAAGGACATGATAAATGAATAATACTATCTACGCAGAACATTATAATTAAGCAATCCGATGATGATAGTAACTATAGTAATTTACTGGAAATGTAATCGCTTTTTAATGGTAAATCAATAGAATCCTAGGAAACACGCCTGGATGAAAAATATTATTGCGTCAATAATCGAATAATCGTATTGCGGAAGAAACTTCCTTCAGATGAAAAGGTGTCCCGTACAAAAACAAAATTATACATTTTATATTCTTATTTATAAAAATATTCTTATTATATTGATTCCATTAGCATAAAACAACAAACTTATTAACAAACAAATATAATGTGTTGTCACGGATTTATTGCACAATTTTCAGATTCTTACTACATAAAACTATTTAATGGCTCTTTATGTAGAACTAATTATCATAATTTAGTTTTTTTCTCTCTTAATTTACCTTGGGAATTTCTTCAGTATTTATGTAATTCAATAAAAAGAACGAAAGTCAATAAATATAATTCTAAAAATTATCTACTCATTTTTATAAAATAAAGAAATAAAAACTGACAATGAATTAAAAGTTATTTATTTTTCTATTTCAATATTACTTAAATTTCTCGGAAATAACAATAGGATGAAAATACAAAATATTACTTTCATAATTTTCTCTTAAATGATAAATTGGGGATATTGCCATAATGTCACCCAAGAAAATATCTTCCACTTGTTTGCAGGCATATGAATAAAACAAAATACGACTTTTTTATATACAAATTATTTAAAATAAATAACACAAATTTTTAATATTGAAATTAGTGAACAATTAAACAATAGTAGTTGTTATTAATTGAATATTTTTTAGCACAACTTTGAGGTTCATAAAATTCTTATGAAAAGATAATGTAAACGAATTAAATATAAATAAATAAACATTTCTAAAATATTACTTCTGTGTTAGCTATTAATATTATACAAAATTTATTTAATTTTTTGGTGGAGGACGTAAAGCAACATTAGCCTCATAATCTTTTAAAGCAGCACGATGTGATGACTTCTTGTTTGTACTTGTATGAGAGGAACCGCCTCCACGTTTACCTCTTTTACCGGGAGCATGTCGGTTTGATAGGTGTGTCTTATAGGTCTGTTGGTATCCATAACCCTCAGGATTGTTATTAAATTTAGGATTGTAACTATCGAATTCTAGAGGTTTATATTTATGACTTCGAGGTTGTTGCTGCTCATAACTATCATTGGAATCATCATATTTACCTGGCATTGACTCTTTCTTCATTACATGTTGATAAGGGTTCATTAAAGGGTAACCATCTTCTGAAACATTAGAACTGGAAGCTTCGCGATCAGCTTCACGATCTGGTGGTGGTTCAGCATAATATCCACTTTGTGAATTACTGGCCGAGTAATCTTTATAGTCTGTATGGCTTTCTGCGGCAGCCTTTAATTTACGATATTCTGCTTCTGCTCGTTGCTTTTGTTTGTATGGCAATGAATTAATGTCGTGATAGATTTCTGAATTGAAATACAATTTGTTTGGTTTGTTGGACGAAGCACTTAGATGTTCTTCTGGATCCGGTGTTGTAACTACATGAGAGAGATCAAATTCTTCTAAATTTTTTAAGGCTGATGAATGATCAAATTGTTCGTATGACTTGATGGGTAAATTATATGGTTTTGATATTGTTTTAACTGTGGCGGTATGTAAAGGTGCTTTTGTTTTTATTTTGTAAATAAATTCAACATTCGGTGTTAATTCAGCTACATCGCGAGCAGCAGTTGCTTGAAATGTATTTTCGTTTTCTGTCTGATAACTAGCCTTGGGAGCGGAATTTTTATGGTACTTTTGACTTGATGGGATGGAGTGAGATGGTAAATGTTTATAAGGTTCCTGATAATTTGAACTAGGAGAGGCAATATATTTCGTTGGCTTATTTGCAGTAGAGGCAATACGCTTCTCATCACTTCCCGGAACAGCTATAACTTTAAAATATGTTTTAGGTTCTTGATTTTGAGGAGCTGCAATAATTTTGCCTTCTGCTTCCAACTCCTTCATATATTTAATAACTGACTTTTCAATTTGTTTCATGATTTCGGCTTTTGGTATTTCTGTGGAAGCGGATACACGTATTCTTTCATCATTTTCATTTGGATTTTCTTGATATTGGGGAACTGGTTTATAGATAAATTTTGTGCGATAGTTACGGTCTACCACTGATTGTTGTGCCGGATCGTAACCTTCGGTATGTTCTTCATATATATTATAGGATCTGGTGACTGGATCCTTTTCATACACTGGTGCGGGAGATTCGACAGCTTCATTTCGTTCAGCTTGAGGTTGTTCCTCTTCTCTATCTTTTACCAATTTTTGAGCTTGATTTATTTGTTCTTGTAGTTGAGCTTGCAAATGTGCTTCTAATTGTTGCTTGGCATCATTTTCGGCGGTTGGTACAGATGAATATTGGTGGTAAACTTGTTGCGGTGACTGCTCTTCATGAGTTGGATATGGTTGTTGTGGTACTTCCTTTTGAGTATATGTATAATATTCGTAATTATTTTGGTTAGATTCTTCTTTTTGAATTTGTTGTTCATGTTGTTGTTGCTGATGCTGATGTTCTAAAAGTTTTTGCTTCCCCTGATGCATATGATCCTGTTCTTTTTGCTGTTCTTGCTGCTGATGGTGCTGTTGAGGTTGATCAGCTTGTGTAGGTTCTGATTCATAGGGTACGCGTATAGGTTCACGCAAACGAGAACCATACATACCCATCGCTTTGGCTACATATTCTTCAGCTGTTTCAGTATCTTCTAAGGAATCATGAGGTATTGTGATACTGCTAATGTACTTTGCTGTTATTTTAGTATGTAAAGGCTTATTCTCAGGCTGAATTAAATTGATATCGGCCGTATTGTATATATAGTCTTTAAGGGAATAAAAACAATATATATAGTTTTAAATTTAAGATTTGAGTGTATAAGATTTACCTCCTGTATCTGTAGAGTAGGCTCCTCCTCGACGATATTTATTAGATTCAGTGTTTGTTGAGGCTGCTATTACTTGATCTGCCGAAGTCTTTTGAGTGGTTTCATCCGAAGGCGCTTTAGTTGAGCCTTGGCCAAAACGACGTCTACTACGTACATTTGCTACAGCTTCATTAAACCCTAAAGATGCTACCTGCAAAAAGAATTTGTAAGTAAATTTATTTAGGAATAATGCTAACGTATATATGCAATAATTAAACTTTTGAGCTTTCTTTTTAAATGAGGAAAGAATGTATAAGAGAGAGTTGGCAGATTATATGATAAGAGTAATTTTAACGCGAATTCATAAATCAACAGAATAATGAATTCGCTTTGAAAATAGTTTTAATTTAAAATCTAGTAATTAACTTTTAAAGGAAAAAAATAAATGTGGCAAAATTAAACAACTGTAGTTTTTTTTAGTACAAAAACTAATTTTAAAACTTATTTTTTTAATTTGTTTAATCGTTTCTTTTTATTATACCGGCATTTGAGAAATGCAGTAACCTAATTAGTGGCTAATTTATATATTACCGTTATAAAAAATTTGCGTAACAAAATCAATCGTTAACAAAATTGTATAAGTTTTTTATATATAAATAATCGCCAATATTATCTAGTTTTTATAAAAAACTTGTAAATGTATGCACTACTATTTTTTCTTATTTAAATGTTATGTTAACCAAAATGTAAGGATATGTATTTTACATATATTGAGAATTATTTAATAAATCATAAAATCTATTATAAAGAATTTTACTTTTATAGTATTGGTAATAAATAAAGCGTTAAAAATTATGACTAATTAAATCAGTTAACAAATTATATATTTGATTATAGTTATATTTAGATTTTAAATAAAACGAATTTATTCAAAATATAAACATATTAGTTACTATTTATAATTGTTATGAATAGTAAAAAATAAGTAGAAGAAACCAGATTAAAAACTTCATAAGCATTTAAATATTGAATAACCAAAATAATAATTTTTACAATATAGGATATATTTTTATACATTCACATAAAATGAGGGATATATATAAGTTTGTCATTTTATACGAAAGTCTTTAAATATATATCCAGGGCTTCAAATTGAAAAATATTCGCGTTTGTTATGTATATATGTGTGAAATGGATTTTTTGAAGCCCATAGTCCAATAAATATATTTCTCTTTCAACACATATGTGGCATATAGTCTCAAAAATCTTGGTGTTGAAATTTAGCAAAATTCGTTTAAAATGGCGGAGTTATAAACGATTTTCTATAATAACCTCAAAAAATTTCAAATTTTCTTTGCCCAAATTTAATAATATTTTCTATTTCACAATTTCTGTTTTTCCTTAAAAAATATAAAAATTTTCATTATTAAAAAAATTTATTTGACAAGAATTTCTAGGCACGTTTTGATAAGTTTTTTATAAAAAAGTAATTTCGATTTGAGTTGCATTTTAAGCTTTTTATATAAGCAATAAAGACAGCAAATTTCAACATATCGCTTCGAAAATTGTAAATTGATTTTTATACTGTTCACATATATGAGGAGTTTTTCAATAAAATTTTTCTGGGTATAGATAGTCTAGTGGAAGAGAGATTATAAATCTTTAAGCCATGTTTCGTAAAAAACTGAAAAGGAATTTACAGTTTTGCATATCTCTTCTTTATTCAGCTTTTCAACACAGATGGTCTGAGGTATCTTGTTAAAAAAAGTTTATTTCCAGATATAAAGCAAAAACTCTTATAAGCTATAATTTCAATATTTATATATTTATGGAATAAATATTTTGTGAAGGGTATATAACACTTCTACTTGTTTTTATTAATTTAAGAAAAAACTGCAACTTAGTCTCTTGTATGTATTATTTGTAATGTTTTTAACTATACATCAATTCATTTATTGACTAATTAGATAGTTTAACATATTAATGTATAAATTTAAAGGACAATATATTAAATTATCAAGTACTTATAAACACAATTCGTGTGATTTAAAAATTTCAAAACATTTATAAATGCAATATGGCTAATATGTGCCTTTTTTATTAAGGAAATATATATATATATGTGATATCAATTTCTACAATAGAATTACTACTTATTATTTAAGCGAAATTACAATTATGTATGAATTGATATTATATTAATTTTTGATAAATGTCATCAGCAAGTTTAAGGCTTCATGAATGATCTAAGCAAATATACTTTCCGTTGTTGTTTAAAACTTTCTAAAATATGTTCATATGTAAATTTTTTCTTGAAAAAACAGCTGAACATTAGCCTACACCATTTCTATATTTCAGAAATGCACAGTTAGCAAGATCCTTAGTTCTATGTTAATGTTGTCGGATATAAAGCTTCACTTTTTATTTGATTGATTTTATTGTTCATGTTATTGACTTTTTGCAATGTTTGTTTATATTTTCAGCTTCTTAGGAAATAAAAGAAGAGCTTTCGTTTTTATTTAGATTTGATTTATTTTCATCACGCTTGGTTTAAATTTAACGCTAACACTCTATACGAATAATAAACTGCAATAATAACATTGTGTTGAATAAAGTTCATTAACACGTAACGGCAAATTTTATTTATTTCCAATAATATTAAAGTTGTTTCTTTATAAGCACTATAATTTTAGCCATTTATTCATTATCCTGGCATTATTGCAGCACAAATTAATTTTTGTTGCATTAAATTTTTAATTAAACCAGTTTTAAACAAAACATATTTTCACAATTTCTTTTTTGTATTTAAACAAGTTTTTCTTTGATTTGACCATTGAATTTTTTATTTGTTTTTTTAATAGGTTATATTATTTAAAAATATATCTGTATTGCTACAGGATATTAGGAAATCGTCCATATTGTTTATTATACCGTTTATGATCGTTACTTACAATGAGCAAGGTTATGTATACAAAATTTAACTGTAGCGCGTTCATTTCACTTTGGTATCTAAACATCAATTGTTTTCGCAATATGTCCAATCCAAAGCTTTTATAATGTGAATTTCCTTTTTTTAATGGTATTTTCCAACGTACGTAGCATACAACATTTTCCCTGTTAAAAAACTTGCATGTAAACATGCAGTCAGCATTTTAAACACTTTATACAACAATACTTGTGCATAATGCATTTGTATAATGGTAGAAATTGGTGCATACATATACAAAATATGTGCATTTTAAATAGTTGCATTGCAGAAAAAAACTTGGCTCTGAAACAGTTTATTGATAACAGGTATTTATTTATAAACAATTATTACTTCATATTTCTAGCATAAAAATCCATTTATACCTTCTTCAATGTTTTACCTTTTATTGTAGTATTAAAATATTGTGACATTTTATTTTTTTAACCATTGTCAAATGCTGATGACTTTGTAATTAATTAAGTGTTGTTTAATTACATTAGATAATGTATTATGTTCAATTATTTTTTGAACCATTTAGTATCGTGATGACAATGACGTTGAACTTTGTTAGTTTTTTAAAACATCTTTTGCTGGTAATTCAACTTTTCTTACTTTTTTTATGAGCTCAAATATTTTAAGTTTTATTTGAAACTGTAATAAAATATAAATCCAGCTAATATTGTTTATATAACACATTATCTGGTATAAATAATAATGCGTTTTTTGTTATGTTTTATTATATACATAGATGCTATAATATGTCACTATTAAAGAAATAAAAACTCGTTAAAAATAACTTTTTTACATTGTAAGTAGCGTAAAGTTAAATTTACCGCGGAAGCATTATTTCTACCAATTTCAATAAATTCAGTACAAAAAATATATAATGAAGCATACCAAAACAAAATCCTGTAAATGTTAAAAGTAAATTATTGAAGTTATGTCTTTTAATAACGCACTTTGAAACAAAAAATGTATAAATTGAATAATTAACTTTATTCGTTAAATATAATGTTGAGTTAATGTTTTAGTCAACATCAATATTAAAATGCATTTTAAATTAATTTTCTGTTATACTTAGCGGTTAAAAATGCTGATTTTTATAAATTTCTTAATTATTTTATGTGGTTGTTAAGGATACTCGGCAGAATATTTAGTGCAGTGCCAAATTTTTATTACTAGTATAAAAAAAAATATAAATTTTTTTTTATATTAAAATAATAATAATAATAATAAAATTCAAATAGTTTTAGAAATTGCTTTCGGTGTGGATGGTTTTTTCATCAAAATAACTTTTGAAAAAGGTTTTTAATATCAGTACAACATTGGCTACGACGTTGTACCTTTTTTTTTTTTTTTTTTTTTTTTTTTTGTAAAAAAAGTTATACCCCCAATGTATATTTCTAGATTGATGTAAAATATTGCAGCAATACGATTAAAAATATTTTCGATTTTCCATAAAATCGCATATTGTTGGATAGGTTTAATATACAAGCAAAATTAAAGAAATACTTTAATAGATCCAAACTTCGGTCTGTTGCCGTACTATTCTGATTAGCGTATTTAGAGGTCAACATATTTTAAATGTATGAAAAAATTATTAATAATTATTATTAGCGTAGATGAATTACTTGATAAAAATTAACACCTACATTAAATTGGTATGCATATATATTTTCCCAAATAGATGGTACTTTATACTTTGACAGATTATTAAAAATAGAATTATAAATTCTGTTATCAAAATTCGATGTTAATACCTAAATCGAATATATTAATTTTATTATTAAACAGACATTTAAATCAGTTAAATTACTTGTTTTAATTTATACAGCTTGGGAAATTTCCATTAATTGTAAACTAGTTGTAATTTATCAAGTCAAATTTTCCTGCAAGACGTGCACTTAAATACTTATTTATTTTCTTTTATAAAAAAATAGTTTCTATATAAACAAAAAGAAAAAATAGAAATAAACTTAAATGCCGTAAGTAATGATATATATATATATATATATATATATATATATATATATATATATATATATATATATTGCTCAAAAAGAAAATATTCACCCACAAGGAAAATTTTCTTAAATTTGTATTTTTCAGCCGCATTGTTTTAAAAAGAGTGTTTTTATACTCACCATTAAAAAATGAAGGGGGTATACTGGGTTTGTCATTTCGTGTGTAACATGTCGAAATAATCATCTAAGACCCCATAATGTAAATATATTCTGGGTCCTTGTGAAAATCTAAGACAATCTAACAATGTCCGTCCGTCTGTTTGTTGAAAGCATGATAGGGCTAGGGCGGACATCGAGCAGGGACAAAATTTGGCTCAAATATTTGTCTTATATAAGGTTTGCTAGGTATACAAAATGAAAAAAAATCGGTTAATATACAAAGAACTTAAGCACAAAATACTAGGAAAACCGATATCTTTTACAAAAGAGCATGTACATCAACGATATTTTGTACAAATATTTCAAAGGCCAAACAAAACATGGGCGTGATATGCCCACTTCCCGCATAAGGTGAAACATCAAAG
The DNA here is from genome assembly GCA_932274085.1 of Protocalliphora azurea. Classification (NCBI taxonomy): domain Eukaryota; kingdom Metazoa; phylum Arthropoda; class Insecta; order Diptera; family Calliphoridae; genus Protocalliphora; species Protocalliphora azurea. The sequence continues at coordinate 63,129 of OW026523.1, forward strand.
AAATATTGTACAAATAGTCCAAGGATCAATGTAAACTCGGAAAAAAAATGGGCGTGGTCCGCCCACCTCCCATATAAGAAGACATTTTGAAAAATTGCATATGGCGGGTATATAGATTCGGCTAAGCCGAATATAACATTCTCACTTGTTTGTATTGCCACAATTAGAGAAATTTCAAACAAGAAAATCATTCACCATAAAAATCTTTTTGTTTATTTTTCTTTCTTTTTCTTTCTTAAGTTGCAATAGCATGTATGATGTAAAATCAATTAAAAAATTTATACAAACATACATACATACATACATGCATACATATATTTTTTCATACTATTAAAAATTATAACAATTTTTTTTTTAAATAATGTTTATAGCTTGTTACTAAATACTATTAAAAAACATATTTCCCATAAATTATTAAATAATATTATGCATTTCTTTAATTGTTTACTATGTGAATAAAAATATTTCCTATCTTTTATTTCTTCTCCAAATGTCATCTCTTAGATATTTACCATTGAATTTTAGATATTTCCGTTGTAATTTGCATATTTGTTTGATATATCTCTAGGCCAATAACTCATGTCAGGAAGACATTCATATAAATGTAATGGGAGGTTTATGGGAATAACTGATTTGTACGTTCATACAAATTTCTAATGAGATAATATTACTTTTCTTTAAAGAATTTGGGAAACACCGAAATTTTGTTCAATTGTTTTGCTTAGTTTTGGAACAAAGAATTATAGTTTTAGTTGTCACAAACTTCAGTGTAAAACCGTTCTTAAATAGCATATATTAGGTGAACATTTGGGAAAAATTTAGAACTGTACAAACGTATTGTTAACAAAAATTATCGAAATTAAAAATGAAGGTATGTGCTAAAATATTAGTAGACTTATAGATCAGTTTTCTTAATTTAATTTTGTGTTAAAATCGCTATAAAATTTGATGATATAGTTTATTATCTATGTATTTATTTATTGTAAACAACATTTATAAATAAAAGTGCAATAGAAACTCTACTTAAACTGCTTGATATTTTTTATATTTTAAGACTCTCAATATGCCAAATTGCATAATTATTTTCATCTAGGAAACGCCTTACAGTTTTAATATATTATTTACAAAATCCATAAGTAAAATAATTTTTAAACTGTTTTTACCATTAGTGGATAAAACTATGAATAACGACGTGTATTGGCATTTTAAACATTACAATAAAAGTAATTTGGCATTCAAGATGATGTTTTTCGTGATTATACAAACAAAAGATAGAAGTCAGTGTGGTTAAATCGTTTAACACTTATATCATACATACATAGATATATGCAACTGTAAGAAAAGGCAAGAAAAAGAAATGGATACGCAATTGACAAATTTAGCCATAATTAGTAACGTCGGCCCGATTAGTGAAATTCCAATGAACATTATATTGGTTAATGTAAGATGTTTATTTTATGCTTTGTTTACAGCTGAAACCAAACTTATAGAGAAAAATTAATGAATAAATCAACAAAAGTAAAGACTTTGGATTCTTAAGAAGAAAAATCATTAAACAACAATATATGGATTGATATGTATAAAGTTTCTATTATTAATGAAAAAAGGACTTTCTGTATATTTATTTATCTATTTAATTCCATAACAAAATTATTCGGCCTTAATATGTTTTAGCAACAAATTTATTGACTATTCGTTCATCAACAATTAGTAAACAATAAAAGTGGTATATCTAGATTAATGATGGATACATGGAATTTGCCAAGTTGTGTATATTTACAGGTGATATAAACATAAATGGTTGTTTTACAAAAAATGAAAGTTTAACTAGACATTGATCGCTGATATTAGTGAGTGGGTATTGTTTTAAATATTGGTACATGTTTTACAAATAACAGATGTTAATTTCTAGTGGTAGCAATTATTACAAATATAAAAATATAATTTTAAATTATCAAAACAAACTAAATATTTTCGTTATAATTTCCTTCTTTCATTTCAAATTAAAAATTAGTTTAATATGACTGCAATGGTGAAACATATGTAAATGCATGTAAAATATATTTCCTTTTTGTTTAAACAAATAAATTATTGGTATCAACACTATAATACATATTTATAAAATAAAAATGTAGATAATATATTCAAAATTGAAAAATATTGTTGTAAATTCAATAGCGAACTTGTTAAAGTTTTATGTAATTGCATTTTTTTTATATTTTCGATTGTATGTAAGTGGAATCATTTCAATGTTTATCGATTGCATTCATATTTATTTTATTTGAAGAAGAAAATGTATTTTAACTAAAAATACATATAATTTTGACGCATGACGTAAAAATTTACGTGTAACTAGTAATATATAAAAATTGTATTAAAAAATATTAATAACAAAAATTTGGCCATAAGAGAAAATATAAAGTGCTTATTTCCACCCATTCCCATCCGAACGTATAAATTTTTGAAAAACTTTTAAAATGTAAATAAACAAAATAAATTTACTTAAATAAAAATTATTGCCTATAGTAGGGTGTAAACATTATTAAGCTTTTTTTGTAAAACGAAACGAAAATTCGTTTCAAAATTTTATGTTGAAAACAAAAACAAAGTTAAAATTTATTTGTTGTTTTCATTACAAATTGTCGAAACGAATTTTCGTTTCATTTTAGAAAGTCAGGCACCTATTCTTTATAAAATCTTTAATAAAAATAATTCGTTATTCCGAATTTATGTACATATTTTACAACATTAAGTTCAATAAGAGATTTCATATAAGTTTACCTATTTAATTTCTTTGGAATATGTATTCTTTACTATATTTTGCAAAATCAAATTCGAAAAGAAATTGCAAATTCCATGAACTATATTAAATTTTTCATTAATATGTATTTTTTAGAATATTTTGTAAGTTTTTCTCTATACAAATAAATAAGTTAGTTATTACTTTAGGTGTACATTGTGAACCAAGGATTTGGAACTTTCATTTTTAATTTTCTGCAGGTTTCAATTACATATAATCCCTATTTGTATGTTCCTAATGAACCTGAAATAAGTTTATTTATTAGGCAATGATAGCACGTTAAAAGTTTTATTTGTGAAATTTCCTTTTTTCAAAATTTATATTCTTATTTCTAGTACATCACACATACATAAATTGAATAATCTTATAATTAAATATTGCACATTTTAACACATTTTTATAATTTTAAACGACTTAAAGCTAACATCAATTCGAAAAAAATATTTGAAAATTATTATTTATATTTCAAAAAGTAGAATCGGAAATGAAGATATAATGAAATAAAAAATAACATTTACAATAGTTGTTAAGGTATTTTCAAATTTAACTCTGCTTTACTAGAAACTTATTCTGAAGTCTTAATGGTAAATTGTTTAGAAAACAACAAAGATAATCAAAAATTGGTTATGAGATTTGAGGGAAAATGAGTTTTAATATATTCAAGTTATATTAAATATAAAAACATGTATAAAATATATTTTTAAAACAAAACAAATTGTAACATATAAAAAATGGTATGATTTTATATTAAAACCAATAATATTTTTTTCTTCGAGTTCTCTCCATTTGAATTAATTATTTTCGTAACTTAACCATCTATTACTTGAGTAGTTTTAAATTCTACAGCACTGCCGGTCTCAGCCCCTAATTTTTCGCGTACAAATTCGCGGATCTTTTGTAAACCCTTATCGGCATCTTTTGCCGAAGCTGCTTTTCTGGTGTGAGCTGTCCTTCCTCTAGCTCGAGCTTTAACGCCGTGGGCATGGTAATTATATGGCCTTTGAGTAATAGCAACTACTTCTGGATTATCCGGCTTTGCTGTATTGTAATTTTGTTGATAGTTAATAGAACTTTCTTGTGAGTCTTGTTTACTTTGTAAATTCTGAAACTGTTGATGTTGTTGATGTTGCTGAAAATCTTGATGATAATCTGGAACTGATGTGGGTGCATGTCTTTCATTAGGTTTTATTGAAGGTAACTGATACATTTGGTAATCTTGATTAGAGTGTTCATTATTGTTAGTAAATACAACCTTAGTGTGTGATGGTCGAGGATTATTTTCAGCTATGGGTAATGATGATGAGTGATCATTTTGATTTTGTTGATCTTGAACATAAATAGGCTGTTGTTTTTCTGATTGAGGTTGAGAAGCTTCATAATCTGCTTGTCCATGAGGCGTCATGGACAATAAATAAACATTTTGATATGTGCTGGCAGGTGGACCTTCAGGTTGAGCATATTGCTGTTGGTGTGTATAATAAAATTGTGGTTGTTCTTGTTCATATTGAGATTGATGGAGTTCTTGCTGTTGGTACTGATTTTGTTCTTGTTGCTGGTATTGTGTTTGATGCTGATATTGATGTTGGTCTTGCTGTACTCCACTTTGTTGTGGTGTATAATATGCCTGGGAATCCTGTAGCGGCTGTTTGACTTGTTCGGCCTGTGAATGATGACTGTGCTTATAGTTATGATATACATTATCGATTTCTGGGTATTGTACTGGTTGGGGAGTTACAGATATTTGGTGATCATATTGAACTTGTTGTTGATAATCATGTTGTTCTGGTATTGCAACATGTGATTGATGCTGTTGGACATTTTCCACATGATCATCAGCAATTATATTATTCCCATGTCCATAATCTAATTGTTGTAGTTGATGTTGTTGCTGTTGATGGTTTCTCTGTTCTGCTTCTTCTAAGATGCGCAAGTATTGGGCAGCTCTAATTTCTAAATATTTTTGCAAAAGCATTTGCAAATGTGACGCATATTTAGCTGGACCGGGTATACGCAATATAATAACAGGTTCTTCATACTGTTGCTGTTGTTCGGAATGGTGCTGTTGTGGCTGGAAATTCTCCACCGGCTGTTGAAGTTCTGACTTTGGCACATCTATCTGTGGTTCATTATGAGTGACATAAGATTGTGGTTTCAATTCATATGAATACGATGGTTCTATGGAAATTTCTGTTTTTCCATCTCCTGGTAGAAAGTAGTTGGGTGCATTATTGCCTATATTTTGTTGAGAATAAGGATAAAACATGAATTTGGGAGGGTCGTACTGATATCCATTGTGAGCATATCCATAACTGAAATAATCCAAAACACGCGTAATGATAAATGTGTATTCATGAAAAACATTCAAAGACTTACCCCAATTCTCCATCTATAGTACGTTTGCTATTCTTTGTTTCGGTGCCATTATTATTTTCTACTTTAATTTTAATTTTTCCACCGTGCACTTTAAATTGTTTATCCAATTCTTTGATAAATGCCAAATCATCAGCAGGAAGATCTTTAAATTTGTCGGTTATATCTGCAATTTTTTTTAGAGAAGCTTTTGAAGGATTTTTCTTAATAGAACTAACTTTTTTTGGATAAGGTTTTTCCGCAACCTTGGTATTTGGTGTCTTTGTGGTTGTTGTAGTTGCTGTTGAATTAGAGCCTTCTGTCGCAACTAGAGTTACAAATAAAATAAGCAAAGAACTCTGAAAAGATATAAGCAATATACTTAAGTGTCGCCTTTATACGTGAGTTGAGGGGTAAATGAAACTATTGTTTAATCAATAAAAATACTTGTCCAAAATCGTAAATTGAAAAAATTGTTTGAAAGTATTACAAAACATGGACATGACCATAATACAAGTCAATCACATAATACAGTATACGGTTAATGCCACAAAAATTTGCAATGAACGTAAACTTTCAAGATTTGATAGAAATACTATTTTTACATTGATTTATAACCATTTACAAGCATACAAATTGTTATTATATAATAAATTACATAGCATGAGTTAAATATATATGTATATGGTTGTGGAAAACAAATTAATCAGAACAAGATTCTCATGAATTAAAATAATTATAAGTAGGTTATTATAGTGGAGAGTTTACATTAACCTTTTTCCTTAATGCATAAAATATGCAAGTAAAGCATGTAAAATATTTTTTTTACATTTTCACTTACAAAATTTTAAAGTCACTTCATATAGTAATATAGTCCCTGATTCTGTAAAGAATCAAGAATATATATATATATTGCATTAATTGTAACGTCCACAAATATTAACTATTTGCCACTGAAATAATATTTCACATCTGGCGAACATTACTTAATTTGTTTATACAACTCTTATGGATTTTGATAAAATATTCGCTTTTAATTAACAAAAAGTAACAACTTTTACTATTTAGGATGATTTGATATTGCAAAATTTTAAAGCCACTGCATATATTAGTAGTATCTGATTCTGTAAAGTCTTAAGAATATGTATATATATATATATATATATATATATATATATATATATATATATATATATATATATATTCTTGAAACGTAATTATTTAAGTCCCTGTAAGCAACATGCTATAGATTATATACTTTTCTGAATCTGCGAAATCAAAAAATATGTAAGTAAAGCATGTAAAATAAACATGACATATTTTTTATTGAAACCAAATCGTTAATTCATAAACTTAAAAAAATAAATATAACACATAATTAATTTTGGTCGAATTTTTTGAATCGAATTTTTCAAGTCGAAAAAAATTTTGTTTAGCAAAGATAATTTCGGTAAATGATACATCGAAGATCGATATTCTGACTGAATCGGTTAAATGATTTAAATTAAATATGGTAAAATACGCTGAATAAGTGTTATAGAAAATGAATAAGGGATGAACCCAGTTAAAAAATTTTGCATGTATTGTTTATATAGTCTTAAAAAAACGTGTGAACTGTAAGAAAATTTTAAATATTTATTATATGTTATAAGAAATTTACAAAAGTTGTAAAAAATGGTGCGAAAAAAGTTTCAAATTTTTTCTGAATTTTTAAAGTTTTTGTATTCTTTTCGTACCTGATAACTAAACAAAAACAACAACTATATTTGTATTCTTTAATCTCTAGTTTTACAAAAGTATAAAAAGTTTTTGATATCTCCTATAGGTACTTAAATATTTATGTAAAAAAAAAATCGTTTACATGCTTTAAAAGCATATGTACTATGTATGTATATATGTTTTTTTTTTTTTTTTTTTTTTTTTGTATGTATTACACGTGTAAAAATTATAATTGAAGGCCTTCAGTTTAACATTTAAATAAATTTATGGTAATATATGTAAGTGTGTCATTTTATTGTTTTTATTTTTTTATTTTATTCCCAAATTTAAATAAAATATACTTATATACAACCAGTTTCACAGGATTGTTTTGATATACATATAAATTAGTGTAAAATGTAATAAAGCAGAATAATACAATCGGGCCATCCTTAGCAAACTATTTTTAATGGTGGTTAAATCGTTGGTAAAACGTGAGACGTTCTCCTTTTAAAACTTTATGCCAACGCGCAAATAATAACATCATTATACTTTTGTCCAATTGCTCTTTGTATCGTTGGCTAAAATTTCTGATATCGATATATCTAGAGCACTGCCAACATTTATATACATATTTTTTATACAGCATTTTCTCCGATCTTTAACAAAATTAGCAACATTAACAAAAATTATAAAGGTTCATTAAAAATATTTGTTAGACATTTGCTGATGAATGTACATAGTCTTAACCATTTACCAGATGACGTAATTTATAGACGGGATTCTGCATCATTCAGCTTTTGACTTTGCAAATAGACTGGGGTATTTAACAAAAAACAGTATATCTCGTTTTTTCATCCTCTTATTAAAAATCGGAATATTCACTTGGAAAAATTATAAAAACAATCCAAAATAAAGTATTCTATTTATAAATACAGATGCTCCCTCGATAATATGTGTTTACTAAGCAATGGAAATGATATGGTAATATGAGAAATTTTCAGTAATAGCCCTACATATATATATATATATATTTATATATATATATATATATATATATATATATATATATATATATATATATACATATATATACATATATATACATATATATATATATATATATATATATATCACCTAGGTTGACAGTTTAGGGATTGGCTTTTAGTGGGTTGTGTTTAAGACGAACGGAACATGACGGAATCGGGACAGGGATATAAAAGACCGACTTTACGAACAGATCATCATTCAATGAATCAATTGTCAAAGAGATCAAGTGACAAAGGATCATCAAGTGTCTTACAGTTTGGCTTAACTTCTTATTTTGAAAGTGTTAAGTTTAAGTTATTAAATGTGTAAATAGTGTAAATAGTTTCTTAATATATAAATAAATATTATAATGAATTGAGAGCGCAGCTGTGTTTTAAATTGGAGATCAAAGCAACAAAAATTAGAAGTAGCTAAAGTGTTATCAAAAATACACAATTAAGCAGCGCTCGACTTTAGTTAGTCTCGCAAACTTATAAGTGTTGTGCAAATGATTTTCTATACAATTTTTGACAGTTCATTTGCGAGTGTGCAGCTTGCACACATTGCGCATCACATACATATATATATGTATTGCATTCCGGAATTGCAACTTTTCACCTATTGAATACAGAATTCTGGAAAACGGGATTGTTTTTTTTTTCAATTACTATTTGATATACAAATTAACTTGTTTAAAATGTGTTATAGTAAAATGCAGATGTATGCACCAGACACATATATCTACGTAAACAACCAGTTATATTATATTGGAAATTACAAAAAAATCTAGTAGTGTATATGTCCGTCCATAACATCATTTAACACAACATTTAAAAGAACTGAGCAGTGGCAATTAATACAATTTATGCTAAAAAAAATTCCTCAATAATTAAAGTATGTACTAAAAATACACACATGGACAATAAAATAGGTGTAAATTTCTTCAAATGAAAAAAAAGTAATTGTACGTTTTAACATTTTTAAACCTATATATATGTTTTATTTATCTCTTTTTATTTATCTTATTTTAAGAAAACCAATATTGTTCTGTATACAGTAAAATAGGTGTGTTTGCAAAAATTTTTAAATTACAAAATAATTTCCTATTTTTCAAACTAAATACTAATAAAACGTCAACAATAGCATGAAAACACATAAATACTTTTTTGAGTTTCCTTTTCCAAAAGCCCTTGCTAGGATATGGTACCGTTATTATTAAAAATTATTGAATTTTTTCTTACTAAATATGTTGGAATAATTATTTTATTTATTTAACAATTTTTATTTTATTTGACAATTTTAGTCAGAATTTTAGTCATAGGAATAACTTATTTATTCTGATACTTTCATATTGTATCTTAATACCGACTCTCCCAACATTCTTCATGAACGCTTTTGGTCACTATATAGCTAAAATTTCCACAAAATAAATTATAGTTGGAACAATATAATATATAGAAACTATAAAATGCAATTTTATTGTAAAACAAAAATCTGTCTAATGAAGAAAGATGTAAAAACGATTAAAGATGATTGAAAGGAAAAAAATCCTCATATTATATGAACAAAATGCATTATGGTAATAAGTCGTAGTACGTGTGTGTCTTTTGCGGGATGGTTATGTATGAAACATTTTAATGTAAAGAAAAATATGAAATTTTTATATCAGGATTTATTGGAATTAATCATGGTATCCAAATCTGAGTAAAATATTCCACTATTATAGAGTTTAGAAGGATAACGGCTTGAATCGTTCATCAAGTCTGATGGGAATGTCTCTCTGGATGTATAATATGGAAGTTTTAAAATAATCAAGTACATCCTATAATATAAATTCCACCTAAGATCCTTAAATAGATTTAAATCAATAATTAAAAAAGCTCATTTAGTAATGAAAAAATCATAATGTTTAATAATAACGGCATAATATCCTATCAAGGACTTTAATGGTCCTTATCCGCTATGCTAGGGATAATCAAGGAAATTAAAAAATAATAATAATTACGTCCTTTCATGCTATCATTGCATTTTATTAATATTCAAAAATAGACAATAATTTTATAATTTTAAAATTTTTGCGAACACACCTATTTTATTGTCCACAGAAAAATATGAGTTTTCTTCATAAAAACCTCTTCCAATCCCCAAACCGCAATGTAGATAAATATACTTTGAAAAAATGTTAAAACATAAAAATTTAAAAGTTTTTCATCTGAAGAAATTCACACCTATTTTATCGTCCATATGTTTATGTGTAATATATACATACGTACACATTAAGTATATATGTAGAATTACAATCATTGCATTTTATTATTAATATTTTTTATAATTACTTTAATGTTTGTTTAAACATATCTTACATGACCTTGTCTTAATTTGACCATAAAAATCATAAACATCATACTTTTTTATAAAAAATGTATTTAACAATGTTGGCAAAAATAAATGAATTCACTTTATTTTGGTTTTACAAATATATTGTAGGTTCATATACATACTAGCATTTAACCCGCTACTGCGTTAGCGGACTTGCGGGAAACTATTTGAAACTATATTTTTTTTTTTTGTTGAAAAAAAAACTATTTAAATTTTATTCTTGCATTTAACATTTTAGGAGACGCTTTTACCTCCTTAGACTTCTAATTTCTAAAAATGTTGAGTCGGTATTAAAAACAATAAACTTTTTAAATATTGTAGTTAAAAAAGTACCAAAAAGTAAAACAATTAATAGGATTTTCAAAAGGTACCAACTACATGTTTGATACATTTCCGATAAAGAAATATACTATTTTAAATTTATTTCTATGTTTTTGGTTTACAAGACACGTAGGTTACCAATAAAGTATCAATTTTTTACATCTTTAACGTTCGAAGGTTCAAAAACTGCTAAGAAATGAATGTGACTAATAGGACTTGGGGATTCTCACCCACATAGAACCATATATCTTTAATTTCATATTTCTACGTTAATTATTACAAAAAATTTAAATTTAATTCACTTAGCACTATACATTATTAGCTTTATGTTTCTATATTTAAAATTAAAAAATTAAAAAAGTACCAATGGAAGAAAAAAACAGTATCACAAAGTTCCCACTTATGGACTCCCACTCATTTAGGACCACATACATATATTCACGATAGTGTGTCTAGGTTTAATATAAAAGAAAGTTAACAAAGTACCAAAGAAGAACGAAAAAGTAGCATAAAGTTCCTTCATATAGGATTTTATTCACTCAGAACTGTTTATATTTAATTTCATATTTCTTCCTTCGATCCCGTATTAAATAGAAAAAAATGTTTAATGAAAAAAGTGCCAAAAATAGGTACAATTTTTACCCCTTAAACGTTCGAATTTTCAAAAAGTACTAAATTTGTATTTGACATTTTTTGATAGGTTACGAATACGGTGTAAATTTTATTCGTATGTAGACTGGTTTAGAAGATACGTATGGTGCCAAAAAGTTCCAAAATACAGTTTTTACCCGTTTTCTAACTAAAAGGGCCGATTTTCATAAAAGTACCAGATACCTGTCAGCTTATTTTTCAAATGAATAATGATACGTATTAAATTAAGTCTATATTAGTTTAAGAGATATAAGGATACCGACTTTAACCGTTTTTTCCTCCTATTAGAATTTCCGAACATCCCGTTTTATTGGATCTATTTTGCGGGAGGTTAACCTACGGTTCAAATTTCATCTCTCTAGCTTCAACTGTTAGAAAGTATATGTAAAAAATCAATATGATTACATTTATTCTGTTTATCCTTGATCCGAAACAGTTAAAGGACACACGATAAAGATTTTAAAAAATGGGAGCAGATTCAGAGTGAAATTTTACTCGCGTTATTTTTTAAAAAAACATCGGGTTAATACAAATGATTTAATTTCGTTTTGAGGACGTGTGTAGATTCCTATTGTTTTTGCTTAAAAATTTTGACGCCGGTAAATAAATATGTACATATTATAGTATTTTTTAAATCAATTGGATTTTATTTTTCCATAACGTTTTATTACAATAATTTAAACAGGTTGGATAACCACTTAAATATACATACTTCATAGGAAAACTTCCGGCACACAAATGTATGGCTTGATGCATTTCTATTTGCCACAGCTTGCATCGAATTGGCAAGATGTTGTTAAACAAGTGAAACCACTATTAGATAAAATATCTGTTAGGACATAACTTTTACTTGACTTGAATATAACAAAGACCCAATATTAACTAATGAAAATGAAAACATTACATAAATTTGTCTTTGTCAACAATACAGTATTTTTCATTAAATTTAGTTTTAATCTTACCCCTACTAAACAGAACTTCATTTTGTTTTCAATTAATATTTTTACAATAAAATATATATTTTAATTAGTTTATTTTTTAACTGCTTCTATTTTTTTGTAATCACTTCATTATTTATTATTTAAATTAATTTAAATTTATATTTGCGCTTTTGTTTTAAATTTATCCGTCAATGTTTGTCATTAAAAACAACTTCTTTTACTGTAGCTGGCGCGTTGCATGCATTTGCTTTATATACCTCCTTCTCTACCGTTGGTGTAGTTAAGCCTATGTGCAGTCTAGCAGAGATTGTGTTCAAACAATAAACAAGAAATCTCATCTTAGACAGCAGAGAAACATGTACATAACTCTCTCGCAAAAAAATTCACATGTATATTAGACAAAAAAAAAAAACCTTTTTTTATACATTTATAATGATTTTTTCCAAGATTGGAAATTCTTGAAACCTATTTTTATGATTATGATGATGATCCACAAAGTTCAAGTTCATATCTATAAAACTTAATGTAAAATCAACATTCAAAACAAAAGCAAAACCCTTTCAAAAAGTTTTTAAATTTTGTAAAGATGTCACAAAATATTCATTAAAAAACTAAATAACTAATACACATTCACCAAAAAAATTTACATATACACAATTGTTGATCATTTAAATAATTCACCTAATAACTGCAAGCTATATAAAAAAAATATTGAAAGGGAATTAAAAAAAATAAAACAACATACATGTGTAGAAAATATTATTTCTGGTAAAAAAGGCAACATAAATTTAATCACTGCAAATTTTTGAAAGAAAGAAAATTATGTAACCTGCAATAGATTATTAGTTGAATTAAGTATTATTTTTCTAAATTGTTTGTTTTGAAGATTTTCAAACATAAGCACCTTATAAGTGACATTTGTTAAGCAAACCAAACTAAATATTTAGTAAGGGAAAAGGTAAAAAGTACGTATTAAATAGGGGAGATTGGGGCAAAGTGGAGCATATTATAATTTAACTTCAATAAAATACCAATCAACAATCTTTTAAACCCACCAATGGAATTGTTTTATAGAACGGATTATTGTGTTGCATAAAAATAGTTAGAATTATTTATCTTTGATTATATTCCAATCAATTTTTTTTCAGATATAATGAGAAATGTTGGGCTAAAGTGAAAAGCATTAAAAATGGTAAATTTAAAGATATTTAGTATATTAAATATTTTTAAATGATTTTGTATTTATGAGGCCACTCGAGTACCAAAGTTAAGGTAAATGATGAAAACACATAGGTAATAACTGATAAAACTGATAGAAAATAATAGAACAAATTTTATATAAATATGCAGTTATTTCTCGTATTTGGAATAGTTTAATTCACAGGTGAAATAAATTGCTATGATTTTCGAAACTTTAAGTGTACAGACCATTTGCATAAGTTTTGTCATATATTGCGCGTTAAAAAATCCACTATTTCCGCGATTTTTAAATCTAGATTTTCTTCCTTTAATTAATATAATGGTACATGTTGGTTCTAGGAATTTTGGGTTCTTATCGCAGTGTAGTTTATGAGTTATTAAAAATTTTCGTATGTTTTTATTAAAGCATCAAATTTCTTATCTATTTTATTAAATTTTCTTATATTTGTACAAATCATTGGTAACTAAATCAATTATTTGCTATATTTTGAGCAAAATTTTAAAACAAATGTGGAAAATTTGTTAAATTTTACATCGCACTTTACCCCAATATATTTTTACTACATAACCCAATTCCACAATTTTTAAGTCAAGTAGAGTTCTGAAAAGGCATTATGTTTTTGGAACAAAACTTTTTTTTTGCAGTTTGAATATGTACAAAATAAAGTATTTAATTTTGTATTCACCGATTTAAAAATGCTTTTGATTTCTATATCTTCCACAGAAACGTCACTTAGAAATACTTTTCCTGTATATTTTATTTGTTTGCGCTCGAAAAACAATAAAATTAGAAATTTCGTGGAGGAAATATAATTCAGAAATGCATGCAATAATGACAAAAATTTACCAGTAACCTGTTTTGAAAAAAGATTAAAGATACGCGAAAAAAGTAAAGTGAAAGAAAATTGAGTTAAATAAATTCAATATTAAAAAAAAAACATTTTTTTGTTTGGGTTTTAATGTTTTTTGAAACATATTGCAAAGTATTGATGTGAAGTTTTGGTTGCTTCTTCTGCTACAACCTAATATTTCGCTAAATAATTATAAGTGTGTTGAAATGCAAATCATCACTTAAAAAGCTCTATTTTTAAATTATTCGAACAATCGAGTAAAACTTTTAAATTGCTCGAGTTATTCGAAAAATATTAATATTAGATTTAAAAATTTAAATTTAAAAACATTTTTTTATTACATTTACTTTTTGTTAATATAAAACCAGTACTGCAAATTATTTAAAACATATTGATAAATATTATTAATATTATCAACCATTTTAGAATTATTTCAAATGTATTTACTTTGAACGTTGCTTCAATCATCCAGTTGACATCGGGATGAGAAATAAAATTCCAAAACTTCTCACAAGTTACAAGACAGGATACTTATTATAAAAATACTCTCTTACATGTAATAGAAGGACGTGAAGTAAAATAAACAGATATAAATATAAATAATAAATAAATAAGTCTTTGCTGTTGTTGTATTCTTAAGTGTTAAAATGTCCTTCATGTTTACTTTGAATCAAGTTTTAATGTATATTTATTTAATTTTTGTTTTAATTATTCATTTTTATTTATTTTTAATTTACTCGAACAGTTATTCGATTTCAATTTATCGATTAATCGAGCAAATATTATTCGAGTGAATACACTAATCACAAACAGAAGATAACAATAATCGAACCAATTTAAACAGAAAACAATAAATGGATACTTAATATAAAAGTATAAATAAATACAACTACTGAAAGAAAAGACAAATTGCAGAGTGATACATATCAATCTACATTCATAAAATATATTTTTATAACCATTGTCATATAAAAATTAATAAAAAAAAAAGTTTGTTTGTTTTAATAAGACCTTGTTACGACCCCATCTCACAAATTTTTTGAAGCCATTAATAACTAAAAAATATTTTACACATTTAATGCTTTAATTTAATGTACCTACATTTCTCTTTTGATTTTTCTTTAGTGCATTTATTAAACAAACATTGCATTCATTCCATAATGCACGTTTCATTATAAAACGAAATTAAAAATAAACTGATTACGTTTTACTATCTTTTTTCTTTCAAATTACAAGTCATGGAGGTTAAAACATAAACAATCAAACTTTGCACTAAAATTGATTAACAGTAAAATGGTTTTGTTCCTGGCTACAAAATTGGAAATAAGTTTTAATAAATATAAACGTTTATACATATATTAACAGTATTTTATTTTTATTTGCATATCTATGCATATTTTGTATTTAAATAAACAGTATATCACCAAATAAGTATTTATTAAACATAATACATATGTACATACTCGTATGTAAAATGTATTTTAAAAGATTTTGTTGTTGCAAAAATTTAAAGATTTATTTAAAATTATTTAAAAAAATACTCTTGATCACTATTTAACGTGTAAGAAGTTGCAGAAGCACTTTTTAATAACTACTAAAACTACAGACAATAGTAACAACAAAATCTGTGTTAAGTCATCAACAATGTAAAAAATTAAAATTTTCAGTTTTACAGTTTACTTCCTACTTGCGAAAATTTCTAAGACAGTCATCTTCTTTATTTTTTTAGGAGACTAAAGTTTTTTTTTAATGTTTAAGCAAACAAGGTGTGGATATTGCATTTGTATTTATCAACAACGGTTTAAATTATTACATCTTACTTTTTACCAGCGAAGTATGTATGCATGTATGTATGTAAGTATGTGTATGTATGTATGTAAGTATGTGAACTCCCAGTTTACATTTTACTTTAACCGTACACCAAAGGCAAGAGTTAAAGTAGCAGATAATAATATGTATCTTAGCTTGTGTGCTTCGAGTAAAAGTAACAATGATTAACAAATTGTGTCATATCTTGTTGAGATATTTTGGTTAGTAGTTACCATGGAATTGGCAAAAATCTTCCTTTTCATGATTTATGACTATTTGTTGGAATAGAGGAATAAAAAGTAATGATTGTTTGAAAATTCAATAAACCTAATTATATATAAAATGCATTATTGAACAATTATTAGTATGGAAGTAAAGGAAAATAAAAATTCTGCAATATGACTATATTTTATTGTTATATAATTATTTTATAAGTTTTGACATTCAGTGAGAACAAAATGGAAATACACACATATGCAAGTAGAGTATGTATGTGTATTATATTTACATAAAATTTTATCAGTAATTTAAGAACTGCATAAAAGGAATCTATTAATGTTTTATAATATTTTTGTTCAGTTTTTAATTTCTGATATATTTTTATATTACATACGAGTATATTAAAATAATTTAAAATAATTATAATAATTAAAATAAAATTAAATAATAAAATAATTTAAAATAAAAATTGACATTCAAGTTTTGAAGAATAGCTGAGATTATTTAATTAATAACAGAAGTACAAACTATCTTATTGATATTATTTTATCTGCCTTTTCTCCACTTTATCTTTTACATAATTTGCTTAATTACTGTTTTTGAATCGATTGAAAGAATAAAGATTTTTATAGGTGTCTTACTCCTTTTGGTAGATTCGGTAAAAAATTATTATTATTATTATTGTACAGAAAAAAACGTCATATCCCCATCTTTAAGTGCACTTATCAGCTCCAAAACGCTTTCTGGGTAAATTTATCGATGTCCATCCATCCATGTGTAAATCTTTCCATGTAAACCTTATGAACAAAGTCAGGTCGTAATTTTTAAAATATACATATTGATCAATTATCAGTTATGATCGGTTCATTATTTGACATAGCGCAAATACAATTGTTCACCCAGAATTAAATTTTTATGGTCATATTTTAAATATATCAATATTTTAGTAAAATTCAGCTCAAATAAATTTTTAAAATATTCATAAATCTGAATGCAAAATTTTGTCCCATTATTAACCCATATAAACATGTATACATTCATCCTATATAAATATTAGTATCAACATAATATTTTACAATCGTTAACATACATAGAAGTATAAATTCTACTTCAAAACTTCACAAGATTCAATGCACAGTTGACCACAGGTTCTATATAATATCCTTTCTGTAAAACACTTTGACGAACATGAGAATTGTCGGACTTTTTTCGTAAATTTTATCATAAAAACCCTAACTTGTCGTTCAGACAATTTATCTCCAAAGACGTAAGGATCTTGGCATTTATTATACTAACTTCATTTTTACATACAAAAATGCTTTTAGGCTTTCATTTCTTTTCCATTCCATTATTTTTCAATATCTTTATTTTAAAATTTTCTAAAAACAAAATACGTTTCAGAAATAAATATTGTTCGAAAATAACTCCAATGTAAATTGTGAAATTTGTTACCTATCTTGTCATCAATAACGTTTAAGTATCACAGGTTTAGGACATTGTCGCTCATATATTCGTCAATGTGACTTGACATATTTACTTAACTTATCTTCAATAAAATTCTATAGACGACAAACTACAAAATTTCCTGCAGACAACATCGACGACAAAATCGTACATAATCATTTGGGCAACTGAGATGTTTAAATAAAAAGATATTTTTAATTAAATTAGAATCATAATTACTGAAAAATAAGTTTTTGTTTCTGCAGTATAATTAAAACCCCTTTCCGTGCTTGGTTAAAAAAATTTGATTTTTTTTAAGGCTGATTAAAAACTCTAATTTCAAAATTTTAAAAATTTTGTTAAACAAATTTCAAAGAAGTTCGAATAAAACTATGCATGTTTATATACAACACCACAGGAAATAAACATAAAAAGAATTAGTTCAATACCTTGTATGACTAAACCGTACCTGTGATTTGAATTTTGCAGATTTCGGCAAAAAGGAAGTTTGAACAGTTTTTTAGATATAAGTACATTTTTTTGGAACTGATATTCAGACTAAACAGAGTTATTAGGTAATAAAATAAACCATATCCCAAAAAATAAACTCTGAAGTTTTTAAGAAAATTTGACATCTTTAAAATATGAATATCAAAGGTCAAAATATGAAATATTTCAAATTTTTAAGAAAAACATAACGAAAAATTATAATTTTTTATCTGAATTTGGATGACATGACTTAATTTGCAAGAATGGGGAATTATAATTTTATTGATCCATGATATTAATTAATAAAATTTCCTTTACAAATATTACAAAGTTCAATTGAGGGATAATTTTGACCTTTTTACTGTTTTGACCTTCGAATTATCCTACACAAACAAAAACTTGTTTTTCAGTAATTATGGTTCAAATTTAATTAGAAATACTATTTTATTTAAACCTTACTGAAAAATTTAAAAAAAAACTAACATTTCTAACCGATTTATTCTTTTTATATCTTGTTTTATAGATAATTATTAGTAGATTAAGATTCTTTAACATTTGGTTACAAAAGTAACCAAAGTATTTAACAGCTAATTTTTTTTTAAACTGTAAAAAGGCACGGCTTAACAATATCCGATTTCAATAATATTTCACACAATATCTTTTTACAACCTAATGAACGATTCTAAAGGAGTTACGGTCAAAAGTCGGTAAATTTTGATGCAGTCTGATATACATATGTATGTGGTTAAAATTTCAGAATAGTAAGAACTAATTATTTGAAAAGCAACAAATAAAAGAGCTTAAGTGTTTTTATAAACCTCCTTTCTTTCATTCACTTTTATATTGCTTAATAAACGCTAACGTTTGTAAATTATTACTCTTATTTTTTAAATCAGCTTTATTTTTTAGTTGTTGTAACATATTCGTTATTTGCCAACTAGGGATGTAGGAATCCCACAATGACTTGGACTGACGATAAGTGAACAAATCGGGTATTTTATGATGCACTGATTCATAATTCAATGATGGCTTTTCAGTAGTTGTTATGGATATAAATGAAGGGGGATAAGGTAAAGTATTGCTGGAGTATGGTAGTTCTCTCTCTAAAGAAGGACGGAATGGAGCATACTGATACTGTTTAGAACCATCTTTATGTAGAGGTTTATTAAATTCTGACAAAATTTCCGCATCGTTATTAAATTGATTCAATTTACTGTTAACAATATATTTTACATCGTTAAGTGTTGTTAGAAATTGCTGCATATTTTCCATTGATGTAAGCGAATTTATGGCTGTTGTCGTCATTGGTGATGGTTCGTTGCCGGTTGCATGTGACACAATTGGTTTTTTTTGGAAGTCTACATGTTGTTTAATATGGTGTAAGTTTGGATGAATTTTTGAATGCGATGGCGATGGTGTGACATACGAAGCTAAATGCCGTGTTTTGTAGTGATCATTAGAGCTTAAAAAAGAAGACGAATTTTGTAAAG
This sequence comes from Protocalliphora azurea, assembly GCA_932274085.1. Classification (NCBI taxonomy): domain Eukaryota; kingdom Metazoa; phylum Arthropoda; class Insecta; order Diptera; family Calliphoridae; genus Protocalliphora; species Protocalliphora azurea. The sequence goes on from OW026523.1 coordinate 82,798, forward strand.
TTAAAAATAATTAAATTTAAAAGTTGCTTCTTCAAATTGCTTTGCTTTAACATATCCAAAAGTTTATGAAAATAAATTCGATTTATTATATTTATATAGGTGCTTATAAGTTAAAAAAACAAGAAATTTAATGTCGATCAAACCCTAACATGTGATAACCTATACATACAATTATGCGTCAGAGTGGCTTTCGAGATTTTCGCAGAGGGCCTTATATAGAACCTGTGGTCAACTTTGGACTGACTTGTGTGATATGGAAGAGTAACTTATACTCATTTAAGCTAATTTTCGGAATGAGCGATCATGAAATTTGTCACTGTGCATTTTATCTATATAAAACTTATTATTGTCAACTATTATCTCGATACTAACATTTTGTATTTGATGTATATGGCATTCATATAACACCCTGTACTATGAGCACTAGAATAAACTAAAAATATAAATAAGTGTTTTCATCGTATGAGTTGAGTACGTATGCTGAAGCGTTTGAGTTTTTCAACACAGATAAGAAAATCAGTTTCCTTTAAAATTTCAATTATTTTTATCTATTAGACAAAAGATTATAATTATAACTAAGTACAATAGTACATATATACATAAATTTTTATATTAATCATATGTCACAGAAATTTTTCGGATGTGAACATTTTCTTATAGTCGAATTCGTAAGGTTTTCGTTTTGCTTTTTTAGCTCTAATACGGTTTCGCAAATCCGAAAAATAATAAAAACACAATTTTCTACATTAGAACGAATTAATTAATGAATGAAAAATATTTAAAAGAAGAATTGAAAAAAAAATATTTTTTCTAAATAAATTTAAAAATTTTGTGTGTTCAATTAAAAGAAATATGGTTTTTGTCTACTTACTGTTAATTTAAAAAATGCTTAAATTTCCTACAAAATTGGTTAATGTAAAATTTTTTTAAATGAAATTAATAAAAATAATATCCATTGTTTGTTTACGTTAATTTTTAAAGGTTTCTTACATTTAAATGCGACGAAAATATCAATTCCACTTTACTATTTTTATGTGGATTGAAAACTAAATACGATTTCAATTTCACTTTCGTACGAATTTGCGTTCTGTGACATACCTGAGTATAAATAGTTGACAAGTGTTTTTAGATTAGCTCACTTTATAGGAAGAGGTTTTTAAAAATAGTAAAATTGAACTAATTATTGTAATTGAAATAAAACATGTCACTTGCTAAGACTCATATAACAAAAATTGATAATTTAAAAAGATTTAAATTTTAAAATACATATGTATGCCAACGTATTAAGCTTAACTTTTGAGAAAATTTTATTTATTATCATAAGTATTTAATTTAAACTGAGCGCATTCATGAACCATAATGAGGAAAGTTATTTAAAAAGCATTACCAAAGCTTTTAATTAAAAACTTACCTCACGGTTGTTTCTTTTGGTGCTATTTCCAACTGATTTGTATTGTATGTGAAGTCTGCATAACCTGCACTCAATTCTTGTTTTTGACTTTGTAACTGTTTTAAAAGCAACGGACTTTCTCGTGCTTTAAAATTATACACATTTACCAAAAGCTGGTGCTGAGAGTTATTTGGTGGAACAAATATCTCACGACGTTTGTTGTATACATCATTAGAATCCACTATTGTATATTTTAACGGAGAGTAAATAGATTGTTTTTTAGTATGTGGTCGATAATTCATTTGAGTTTCTTGAATCGGTAGATTTTTTGATATATTATGAAATATCAATTTGTTATGGTGCATATAATGTGTTTCTTCCCTGTTTTCCATGGAAGCAGTACTTGTCTTAATATAATGGGTAACAGTGGCTGATGTTGTCGATGGTCTGTAATCCTCTTTTGCATTATTTTTATAACTATAATGTGTTGCTTGACTATATCCAAACCAATTTATAATCATTATAAGAGAAAATAATAATGATAAATAGTGATGCTACAAAACACAAAAATTTATATTAAAAAATATATTTGGTATTCGTTTTGAAGTGGAAATTGATTAAGTTAATTAGATTTAATTAAATAATTCAAATGCAAATAAAATGTTTAATACAATTTAAATTACATTTATAATAAATAAATTTTTGTATAACATTCTTATATATTAATGTTGTGCCATATTCAATTTTAAACAAATTAGAGTTATAAATACTATCTTGACTTCCTAAAACAACGTTAAAACTATATTTTTATTACGCTAAAGTAGCTTCAATAATCAACGTAAGTTTATAATCCTTTTAATTTTTTTGTGCTTCAAATCGAATGTCATGTGAATTTGTAACTGATCTAACAACATTCACTTTTGATCATGTTTAGTTTTTTTTCGCTATTGAACTAAAATTTAAAAAATAAACACTTTACAACATTTTGTAGCAACAGACGCATGTAATCATTTTATGCAACATATTTATGTACATGCATATGTATAGTCTCTTCTTTCCAGAGCAAATTAAATAATACACGCAAATTGAAAATAATAACTTAAAAACAATCCTCACAACTCACCATTTTTAAACTGATCTTTTTATATTTAAAAAAATTGTTGTTAATTACTTAAGAATTAAATAATTTTTTATTGTTGTGTTCTTTATTTACAACTTTTTTCATTTACTTCTTTAATAAATTTTTGTGTTTATGTCTTTAGAGTTATGTTTATTACAACCGAATGTTTGGCTTACAAACAGATTTGTTGTTTTTATATACTCAGTTTGGTAAGTGTTAGCATCCACACTTGGTGATATGTGGCAAAAATAAGTTCCATATTTTGAGGGTTTTAAATGGTCATCATACTTATATACAATATGTTCAAAGTTTATGTGCCAGTAGAGTTAAGTCTAGCTCTATAATTATTTAAAAATCGAAGAGGCTATGACTGCACTAGGAATAGTTGCAATATGCAAATTTTACTTGAAAATAGTAAACATAATTTCAAGCCATTTACTAAGAAATATTAATTTCAAATATAATGAATAGTTTCATTAATCAATTAATTAATTAGTAGTAAAATTAATTTTAACAATAAGCACAATCGTACTTACAAGCATCAACATACTAGGTATATTTGGTAAATTAAATTTATTGCAAGTTCATGCATTCACTTTTGGTTCTTGTTTATTACTACAGAGAATAGTATACTTATGTACGATAAGGAGCTCTTTCCTTACCGGCAGCAATATAGAGCAGATCAGCTCTTTCGATTTGTTATCTATATTGCCACTAAAATGTTTATTGGGCCGAGTAATTATTTTTTAATTATACCGAAGAACTTGCGACCGAGAAACGCGAGAAAAAAGAAAATAACAAACGAGAGATGTTGCCCTTTCGATTTCAACTATTTACAAAGTTTTAAAGTAAAGCTAAACAATCGATCCTACTAATAAGTAAATAAGTAAGGACTATTTTGTTGTTGTTATTCTATGTTGAGAGACAAATAAAAGAAATTCACCACTAGTAATGTACATACATATATGCAAAAAACAAAACAATAAATAAAATATGCACCTATATTAAGTGTTGTTTATAACAGCACTAATTATGAGATGTAAATACAAAGCAAAATAAGAAAACAAATATAACCTAACGGTTAATAACCAAAATAAGTTACAGTAGACCATATTAACAAAATTTACATCAAATTACAGTCAGATTAGTGGCCCAAACATATGGATAAATTTAAATACAATAAAAATGCAAAATTAAGTAGAAATAAATATAAAATAAAATAATGAATTTAACATCATATTAATAAATGTTATACGGTGACCTAATATTATATTTAGCTAAATAATCTTGTAAAGATAACATCCTTTCATCTCAAATCTTCTATAAGATGATTTTTTAAAATAAGTGATGATTGATATAAAAACATCAAAAATATTTTAAAGTTTTATAACACAATTTTATTTTTGTGGAATTCACATTAGTGTTTTATTAATTTGAAAAAAATTAAAGGAGGATTATAATACACTCTAGTAACGGATAATATTGTTACCCAATAATAAAAGTTATTTTGTTTTTTAATGGCAAAACAATATCAAAAGATATATGTTTAACATAATGTTGCAATATTGTTAATTCGTTTTGTTTTTATCTGTAGTGGGTAATTCCAAAAAATTTCGACCCACTTCAGATTTTTATTATCACCTATTTTAATGAAAGTCAGCACATATAATATACCTTCATATGACCTATTAACCTGCATCATATCGCTAACGGTTCATATTCTATGAACCTTTATAGTTGGACACCTCGAGCTTTTTTTGTCAAAAATGAGAGACAAAAATTAGAAGTTTCAGGAACACATTAACAATCTGTAACCCACAAAATTTGCCGAATTATTTGCGACGATTTTAAAGATTATTTACAAAGGCAAAATCTACTGAATTATTCATTATTATTTCACCTATACCGCATACAACTTTTTTCCTCGGAATAGTGGTTTAACGCATATAAATATCTGAATATCTCGTATTTATGTAATTTCAACGCACATTTTATCAAAATCGATCCATAACCGAACGTAGGTTCCGCTGCCTAAAAATTACTTAAATCCCACATTAATGCTAACATCAATACAAAATTTTATATGCTTGAGTTGTATATAAATATAAATCATCAAACACAATTTGACAATAATAAGCAAATAATTGAAAATAGTTCCCATATAATCCACATTAATATAAATATCGAGATAAAATTTAGATTTTATTTACCCGTTTCATTTATGTGGTTTTCGACAGAAATAAAACCGTTTAAAAAAATTTTTTAAAAATTTTATTTTCAAAGTCTCTTTTAAGTCACGACTGAAAAACTGCTTATTTTATAGCATTTTCTAAAAAATAAAGCAGAATATTATTAAAATATGGTTACAGAGTTGGCTTGGAAGGTTTTGGAAGAAAATTTTAACTAATTCTCGTTACAGTTAATTGTAAATATAATTGATATTAATGGTATCTAACAAAGGCATTTAAGAGTAAATTTTTGGTTATTTAAGAATAAAATTAAACATTAATAATAGTAATAATAATAATAATAATAATAATAATTTAAAAATAATCAATACAAATAGACCTCTTAAGATCTTCCTCGGATATTAAATGTGGAATGTTGCTGACTGTTTGGTGGCGGTAAATATTCATTTAGATTTAAATTAATAGGTCCTAATAACTGTTTGTCTTTAGTTTCCCTATTTATGCGATGATTTTGTTTATAAGGGGAAATATTACCGGCGTAGGATTGTGTACCATAACTTTGTAAGGGTGAAGCCTGTGCATCTACTAGAGCAGTAGGAGCAGGAGGAGGCATATTGACTGGTAAGGCCGATAAAAGTGGTCGAGTGGTGTAGTCAATACTATTGCTTGGTGCCAAATGTTGATGATATGTTAAAGATTGTACTCCAGCATTTCCGGTTAAATATGAACCTATAGGTACCATTAAAGGTCTGGTTGGAATTAACTGTAGATATTGGATACCGCCTTCATTTATTGTCTGAGGCAAATATTGCATAAGCACTGGAGTTGGAGATGCTAGTGGGGAAGCAAATTCAGGCGTTATGCTATTACCACTCTGGATGGGTGTAAAATTTGTCTCCATTTCTGGCAGTTTATAAGATGGTTTAAAATAATCATTTTGATTTTGATTGCTTGAAATTGCTTCAAAGCTCGTTGCGTATACATTTAGGGAATTTAACTGAGCATCTTGATTGTTGTTATTGGACTTCTGTTGCTGATGTTGTTGTAGCGATAAATTGCTATTCGAATTAGTTGTCTTGGTAGAAACTTCAGGACTGGAAACTGGACCCGAATTTATAAGATTGGGCGCATTTAATAAAAACAAAACCAACATACAAGAACATTTTGTGGTGTACATATTTAGATAAAGATATAAAAACCTGCATAAAAATAAAAAACAATTATTAAAGCACACGAATGTCATAGTTGTTTTTTTATATCATAGTATCACAATTTTTTTTTTCCTTAAAACGCTATATAAAATTTGTGCACATTTATTACACTTTTATATGATTTTTTTGTAGATTATATTATTATCAAATGATTTTTTTTTTTTTTTTTTTTTTTGATGATTTTTAACACATAGTAAATATTTGAACTTTAAAGCATTAAGAAGGTATTTAAATTTCAAAGCAAAACGTATATTTGTTGAATTTACTATTATAACTTTTAATTAAAATTTTTTTGAATTAAAATTTTGCGTATTGTCCTTTGCTTTATTGTTACATCACTTTTGAATTACGATATTTCTTTAACTCCCGTATAGAGTTGATAACTGCTTTTATAACTCTGTTGCTAGTAAAATATACAAAGCTAATTTTCCATTACCAGACAGACAACCTGATATTTGCAGTTACAGGCAGTTTTCCATTAAAAGAAAAACGTGAAACAAAATACGTAAACAAGTTGGGGTAAGTAAAAAATAAAAGCTTTCATTAAAGACGAAAACAAGCAACAAATCTAATGTTAGTTAATATCAGTTTTTCTGCTTATTTTAAAGAAAAACTTGTCAAGCATATAGCAAACAAACATTTTTGATTATTTTACTTTTATACTTACATATCTATACATTGTTTTACCCTATTAAAGGTCAATGTTAGTAACTAGTTAGTACTACATATTTATGTGAAAAGAGATAAACTAAAAATCTAGTAATTTTTGCTTTCATTTAAACTGATGCAAAAATATTTTGAATTAAAATTGTTTCCTCAACAGTAACAATATGTTCATTATGATGCATTTCAATACAAGTTCAATGCACGTGACCAAAACCGGTGTTTTATGTCTTTCGGCTCCAATTTTTGTCTTTTTGAATATTTATCTACATCATATAGGTTTAAATCACTACAATTTTGAGTAGAGTCAAATAATGTTAATGATTATTGCTAAAGCATTATGATCATAATAAAATTTTATATTTTATTAATTACTCTTACACAAGTTCAATAATGACATATTGTTTAATATGTAGGAAGAGTTTATAATTGTTGTTTTTTTAAATATGTGCTTAATTTCCAAGAAAAACAATTTATTTTTTAATTTAAAATTTTTTTACAAATTGTTTTGTTGGAATTGTTGCCATTTCTATTTTGAGTGTTAAAGTGTTGCCATTTCTATTTTGAGTGTTAAATATTATTTATTAACTGTTGAACTTTTCAGCATTTTCGTTTTATTGAAAGAACTATAAAAAATGTTTGTTTCTAAAACTTTGAAACTTTGTTTTATTAATACTAGTGATGAGTTAGTTGTTAACTGTAAATATTATTTTGACATAAAAATGCCTGAATATAAACTGACATTGTTATAAGTACAGCTTTACCTGATATACAAAAAAATTAATTAAATTAAATTTATCAAATTAAAAATTATACGCAATACACTATGATTTACTTAATTAAGTACACTAAATTTTAAGTGACAAAATAAATATACCTGTTCAACTGATTTATTTATGATCAATTGATTTATTAATTTTATATTTATATTTATAAAAGAAATGAAAAAGTCATGAGGAAGAAGGAAAAGAAGTACTTAGTGCTGAAAAGGAGCTGCAGAAGTTATTTTTTAACGCATGGTTGTATTGGTAGGATTTTCTTTTTTACGTTTATTTTTCATTGCTTTTGAAGTACTTCTCTTAAACTATATGACATTTCTTATTAAAAATTCAGTTTTAGCCTAATTAAAAGATAATAAAAAATACTTTTAAATTTGTAAAATTTTAATTTTCTTAGAAATTATTGACCTATTTTCCTGCTAAAAATACATTTATTTTCACTTTTTTGGAAGTAAATATTAATAGCTTCCAAAAACGCACAAAATATGCACTTAGTATTACTTTTGAAGAACCATGACTTCTAGTACAAACAATTTAGGTTTGGAATAGCACAAGATTATTCATCTATAAATTTGTTTTCTAATCAAGTTCGAGTTGTTTTACTCACTTTATTTAATTCCTTTATTTAACCGAGACCAAATAGGCTATATATCGTTAATAGTATAAAACAATGTGTTTAAAATTTTTTCTTATAAGATATAAATAAAATATCTACTAATCTATTATTCTAAGTAAGAAAGATTGTTCAAACGTTGACATAGAAATTCTAGGAATGATAATTTGAATTGAACGGCTTGATCTTGAAAATATAAATATTTCATACAAGTAAGAAAAAGTTTTCCTTCTATTTATTTTATAATTTGAATTGAACGGCTTGATCTTGAAAATATAAATATTTCATACAAGTAAGGAAAAGTTTTCCTTCTATTTATTTTATAAAATAAATAAAATATCCTGAAACAAAAATGTGTATAAAATGAATATCCAAAAAACAATTTAATATATGAGGAAATGTGATCAGACATTCTTAAGTCATATACATATCTAATTATTCTATTCACAATACTGCGCAAATTCCCAAAATTAGTTCTATTATCCGAAGAAAAAAATTTAAACTCATAATTTATCACTGAAAAGAGAAAAGGCATACTTTTCTTGAAAGACTATATTTTAAACTATATAATTTTTTTAACATAAAATTCACCTTAGAATTTAAAAAATTTATATGTTTATCAAACGAAAATTTGTTGTCTAGGATAATGCCAAAACACCGCATACAATCAACAATTTGAATTTGATTACTATCAATTTTAATTTTCAAATCATTTGAATCAGTGATACCAAAGTATATTGCTTTTGTCTTCTCAGTATTAATATGAAGAAAGTTACTTCTCATCCAAGAAAATACATCCTGCAATAAATAATTCATACGAGCATTTAAAGCGTTAATAAATTGCTTTTCATCAAAAAATACCATATGAATATCATCTGCGTACAAATAAATATCCGAAACGAAAGTACGAATGAAATTATCCATATAAATCATAAACCAAACGGTGCCAAGAATAGAATTCTGAGGAACACCACTTAAACAGGGCAGAATCCGAGATTTTCGATTTCCACAAGAAACGTATTGGACGCGATTATAAAGATACGCCGTCATTAAACTGCATATCTCCTTTCTAAAATGAAAATTAGAATATAATTTATTAACTAAATTATTATTATTTATAATATCGAATGTAATCCTACTCTACGGTTATCGATATTTTGCCTTATCTTGTCTGTTATTGAAAGCAAAAGGGTGGTGGCACTGAATCCTTTACATAACCAGAATGACATACACTAAGCAGATTTTTCTCACTTAAAAAGCTGTTAATCAGTTTAACCAAAAGTTGTTCATATACCTTGAAGTGGCAAGAAAGTATACTAATGGGTCGAAAGGCAGCAGCAAAATGTCCCCCAGGTTTCTTTAATGGAACAATTCCCGCAGTTTTCCATAGAGTAGATATCATGATAATTGTGTTAAAAATATGCAGAATATGTTTCTCAATAGTACGAGGGCGGATCAATAAGTCAGTGACTTTTTGAACTTCCTCGTAGTTATATGAAATGCAACACTATTCCCATCAAGTACCACCTGTTAATAGACTACTGTCAAATTTTGAGCAAGTGTCGTCATTTACTTTACGTTTAACAGCTGTTCAAAACATACAACCTCGTGTATTTTTCTAAAAATGGAAATGACAGAATGACATACACTAAGCAGATTTTTCTCACTTAAAAAGCTGTTAATCAGTTTAACCAAAAGTTGTTCATATACCTTGAAGTGGCAAGAAAGTATACTAATGGGTCGAAAGGCAGCAGCAAAATGTCCCCCAGGTTTCTTTAATGGAACAATTCCCGCAGTTTTCCATAGAGTAGATATCATGATAATTGTGTTAAAAATATGCAGAATATGTTTCTCAATAGTACGAGGGCGGATCAATAAGTCAGTGACTTTTTGAACTTTCCTCGTAGTTATATGAAATGCAACACTATTCCCATCAAGTACCACCTGTTAATAGACTACTGTCAAATTTTGAGCAAGTGTCGTCATTTACTTTACGTTTAACAGCTGTTCAAAACATACAACCTCGTGTATTTTTCTAAAAATGGAAAAAAGTGAATTTCGAGTGCTCGTTAAACATTATTTTTTGCGAAAAAAAACCAAGGAAAAGCACGATAAATACTATGGGACTCTGCACTATCGATGGTAAATGGTAAAAAAGTGGTTTACTGACTTTCGTTGTGGTCGTACAAGTACAAATGAGGCTGAACGTTCTGGACGGCCAATTGAGGTCAGTACACCTGAAAATATCGAAAAAATCCACGACATGGTGTTGGCCGACCGAAGAGTAAAAGTGCGTGAGTTTGGTGATGCCATAGGCATTTCATATGGCAGTGCAGTTTCGATCTTAAATGATCAGCTGGGTTTAAGAAAGTTTTTTAAGAAAATTGTCTGTGAGAAATGAAGAATGAGCCCGAGGAGGCACTTAAGTGCCACATGAAATGTTTAATGGAAAAGCAGGGTCAATGGAAAAATGGCAACTTTGATGAAAAATCTGCTATGAAATTTTTAAAAGCCATTCCAGCTTTAAAGGCTAAGAAGGATGCTATTATCAAATCCTTGAATGATTGCAAAATCAAAAGGGGTGCCAATGAGTGTGATACTCAAGCAGAGATCAAGCAGCAGTCTAAACAATGGGTTTCTCCGGGTGAACCTGCTCCGAAGAAGACCAAGGTAAGTTTGTCGGCCAATAAGGTGATGGCAACAGTTTTTTGAGTTGCACGCGGGATAATCCACATCGATTACCTTCAAAGGAGGAAAACAATAAACGGCGAATATTATGCCAACTTATTAGACCGATTTAATGAGGATTTAAAAAGAAAATGACCCCATATGACCAAGAAAAAAGTTTTTTTTCATCAAGATAATGCACGGTTGTACACGTGTGCAGTCTCAATGGCAAAATTCTATGAATTGGGCTACGGATTTAGCCCCCAGTGACTACTTCCTATTTCCAAACCTAAAGAAATGGCTCGGTGGAAAGAGATTCAGCTCCAACGATGAAATTATTGACCAAACAAATGCCTATTTTAAGGACCTCGACAAATCCTACATTTTACGCAAAGTAAATAACGACATTTGCTCAAAATTTGACGGTAGTCTATTAACAGGTGGTACTTGATGGAAATAGTTTTGCATTTCATATAACAATATTCATCAGATTGATTAGATACAAATGTATTTTTTAAAATATCAGGATCTTCACAAATAGTGAAGTCACTCCGGATAGTATACCCTATTTTCTTAAGCACATTCCACGACACACATTACCACCAAAAAATTCTTCCCTTCTCTCTCTAAACTTTATTCTACTTAGAACTCTTTTAACACGATTTCTGTATCTACCTATCTGTAATCTGAGGAAGTTTGTCCTCACAACAAGCCCTATATAACGAACTCTTCTAACCTTATCATTATTACGAGTAAGAATATTATTACGCCTATCTTGTACTGTTTTTAACAGGAACACAAGACAAAAGATTGAGTAAAATGGAATTAAAATATTGGATTTGAATATCTATGTTTGATAAATAACACTAAAATCAGAACAAAGAACCATATGTTGAAGCAAGTTGTAATCAGTTGCATTGTAGTCTCTAAATTCAACAAAGTTATTATCAATACTTTTAGGAAATTCCAGACTTGTAGTAATAAAAGCATGTCTAAATAAACTTGACGGTTGGAATCCCGATAAAATTAACGGTAAGTTATCATTTAAAATAAAGTAATCAATAAGTGCAACAGAATTTTCTCTCAGACCAAAATGTGTAGGCAAAATATTATGATAAGACTAAATTATTCCGGTCACAAAGCTCTCTTAGTATCATCGACTTATGAAAATCAAATAAATTATGATTGAAATTCCCCATCAATATTATGTGCTCATATCTAAAAGTAATATCCCCTAAAATAAAATCTAAATATCTTATACCAGACATATTACCTTTAGGCAAATATATAATACTTAGAAGAATATTAGAATCATTTAACTATGTTGCACCTGTTCACCAAATTCCTCATTACATTCCCAAATGGTTAGATATTTATTAGTTCCTTAGTCGTAACAATTTTAATTTTAGGGACATCATTGTGCATTAATTGAAACTTTAATATTTTATTAGTTTTCTTTAATTTTTGACAAAATTAAGACAGTTCCATGGGTGTAATGTAAGATTATCATTAAGATAGACCCTAGCATTTATATCACAAATATTCCGTTCTTGTTTATTAGCTTCTTTTTCTCTTTGATTACATCTATAGATTCATCTGCATTAAAAATACATTTTTCAAAATTATATTTCTCTAATTCCATATGGAATCTGGACATAGAACATACATTTCTAGAATCTACTAGTCCTAGGGTACTCCCTTCCTGCTTTCGCTTACCCGATACATGTCTACTTCCAACATCCATTAGGACCACTTGAAGTTTGCGATTTTTGTTCAAAGAAATTTTATGTACAGAGTGATATATTCGACAATTTTGTTATAATTTTATATTTTAATGTGTTTTATAAATATATTTTGTTTTTTTATTTAAAATTTAATTCTGATATAGTTTTTTTTTATTATTAAAAAATAATTTTGTTCTTAAAAAAAAAATAAACAGTGTGTGGAGCGTATTTAACATTTATGTAGGACGTATTTAACTGATTTTAAAACGTTTATCTGTTCTAATCCACACAAATTGTAACAAGTGTTTTTACTTATTATTATAATAAATTGTCTACACAATACTTTAACTTGATATTTTTATATTTTTTTTTTTTTTTTTTTTTTTTTTTTTTAAATTATAACATGCATTTAGTTGCACATTTCAGTATTGCCAAAAAAGTATATTTGAGTAATAGAAATTTTCTAGAATGTATTTATTTATTAAACTTTTACTACACAAGTTTAAAAAGTTATTGTTTTGAAAAAATACAATTAACAAGACTTAAGTAGTGAATTAAATCTGACAATAGTAGATTTAATTCACTAAATCTAAATCTGACAATAGTAGATCCGCTTTTAGTAAAAATGTGAAAAGTAAGTACTTTAAGATACATACATATTTCTATATGTATATATATATGTACATATATAATTGATGTCAATATATTTATATAAAATGTTTAATTTCATTAACGGTAATTGTAATAATGGTTTTACATTTAAATTATTGTTGCTTCCCTTTGCACGTTTGTTTTAACCATAAACCTAACACAATTTTTTTTATTACTTACCAACACGAGTAGTAGGTAGTAGCTGGCTGAGAAGCCTCATTAATTATTCATCATAAGTAGTTGGGGTATTATGCGTTTGTGCTGATGTTTGTAATCGACCCATTATTTCACCTAACCTAAATACAAATGTCTCCCCTGAATAAGGGTTTAACGATCGTAAATGCCTTAAATATAGCAATATTTAAAAGAAATTTATCATACATAGGTTTTATATAAGTAAAAATCTATATGCCAAATTTAATGAATATTGGTCTATAATTGACCATAGCTCCAATATAAAATCCATTTCTGAAGAAAACACTTTAACGTGCATAAATTCCATAAAAATGAAGCTTCAAGTTAATTAACGACACAAATAAGTTTTATATAAGTAAAAATCATAGTGCCAAATTTTATTATAATTGGAATATAATCAACCATAGGTCCCATATAAAGCCCACTTCCGGGAATCACCCTAAAACGCATAGACAATTTGACAACAATACTCAATTGACTCCAGGACCCATAGAAGATCACTCCCGAACTTTGATGTACAAACAGAATGGTATAGGGTAACATACAGCAGGCTTGACCGACTATATTTTTTTCCATTTTTTTTTTTTTTTAACTGTAGGAAAGACAAGATCTAATAAAATTTTATAAACTGTATTTGAACTATATTTCAAGCATAACATAATATTGGTATTGTACTATACACACTTAAACTGAAAAACATGCTTAAACTCAAAAACATAGATTTATAAGAAAATTATTGAGAACAAAAACAACACATGTGTTTTAACTTTTTGACAAGTTTCATATCTATGAATGTCAATAATCTACGTTGAAAAACTTCATTATTCGTGTGCCTGTATAAAATAAAAAAAAAAAAAAATAAACAATAGCTGTTTATAATATTATAAAAGTCATATACTTAATTAAAATTTATATTAAATTTTAAATCATGTTATTCTGCACCTATTATTTACATATATAATATTTTTAGAATTAAACTTAGTAGTTATTGAAATAAAATATTATTCAGCCTGTTTATACATAAAGTGAGAAGATATTTAAAAACTACGTAACTGGTGCCGTAATGATTGCATATTTATGTTTATTTTTATGTGTGCATGTATGAGTGTATGTACATAAACCTTTTTGTATACGATTAAACAACAATTTGTTTCAACATCACTGATGAACGAAATAAAAACCAAACATATCAAAATAATAGTTTCTATCCTATAATTATCACAATGATTTATTTTAATCATTTTTTTCCATCAAAGAAATTAAAAGTACGAGAAATTAAATATCTATCAAAAGGGGTTATTATCATGCGAAATTGTTAATCACAACAAAAAGAAAAAACACAAATAAAATATGGTGAAGATAAACGATTGTGATTAAATAATGCTTGGTTGAATAAGAAAAATCATTAACATAAGAAGTTGAGTAACACAAAATAAAAAAATTGGAGAATATAATCTTATTCACGTTACTAAAACGATACATATTTTTTAAGTTAATATTTTTTGCTCCAGCGTTGAATAACAAGAACTAGTTTTATATGCGACATAATCAAAATTCAAAAAGTGGGTTACAAAACTAATTTTAAAGAATTGTATTTTGTATGTTATTTTAATATGTGTATTATTTATCCTAAACAATTGGTAGTCTGCATTTCATTAGCATACTACTTAAAATTAATTATTTAGTTTTAGTATTATAAAATATGAAGTTATCATTATATCATTATTTATACCACAGTATTTTTTTATTCATATTAAAACAAAAACTCAACACAAATTAAGACAAATGCAAAAAGTAAAACACATTTGTAAGTATGTATACAATTAACATAAGTCTTTTTTTACGAATGACCTAACACGATATTTACCACAACGACTACTACCACATGTAAGTGTTAAATAATAGTTTATTTAAATTCATTGAAAGTATTTTTCATTTTCATTATGTACTAATAAAGCTTTAAGACTAGTTTTTTTTTTTAATTTCAAATTTTAGATTGAAGTAGCACCAGTACGGAGAACTAAGATTTGTATATTTTTTAATAGATTTAAACTAATTTTTATTAACGGAATCTACGTAAGAAGTAAATTTTAGTTTTATCATTTGTCATAAGAATAAGGTGAATTTCAATAAATAGGTACATATGTAGGTAGAGTTGGATCAGAGAAAGTATTATCAGAATTCAATTCAAAAAATACAAATTTTGAGCATTACCCTTTAGCTGCAGAAGAGCGATAAGACTTTTTATATTACTTGACATTACTTTCTTTAGTAAAAATAATAATTTTTTTAAATATTTGTATTTTTAATAAAAATCGGTTAACCGGTTTTTTTACGTAAAACCGTAATCGAAAACGGGTTTTAAAAAAGGCTATATTTGGAACAATTCCAAATCTGGTGTTCTGAAAATTTCGGTTTTTTAATTATACTAAAAAAGATTGAAATAATCAGCTCAACAAACTAATGATAAAAAACAAAAAACTTAAGCAACAATCTTGTTAACGCAAACGTATTGTCTTATTCAAAACCAACTTTTACTTTAACACAATTAGTAGTAATTGTAAGACTTTAATTTTATTTAAGTTTTCAATGTTAATTGAAATTCCTTTAATAGAAAACTATAATTTCCCTTTTAATGTTTTGTGCTTCAACTGACAATATGATACATTTGATATTTCCATAACTCTCCGTTTGCGGTGCACCTCTTTGCATATTAAAAAATAAAATTATTTTCTACGCTTTTAATAAAATTCTTGTTGTAGTCTTTACAATGCTTTGACAAGCTACAAAGTTTCATTAGTGTTGCTACTTTATCAATTTACTTTATTTGTGAGCCAACCAAAGCGGGAAAGTTATTTTTAATGGTGATTGACATCATGCCAATTGTGAGATGAATTTTAAATTTTTTAACTATTTATTTGTCGTCTATGTACAATATTTATTTTCTTAACTTATAATACATTTTTGTTTTATATGAAAGAAATTTGTTTATACATAAATTAGATAAATGCAATAAATTATATTAACTAAAAAGAATTAGAGAAATTCAACAAGTTTAGTATAACAATTCTAATGTAAGGTAAATTATCTGTTGAATTTTACCTAATGAGAATAGGGAACACCATATGTATTGCTGGGAGGCAAGTAATTGCTACCAGGAGTTGAAGGTAATTCGTTAAATGAGCCTTCATTATTATTTGGGGGAAGATAAACAGAGTCTGGTTCATGAACAGAAGATGCTTGTACTTCTACAGTCTGCTGATAGCTATGATCTTGATAATTTATAGATGCAGGCCCAGAGGGTATTGGATAATCATAACCTGTAGAATCGCTACCTACGCTTGAAGGTGGCAAATATTGTTGACTGGGAGCATCGTTATGGTCGCTACCTTCATATTTGGCACCTAGGAATGTAGATGGCTTAAACGGAGCTTTAGAGAAGGAAGGTTGTTTGAAACTAGATCCCGTTATACTGGTGTGTAAAACTTGAGGTTTATTCGAGGTAAAACCAAAATGTCCTAATCCCTTGTGTCCAGCAGCATATGCAGGTCCGTGTTCTAAAACTCCAGATACTTGGCTGTGATATTTAGTATTATAGGAATCTCCTACAGTTGCTATGGGTACACCGTAACTGCTGGAAGGCAAAGGATGTTGTTGGACGGGTGGTAAGTATGAACTAGTTGGCACTTCATGACTTCCTTTTTGACCAACAGAAACACCATGGGAATTGCCAAAGCCGGAAGAGCCACTTGAAATAACATAAATATGTTCCTGACCACCGTTATGAACATGATCGCCATGATGTTCTTCAGCCAGACTGGATCCATGAGAGCTACCTAAACCATGAACAGACCCAAATCCAGAAGAAGATGGAGTAGAGAAGGATCCACCAATACCTTTAGAATAGTGATAACCGCTACCCGAGCCACTACTTGATCCACCTAAAGAATGAGATTTATAACCTACACCAGAAGGACTCGATCCAGATGAGCTGTAACCATGTCCGATGGCGTAAGTATGAGGACGAACAATTGAAAAGTCGCCATGGCCAAACGTTGCACCGTTATGAGATGCCACACCACCTTTAAAACCATCGGTATGTTGAGAGGAGCCGCGGCCAGCGTAATGACTAGTAGAAGTAAGACCCAACCCAAGACTAGTATGATAACTTGAACTTGGAGCATAGCCAAGACCATGGAAAGCACCTTTACTATGATGGCCTGATGAAGAAAATCCAATATTGTTGTGACCACGACCAATTCCACCTCCTACACCAGAAATATATCCACTGGAATACCCTGCAGAATTACCAATACCTCCTGAATATGAATCATATGAAGAAATCGAAGCCGGAGGCAAGTATTTATAAGAAGGGCCATGATAAACACCACTGACATGAGATGCATCTCTTTTTGGTTTAGAATCACTACTTTTGTCTGACGCAAGCGCATCTACATTTTTCCCGGCGATATTTTCTTTAAATTTTTTTACATCTGCCAATGTCAAGGAAATTACTCCAGCAATCAGATAAAAAATCTAGAAGAAAAAAATACGATTAATCCCTTTTTTTACTTTTTCCCCATAAGATATACTTACAAATATTTTCATGGTATCCTTGATTAATACTTCAAAATCGTATTAGCTTAAAATTGTCTGTAATCCACGAGTGTGCCGCTTAACAGCTACAAGATTTATGTTTATGGTGAGTGAATAAGCAAGCACTTTTATACTTAAACGTATTTTGAATTGTATTAATATGAACTTAAGAAAAACTAAAATACTCTTACTTTTAAATAAGCCCTAGCAAGCATTTCGTTGAAAGGAAATGTTAAGATATGAGTATAAAAATGTGAAGCCAGCCATGCTCTTGACAGTGGATTATATTACACACAATGTCATGTTAATTTTTTTTTTTTAATTATTACTCTTTTCTGTTTATTCATTGTCTCTAGTGATGACACGAGCCAAATCACTAAAACCACGTAATATATTATACTCTCAGTAACTTTTAAAATCATGTTTAAATGCGTAAATGACATTATTTAATTTTTAGTATTTTATAATTTTCAAATGCTCTCCTATGTATTTGCGTACATTTTGTTGAATTAACAACATTGTTCCCCGGAAAAAGTCGTTACTTATCATGATTAATGATTGTCGACGACATTGTGGTAAATATGAAGTGAAAAAACTTTAATTTCTTAGTCGACGATATGTCAAATTGTATGTGCCAAATTTTGTACTGAAGAAAATATTCAAACGTTTTTTAGAATGCTCGCACAGATAATGAACAATTTAGTTAGCAATTACATTTTTGATGTTTAACAAATGAACATGATATTAAATTTGCTTTACGGGTCTTTATTTTCTTTAAATTGATAATTTGACAAAGTTGTTTAGAAGGTTACTGACAAATTATAAAAATTCTTTTATCGGTGATTATTTACAATTAAATAGTACATAAATAATAAAAACAGGTTGAGACTTAATGTTAAATGAATTTAAGATTAATATTAATTAGATTTTCTATATAAATCATACACATTGTTAGGAGCCATATAAATTAAGTTGTTGGGTTGATAAGGCGGGACTTGATGTTGCTCGTGGACTGGTTTAATTTCTGTATTAAGTGGCATTTTAAAAGGTGGTCTGGCTGACTGTTGGTATTGTGGTGATAACTGTTGATTTTGTTGAGACAACTGTTGGTATTGTTGTTGACTTTGTTGCGGCAATTGTTGAGATAACTGCTGATGTTGTTGAGGAATCCTTTGGTATTGTTGAGCAAACTGTTGCTGCTGTTGTGGCAATTTTTGCTGCTGTTGTTGGGGTAAATACTGTTTTTGATATTGACCATAACCCAGAAACTGTGAGGGTATAAACGGAGCTTCCATTTTAGTTGCAACTTTGGAATCCTTAATATTGTTCAAGAAAATTTGAGCTGGATATATATTATGTAAGGCGGTATTGAAACTTTTGATGGGAAGATTTGATTGTTGCATATTTTGATAATTGTTTGGATGTTGTGTAGGAAATAGATGGGGTCCTGCGTATGCCATGTTTTGAATATTACCATTTACTGGTAGAGTATGATGATTAAGCCGAGTGTGATATGTCATACTTTCTTCGTTTGTTGGCGTTTGTTGTATTTTATTTGGATGTGGCGTTATATACATTAAATGAAACATTTGAACTTTTGGATTAATAAATTCTACAAAGCTTTGGGGACTGGTTATACTTGCAGTGCTTTCATCAAAAGATGCTTTTTCGTCGTTGCCATTTTCATTCTGTGTGGTATAACCAGGATCATTAATGGAATTTTGTTGATAATAATTATTTCTATCTCCTGGTCTATTGCCAGGATAATTATTAAAATTCAGTTCTCTTTTTCTATGCACGTTAGATAAACTTACTGCTCTATTGTTGAAAATCAAATATATATTAAAAATGTACATAATTAAGAACGCTTGAAGATAATGCATATTGTTTTATTGGTTGTTAACCTTGCAACTAATTCATTACATTAATTTTTCTGCATATTTATATTAAGTTTGCATGCAAACAATTAAAGAAAAACCTCATAATATTGAAATATAATCCCAAAGAAAATGTTGCTAACTTCCGCCGGAATTGAAATTAATACCTTGACAGTGAATATGTAACTTTATACTGTTTGTATTAGCATTTTTAATATCTGAAGTTTTGGTATTCGTTCATTCAGGTATAAATCAAATATTTTAGAAAAACGATACTAAACCTACTCTTTTAAATTATTTTTATTACGTCATATTCAAACAAAGTAAAATTAAAAAAAAAAAACATATCGTTAGCTGAAATTAAAAACTTACATTTTTACATATTAAGAGGAAAAACAAAGTATATTATAAATTGAGTAGAAAAATTCGACAGCCTGTGCTTAATTTCAAACAAATATCTAAAATTCAATTTTAAGCGAATGTTGCATATTTACATATCGTCGATGCACTGACAAAGAGTTCTATGTGTAATTTTTTGAATTTTTTATATTATCGCATCTTGTATCATTATTAGTCATACGTCCACCCACTAGCGTTTTCCATTATCTCAACGGGTTCCGAAGTTCAAAACAATAAGTTTTCAACGAAAACTAATTTGAAAATGTTTAAATTTAAAAACAACATTGTTTTCTAAATTTTTTTAGAACCGTTACGAAAAATAATAAGAAAAATACTTAATAAAATGTCAAAAATGGGAAATAATTTGAAAAAAAAAATTAATTAAAAATTAAATGATTATATATCAGTTTACAATATACTAAATAAGAATAGTTTGGGTTCGTAACGACTACAGCAAGAACTATTGCAATTACTATTGCAATTTTTATTTATTTTAAAGCAAAGACTATTTCCCTGGGTAATTTTTGCAAACATCCTTGGTACATATGACACATTTTTTATTAATATACTTAATACATCTTTCATTTAAATGCGGCGCCGTGGTAGACTTCAAATAAGTTGGTTATACGTATTTTGACTTATTTTTTACCAATTATGGTAATTTTTCATGTTTTCACATACAGTTTGTCAAATATAGTGTCACATATAATTTGTTTTTGTATTTTGAAAAAAATAGTAATTTTTTTTGATAATTTAGTTCGAAGTGCCTCTCACATAAACTTCTAGTTGTATTCTATGCTGAAAACCTTTTACACACAGATGAATAAGTAGATAGTTTTGTGAGAGAAAAAAATTAATTCTATTGTCAAAAATCTAATTTATGCAACAACAAAATACATTTTGTTTTTGTATTTTACAGAAAAAAATTTTTTCTTTTAAATTTATTTTGAAGTGCCTATCACAAAATCTTCTAGTTGCCTTCTACGCTTTTAAAGGTCTAAAGAAAAGTGTGAAGGTACTAGTTTTTCTGTGAGTTTTCATTTCTGAAATCTCGTAAAAATGTTCAGTCTGAATGTACTATTATGCAATATGTGTAGACTTTTTTTGCCATTCGCGAACGCTAAAAGATATCGATTTTTTCAAAGCATAAAATTTAATAAAATATCTCAACGGAAAATACAAAAATCAAAAATGAAAAAGGTTGAGAATTGACAAAATAAAACGGTTTTTTTTCTCCTGAAAAGTAGTAAAAAAACACATAGGACTTTTCAACGGCGCACCGACGATATGTACATAATATAAACGATATCATAAATGATATCATAATTTCAATTTTTATTTTTAATTATATATATATATATATATATATTATCCAAATGTATATTTTTTTTTTTTTCTTAGGAAAAACTTCAAAAACTTTTCATGAAAACAAAAATAAACAGAAAATTTTTTGGAAAAAACCATATTTTATGTTATGTATTATTAATATATTTATACGACATTTTTACAGCAAAATTTAGAGAAATAGCAAAAAATTAAAAGAGGATATCAACATCAGCTTAAACTTTAAGGGGAACTGTTTTCGAATTACTTCAATTTCTTTGCAGATATAAATTAGTTCATTATAATTTTAATTTTTAATAAAATAATTTAAAATATCATTAGAATGAATCTTAATACAAATTCTAAAATGTACTGCAAAATTATCGCGCTGCTTAAGTTTTTTGATATCATTACTAATATCGTTTTTTTTAATTACGATATTATTTTCGAGTGTACCTTTTAGAAAGCAATCATTTTATAATTATAAATGATATCATTCTCATTACATCACTTGGTGGTAGGGAGCAGTGCCGAGGACCTGAATGGTTAGTTGGTGAATAAACAAACTAACAGCTCCCCTCCAACACCAATGGCCCGGTTTGTTTTTACCTTTTAGCTTTGTCCGCATACGCCGTCACTGCATGAGATGCTCCTTTCCCCTTACAGTCTAAACAAAAATCAAAACCGGAAAATCAAAACAAGTCGCAGGGCGACAGGGCAGTTTCAAATGACATTCTAACGGACGACGAGGTTTTTATGAAATGCTCCTTTTATTTTTGTTTACTAAATTAACCTATACTTCCCTTTTTTTATATTTGCTAATTGAATCTTATGAATGGCCTTATGCATTAGAAGTATCAAATTGTTTAAAAATAAAATTTGTATGAAAATTAAATTTTTTTGTGTAGTTTATTTTTAAACAATTCGCTTATTGTACTGAATGAGGCCCTTAATTATTTGAAAGTATTTTTCATTTTCATTATGAACTAATAGAGCTTTAAGGCTAGTTTTTTAAATGTCTACTTTGAGATTTGAGTAGCACCAGTACGGAGAACTGAGATTTCTATATTTCCTTATAGACTTAAACTAATTTTTATTAACAGAATCTTGGTAGGAAGTAAATTTTAGTTTTATCGTTTGTCACAAGAATCAGAAGAAGCATTATCAGAATTCAATTCAAAAAATACAAAGTTTAAGCATTACCCTTTAGCTACAGAAGAGCGATATGATTTTTTTTTATTTTTATATTACTTGACATTACAAATGACATGTACGCTTATAATGTACTTTCTTTAGTAAAAATAATTTTTTAAATATTTGTATTTTTAATAAACACTAGTTAACCAGTTGAACGGTTTTTTAAAAAAATGGCTATTTTTCGAATAACTCGAAACCCGGTTTTCTGAAAATGTTGGTTTTTTGAGTACATTAGTCCCCATAAGGGGGTCGTTAAGAAAGCCAGGTTTCAGTCGCGGTAATGAGAACACCATGACCTGTAAAGGAGAACCAAGGCAGGGACTTCAGATTCTCTGAAAAAGCTGGAATCAATGGGGAGAGTTGTCAATTTCGGGTTTGGGGTTATCAGGTTTAGATATTCTAAATCTGATAAAACCAAAGAGGCTCTCAGTGGAGCAAATTAATTTGCATCACTGTGAATCAGCCTCAACAGATTTGACAAAGCTCCTCATTGATTCCAACGTGGACGTAGCCCTTATCCAAGTACTTTGGATTAACAACACCAAGGTATGTGGATTAAGGGTCACAGTTTACAACTTATTCATACCATCCGCAATGGAGAAGGTACGAAAATGTATACTAGCTAAAATGATCTGAATTTTAATCTTTTTCATTCTTTTAGCAGTGGGGACCTTACAGTTGTACAATGGAAGCAGTAGGCTTGTACTGGCATCAGTGTACATGTCATATAAGGTGGCCGATTCATTATGCATCGCTCTGCAGGAATTGGCAGATCACATAAGGCAGAAAGGAACGTACGTGATTCTAGGATGTAATGCGAACGCTCACCATTACCAACGGGGAAGCAGTGACATCAATAAAACGGGTGATTTAGTATTTGATTTTATAACTAGTTATGATCTTCATATCTGTAACAGGGGCAGCACTCCTACATTCAGAACGAAAGATAGAGAAACATTTATACACATAACGCTAGCGAATCAGCGGGGCGATTTGATTAAATACTGGAGGGTAATTATGGATTATTCTTTTTCAGACCATAGCATGATATCCTGCAAAATCAAAGGGAAAGCCTGTAGAAACTCTAGAAGGACGGATTGGAGGTCCTTCAGTGAGTTAGTGTAGGGATCTAAGGGATACCAAGGGCTGGAGAAATTCTGCTGAGGGAATTGACGCAGTCGTGAATAATTTCACTGACGTAATTAGGAATAGCTATGAGCTCAGTGTGGAAATGGTGGAGTAGGGAACTCAGGAACCAGAAGTTTACAGTTAGGAAGTTGTTTAATAAGGCCAAGCTAATGAGGAAAGCGAAGGATTAGAACTACAAAGGTAGCAAAGACGAAGTACAAGAAGGAGTCTGTAGACTCTGTAAATGAGTTTTCTAGATTTAGACGGGTATTATCCAAGGACCCTGTGGCACCTGAAACATAAAATGCACGCACAACTCGTAGACAGGGTCTACCTCGGAGTCACTCAGTTTACTGATGGAAACTCATTTCCCAGGCTGTAGAAATATAGAATGTAGAAATATAGGCGTTAGTAATAACCTACAATCGGAGAGACGATCACTGGGGACAAGGTAGTATGGACGATAAACTCATTTGGGCCATATAAATCACCGGACCCGGATGATATTTTTTTATTTTTTGATTTTTACATACTTGGAAAGTATGGAATCTTTGCATTAAAATAAAGATCTCAAAAATTTGGGAATCGTAAATTTACTATGCATAATACAATTAAAAAAAAACTTGTTCAAAAATTTTCATTAACAAAATATAAAAAATAATGGACTTTAAATATTCATAACTCTTGAAGTTATTTGCGGATTTGTGTAATTTAAAAGTATATAAAAGACTAGTGTCTATTTTTAGTGCTTTAGTAAACGTGGAATATTTTCATACAAAATTGAATAAAAAGCGAAAATACTCGGTAAATTTTTGGGAGTACTTTCATGGAATTGTCGGCAAATGATTTTAACATTATTTAAAATTTAGTTATTATACTGTGTAGTTCTGTACAAGTTTCACATTGAGTTCCAGAGTATCTAGGTTACCGGCAGAAGGCTTAGTAATCCGTTAGGGTTCGTAATGGTGAAAAGGTGGCTTAGGAGCATTTCTCCATGATTATGATAGATTGTAGGTATCACAATATTCCATTAGATTTATCTAAAGAATTTCTCTTTTTCTTTATCTTTTTCCATCTTTTTTTAGCTTCTTTCGAGAACACTAAAGGACTCACAATGATGGTGTAATAAATCAGAAGGCAATGTATTCTGTAAAATTTAAAAATATCCTTCGGGCTTATTACTATCAAAATAATAATAATAATAATAGTAATAATAATAATAACAACAATAATAATAACAATAATAATAACAATAATAATAATAATAATTCATCAACGCTTCAGATTTTACTCAACCTTTTATATAACTACAATTTGTTTTCAACGACAAATATTATTTGAACTTGTAACTTGACAACTTCTACAATATCTTGACAATCAAGTTAATTCAAGGCCGTCTGGAAATCCTAGGATAGATAGAGGTTATGGTGATTCTTATACCCAAATCGGGTAAACGAACCACTCGAGGACCAAGGATTTCAGACCGATTGTCATTCCTACTAAAGACAATAGAAATACTGATTGATCTATATCTTAGGAAGATTATGGAAACTCATGTCATCAGCGACGCTCGACATGCCTATCTTAAGAGTAAGTCTGTTGAGAGAGCTATGCATGACAAAGTGCGTTACGTTGAACGAGGTCTTCTGCAGAAGGAATACACCATGGCAGGTTTTCTCGATATAGAAGAGGATTTTAATAACATTAGAATGAAAGCGATTAGTGTATCGCTTGCTTCACTAAATATAAGTGACTTTCTGACTGAGTGATAACTCTAACCTATCTCTTTCTATCTTTTTTAGCTTCTTTCGAGCACACTAAAGGGACTCACAATGGACCGATTGGTCTCTGAGGGGAAGCGTAATTGAAAACCTACCTTTTTTCTACCTACCTACGCAATTTTATATTTCAGATAACGGTATAAACAAATATACATACAAATATGCATATTACCCTACAAACATTTATTTACGCAATATCTTCTTTTTATTATTTCTTTAATATCGTATTTTTACCAGTTTAAAGAAAATTTAGGCAACAAACAACCAAAAATATTATAAATTTTATTTTTTATCATTTGTATAGTATATTTCATCTTCAAAATATCTCCCTTTTGCATTAAGGTGGTTATCATCTACGCAATATTTTTATTTTTTACTCACATTTTTTTCAGTTGTCGAAAAATTATTAAAAAAAAAAAAATAAAACGTTAAAAAAACTTGAAAATTTCATCAAGACGATTATCTAGAAATATTGCCTTTTTTTTCTTCGAAGCTAAAAAATTACAGCAGTTTCTTTCGAAATCTTACATAAGAATAGACCATCTCACTTTTTCCTACAACTATATTTTTTAGTATAATTGCTTTTCAATATGACTTTTACTTAACTGCATAGTTTAAGTAATACAATTACATACGCCTTTGATATTGCGACAATATGTTGCCTTCAGTGTGTGTTACAAGAAAATGTTGGTACAAAAAGATCTTGTTTAATTACTGTTCAGTGTTTAAAATGCGGAAAATTCGAAATTTATTTAATAAAATAGAAGGTAAACAGTTTTTTACTATCTAAACTTTTCCAATTTAATGAAGTAAATTTTTAATAACTTATGAAAACATGAATTTTAGAATAAATAAGTATATGATTAAATAATAATAATAAGAGAATTAAAAAAAGTAAATGCATTAAATTTTCTTAAATAGTAGAATGAAGCACATACATATAGTATGTTAAAAAAAATCGATAACATTTCCTATTTATAGCAAATTTCGTAAGAATTTCACAAAACTTTACTACTTATAGTCATAAGAATTTAAATTGTTTGGCTTCAGACCGATAATTTTGTGTAGGTTGCAAATAGTGTGATGGAAATTCAAATCCATGTAATTTCTCTTCATTGTTGATAAAAGTATCTTTTCGATATTTGATAGTACCGGGGTCTATTTGCTTAGTTGTAATTGCTGGTTCAGGCCTCGGTTGTTCAGTTTCCTTTGGATAATTGGCAGTCCGAGGGTCTATTTGTTCATTGATAATTTCTGCTCCAGGTCTCGGTTGTTCAGTAATTGAGTTAATATTATTAAGATTATTTAAATATGATGTATTTTGAGGAATTTTTCGGTATGGTTGCAGTATTTGCACAGTGTACATCTGATTAGTATAATTTTCATCAACTAATTTATAAGTATTATTTTGCCCATGATTATTAAGGAAGGGTGTCTGGTAATTTTGTTCAGGATTCCCCATTTGAGTATTTGAACTAAAAGATGTAATACCGTTAGATCCTTTTATTTTAGAATAATGGTACCGATTTGACTCTATTGGAAGTTTTGATACAATATTAGATGAATGAGTTAGAAACAAATTTGTTGGAAAAATTAATTTATTTTGTTCTCCATCGGCTTTTTGTTGGGATTGCGAATTTTGAAAAGTTTTTTCTTTATTAACTGGATTTGTAACTCTTTGGCCTTTGATAAAAATTTTGTTTGGAATTTTATTTTGTTCATTTTTTATTAATGGATTTACTGAATGTGATAAATTAATCTTATTATTTGGAACATTTGTTGAAAGTTTAGACTCATTTAAGGTATTTTGCTGATTGTTCTTAAATGTATCATGAAATACTTTTTGTACTGGCATATATTCTTGTTGTGAAGTTGTGTAATAATGTTGACTGTATTCCGATGGAGAAATCGTGTTACTGTCAAAATATAAGTTTTGAAAGACGCTCTGTTGATTTGTTTGACCATTTTCATGAATGAATCCAATAGGATGTTTGTCAAGATTTGTTTGTGATGAAATTTTATCGCAATTTTGGCCATACGATGAATTTGAAGGTTCAATATTGTAGTTTGATTGATGATTTTTTATATTGTTGAAATTAGTAACAATCGTATTCGTATTAGCTGTATTGAAGACAATGCCGTGTGAAGAATTTTCTGCATTTTTTTTGTTACTAATGAAGCTGTTTTTCGAAGGTTCCTGTAAATTATTATTTTGTGAAAAATATTGATAATATCCATTAATTAAAATTTTTTTATGCTCTGTTTGGGAATAATTTGAATAAATTTCATCTAATTTTACGGATGATTGAGTCGATTCTTCTACGGTTATAATTCCCGGTTGTATGTTTTGAAATAATTCTACACTTGGTTTTATATTTAACGATAATTTTTTTTGATCAGGATAAACATTATTTTCCTTTTGTAAAATATCTGTGTTTGTAAAATTTGAACCAAAATACATTTCATTTACCAAAGCATCTGATTGAAAATAAGTTTCTGGTGTCATAATTCCTGTTTTTAAATTTTGAGGAAATTGTCCACGTGGTAATGTGTAAAGATTAGATGTTGAGTTAAAAACTTCATTATATCCAGATGAATAAGATGGCTTTGTGGTAAACTGAGATTCCATTTTCTTCTCAGTGTTAAGTGTGTGGTTCAAACTTGGTTGATTAAAAATATTTGTTTCTTTAAAGGAGGTATTTAACTTATGTGGTTGGGAATAGTTGTATGAAAATATAAGATTTTTTGCAGGTGTTAAAATCGTAATGTTAGTAGAATTTTGGTAGTTTATATTTTTTGGATAAGATGAAACTTTAGGTACACTATTGATATTTCCTGGTGCAAATGTATTTTTGATCTGGAATTCTGTTTGCGGTTGTTGCAAAGTAAAACCTTTAGGAAGAGAAAGCAGATCATTATGGTTTTCACTTAATCCTAATTCATTGTAAATAACATTATTCAAATTAGTATTGCTTGAAAAAGAAATTGCTGGTTCAATATAACGATAACCATGATGTAGCTCAATAGGAGGCTGATCGTAAGAAGGAATGAAACTTTTAGATCTTTGCTCTGTTATAAAATTCCAATTATATTTGTCACTTAAATGTAAATTTCCTTGAATAGGGTTTATAGCAATTGGTGTGATGGTATCATAATAAGAAATTAATGACTGATATAGCTTATTCTTCGGTATATTATAATTTGCCTCAAAAGTTGTTTCTTGTCGTGGAGAATTATTTTCTAAATTTATATGGTTATACGTATTGGTAACAACTGGCTGGGTATTGCTTGATATGAATTGATTCGTTGAATATTTCGAAACAATCGGTTTAATTTCCAAGTCCTGCTGCGCGTTAATTACTACGTATAGTAATTGGTTTAATATCAAAATCGATATCGCATAAAGCTAGAATAAAAACATATTTTTAAGAAAATTTAATATTAAAGAATGTATATCTTAAATACTTACCAAACTTAACATTTTTATTGAGATGCGTAAAAATATAATTCACAATTATTTGTGTTGCTGCTTGCTCGCTTCAAAGTAATAAAATGTTTAATTTTTTAATACAACAATTGCCTTTATATATATTAGTCCGCTTTTCAAAAGAAAAAGTTTATAAAAAGATATTTTTTTCTGCAAAAATAATAATTTCATAATTTCTATGACATCATAAATTTTAAACACTCGTGAAATTTATAACAAATAAAAACAATCATATGCATATATTTCAACACCCAAACACTATCAAGAACGTAACAGCTTCACGAATGACACCTTCATTCGAAAAAAATCAACTATTTTACGATACTTATTATTTTTCATATATATGCCTAAAACCGTTTTACATAAAATTTATTAAATGTTGATCTACATTATTCAACCTCAATGCTTAAAATTAATTTCTGTTTTGATTAATAAAAAAATATGAATAAAAGAAATTAAAAATGTTTTATGCAATTTAATTTATATAAGCACGTGATTTTTTTTTTTTTTTAACCTGGCCCAAAAAATCTGAGTTTGTTATAAAGAGCAACGAACTATAATATTTATTGTAATAAAAATATAATTTTAAAGTAAAATCTATATGTAAATTTATGCAAACCAATTCATAATGTAATTTTGCAGTTTATTTCTTATTTGGAAAAAAGGTATATACATATATAGGTTAGGTTAAAAAGAGCGGCGTCTTCACGCCTCCACCCAGAAACCAACCGTTCCATTGTGATCCCTTTTTAAATACCTGAGAAAGGTTAATAGAAAAAGAAAGAGAAAGACTTTAGTAGAATAAGGCACTTTAACAGAAAGAAAGATAACGAAATAAAAGAAAAGTGTGGAACCTAAGACCAATCAATCAAACCTGGTTACCTCTAAGCCACTTTATCCCCATTACGAACACTATGAGGTTACTGAGTCCTTTACCCGTAACGTTTTCTTCGTGTAGAAAATGGCTTCCAAACCACTTCAGTCTACTACGCTGAAGTCCTACACAATGACAGAGTATGTGCTCCACTGTCTCTAGCTCCTACACATCATCACACGTCCTACAAAAGTCTGATGTGCCAGTGTCCCACTTAATATTCCCTATTGCGAGGTGAACAGTAATCATACTAACAATGACCCTTAGATTCCCACGACTCATGCCAGATTGCATTACCTCCCTAATCGTGGGTAGAAATTTACCCGAGACTAACATTACCACATCGTCAGCGTAGGCTACAATCTTCCTTCCCATGGCACAGAACTGTCTCAGTATGACATTCATTGCCAAAAGCCATAATAATAGAGAAAAAACCCCTTGCAATGTGTCCCTTGTCACGAGCTTCCTTATGAAAGTGTCTCCCATGCTCGTATTTATAACCCTGCTACTATCATCAGGGTGATCCACTCAATTAGGAATACACTAATACCTAACGAAGTGAGTGATTCCTCAATCGCCTCTATCCTATATTCTATATCGAGGAACGCTGCCAACGTGTATTCCTTATGCAACAGACCCCGCTCAATAAAATTCACCAAATCATGCAGAGCACTCTCAACAGACTTACCTTTAAGTTAGGCGTGTTGAGCGTCGCTGATGATCTGAATTCCGAATATACATATGTACGTAATTTTCTATTATTTGGAATAACAACTGAGTCAGCAGCTGCCCAGCTGGAATACGTTTTACACAAAAAGAAAATCGATATTCTCCTTTTAAATGAGACTTTTTTGAAACCGCACCTCAAATTTCAACTTGGTGACTATGAAATTTATAGAGAGGATCGATCAACGCATGGCAGAGCGTTTCTAACTGCAATTAAAGGTAATATTAAGCATATGTTGTTACCGAAAATCAAAACGAGAACTGCTGAAAACATTTCAGTACAAGTTATGATTAATAGAAGACCAGCCATATTTACTTCAGCGTATAATTCAATTCACACTACCAATTTTAAAGTTTATTTGGATAAATTAACCTTATTTTCAAACGACTTCTGTATTTTCGGTGATTTCAATGCCCAACATACAAATTGGAATTGTATGTCAGATAATTCAGCTGGTAAGGAGCTCTACAGCCACTGCCTTCAATCCAATATTTTATCAAATTCGTATCTCCTTTTTCTAAACCTTGAGACACATCCAAATGTTTTACAGTCGGACCATGTATTAATATTTTGTATTATTTCTCGACATGTTCTAATCTAGATTTTTTTGATAAATTAATATCTATAATTAAAGAACCGTTTCATAAAATACCTGTCTGTTGTGAAAATTCTTGCCAACGAGAAATCTCTGACATTCGGAAAATATTAGTCAGAAAAATAAAAATAAACGTAAATTTCAAAGATGTAGGGATTTTTTTGATTTGAATCCTGGTCAAAACTTATTGCAAGTTTGCCTTCGGGCTCCAAAAAATTTTGGAAAGTAACAAAAGTCCTTAAAGGCGAAAAAATATCGTTTACACCACCTTCATGTAGATGGTGAGGTTTTAAAAACTGGCGCTGAAAAGGTTAATTCAATAGCAGACGCATTTAGTAATTCACACACGACTACTTTAAATAATTATTGACCTATGGACACAGCTATCACAAGATTTATTAATGACCTTAACAATAAAATTCTTGACAGATCGAACGTGGAACTTACCAATTCAATTGAAATTAAATCCTTTGTACTTTTATTGAAGAATAATAAACCTCCTGGGTTAGATGGCATTAATAGCATTATCCATAAAAATATGCCCGATTACTTTTTTGAAATTTTAAGTAAACTTTTCAATTCTTGTTTAATAGAACGGTATTTTCGAACGATTTTCAAGAAGGCAAAAGTCATCACAATTTCTAAGTCAGGAAAGGATCCTAAATTACCATCCAGCTATAGACTAGTTAGGGTTCTAAAACTATTGGATGAAACATTTGAAAAAATAATAAGACAATTTTAGACTTCTCTAATCAAAAAATATTATTAACCCTCCACAGTTTGGATTCCGCAAGGAACACTCTACTGTACATCAAGTTAATTTTCGTTAATTTTTTTTAAACAAACAAAAGAAATCGTAAGAGCACTGGAATTATTTTCAATATGGCATGAATGCCTAGTTTTTAAACATCATTCCTTCAATTATCCAACAACCAATTTTTGACCTATGGTTGCCAAGTCTGGTTTTAACCATAAAATGTTTAAATTATTTGCAAAGGAACTGACTCTGCCATTTAATGAAAAATGAATATGAAATAATAAGAAATTTGCTAAACATATCTAAGACTCTTTTTTACTTAAAGAGTGATAATTGGTGGTTGTTTTTAAAATTTCTTATAATGTTTAAGTATGTATAACGTTTTTAGACAACTTTTCCACAATACTGTGATATTAGTAGTTTTCTTATTTAATTATTTGGATGTTAATTGTTGTAATACTTTTAAGTATAACATTACAATTAATTATTTATAAAGGTTTCAATAAAGTCAAATAATAATAAATAATTGTATTATTTTTACAACATTTAAATAATAAAATGACAAATTAATTCGAGAAAATAAAGGTTCGAGCTCGGACTTTTATGGAGAATTTTGGCATATCGTACATGGTGTTAAAGGTCATCGATAATCATGTATATGATACGCAATATGATATGATACGGCATATAATTTAGCAAGTAAGGGACTAACACTACAAGTTTTTATTAAAATCGGACCATATTTTCAATTAGCACGCACTATTTATATGCTAGTTGAAAATACCAGCAAAAAAAAAAAAAAAACAATTAAAGTCAAACTTTACAAACGATATTTAAATCACATCAAAGGTGACTAATGAATATTTTCAACTCTTCTAGTAGTAATTAACCCATTCATGATTGAGTATATTTGAAATATCGACTGTTTTTAAGAAGTCTAAAGAGCTGCAGCAATTTTTATTTTTTCATTTAAATAATTGAAAAATAGTGATTTATAATAAAAAAAAATTGGTGGATATATTGTATACAAATGTTAGAAATTTCACAGTGAATTTTCACTATTGAGCGAAATGATCAAAACATGTCATTTGGTAATTTTTCAATGTTTTATTTTTCTTAATATATATATATATATATATATATATATATATATATATATATATATATATATTTCAAATTATTATTATATAATATGTACATTTTATAAAGAAATCGTTCTGGAAATACCCATAATATAACACTGATTAAATACACACCTCCCTCATTGAGCCTAATATAATTTTTCAAGATTTTTTACATTTTTATGCTTATTTTATGTTTATACAATAAGAAAGTAAAAATATCTCCACTAGGTATTATCACAGTTTTAATGGGTTAATTCTAGGGATCAGATGAATCTCATACAAATATCTTAAAAAAATATTTCTTTCGCATTATTTTGATTTATTTTTTATTTTTGTTAAATAAAAAAACACAATTACAATTATTTACAGTTGTATATTTAATAACAACCGAAATAAATAAGATCTTCATTTAAAACTTCATTTTCTTCACTTTGTAGGAGACGTCTTTCCTCTCATCATTAACGCAAAGATAATATTAGTAATGATACTAGTTAAAAAAAAATCTAAGTTGTCAAAAATAATTGCATCCCTCCGATGACACGCTAGTTGTAGTAATTTAATTACATGTTTTTCCTGGCATTTTTTGCTTGGTATGGTTCAATTTTAATAAAAGCTTGTAGAGGTAGTTTACATACTTGCTGAATTATGTGCCCGAAGTTTTTTCAATTTGCGTTTATAATTTTAGCTTGTAACCATATTAAAAATACGTGATCTTTCATCTAAAAATATTTTGCTTGCGTACATCTAAGACCCGTAAAAATTCTCAAAAATTAACTTAATAATTTTTTGGTATTCTATATCGTAAATTCGATGGGATGAAATTTCATTTAAGCAATTTTAAAAATATGTCTGGATACAATTTTCTTAAGATTAAGTTAATTAAGTTTATGCTTATTGTCATATCAAAAAAAAAGCGACGATCGTATGACTAAACTATTAACTTAACAATTAATAGTTTAGGCATACGATCTAAAATTGGAATATTATTAAATAAAATAATCGCATTTTAATTATTAAAAAATACCCTGTAACTTTTAAACCGTTAAATATATAAATTTATTTTATTTATCAGTAGACTTTTTATTTTGCAAAATTAATTTTTTCAAAAATTTCCATTCCAGAAATTCCAGAAAATAAGCTCAGTTTACAAAAAATTAAATATATATAAATAAATATATATATATATATATATATATATATATATATATATATATATATATATATATATATATATATAATTCTGCTGGTAAAAAAAAAAAAAATATATATATATATATATATATATATATATATATATAATTCTGCTGGTAAAAAAAAAAAAAAATATATATATATATGTATATATATATATTATTTCGCAAACCATTAACAAAACAAAAAATTAAATATATATATATAATTCTGCTGGTAAAAACATATATATATATATTATTTCGCAAACCATTTATATAAAGATAATTCTGGTAAAAAAAAAAAAAAATATATATATATATATATATATATATATGTATATATATATATTATTTCGCAAACCATTAACAAAACAAAAAATTAAATATATATATATATAATTCTGCTGGTAAAAACATATATATATATATATATATATATATATATATATATATATATATATATATTATTTCGCAAACCATTTATATAAAGATAATTCTGCTGGTAAAAAAAAATACATATATTATTTCGCAGGCCATTTAGATAAAGACGATTCTAGGCCATGAACCTAAGATGACTCGAATACCAATATGCACATTTTTTTTAACAACAAAATGACTTCATTTGCTTGGTAACCGGGCCAACTTAGGTCTGATAACAACAGAACTAATTTGTCAATATATTACTTGTAGCCGAAAAGATGCTAAAAATAGCTGTTCTTTAGTTAATCTAAAACAACGACAAATAGATAAAATAAAATTATATTGTACATGCATACACACGTGTTATTATTTATACATTTTTGATAAGAGCTAGAAAAGATTTTCTTTACATTGCTACATATTTGCTAATGCACGTTTAATACTAAAAAAAAGTTATATTAGTATAATTTGATTTGCAAGTATATGTGTAAAAAGTCCAATAAAAATCCGATTATAATATAAATGCAGTGAAAGCGATAGTCACACTGATGTTGTCTGTGTTCGTCTAAGGGATATAGTACATAATATATTTTTTTACTAAGGGGGAATTCAGTACTATGTCTTCTTATTTCAGAATTTAAGATTGTTTGATAATAAATTAACTTATATTTATTATTTTATTATTTTATATACAGATATTTTTTTTAATTTCTTTGGATATTAGTTATAATAAATTATGATTTTATGAAATTTATGGCTTTGTTTGAAAGTCGTCTGTTTACAGTTCGCTTCTCCCATTTTTCCTTTTTTTTTAATTACCTTCTAAATTTTACCTTCTAATTTTTCATACCCGAAAAAAATCATCCCTGACAAATTGTTTTAAACTGGCCAACAACCCAGTTGGCCAGAATTCTTTCCAGAACATTTTCATTGCTAATTTCTTCAGGAAATTTTAAAATTTGTCGTCAATAAAATGCATGTTAAGGATAAGTTCGACAACAAAGTCACCTTTATTGGCGTGTTGCTTCATTTATTGTCGATAAAATTAAGAAAATTTCCCGAATTCAACATTATTGAGGACATCGTGAATGAAAATCACATGCAATTGTCGTGTGTTTAGCATACACATGACATGCTTCAGGACAAATGTCTTCAATGATTATTTTAAAACATAATTTACGACCAGATTCTCAAAAACATAATTTAAACCATTAACAAGTAAAAAAGATATCGGTCAAGCTCGACCATATGATACCCGACCATTGTGCATGTCCACCAAAATTCGTGGAGGGGTCTTATATTAGACATGTGAACAATTGTGGACCGATACTTTTACTAAGTGTAAAATAAAATATACGAATACACAATATTATGCATTTTAGTGTGATTCCTGAAAGTGGGCTTATATGGGAGCTATAGTAAATTATGGAGCGATTCTCATAAAATTTGTCACTATGATTTATACTTATATAAAACTAATTTGTGTCGAATATAAACTTGATACTAACATGTGTATATGGGAGCTATGGTCAATTACGGACCGATCTTCATGAAATTTGGCACAAAGACTTATACAAACTTCCTTACACCGAATTTCATTAAAATATTGCTATATTTAAGGCATTTATGAACGTTAAACCCCTATTCCGGGGGGACATTTGACAGCCAGCCAGATAAACGTCTTTGTAAGTAACAAAGGAAGAACAACAGAAAACAAAACATTTAGACAGAGCACCAAAGTAATATAAAATATATTTATTTGCAAAGCAAGTAATAGAAATCCGAAGAAGAAATACCAGATATTGGATATTCTAAAATGGAAGTGAAAAGCGATCCTCGGATTTAAAAACTATTAAAATACCTACTTCACATATCACTGAATCGGATGCATTTGAGGAAATTGATCAGTGTGTGTATGATTGTTTGTGTAAGAACTGTGCAATGATATACCTAAATTCAAAGCAGTATTTATGGGTTGCAGAAAAACTGATCCATATAGCAAAGATTTAAAAGTTATGCAGGCATATTTGAAAAAATAAATCAAAATATTTTTCACGTATTTTATATGTACGTATTTTTTACAGATAACTGATTCCAGTTAGCCACCTTTAATGCGCATTAATCCAATAATTGATTGGAAATCTCGTCAAGTATGGCAATATATTTATATTACATACAGATATATATTGTTAATACACATCCATAGAAAGAAAGAAAAATACCAAACCAAATCCTTATCTTCGATTAATAGATGTTACTACGGGGAAAGTAGTCGACTATAGGCACGGTTAATTAAATATTGTTATATTTTACACATTTATTATTATCGTTAAACCCCAATTCCGGGGCTAGGTGAAATAATGGATCGATCATAACCAATTTCAATGGGCTTCGTCCTTATGTCATGAAAGTCTTACTTGCAAAATTTGATTGAATTATCTTCAAAATTGCGACCTGTACTTTGTGCACAAGGTTTACATGGACAGCCAGACGGACATCGACTCAAAAGTGATTCTGAGTCGATTGGTATACTTTAAGGTGGGTGTTGGATGATTTTTTTTTTTTTTTTTTTTTTTGTGCGTTACAAACATTAGCACAAGCGCATAATACCCCAACCACCTATGGTGGTGTATAATGACAAAAAATTGCTGTAGATGAAGTGGTACGCGGATTTGACTATTCAAATTGGAAAAATGAAGTGTAGAATGTGTTCTGGTATCGATTCTTATTAGTACCCAAAAACTGTTCTTAATACAGCTGACGGCAATGTAGACGAAAATGTCGCTCAGATTGTTGTTCAGAATTTAAGTACCCTTTGTTCAAAAAAAGTCTTAAATATTTGTTTGAATCTGTCGTCAATGTGTCGTGCGACAAATCATGCATCCATCATCTAGGATATCTTCAGGACATGGATAACTGAGTAAATATCTGTTTTTAGAATTTTTCCTTTTTTTGTTTTCCGTTTGTTTTTTTAGTTTGAAGATCTTTTAATCAAGAATAACAGTCCAAGTTAAATTGAAAACTTGATTTTTCTTAAAATCAGCAAAAAGTTAATTAAAAACATACGAATAGTAAACTGAAGCAAATGGTTTTAATTCTCTCTTTCTCTCATTTGTTCTTCGACCTTCGCTTGATCAGTAACAACATGTGTAAATAATTTATCAAAAACAAAATTTTGTATTTAACTTCAAAAAATGTATGCAAAGCTAAAATGTCGACTTCCCTTTTCGTTACGATTTTTGTCCGGCTACCAGATGTTTTTTTTTTTTTTTTTTTTTTTTAAACAAGTGTCCGACCAAGAAAGCGTCCACCTAGCAGAGATTAATTTATTATATAAATGCCACTTAAAGCGTGGGACCAAAAAAATTTGTCCGTCTACCGGAGCAGCGAACTTTTACTGTACGTATTTAAGTATATGTATGTATGTATGTATGTGTATATGCATGCATGTATGTATGTATGTGTATATGCATGCATGTATGTATGTATGTGTATATGCATGCATGTATGTATGTATGTGTATATGCATGCATGTATGTATGTATGTGTATATGCATGCATGTATGTATGTATGTGTATATGCATGCATGTATGTGTGTACATATGTATGCATGTGTAGAAAATACATTTTAATATAATAGCTTAAAATTTTAATTCTTCTTAATCTTAGGAGAGTATTTGAAAAACAAATTGTTTTAAATAAACGATATTCTCTGTAATTCTTCCACCAAAATGATTAGTTTAATACTTATTTTTATGAAAAAAAAAACTTGTTTTAAACTTGTTTAAAATTGTTTTAAGATCCCAAATATTTTAAAATAATAAACAAATTCGTTAAAACTTCATATGCAAAATGCGTAATTTTTGATGATTTTTTTAATACTATGTAGTACAAAATATGTACGTGTTATTCCCAAGTATCTCATCAATATAAAAATCCCACACATTTCGTGTATACAAACGTGATTTTTAAAATTAAATGATACATTAAACAGTTTGTTTCTTATATATATTGTTGGAGTTAAATTAAAAGGTGTTTGTAATAAACAACTTTAAAATAGTTATGTAAGAGTTATCAAAACAGAAATGAGCAATATAGCTCACAGGGACAGAATCTTAATGAAATAAATAGAAATTGCATATCTTAATTCAGACAGCGGATATAATATTGTTGATTAAATTGGCTATGAAAAATAAATTTAAATATGTATATGTATATTAATTTGTAACTAAAACTTTCTTGCTGTATGAAAAATGCCGAAGATATGTATGATATTTACTATATTTAAAATTATTTTTTTTTAAATTAAAAAATATAAAATAATTAAATAATAAAAATTCAAATCTACTACTATTTACAACAACTCTTCTCAAAATCTACATACACGTGAACCCATGTCTCTAATTACTTTTGCTTTTGCTGTCATAACAAAAACAGCTGGTCTATTTAGCTTGTCAAATATAAAATCTTACAAAAAGGAAAAATAAATAAATTTGAAGTAAAGATAAATTTCTAGATATAAGTTAACAATAAACTTTTTAAACTATCTTGGAAGAAAATGCATTATCCAATTATTTTATATAAAATTCTTCGTACTTAATGTAAGTGCCGTAATAGATTTTTTTTCACTTTAAAGTTAAAACAAAAATAAAGCTAAGTATTGATTTTATAATAATTATGAAAATGTAATCGATGTTGTAAAGACTTTTTCTAAGATATGTACATAATATGATGAAAGTGCATACTATAAAAATTTTACTGATAAGCTTATAATATATAAATATAAATGTATAAGATGTACAAACTACTTAAAATAATTATTACATACATAAAGTGGCGGACAAAACTAAAGCACGGATTAGCACTTATTACAATATAGCTAAATAACATTGAAACTCGTTTTGATTTCAATTCTTTTTATTAATTTATTAACATTAGACCCCACATTCTATAAAACAATGCAGATATAATTTAATTTCTTTATTAAAACTAAAAAAATTTCAATGAAATTTTAAATATTCATTTTTGATGAGAGACAAAATTAAAGCACATTTTTCATTTACTAATGCAAATGTTAATTTCATCAATATTTAGTAATATAGACCTAATTTTGTTTTAATTTTTGTACATTTTCGTGGCATAGACACACGTAAATTTGAAACACTTCATTAGAAGTTTTATTTCTGTCTATTTTACTAGGTGGGACATGTCGTACTTATTTTCATAATATACGCCTATTAGGGCATGGTTAGACATAAAACGTTTCTATTCCATTTATTTTATAAATCTTTTTCCTTCTGGTGAACGTACTAACTTTAATCCATCAACTTTAACTACACTACGGTTTAATGGAAAGTTATACTTTTCTCCGGTGAAGTTTAACTTGAAAAGTTCTGATGGATAAATGATAATACATTGACCAAACTAGAAAATGTCTCAATGT
This sequence comes from Protocalliphora azurea, assembly GCA_932274085.1. NCBI lineage: Eukaryota > Metazoa > Arthropoda > Insecta > Diptera > Calliphoridae > Protocalliphora > Protocalliphora azurea. The sequence continues at coordinate 122,901 of OW026523.1, forward strand.
ACAATTGAGAAACATAGGAGGTTTAGTCGGTCATTTTATCCAACCAATTTGTAAAGTAAATGGAATAAAGAAATCTTTTGTGTTTAACCATGTCCTAAAAGGTGTCATTCTTGCACATACGGAGGAGAAAATACACATTAAGTGCTGGTATGAACATCTCACGACCGCAAAAAACCAATACCAAAATATGATGACTTAACATTTGATATCAAACATGTACCTGAAACTTGTTTCAAATGTAGGTAGAGGTTTGAATTTAAGTTTGATTTCAAATTGATAATCCTTTGAGAAAAAAACGTTTAAAAAATTGTGCATTCTCAAATTGATATCAAATATTATTGAATCATTCTCAAACCTAAAGATAACTTTAAAAATATTTTTTTAAATTGTATTTACTCAATTTGATATCAAATATTATCAAATCATTCTTAAAGATATTTGAAGCAATATATTTAAAAAATATATATATGAAATATTATATATAAATAAAAGAAGTTAATAAATAAAATTATTTAATCGGATATTTTCCAATTAATGAATACGTATATTGATAGGAATACGGATATTGATCTGTACAAAAGAAAACGTTACAAAAAATTAAAAATGCAAATTACTTTTATTTAAGTTCCACATGTGGTCACAATTCACATTTGGAAAAAGTTTGAAAATAACATTTAACAATGATTTGATAATAATAGCATTTCTTAATTTGACAATTAATTACTCCCTTTACTATAAGTCTCAAATTATATTTAAATTCTCAAAGAATGGACTTAATTTCAAATCACTCTCAATTTGATATCAAACATTTGTTTGCTGGGTTGTTTTCAATACAAATTGTCGAAACGAATTTTCATTTCGTTTTACAGAATGAAGCCGTAAAATTAAAAAATTAAAATTATTATAGTTTCTTAAACAATTTTATGTCAGATAACGTTTATAAAGTATTAAAACCGTTTCAAATAACTTGTAAGTAAAAAACAAAAAATCATAATTTAGATCTTAATGATCATTGTTTTTACTATTTATGTATCTATTTTTTAATTCTTTCAGATACTAAAAATTTATGACATCCAGCCAGATAAACATCTTTGTAAAGTAACAAGGGAAGAACAACAGAAAACAGAACATTTAGGGAGAGCACCAAAGTAATATAAAATATATTTATTTGCAAAGCAGGTAACAGAAATCCGAAGAAGAAATACCAGATATTTGATATTCTAAAATGGAAGTGAAAAGCGATCCTCAGGAGCAGGATCCAAATCAAAGACCAATAATCGATTTTAAATATCAACATTTTGAAAACTTTGAAGAAAGTATAAAAGATAAAGAAAAAGATATTTTAGAGGTAATTTTTTTAATTAGAACGGAACAACTTAACTGTATATTATTTAAACAATTGTTTTGACAGCTGATGCGTAAAGTATTTCAACTATATAAACCTGATGAAGTCTTGTTGTCGTTTAACGGAGGCAAAGATTGCACGGTTGTTCTACACATGCTGCATACTTTTTTTCAAAGCAACTCGTGTTTAAAAACTATTAAAATACCTACTTTACATATCACTGACCCGGATGCATTTGAGGAAATTGATCAGTTTGTGTATGATTGTCAGAATATTTATAACATAGACCTTATAAAGAAAAAAGGACCCATTAAAGAAGCTCTTAAAGAACTGTGCAATGATAATCCAAAACTCAAAGCAGTATTTATGGGTTGCAGAAGAACTGATCCATATTGCAAAGATTTGAAAGTTATGCAGGTATATTTGGAAAAATAAATCAAAATATTTTTCACGTATTTTATATATGCGTATTTTTTACAGATGACTGATTCCGATTGGCCACCTTTAATGCGCATTAATCCAATAATTGATTGGAAATGTCGTCAAGTATGGCAATATATTTATCTTTATAATGTCCCATATTGTAAATTATATGAAAAGGGTTACACATCCATAGGAAATAAGAAAAATACCAAACCAAATCCTTATTTACGATTAATAGATGTTACCACGGGGAAAGTAGTCGACTATAGGCACGGTCATGAACTTTTGGACAACGATGAATTGGAACGGGCCGGGCGATTTTAATGACAATTTAGCTTAATTAGTACAATTTCAAGCACAGTTTGTATGACTGTGTAAACAAAAAAATTACTTAATACAAATTTATGAGTGGTGCTTAAATTTGCAAAATTTAAAATGAAATTCTTTGAGAGAACATAACAATTTTTTAAAAGAATATAATTTAAAAAAGTACAAATAATTAAGACAATTTGTTTCATTTAAATTGTAATTATTACATTTTGATCACTGAAATAATGTTGTTAAGTGTCTAATATATCGTTTATTGTGATGCATCTGATCACAATTTCCAATAGATGTTAGGTTGTATTAACATGTTCTATTTGTTTTTGCACAAAATATTTAATTTAAAAAAGTCAGTTCCACAACTTTATAATATATTTAAACTGATCTAAAATTGCTTTTTATATTACAATGAATAAAATAAAAACAAGTGAGAAAAATATGGTCGTTAAGCCCGTTATATGATAGTCTACACCATTCTGTTTGTACATCAAAATTCTTAGAGGTGTATTATATGTGACCTGGGTCAATTGTTGGCCGATAATTGTATTAAGAGCATTGTATACTTCTATAAAACATATGTATGCTTTATATTATGTTGTTTATTCGTTTTAGGGTGATTCCCGGAAGTTGGCTTTATTTGGTTTATTATAAGCCGATTTTGATAAAATTTGGCACTATGATTTTTATTTACATGAAATTTATTTGTGTCAAATATTAACTTGAAACTAACGTTAAAGTGTTTTTCCGAAGTGGGATTTTGATTTATATAAAACCTATCTATATATGCTAAATTTCATTTAAATATTGCTATATTTAAGGCAATGATCGTTAAACCCTTATTCAGGGGGGACATTTATATGGTTTATAGGTGAAATAATGGGTCGATCATAACCAATTTCAATAGGCTTCGTCCCTGGACTATAAAATACATATGGACCAAATTTTATTCAATTATTTTAAAAATTGTGACCTGCAGTTTGTTACAGAGTTTATAGAAAATTCAGCAAATTGATCATTTATCTAGATTTTATTTCACTAAATTCTTTTTCATTTTAATTTCACATTTGTATTGTATTTACTTTTTCAATTTTGTACACGCATTTAGTTATGAACTTTCAGTACACTCAGTAATTTGTCACCCATTTAATAATTTTACAATAGAAAATTAATTTTTCTTAACTTACATTTACCGGGTTTTATAAATACAGTTATAAAAACAAACCGCATTCTTGAGTCGAAGCAAACTTGGCAGCATTGTTTTCGCAAATATTTTTAACGTCGAGTCTATATTAGATAAATTTTTATCAAGACAAACGATAAATTTTTATCAGGATAAAAATTTTTCTAACGTAGTGTCTATTTTAGACAATTTTTTATCAAGACAAACGTCAAAATTAACCCGAATTTATGGAAGGTGGTAACAGTAGCACAAAAAAACAAGGTAAATTTATTCATATTTTTTACATGTGCAGTTTGACAACTGTGACAACCAAAAATAATAATCAGCTGTTTAACTGAGGATACCTTGTATAGGTTCATTTATCTTCATAAAAATGTGTCTAGTATAAACACTACGTAATGTAGACTAAATTTGTCAGTATTATTTCAACGTTAAAAATAAATTGTCAGCGTTAAGACAACTTTGTCTTGACGTTGTTTAGCAAAAGACGTCATTTTGATTGCTGTTGGTACTTTTTACATTGTTTATTATGACATACGTTTTTCCCTATAATTTATAGTGATAAAAAATTATCAACAAACAAAAATTTTACTTTGGTCTTGATAAAAATTTCTCATGTACAGACTCGAAGTAGTATTTAATATTATATTAAACTTCTTTAGTTTAATGTACATATATATTAAAACAACAACTATATATAATAAAAATGCTTTAAAATGTATCATGTTAATGATTTAATAATTAAAAAATAATTCTGGTATATGTAATTAATATAAAATGTAAATTTATCCATCAATGACACATAAACTGACTAATCATATTTTTGATTTTGAATAGTCTGGCAATTCAGTTTTTATATAATTATCCGCAACTGGCTGAGTCGAGCCGCCGATTATTTTTAGAAGCCGCCGCCGCCGTGAAAATTTCGGCTTAATATTATGTTTCCACTGAGTTGAAAACAAAATGTTTTGAATAAAACATTTGAAAGTGTTTCCACTGGCCTATCTCGTTTACTATTCGAACTATTCTGACATTTTCTTTCACAATCATTATTTAACCGATTATTAAACATTTTTCTTTACACTTCATTTAATTGTCATTTTTATTTATTTTTCACATTCTTTCTTCAAAGTTTTAGTTGTTTAATTAAATTGTAAAAAAAAATAATAAAACAATGTAATTTTTCGGTAAAAACATTCAATTTTAATCGATAACGCGGAGGTTTTTTTGTTTTAAACTGGACAGATCGCAATGTTGCTAAGCGGGGCTGTCTGATGTGGGAAGTTTTCGCCAAACGTGGCGATTGTTTTTAGCTACTAAATTTTCCGTTTGGCGAAGGCGAATTTTTTGGCGTTATATAACGTGAAAATTTGTTTGGCTTATTTTTAAAATTTGATTAAATAGGATATTGTGGAGAAAAACTATTAAATTTTCGACTATTATTAGTATTTGCCTATCTAGCAAAATGAAAAGCCTTAATTTGTGAATAGCTTCAACTTATTTTACGAAACTCTATACCCAAAAAGTACGTTTTAAAATACCTATATATTAAATCTTTGATCATTTGTTTTCCATCATGTTTTAAATATATTAAGGATATTAATGATTTCAGTCACAATGTAAATTCATGAGTAAATTAATTCTTTGAAAAAATTTATGAGTTTAATAGGACCAATATTATTATATAATGTTAAAATTATTCTTTTAAAAAATATAGTAAACTTCAATAAATTTTAAAAGTTGATGTCATAAAAAGGGGCTATATGTCAGAAAAATGGTATTTTAAGTTGTACTTTTTTTATTCAATTACACTGTGCTCGAAACAAGCTGAATTTAATGATGTTAATCATTTTTAAAAACGCTCGTTTTTTGAGATGTTTCATTTTGAAAATCTAAAAAAGAGTTTAGGAAAATTAAGCTTAAATTTAATAATTTACAAGCGTATTCACAAACAACTTTTAAATTTAAAATGCATTTTAAATCTAATTTTTCATACAAATTCTATTTTTAATTTAAAATTGGTTTGTGAATACGGGAGTTAATTTTTTAATTTAAACAATATAAACTATTAAAATTACATTGAAGTGTATAATAATGAATTCTTATTGTCACATACATTTTAAACGCTAATAAACAAAACTTTAAACTGGCAAAAAATATTACTATAATTCTGTAAGCAAGCTAACTAGTGTTACCAATGAGCAATTTTTCAAACAAAAAGATAAAAACATTTAAAATCGGACTATAACTGATTTAATTTATGATTGGAGTATATATTCAATTGATTTATTGTTTAATATACGAGTACATAAGTAATGTTCCTTTATTTATAATTTTCAATTAATTTTAATTTGCCGAGGCTCAAAAAAATCTGACAACCCTGTTGCTAAGACAAAATCAGTTCGAAAAATAATATTTTCGACATGCCTTGAAATAAAATCAGTGAAACGAAGTGATTTGGTTCATGAAAAATGCATGGAAAAATAAGTCGAAAACAACTCGTTTTGCTCAAAACAACATGCTTTACTCAAAACTTGCCAGTGGAAACATTCTATAACATGACTTAAATATAGACGCTGATTTTGGTCAAACTTTTAGCAAATTCAATCTAAAACCTTTAGTAAATTCATCACATTCTTGAAATTTGTTTTCTTTGTTTTTAGTTGCCCCTTCAACAGTAGTGCACCATTGAAGAGGAATTATTTGATCGGAAAATAATCCATAACGCTATCACCAATTACGGCAAAAGAACGCTTAAGGAGCCTCATCTGAAACACTGCCTTCGGCCCACACCTTCGAGCAAGAAGCCGGAGTCCCCAAATTCAACTCTTATTCACAATCAGAATTGAGTTTTGTTTGGTATTCTACCATGCTAGTCCATAGAATTTTCCTGATTTAAAAGTAAAAGCATATGGTTAATGCTCGGAGAACCGTAACGAGTCACAGTTATGCGACGCGTATAACATTAGTCAATGCGAGAGTGAGACTCAAAACTCTCGAAGGCGAAAAAAAACCAAAGTACAGCCTGACCGCCCTTAAACGATAATGACGATGACGCGGTAAATATTTACCCACCCGGAGCTGCTTTGAGACTGAGTGAAATTTAAAACTTTATTATAAATTTTTTTAAAGATGTGCTACAGTTGATCTGATGTTTCACAGCAGGGATGGAAAATGAAAATAACAAAATAATTAAATACGATACCAATTCATTAAATGATTTTATTCGGGTTAAATATATATCATATTATAAATATGAAGATCTCAGTAAACTTACGGAGAAAAAAGTCGTCCAAGTACAATACCTTAAAATCTAGCACTTCAGCTTTAGTTTTATTAAAATATAATTCACTATCTATATGTCTTTGAAATTCTGAACATTTTCACTTCAATTTGATTTACAGAGCATAGAAACTTGTAGTTTCTAATAACCAGACTTGTAAGAAGTGACGTTTCCAAAGCTTCTTTGCAAAAACGAAATCCATAGCTTATATACACCGAAAACCGGTTAAAAAAAACAGTTTTTTGACATATCTCTGCCATTTATGAACCGATCTTGCTGAATTTTAATAGAAAAAAATTCCGATTTCCGATCGTTATATATATATATATATATATATATATATATTTATATATATATATATAAAATATACCCTTTACACCTGTAGTAAAGGGTATAAAAATGTATTTATTCCAAATCACAAAAATATTTAAAGATTAGGGATATGCCTATTGACATTGTATTACTCAAAAGAAAGAAATCAACCAATGATGTTATGTTGCATCCAGCGTGAGAATGTGTCGGTATAGAATTATGATAGTAAGTCAAATAAGTCGCAGACACATTGAACGCACCTTAGTAGAATCAATCGAATAAAAAAACTTTTATTAAAATCACCCATTACAATGATATTGGTGTAACTAACCAGCAAATCACCAACAGAATTTTCAAATGCCCACAAATCACCATCTGGCAGATAACAAACATCAATCAATTTAATGTCCTCAACAGAGATCTCAATGAACAATGCTTCACAAACATCTCCCTCCTCAGACAAAAATATTGTTCTATATTTGAATCTGTCAGATAATATCAATACAGTTAATCAACGTATAAATAAAATCAGCGCATTGTTCATAATTATAAATATTCACAGCACTATCAAACATCTCTATCCTGGCTTTAGGTATGCCATAATTTAAATGTATATATTTCTTTACTTTCTGCTTGAGCTTTAATTTTTTACAAATATAAACAAGTTGTTTAGCAGCCGGAGTTAAGTGATCATTTAAAAATATCCTAGACTCAATATCGCCTCCAATAATATCTTTCAGACGAATTGTAATTGTAGTTGATCATAGTCTGGTCACGAAGTTGGACGGAGTTGAATTTTACTAAAACGGCTTTTTCTCCACCAAAATAGGTATAGTCCTGTATATCTGAATTACCAATATTAACGTCACATACAAACCCTATTTTTATGATAGGATCGCGCAAATTAGTAATTGATTTAGGTAAACCTCAAATGATTATATTAGACCGATCAAGATGTATTTCATTAACATTGTATTGCATTTCCAATTGATGTATTTTATCCCCATGGCAGGAGTCAACATATTTAATCAAATTGCAGTAGTTGTTTAAATCTGATTTAACATCATTAAATTTCGTTTTGTTTTCAGAGATTTGTTTAATCAATAACATTAACAGCAGAATCTAACTTTTCTTGAAGTAGACGTTTATATTCCACTAATTTTAGTTTAAATTCGGTTTCCAGTGATGACGATAACGCAGTAAAACGCTTCCTCAACTCTTCTTGTATATTTGTAGCTTGGGACAATCCATACAAATAAATTTAAGAATTTTGTGCCTCGCCATGAGATTAAATTTATCTGGAGTAATTTTAGTGCAGGTTATATGAAACAATAAATCACAACATGCACAATGCAATGCTTGCGTGTATGTATATATATACAATCAAAAACTACTGCTTGCTTATACAAAAAACAACACTGAAAGTCATTGCAATGTTTTTATATATATTTGTGTGTGTATATATTGTTACGTTTTTACCTTTTAAAAACGGTCGTTTATTTCCTTTTAAATAAACCTGTACTTTGATTGCAAATAACAGCAGTTTAGTAGTTTAAAAATTGTAACGACTCTTTATTTTATTTAAAAATGTACAACAATAACAGTTTAGTCACTTGCGTTCTAATATAAACACACACTTAAATTACACACTTTATACAACACACTTTAATAATGTACAAGATTATACAGCCAAGGCAGTTAATTTGTCTTTACTTAACGACGCTTCCAATTAGACTGACAATGGTGTTCTCACGGCCAATTTATATACACTGTATTTATATACACTGTATATTGTCTGATTGTATATAGACAAACATATAAGTGAGTGTATAAGTGTTAATGTGTTTTGTTTTTTATGTCTCTCTCTCTATATGAATATGGTCGAGTCGAGTCTATACCATTGTTTTAATTAAAAACAGCAACAAACGCACTTGTTTTTTTTCCTTTTTTGTTGTTGTAGATGATATTTTTATTTTTTTTTAATTTATCAAAATAAATACGCCAGCAACAAACAAACAATATAAAACTCCCATTTAGGAACGTGTTTATTTTTACTTTTTACAGTTCTTATAAATTAAAAACTACTAAATACTTTATTATATTATTTTTCCAAAAATTTTTTCTTCAATAAGAAATTTTAACTTTATGACGGTGATGCTAGATCTAATATTTTATGTTCAAACAAACGGACTTCGTCTCCCCCATATACCTAAGGAGACGTAGACCTCTATTTGGGAACCGTTGCTCTATAAGGCGAAAACAAGGAAATAAAAAGTTCTTATGTTTACTTTTCAGCCGGCTATCATCCGATTTTGATCCGCTGCCGACAATTTTTACAAACACCACCGTCGCCGTTAAAATCATTCGGCGTAGATCTCTGTTTACCAGTTCAAATTTTCTTGTTTTTTATAGGTATTTCGTAATAAAATTGAAAAAATATTTATTACACAAAGTTTAATATTAAGAAAAATTTTAATAAAGCTTATTTAAAGTTGAAATTTGTATTTTTTTATGAATAATAAATGAATGAAAGATGGCAAGAGCTGGTCAAGATATGTTAGCGGTGTTGAGGGGCCTGCAACTGGTTGCAGAGGCGTTTTGTCATGAACAACGAATAGTGAGTAAACATTTATGGTATAATTCAAGCATACGAGAGTTGTTGGAGCATAATCTAAAAGTAGGTGCAGAATATTTAAAAACAACTGGCCAAAATCCCACGAAGGAACTTAAAAAACTACAAGAATTTATAGAAGAATCTAGTGGAAGAACTTGTGCTGTACTGGAGGGTGTAAAGCAATTAGCAGGAGTAAAATTTTCTCAAGAATTTAAAATGAGTCAAAATCAATTTTCAAGTACTACAAATTCATCTAGTAGAAAATTACATGTAAATAATGATGATCAGTACCCACCTTCATCAACTAATAGTGGCAGCGTTAGTATGCATTCTAATGTGGATGCAGCAAATTTAGACATTTCTTCCATAACTCTAAAGGAACTTGAAGATATATTATCCAAGAGACATAAAGATCGAGAAATAAGCTTACGAACTTCAGCAACTAAAAGTAAACAAGTTGTAGAGGAAACAACAGAGAAAAGTTCAGCCGTACCTTTAAAATCAACAAAAGAAGAGCACAAATCTGATACAGAATATGTTAGAAATGTATTGACATTTGTAGCTGGAGATACCACCGCAAACTTGGACTCAACTAATTCCCAAGTTCAAGATTTACCGGCACTCAGTAAAGTAGCAAAACAAAGAAAAGTTCCTTCAAGTCGTTTAGGAAGAATGGCATCATTTGGTGGTTTATTTGCTGGTTTAGGAATCGGTACCATAAACGAATTAACGAAAGGAGCTCTGGGGTTAGGAGGTTCAAAAAATATTTCAGAAGCTCTTTTTAGTCCTGCAAACGCTGAACGGATCGTAGATACACTATGTAAAGTAAGAGGGGCAGCTTTAAAAATTGGCCAAATTTTGTCCATACAAGACTCCAATGTGGTTTCTCCAAAATTAGCAAAAGCCTTTGAGAGAGTTCGGCAAGCAGCAGATTATATGCCAAATTGGCAACTGGAACGTGTAATGTCAACACAACTTGGCCCCGACTGGCGTAATTCTGTTAAAAATTTCGATGATAAGCCTTTTGCAGCAGCTTCTATAGGTCAAGTTCACAGAGCAACCTTAAAAGATGACATGGTTGTTGCAATAAAAGTGCAATATCCAGGTGTTGCTCAAAGTATAGAAAGTGATATAGACAATTTGGTAGGCATGTTGAAAGTATGGGATGTTTTTCCTCATGGCTTTTTTATAGACAATGTGGTAAAGGTAGCCAAACGCGAATTAACCTGGGAAGTAGATTACACTCGAGAAGCAGAATATACGGAAAAGTTTAAAGAAATGATTTCGCCATATAAAGAATATTATGTTCCCAGTGTAATAAGGGAATTGACAACCAATAGTGTTTTAACAACTGAATTGGTTCCGGGTGTCCCCTTAGATAAATGCTTCGAAATGAGGTGAGGAAATTTGGTTTTCAAAAATAAAATTAATAAATAACTTGATAATGTATTTTCAGTTACGACCATCGTAAACATATTGGAGAATCAGTTTTAAAACTTTGTCTACGTGAATTATTTGAATTGCAGTGCATGCAGACTGACCCTAACTGGTCAAATTTTCTTTATGATTCTGACTCTAGGCGATTAATGTTAATTGACTTCGGTTCGACGCGCTTCTACCAAAAAGAATTTATTCGAAATTATCGAAATGTAAGTAGACAGGTTAAATTTTTTTTGCCACAAAAGTATATCTTCGATGCGCTGACGAAAAGTCCTAAGTACTTTTCGGGAGAGCGAAAAAACTCATTTTTTGTATATATATATTATTTTCATTTCAATTGTAATTTGAAATATCTACATTAGTTCGGGTGATACATATATATATATATATATTATTTATTTATATATATTTTATTTAAAGTAAAAATTATTTTGGAATTTAAACCGATTTACAATATTATATTTACACATTTTTTTCTATATAGAATAATAATAATAGAAGTATTTAAATCCGACAGTTTAAATTGTGTTTAAACTTTAATTGAGAATATTTTTGATTTTTAAACTGTTTAAATAATGTATTTTTGAATTATTTAAGGTTATTATGTGTGCTGTTAATAATAATCGTCAAGGAGTCCTAGAAATTTCTAGAGAAATGGGTTTTTTAACTGGATACGAAACCAAACAAATGGAGGAGGCTCATGTAGATGCAGTAATGATATTAGGAGAAATGTTCCGCTATGATGATGAATTTGATTTTGGCAAACAAGTAAGTAAATCCTTGTTGAATAAATCGTTATAATAATATGTAACGATTTTTTTCTAGAATACTACGGAACGTATTGCTCATTTAGTACCTACTATGGTGGCACATCGTTTATGTCCTCCTCCAGAAGAAATCTATTCGATTCATCGAAAACTATCTGGCATATTCTTACTATGCGCTCGACTTAAAATAAAACTAAAATGTCGACCACTATTTGACGAAATCGTTGTTGGTAAATTTAAGGATTAGTTCATTAAATTATTGTTTTAAGTATTTCTTTTTGGTAGTATATATATATACATATATATATATATATATATATATATATATATATATATATATATATATATATATATATATATATATATATATATATATATATATGTACTACCAAATATATACACATTCACATTATATATATATATATATATATATATATATGTATATATATATATGTATGTATAATATATTTATATATATATATATATATATATATATATAATTTATATATATATATATATATATATATATATATGTGTACGTGTACACATTAAAAATTTAAGAAATCCTTTCTTATATTTCTACCAATTTAAAAAAAAAAATATATATATTATAATTCGAATAATTCATTTTGATATTTAATTTTATAAAGGAAATATAATATGTATCATCCAGTGCTTAGAAATTCAGTTAAATTTTTACATCATAACTCTTATAATTTTAATGGGGTCAACCGACAGTCGAAACGAACGAAAGCACAAAATGGTAACATGGAATATTTATAAAATACATGATAAAGTAACATATATTTTAATGTTTAGTTTTCAATTTAACTCTCTCTTTCTGTAAAACGAATTCGCCGCTACATTGGTAGTACATTGTAATTTTTTAAGACAAGTGTTAAACAACATCATAATATTGGTGCAAGGGAATTTCAATGTTACCAGAGGTTAATAAGTTATAAAAAAAGAAAAGAAAAACTTAAAGAGGGAGTATTAAATGTATTAGAGCATAAATTGTTTTTGTTAGTAAAAGTGTGTTCAATTCTATTTGCTTGTATTCCCTACAAAGAACTAAAAATACTCCCTTTACAAAAGAATTTTATCGCCGTGTATTCTTTCAATTTTCATTTCATTTGATATATTTTATTTTATACATATGTACATACACATACATTTATGTATTATTTTCTTTTTCTGTATGATGTCATCAATACAATTTGAAATGGACATGTGTTTATATTGTAAGTATTTACTGTGGTTATATGTAAGGATCAAAATATTGTATTCGCGCCTATGCTGATATTTTGTTATGGGTATTTTAAAACAATTGAGTGAAATTCTTAAAATTTATTGAACAAATATTAAAACTAAACATACATACATTCATACATACATACATACATACATGTTTTTAGGAGCCGAAAATGCACGAGACATTTAAAGATGTTTTTTTTTTTTTTTTTTTTTTTTTTTGGAACTATAAATATAACCAAATGATAAAAACACTGTATATTTTAAAAAATACCAAAGTAGTTCTCATCATATTGCTATAATAATATGTGGTGGGTAGTGGGTTTGTACGAATTGTGAACACTTTTTATCATTCCATAAAGTTGGCTGCATTGTGACATTTAAAATATACTCATTCAAGTATGTAAGAACAAAGTACATGATTGTATAATTATTTCCTCAAATGGAGGTGTCAACTACCTTACACCATATCTAAAATTTTTACATGTTTCTTTTTTACTTTTATTTTAATTCTTTTTCAAGTTATTTTGTTAATAATCCTATTTTATTCTATCGGACTGTTGAAAATGCGCTTTTGACCATATTCATGTTTTGTAATTTAACTATTTTTCTAATGTGAAAAATCGTTCAAATATTACACTAGTGTCCTGAAATATTTAACCTAATATTTGCATGGCTTGTATGTTATTGTCCTTTTCATTACTTTTGTTGAGTGTTTGTATGTATGTTGTTTGGTTGCCAGTTTTATAAATTTTTGTTGCGATGACAACATCAATATGAGCAACAAAGCAAAACATATCACAACTCAAGTTTTTCTTCTATAGAAAAATAATGTGGTATGAAAGGCGATATCAAATAACAAACTATAATTCGGATATATGTACATGCATTGTACATACATACCTGCATATGAATAATTATATATGTACATATATATATATATATTTTTAATTCGTATTATAAAAAATCAACTAACGTAAAATGGCTTAATGCATGGTTTATTTCAAATAATGTTAAAATGGCCAACAGTGAAAACTTTACAATACATATTTAAGTGAATATCAGCTGTTTGTTATTTCGTTTAGTAATTACTATATACACATGTTTGTCGGTAGGTAGGAATGTACTATATGTGTGTACATATATATGTATATGAGTGGTTGTATTTCTGTAAATGAAAAAAAAAGTTAGAATTACATATATTAACGTTTATGGGTTCATCCAAAATTACATGATAATTAGAATATTAAGCGCATACGAAATGAGATCAAAACACAAGTAGTGTATGTTACTGTTAGTTCAGTTTGTGAGCGCTCTTATTATTTAGTATATTATGATCGACACAATCAATGCATTAGATTTTCCCAATTAAATAAGACCTTAGTTTGATTTGAAAATATGTAATTTGAAAATATCGAAAAATGTACTACTATCCCAATGTACGTACGTATATAGTATGTATATTTTCATGTAGGTTCAACTAACTAACTAATGTAATACTAAATTATTTTCCCTTGAGTGATGTTAAATAAAAACCTACGGGAAATATATATGAGTACAAGATATTTTTTAAACAAACTAATTAAAAAAATTAAAATAGTAGTAATAAAATTATGTACAAAGATACTCACAAATGATATGTATGTATGAGTAAGTGAATGACACAATTATATACTACATAAATGCATATGTACATTAGAATGCACGAAAATTTAACGACTGTTGATTTTTTACCGTAACTTTCCCTATAATCGTTAATTGAGTTGTAAAAAGATATTGTCTGAAATATAAGTGAATGCATTGGACCTGAAGTTTGTAGAGTGCGTTTAAATGGGAAAATTTGCCCTTTTTACAGTTTTTAGAAAAATGTAGCTATTAAATAATTTGCTTTCTTACTAAATGTTAAAAATCGTATTCTACACATAATTATGTATGTATAAAGTTATTACGAATTCTACACACCTTTAATGTGTTTTAGACCACTTGTGTAAGGAGTGTACCAATACATTTTTAATTTTTTGATGTCTTAGATTTTATATGTGCTTGAGATTTTTTCAGGTTTTCCGGCTTATGTTACTTCTAGGTTGAATTGTATTGTTAATATGATTGTGTGATATGTATACAGAGTTTGTAGACGTGACCATATATCTGTTTTTTTAACGTTTTATTGGCTGTTCATTTCATAATTTCTTAATCTTACGTAATTTGGTTTTTTTCTACGGTGTTATAAAGCGAGTGATTCCTGTTCAAATTTTTGCTCTAAATTTATTTTTCTTCATTCTTCCAGGAGCCCTCAAGTTGTAATCCCTAGGATAAGTAATAGATTTTTTAAGCGAACATTTATTGTTACAATAGCACTATAGCACTTCGATAGTTTTCTCATTCTAATAATTCTTTTCGGCTTAAACTTTTATCGGTTCTCATATGATATATTTTTCCATTTTTTTTATCCTTTTGTTTTAATTAATTCTATTTCTATGTAGATATTATATATACATATATATTATTACTTTTTATATTGGGAACTATATGCTTTACTGTTGATTTATAATTGAATTACCTTATCAGACAAAGGAATCTTTAAGCTATGTTTTGTTTTGGGTTTAGATTTGTATTTTATTGTTATTTAATTTTTAATAATTAATCAGGATTATATCTTTGTAATATAAGTTTATTTTGACTTTATCAGGCTTTTTATATAACTGTGAATGAATAAATAAACAAAATAAATAAATGTTTTGATGGCTGCTTATTCGCTACTTTTATTAAATATTTTGTTTCAAATACAAAAATTATGTTAACACAAATCACCAAAAAAACCTAACTCAAAGTTCATAAATTGAACTTACTTAGTTGTTTGGAGTAGTTCGAATAAAGTATTACTAGCGCAAGTGTACAAGTTTTTTTGGGTTTGAAAAATCGAGTTTTTTATATTATCTTAATCTTAGAAAGCTAAACAATTTGTCTTTTGATTGAATTTGGTTTAATTTTAAAAGATTAGAGCGCTACAGAGATATGTTGATTTAAAGAGGGAAGAACTTTGTGTACAAGTTTTCATTTGGTTCACTGTAGATACATACATAAATACATATATATATATATATACATACATACCCAGTGGTAAAAAAGAAGGGGTAAAGAGACCTTATAGAAGGCCTTTTTAGAGCTGGGAATCCTTCCTTAAATATTCTACATTCATTTGGTGTTCATGTATTTTTACACGGGATGTCATTGCAATCAAGGCCTCACACGATGATGCCCTTCTAAAATGCCAAACAAAGCTTTTAACATAACAAAATATTTTTTTTTTTTAGTTTTTGGAATTTGATCTTGTCTTTATAACGATTTTGAATAGCTTTTTTTTTTTGTTGTTTAAAACAAAAAATATTATATTCCTACTTCCCTTCTAAGAGAAGCGATGTAAGATGCTGCTTTTTTGTTCTTGCAAAGATTTCGTGTTGCTTAAAACGAAATATATTAAAAAATACAGAGGAGGGAGGTAGGAAGTTCTATCGGATATTTTAGAAGGCAAGGATGAGGCATTCTTGAAGGCCTGACTAGAGAAGGCAGATTATCATGAGCAACTGTATCTTAAAGAAGGTGTAAATAGACCTTCTAGAAGACTTGCATAACGGAGGCCTTACATTTTTTCCGCTGGGTATATATACACCCTGCCTGCATTTGGAAGAGAGTTTTTTCATTCATCCACTAAAAAGTATCTTTTTTGACACTCTTAGATGCTGAAAAGTAGAAAATATACAAATTTGCAATAACAAAACACATTAGTATCGAATTTTGATCTAAAAAACTTGACTTGGGCGACTGTTTACATTCCAGGGCAAGGAAAAGGAACAAGCACGACATAATTTCGCTCAGTAAATTTATAACTTTTAAAGTGATCAATGTTGTTGCTTATAGTGTTGAATAAAAAATGTGTTAATATAAACAAATTTTAATTAGTGATTTTTGTTTTTAAATATTTCATATTTAATTTAAAGTTTTAGTGAGTTATTACAGTGTGTTTATATATAATGTAAGTATTTAGCTCAATTATAATTTAAAATATTTACTAGAAATATCCCAACGTCTTGATATATTTTTTTACACTACTAAATGATAGTATTTAGATACCTAAGGAATACTCTAAATAGTGTCATCTAAAAGGTATTAGAACTGCGGCACATTTCTTCCCAGACGGTGACTCTTCTTCGATAAGAAAATGATATCATAATGCATATGTATGCATATGACAACATTTCTCCACACATGTGTATGTATGTATGTATGTATGTTTCTTGTCTTTTAATTTGCGCATATGTTTATCGTACCTATTTATTTTTACATTAAATTTGGAGTAAACCTAGGTTTATATATGTCAATTTCATAGCACAATTGCGCTGGCTAAGTTCACACGAATTCTTATGGTCTTATTTAGTAATTTCTAAGAGTATAAAAAGTACAAAATGCATTGGAAAAAAAATTGTGGAAAAAGTAGTTTTCCGATCAATTTGTTTAATATTAATGTTTGAAGAAAAAGTTGTAGGAATGTGAATTATATTTTCTTATGAAAATATTAATAAATTTAAGTATAAAGAAAACAAAAATGCTTTAAAAATAATATATATATATATATATATATATATATATATATATATATATATATGTGTTTGTGTAATAAAGCTACATGTATAACTAACGTTTTTAATTTACTAAACCCAATTTTTCTTCGAGTGCATTTTTTCACTCTCACTAACACAACTACGTTTTTAGTCATTGTTGCCAGAGGTAGCTTGAAAAAGTAACAGGTTTTTGTTAAAAAGTTAACATTTTTTCTAAATGGTTATATTTTCGGAATTTGAAAAAGTAATTGGCCAACACGTACTTATTTTCTATTTAAAATTTGGAAAATAATACAAAAATTTGAGTATAAATCACACTTGATTTTTAAATAATTTTGGTAAAGATTCAATAACACTCTTACTTGTGATTAAAGTACTTTAAAATTTTTTTGCCCGCTCGCTCATAATTTACGAGATATAGGCTTCTAAAGTTTTAATAAATATTTATTAATTCAAATGCGATTTAAATTACATTAAAAGTTTAAAAGTACGTAAAAATACTTTTTGAATCATTATCATTACCATATTCATTAAATCTTTAAGAGGAAAAATTACATTTTTATTGATATTACCAGTACTTACAAAATTTTTTGGTTTCCAGAAAAAGTTTATTCAGCGAAGCCGATGTACATAGAGGAGAAAGTTATTGAGCCCGGCCGAAGGCCAACAACACAGAGAAACCTTTAATAACGTTTAAAAAATTTAATTTCAACAGTGCTGGTAATCTTGCTTTGTTTCAAAATTTCCTTTAGAAGGTCCATATTTTTTGGTATTCAACCGGTTACAATGATCTGATTTTATAAGTTTTATTGACTAAATATTCCCTAAACATATCAATTTTAAAACACGTATTGCTTTTTTTGAATTCTTGAATAATGTCAATAGCCGTCGGTACTTAAATTAGGATATAGTCTTAATTAATATCTTGTTAACGAAGAGAATATGCTGGCAAAATGTTCCCGTGAATAAAACTTTTTAAATTAGGAAATTCATTTAATAAATCAGTTGTGACATTTCAGAACAAAAAAATCTGTTGAAAAATATTATTGTTAAAAATCAAATGTTATATTTTAATTTATATAACAAAGATACTATTTTCTTAAGTGTGATAATTCATGTGGATATTTTTTATATGACGAAAAATGTACGAAATTTTTTATTTGAACAAATTTAGTTTTTAACCAATTCAACAGTACATTACTTAAATCTTCTACACTAAGTTTTTCTCAAAAAATCAAAAAAAAAAAAAAAAAAAAAAAACTTTTATATTTTGAATTGTAATACTAGTGTGTTTTGTGTATTTTTTTAAGACCGAAAACGTATTAAAAAAAAAAACGGAATAATTTTACCATCATTTCATAATCAGAACATTGCCAATAGCAAAAAAAGAATATATTTCAAATGTTATTCTCTTCAACACAAGTTTAGCGCATCACTATTAAATTTTGAGAAAGTCGAAAAAAACTTGCTCCAAATGTTGGTAATTATTTGCATGATCTTTGTACGTCAATGATATAATTTTGATGCATAGTACTTAATTTTATTGAAGGGATCAAAAATTATGAAAATGCGGTTAAAAACTAAAAATTATACATGTTACGTGGATCGTTGAAAAGTTACGAAAAATGTAACAAATGTAACCAAATGGCAACACTGATTGATATCCCTAGTTTGTATGCACTTATTGATAGTTTTAAATACTACATATGTATCTACATATTCATACATACTTACATATATACATAGACACATATGTACATACATATATTAAAATGTCAATAGAGTATTGAAATCTTTTTCTAAGTTTCTGTTTATTTTTGAAGAAATCTTATTTTGTTGAGTTTTCATAAATTGGATCTTTACCAAAAACAATTTATATATATATGTGATATATTATTTAAAATATATCACAGCAGGTATATATCGATGGCTTAATATAGAAAAGACGTATATCGAGTTTTTAAATGAATTAGTTTTCTCAAATGTACTTTTAAGTCATGTAGCGCGCTTTAAAAAGTCTAAATTATTTAAAGCTTTTTTAAAACAACTATACTTTTGATATTTACCATCATAATTCACTTAACTTTTTAAAGGGAGGTGTATTGAAAAGAAAACAACCAGAAAACAAAATTTAGAAAAAATCATAATAATCATTTTCTTTACTAAACCAATGATATATCGCTCATTTGCTGCAACTACGTCATAACTCAAAAAATCGATTTTTTCAGGAGACGCATTTTTAGGTTTTAAGGTTTTAAGTTTATATTTAATAAAATAATAATAATAAAACCTTTTAAATACATATATATATATATATATATATATATATATATATATATATATATATATATATATATATATATATATATATATATATATATATACCTTTATTTCATAAACAGCACAGAATGGAACAAAATAATGTGATATAAAAATTTATAACCAATTGTTCAACATGCACCTTTAAGTATACCGTTCGACTCAGACTCAATTTTTTAGTTGGTTATCTTTTACGCCTTTAATTTCTTTTAAACAAAAAGGTGCTATTTGAACATTTCATAACACACATTAAAAATAAAATAAGAAAAAATGGGGCTATCTACCATAACTTCGCGAATAATGGGATTAAAAGATTTATTTTTAAGTGCGTCTTTTAATAGCCATAGTATTAATAAATCGTAGAAGACCGGTTGACAAAATATTGAAAAATGAGTGAAAAAACTGTTTTTATGCTCTCCGGAACTCTGGAATTGGGGTTCTACAGATGGCCCCTTTTGTATATAAGCCCTTGATATAAAAATTTAAAATTTATTCCGATGGTTTGTAGGTAAAAAAAATCAATAAACAAATTTGAATTTAGAAAATAATAGTGAAGTTATAAGCAATCCAGTTTAATTTTGTCGTGTCTAATGTTGCATACAAGCAACTAGTTACTATATCTTTTATATCGTCGTACAGTGGCTCATTTTGACTTTTTTTGTTGCGAAAATCAAACTTTTCAACCAATGCAGATATTTTCAAAAGAACAAGAAGAAGAGACTTTATGCTTTACAATGAGTACCGATAACCGGTTCTAGGTTCACTGGGGGCTTTTAACTTTTTAAGTTCAATATTTTTTGAGTATACATTTTATTTACATTAAATTGTATATTTCGAAATATCTTTAAAGCTAACGTGTAAATATTTATTAAGCAATATAATCACTTTTTTTAATTTGTGAAGTAGTTTTGTAAAAAAAAAAAATGTAAAATAAAGTAAAAACTGTGTTATATTTTGAAGATATCTTAATAAAATTTCGTATGAGTAATTATTTTGGTATAAGTATGAAGATTATTGAAGTTGGTTATGATCGATCCGTATTTTCCCTGGCCTCCATATAAATGCCCTCCCGAAATTTTGCATAAATAAATTTTATACAAGCGTTAAAATGACTGCCAAATTTCATGAAAATCAGTCCACAAGTGACTATAGCTCATATACAAGGTCCACTTCCGGAAATCACGTGAATTTCATATAAATGCTAATATCAAAAATATGTTTTATAGAAATAAGTTTTATATAAGTACACAGAAAAAAGTTTGTACATAAATATAAAAATTTACTTTCATTGATTTCAGTTCATAATAAATATTTAAGTATAATTTCTTAAGCATTAAATTTTTTTTACATTTTTTCAAATGAATCAAAAATTTTTTAAATTTTCATTTATATTTTGAATTTGTAAAAAAAATGTTTTTTTTTTTCATTTACCATTTGTAATCAAATCTAATAAAACTAAATTAAAGATTTAACAAAATTTTTGCAGAATTCCTAAAATATTCATTACGAACAATTTAATAATTTTTTAATTTATGAAAAAATTTGAGAAAAAAGTCATGTTCGATTCATAAAATTTATGAAAAAAATTTTCAAATACATGAATTTTTTTTCTCTATGTAGAAGACTCACTACTAAATTTTATGGAGAACGGTCCATTATTGACCATAGCTCCATATAGGCCCCACTTCCGAAAATCATTTAAATGTGGATAAATATCACATATTTGTTAGTATCAAGATAATGTTTTTTACTTATTTATTTATTTAATTCAGCTATAGATTCTACAACAGCTGAGAACAAATTGCAATTGTAAAAGTTAAAATATATATACTTAAAACAATATACTTTATATATTAAATACTATCATAAACAAAATTATTGGAATAAAAATATCTTATTAATAAATGTTTAATTTCAGCACCAGTATCAGCAAAATCAATTAGGCCATAATATTTATTCACCTTGATGCATATTCTACGAAATGGATCAAAATCTGCGAAATTGGATCTATGGAAATCGATATAAAGTGGTACATATAATCTAAGTTGTCTATTTGGAATATTAATAAAAACTTTACTAATGAGATATTCGGAATTAATATTTAAATTAACAATATTCAAGAAAAACGCTATGTTTGCAACGGTCTTTCTACTTTTTAAAGTTGGAAGTTTTATAAGGGGCAACCGACTACGATATGGAGAAAGGTTCGAATCACGGTTCCTTCTTAGTTCCGGAGGCAAAAAAGGAGAAACTGTTTTTGCATTGATTCAAGTTAACGAATGTAAACATTATATTGTGGGTCCCAGATTACTGAACCTTATTCCAGAATAGGCCTAACTAATGTAATAAATAGCCTCTTCGTCATGTAAGAATCATTGAATTCATTCGACCACCGTTTTATAAAACTTAAAACACCATATGCCTTATTCGCATTATTATATGATTATTGAAGTTGAGTTTTCATTTTATTAAAATTTACTCCTAAATTGGGGAATATGAAATGATATTTCTTAAAATTCTGTTCCATTAGGTTAATGTTGCACCAATTATTAAAGTATATATCGGATTGTAGATTTAGTACGTCTTCATCATAAAATTATTTTCTTCATTTGAAAAGTTATAAAATAATTTTACACAAATACGTTTTATAAAAATAGAAAACATGGCACCGAGTTTTATGAGGATCGGTCCATAATTAATCATAGGTCCCCATACCAGCATCAAGAAAAATACGGATTTTCGTTGTCATGTTTTTGAAATTTAACTGTTTTAACGAAAAATTTTATAAAGTGCTCATTAATATATATTTCGGATTTTATTTCGGGGGTTGTCAGAGTTAAACGTTAAAGTTTTATGTAATTTTCCAACCAAGATTGGAAAAATTACCTAAATATGGTGTCTAAACATAGTGTCTTTTAAAAACTGCGACCGCTTTAAAAATAGGCCTATGGGCCTATATCATAGTATTAGGGCTCATTTTAAAGCACACTGTAAATTTTTAGTTGTTACATTGACTTTGGGAAAAATTATTATTATTATTATTATTATTATTATTATTATTATTATTATTATTATTGACTTTATTGAAACCTTTAATAAAATAATTACATTGTTATGAGAATTTACTTAAAAGTATTACAACAATTAAAATCTAAATAATTAAATAAGGAAACTCCTAATATCACAGTGTTAAGGAAAAGTTGTCAAAAAAAAAAAAACTTGTACATACTTAAACGTTATAAGAAATTTTAAAAACAACCATCAATTATAACTCTTTAAGTAAAAAAGAGTCTTAGTGATTGTTTAGCAAATTTCTTATTATTTCATAAGTAGACGTTCTGCATTTTTCATTAAATGATAGAGTCAGTTCCCTTGCAAATGAATTAAACATTTTATGCTTAAAGTTTCTATGCAGTAGATCAGTAGAATATCTGGGGTGTAGGTTATGAATTATTTTCAGATTTTTATTTTGTATTATCTGTAATTTTCTTGTGTAAGTTTTAGCAGCTTTATTAAACCAGACTTGGCATCCGTACGTAGGTAATAATTGGTCGAATACACATTTTGTAAATAAGGATCTTGTTTTTTAAATTAAGTTTAGATCTTCTGTTAAGTAAGGGGTAAAGTGCACGGCCACATTTGATTGCTTTATCACAAATATACTGTATGTGTTGTTTAAATGATAGTTTTTTATCTAAGACAATACCTAGATATTTGATACTATCCTGCAGAGGAATAAAAACTGACCTAGAATATAAATGTTTTATAGAAATACGTTTCTGTGATCTATTATAAGGAAATATAATAGCTTGTGTTTTACTAACATTAACTTTTATCTTCCATTTATGAAAGTATTTATTGGTAGATTTTAAACTATCTTCCATTTTTTTGATTATTGCGTTTGACACCTTACCGCAGCAAATAAAAGCACTGTCGTCAGCGTAAAAAGCTACTTCTCGATTCTTGCGAATAGTAAAATCGGAAATATATATTGAATAAAGAGTAGGTGATAATACCGATCCTTGCGGCAGACCCGCAGGGATTTGTCTATCACTAGATAGCGTATTATCTATAGATACAGAAAATGAGCGCTGATCTAAAAAACTCTTTATTATCTTTTGCAAGTACGTTGGATAATTGAAGGAATTTAGTTTAAAAACAGGCCTTCATGCCATATTGAATCGAAGGCTTTTTCAATGTCAAGAAAAATAACTCCAGTGCTCTTACGATTTATTTTGTTTGTTTCAATAAAATTAACGACTCTTTTTAGTTGATGTACTGTGGAGTACTCCTTGCGGAATCCAAACTGTTGAGGGTTAATAATATTATTTTGGTTGGAAAAATTTAAAATTCTCTTATTAATTATTTTTTCAAATACTTTATCCAATAGGCTTAGGATGCTGATTGGTCTATAGCTAGACGGTAATTTAGGATCCTTTCCTGGCTTAGGAATTGGGATAACTTTTGCTTTCTTAAAAATAGTTGGAAAATAGCCTTCTATTAAACAAGAGTTGAAAAGTTTACATAGAGTTTCAAAAAAGCAATCGGGCATCTTTTTAAGGATAATGCTATTAATGCCATCTAAACCGGGGGCTTTATTATTTTTCAATAAAAGTACAAATGATTTAACTTCATTTAAATTGGTAAGCTCTACGCTAGATCTGTCAAGAATTGTGTCGTTAAGATCATGAATGAATTTTGAGAAGGCTGTGTCCATAGGTGAATAATTGTTTAAAGTAATGGTGTGTGAATTACCAAATACATCTGCTATTGAATTAGCTTTTTCATTGCCAGATTTTAAAACTTCACCGTTTACATGAAGATCAGTAAAAGGCATTTTGTTTCCTTTAAGTGCTTTTTTTATTTTCTAAAACTTTTTAGAGCCCGAGGGCAAATTCGAAATTCGATTCATTGCGGTCTTTATTAAGGTGAAAATCAATAAGTTTATTTAATAGCTTCAAAATGCTTTTCAATTGATTTTTATAATTAAAATCGCTACATCTTTGAAATTTACGATTGTATTTATTTCTCTGACTAATTAACATTTTACTAATTTCAGAGATTTCTCGTTGCCACGAATTTTTATGACCGACAGGTATTTTATTGAACGCTTCTTTAACTATAAATATTAATTTGTTAAAATAAAAATCCAGATTACCTGAATTAGTAACTTGTTGATCAATGTTCTGACACCTAATTTCATTCTCAACCCAGTTTCTGATTGCTGACCAGTCTGCGCGATAATACAAGGGAACTGAATATGTCATGTTTTGAACCTGGCCATAAATAACACAAGATATAGGTACATGGTCCGACTGTAAAACATTTGGATGTGTCTCAAGGTTTGAAAAATCGAGACACGAGTTAGATAAAAGAATGTCTACTGTGGACGGTTGAACGGGGTTGATATTTTGTCCAAAGCGAGTGTGTCCATTTGGGTAATAAATGAAGTAGCTGGATTGAAGACAATGGTAGTAGAGATCATTACCAGCCGAATTATTTGACATACAATTCCAGTGTGTATGTTGGACATTCAGATCACCGAAAATAAAATAGTCTTTTGAAAACGAAGTTAATTTATCCAAATCAGTTTTAAAATTGGTAGTATGAACTGGATTATACGCTGAAGTGAATATAACTGGCCTTCTATTAATTATAACTTCTACTGAAATACTTTCAGCAGTACTTGTTTTTATTTTTGGTAACAACGTATGCTTAATGTTACCTTTAATTGCAATTAGAACTCCTCCGCCGTGAGTAGATCAATCCTCTTTATAAATTTTATAACCACCAAGTTGAAATTTGTGGTATGGTTTCAAAAAAGTCTCATTTAAAAGGAGAATATCGATTTTCCTTTTGTGTAAAAAGTATTCCAGCTGAGCAGCTGCTGACTCAGTTGTTATGCCTTGGGCAATCCAATGCATAACGTGAACATTGTGTCTACCGGTTGAATTATATGGCATGTTTAAGCATCATACCCAAAACTCGTAGCTTGTCGTACTTATTTTGACATCTTTGCAAAGCATCGACAGCATCAAAAAATATTTCCAGAAGTCTTTCATTGGAAATGTCGTCATTATTATTATTGTCGTAGCTCTTGCCTTTAGCTACCTCAGAATACAAATTACCAAAATCGCGGGAATTTCGTGAGTTATTATGAGGTTCTTGCCTTGGCAATTGAGGAAAATCATGATCGTCTTCTTTAAAATATGTTACGTTAGTTCTTCTGCTGGTCGCCCTAGATTTAGATGTTACTCGATGACGGATTTCTAAATATTCTTGACGACTTGGGCACTTTGGGTCGTCAGCTCTATGGTTAATGCTTTTTAAGTTCTTCTTTATGCAGTTGTAGCACTTGTAAATTATACTACCATCACTATTACCTTTATTGAGTGAACAAACTGCATACTCATGGTTTCCGGCGCAGGCTGAACACACTACGATACGGTTACAATTTTTAGCACCATGTCCATACATAGCGCACTTGGAGCATTGTGTGGGACCTTTATTGCCCTTTAGAGGTTTTCTCCAATATACAGATATATTACAAAAATATCTTATTTTCATAACCTCTCTTTTTGAAACATGTTGACGATCAAACTCAATGAGATAGAGGGCGTCATCTACACTAGATCTTTTTGTTGCTAATTCCTTAATGCTTACCGGGTTTATGTTGAGCGAGCTTACAAATTATTCGCCAATTATCTTTGTGTCCAGTTGTGGCAGGCCAAATAAAACCAATTTAAAAGTTTTTGCATCCCTCAATTCATGCTTATAATACTGGAATTTTTTGTCTTTTTCTTTGAGAACACTCAAAGCTTCATTGTACAGCGATAAGGAGTTTGATACAATTTTTGTACCAATAGACATCCGTTTGTAGGTATATTTTTCCCCAATTAATCCGATCACAGTTGAAAAACTGTGGGTAGAGTCCACAATTATTGGTGGAATCTTTTCTTTGACAGCAACTGCTTCTTCTACTTCGTCTTCAGACAGAAGCTGAAACCTGTTGGCACTAGTGCTAGGACCGTCTGTAGTTTTTGGCACCTTGAATTTAGGGCTATTGCCCCAATGCTTTCTTCTTTTCTGAGCAAACATTGCCAAACAAAAGAAAGTTAAAACAAAATTAAATAGTTTTTTTTAACACTTTTAAATTTAAAAATTCAATTAATTTTTCAAGCAAAAATTAACACGATGTTTTTATCTTGAGGAAGAGATGCCAGATGAACTTTGGGAAAAAAAATACATAAAATAGTGTCTTTTTTGTTCTTAAAAAAAAAATAAATAAATAAAAGGCCAGGTGAACATTTATCTTCTTGATTTATTTATAATGAACTTGATTTTTAAATGATACAAAAAAAATGTTTGATTGAATCATATGGATACAATCCGTGTCCAAAAATTTTGGCCTTTTTTGCAGACATTTTTTTTTTTAACTTAAAATTAACGAAAAATTCCGAAAATAAAAAAAAATGTTGCGAATTGACTAAATAAAATGTTTTTTTTTCTTCCAAAAAGTAGTCAAAAACACATAGGAATTTTCTTCAGCGCACCGACGATATGTATTTTGTGACTAATTTCCTATGGTATATTTAGTATTTCAATAGGTGCTTTAGAGCAATCTACTACGGAAAAAATTTTAAATTCTTATAAATGATAAATAAAATAAAATTTAAAAAAATATTTTAATATCGTAAAAGATAAAGTAATTGCTCATCAAAGGATTAATAATAACAATAACGAAAAATTGAGAAATTTAAAAAAAATGTTGCGAATTGACAAAATAAAAGGTTTTTTTTTGTTCTCCTGAAAAGTAGTTAAAAAACACATAGGACTTTTCGTCAGCGCACTGATGATATGTATTTTGTGACTAATATCCTATAGTAATTAAGTATTTCATTAGGTGCTTTAGGACAAGTTTCCACGGACAAAATTTTAAATCCTTATAAATGATAAACCAAATAAAATTTTATAAAATATTTTAATACCGTAAAAAAGGAAAAGTCGACCATCAAAGGGCTGATAATTCATACAATGTTTTTTAATACTTGGCAATTCAGAAGTAGTATCGGTCCCTTAGTACCAGTTGAGTACCAGTTGAAACCTAAACACTCACCAAAGTTCCAGTTCAGAATCAGTTGACACTAACACACTCACTAAGCATCAGTTAAGAGTAAATTTCTAGCATGTTTGTTAGATGCGCAATTAGCAACACGGGTGCAATAACAATCTGTGACGTGGGTTGTTTAATACAGGGTGCCGCCAAAAAAAATTGTAGTAAAAAATATATAAGCAATTCTGAGAATTTTTAAATTTATATTATTGTGACCAGTATTGAACAGGTACATTTAGACCGGTACATGTAACCGGTCGAACAGTACCTAAACCAAACCATGTAAGAGTGACAGGATCCGCTTATATAAAATTCCGGAAATAGAATCGGTCACAAACTTGAAGAACCTATCATTTGACTAGTTTTTTAGTCCGGTTATCTTTCTTTTAGGGTTTGTATATTAGAATTTTGGTCATTTCTATTCTTATTTCTGTTTATTAAATTTCGGTTACTTTAACGTTGAGTTTTCTTCTAAAATGGATATCAAGAAATTGTAATTTTGAGCTCGTTATGAAAATAATTATTTTGAAAAAATTTTGGTTCATAAAGAATCATTTTATTAAAAAAT
This sequence comes from Protocalliphora azurea, assembly GCA_932274085.1. Lineage (NCBI taxonomy): Eukaryota > Metazoa > Arthropoda > Insecta > Diptera > Calliphoridae > Protocalliphora > Protocalliphora azurea. The sequence goes on from OW026523.1 coordinate 151,459, forward strand.
TAGAAAAAAAATTAAGAATCTCAAAATTTACAGGGCACTACGTTATGAGCCATACTGTAGTGATATCGAAAATAATTTTTTACGTCATTTTTGAATAAAAATCTTCTGCACTGAAAGCAATTTCTAAAACTTTCCAAAAATTTTTTTATTTAAAAGTTTTTAATTTTCCAAAATGCTAAAATAAAATGTTTATGTATTCGATACTATTCCCTGCAAATAAATATAAAATATCGTCTTGGATGATAATGTGGAAATATCCCCTATATATATATCTCATCTAAAAGAAAATGATCAAGTAATAGCTCTGTTCCAGTATTCGTCAAATTTACAGGTTTTAGTCAGAATTAGTCAGAAATTTTCAAAAGATATCATACATATATTTATTGACTTTCGTTTTTCTATTGGTTTACACAAATATTGAAGAAATCCTCAAGGTAAATTAAATTATGGTTTTTGTACATTTAGAAAGTTTTTATTAAAGGGTATATGGAGAAAATTCTTAATTGTGTTAATTAGTTCCTCATAAAACACCGTTATACGAAGAATGTCAAAAATTGTGCAATAAAAAAGTGAAAATAGATTATATTTTTAATTATTTTCGTTTTATGCAAATAGAATAAAAACTAATGGGTGGGTGGTTCTTGGCAAAATCTTCTTTAATGTGCCTTATATCATTTAATATTTCCAGATTATTATATAGCAGAATCGCCATCATATTACTTAGGAGTATTGCTGTCTGGACACGTTTTCTTGCCGTCTCCCAATAGTAAGCAATACGAATGCGATTATGCTATATGCTATATAATAATCTGGAAATATCGCTAGATAACCGTTTAGAAGATAATTGAAAGATATCGCTAAAATATTGTTCGGAATGATGATTTTGATGATTTTGCGAAGAACCACCCAAGAAAAACTAAATCAAACATTTTATATTATTTAAATTATTTTTAATTACATTCTATTTATAATTCTATTTATATTCAATTTAAGTATTGTCTGGAGTCTTGGATAAAAAGAAAACAAAAAACGGATTATTTTTGTACTTTATGTAAATTTACCTTAAGGAGTTCGAGTACTATTTTGTAAGCCAAGAGAATGAAAAATCCAAAATTTATATAATTTATATAATGACAAAATCTTCTAAACAAATTTAAAAAATATGCAATAAAAAAAAAAACAAAAAATTATAAAAAAAATTACAATGAAAATTTTTGTTAATTTTTATTATATATTGCGGAATTTTATCGGATATGATAATAAGATGAAAATATTAGCTTGATTATTTTATCTTGAATAAAAAACTAGGTATATTGCCATGTTATCATTCAAGAAGATATCTTTCTTGCAGGGATTGTAATAAAAATTACATTATATGTGCTTAATAATTTGTACAATATTACTTTCTTTTAATTAATTGATAAATTAATTAAATAAATTGATAAATACTAATTCTAAATTGAAAATATCTATCCCGATTTATTATATTTTCCGCGATTTTTTATTTATTAAAAAACACTAATTTTAAGCATTTTAATCGCAAAATGCAAAATAATAAAAATCTACTATGTATTATTTGACAAAAACATTCTCAAAATGTACGATTTAACGAATTATTCGACATATCGTCACTTTTAAAATGAAGAAGAATTTTTATTGAAAGATATATAAACTAGAAGTGTTAAACAAGCTTCTTATTATTTAAAATAATGCAAAACTATAAATGAGATTATAAAAATGCTTAATTTGAAAACTTCAATGCGTTTGATGCGGAAACATTTTTAACGATCGGGAAAATGTAATATCGCATTTATTTATTAATATTTCTCCATCGATATTCGAAAAAATTTGGTTACAGCTCTTCACACTTTAATATGTACATTAAAACATATCAATCTATAATTTTAGGGGGTATATTTATAACATGTTTTGTCTCCATACAAGTCAATGCACCTTAATATCCATATATATGAGAAATTATTAAACTTTTTTAACCTGGATGAAATTGACTGTAATGTATTATAAGTTTTGTAGTAAGACTATTTTAATAAACGGGTTACAGATCCGAACTTACAAGACCTGAAACTAATAGTGCAAAATTTTTGCACCAAAGATTTCATTTTATAGAAAAAACGCTTAAAATTACATAACTTTTTTCCATTCTTCTACACATTATACTTTTTGATCTCATTCAATCTTATATAAACTAATCGGACTTTGTGGATTAATTCTACACCTCCTTTGTTGTTGTGCAGACTTTCAATAGTTAAAATTTGGAAATATGGATTAATACTTGTTGTAATTATGCGTATTTTGCGCTGTATTTCGTTTATGTGTCCGAAATAGTCAATGCAGTAGATAGTTTCAAAATTTGGAAAACAAGATCAAAAATTAAAAAAAGCCAGGTTTTCGCGAGACACAGTTAGCAGTTTCTAATAGAATAGTATGAATCGCTGCGTGAACTTAGTTTTTTGTTATTTTATACAACAAAATCGAAGGAGCATTGAAAATAATAAAAAAATTTATGGAGTTTTTGAAAATTACGCAAAAGTTGCACTTTTTTGTATTTTTATATAGCAAATTTCAATTTGTATCAGTCTTGGATATATAGATATAAGAACGGCGATAAATATAATTGATCGGGACCATAAATTTAAGTCAAGTGTCGTTGATAGTTGAAAATGGGACATTTTTTTTAAAACAGATTTTCCTAAAGTACATTGCATGGACAGCACGAAATTGACCATAATTAACATAATTAAGTGATGTTTGTAATGCTTAACGAAGATATATAGGCGCATCAAAAAATTTCAAAATGATTAACCCGAACTGATTCTACACGCATTCGAGTCACTTTATATTTACACAAATGGATTTTAATGTGCCATATTTTTTTTTTTTAAGGCGTAAAATCAAATTTTTGATAATGGCCCATATGTTCAATACCAATACATATTTTCAAGAACTACTTTAAGTAATTTGGAAAGAAAATCGTTACCTTTAACTTTAAAGAAGGGTACATATGAAGTAGGGTACCTTGTAAATTTTTTATGCGTTATACCCCTAATGCGCATTCTTAAATATAATTTCTATGTATAAAAAATATAAGGAGGAGTTTTACTAAATAATATTTCAAGTTCGTATTTTGAGTACTTATTGTACGTGTAAATTATGTTATATACGTATACATATATGTGGATTTTTGACAAAACATCTTAAGTTTAGATAAGACAATTTTCTGATTATTTAAAAAATAAATTATCATGCTAAAGACGCATCGTTTACACTAATCGGTATTTTTTACGACTATTAATTTTAGAGATATAGTTGAAAAAAAAAAAAAAACATTTCCAATTGTTAATTTTTTAAATAGTTTTCTGGTTCTTCTGAAAAATTTGAGTTAAGCTGATATGTCAAAAATTTAGAGATATAAATACATATATTATATAAAGTTAAATTTTTGTTAATCGATTCTTGTATTATAATTATAAATAATATTTAAAATAAAGTAACTAACTAAAAACATATTTTGAATACTTTTGCTATCAAGGTATAAAAAAGCAAGCGCATAATAAAATCAATCATTTTCATACCTATACGCACGTACTTAGTTAAATAAATACATGTATGTAAGTATGTATGTATGTATGTATGTATGTATGTATTTATGTATGAATTTATGTGTGTATGTATATATGTATGTATGTGTGTGCTACATGCACCTTAAATGTAAAAAGGAATACGAAAAACAAACAATAATATAAAAAATTACAAACACAACAATGAAAAAATACATTAATATTGTTTATTTTTACAAGCAACATGAAAGAAAAATTTTAAAACTTCCCAATTATGATGTCAGCATCTTGTATATTAACATATTTAAGAATAATCATAAAATTTATATATATATATATATATATATATATATATATATATATATATATATATATATATATATATATATATATATGTATTTTAAATTAATTTAACGAAATAAGTTAACATATTTGTTAACAAATACAAATAATTAAGTGGGTATAGTTAAATTAAAATTAAAACAAAGTTAAAATATAAATATATAAAACTAAAAAAATAATAGAAAAATTATAAACGTATTCGTACATATTACCGTTATTTAAATACACACACATACATGTGTATATTTACTAATATACATATGTATGTAACTAAAACATAAAAGACAGAGTAAATGTACTTTGATATAAATAAATATGTATCAACAAATTGGCCCAATTTAAATAAAGCCATGCTAATTTTGAAAATGTATCCTTTTTTTCCATTTAGGTGTAGACTTTAGAAAAATGAGTCAACGTATTTCTATATAAAAGTGTATAAAAATGTGTTTTTGACAGATGTCATCCTTAAAAAAAAACTAAACGAAAATTTAACGATAACGAAACAGTTTGCCTTTTAAATAAATACGAAAAACTGTGGGCCGAAAAGCAAATTTTATTTATGAAAGCCAAAAAATTTTCTACAACTAAATGAAATCTGTTTGTTTTACTTATAATAAAAAACACATTTTCAATTTGTTTTAATAAAAAATAAAAATCGTTGAACCACTGTAACCGAATACACAAGCTATGACATTTTTGTGTTTGTGTGTATGTCCAAATGACCGAGTAGTTAAGTCAGTTTTCACGTTGGAGAGAGGCGGTGAGTCATAAAGAGCAATGAAGGGCGCCAATGTGCTTCGTTAAGGCCGAACATATATTTGTTACAAATTTAACGAAACTTTAAGTTTGTAAAAGGTAGAAGTGGATTACGAGCGTTAGTTTAAGCGAACCACGGAGACGAACGGATTTCGGGTAAAATCAGCAGCGCAAAATAATTTTTAATACATCATCTATATATATATAAATATAAAGTTTTTTTTATAATAAAAACCATACACATACACAACAACCTTCTGTGTCTCTATTGGAATCTATAAAAAAAAGTCTTCTTATATAGTGATTTTTTTTTTATAAAATACTGCTAAAATCTATACTACTTATGAAAGAATTTGTTTCAAGGCACTTTTTTTGTGTTAATTTATTAAATATAAATTCTACATCTTCATAAAAATATTAATAAATGAATAGAAAAAATCAATATTATTAATAAAAGTGATTTTCCTGCCATTAAAAAAAAAAAAAAAAATGTATATGTATGTGTATTGATAGAGGTCACAATGAGAAAGTTCTTTACATGTAAATTTATACATAAAATAATATTTCTTCCAAAAAACAATATTTAAAGCAATTTTTTTTTAGAATTTTCAAAAGATTTCAGAAAATGTATTTAATTCATAAAGAAAAAAAAAAATAAGAAATAAGACTTAATTTTTTTCCGTTTTCGTAGGTTATGTATGCATTGTGAAAAGTTAAGAAGAAAATTTTGAAAATATAAAAAAGAGTACGAGTTTTATTCATACATATACATTCATATATTCAATTTTAAGTACAAAAGGGATGTTACCACCCCAGTTCAAAACCCTGTTATGCTTATGTATTTCGTGTGTGTTAGTGTGCTTTTTTTCTTGTTTTGCCATTGTAGAAAATGAACTAAAGTACTCTCAGCTTGCTCAACTCGTTAGTCAGTCGTCAGTCGCTTGCTTGGTAAATGTATGCGTGGTGTGTGTGTCGAAAAACATCTATTCGTACTCGTCGTATACTGTTGTCCTCGATGTTATGTCGTCTAAAACGTAAAAGTTGTTGTGTATGTGTACTTGTGCATGTGCTCGAGTATAAAATTTGGTTTCTATGTATAAGTCGGAATTGTGATGGTGTTGGTTGTTATTTAGTTTGTGAGAACGATGATGATGGTGGTAATGTTGACGTTGTCGACGCCATCGTTTTGTGTATTTTTTTTTAATTTATAATTTTATATATAGTAAATGTGTGGAATGTTTTTTCTATCACTTCTTACGGTTACCATATAACATATCGCGTGCATCGTTTATAAGTCCGCAGTGTACGAAGTTTAAAAATAGGAATAAAAACACGAGTTTTACAACTTCAATAAAATTGAATTTTTATCTACTGCAAAAATTGTAATAATTACTCTTTCATAAAAATATGACGAAAAAAATGTTTAAATTAACTGTAAATAGTGCAAATGATGAAATAATAAAACACGAATACCAAAAAAAAAATTAATAATGGAATTTAATAGTTAATAATTATAAAACAAAATTAATAAAATTAAAATTCGACACATGTGTGAATTATGACTTACATCGAAATACAAATTAAACAATTATAAAATTCGAAATAAGTAAATATTTAATTGAAAAAATTACAGGGATTTTTAAACTTAAACAAAAAAATGGATATTTAGTTCTCAATTTCTATATTTTCTAGTTTTTTATAGCCAACTGTTCATATAAATATTTCAAACTTTTATTTAAAATAAAGTTCATCTTATATCAAATTTAATCCAAATTTTTTTGCGAATAAATTTTGGAAAAAAAATAAAAAATAAAAAAATTATTAAGAAAGCTATTATTGTTCATTAAATTATTGTAAATCATTCTCAATTTTGAGAGTAATTCTGCGTATTTGATGAGTAGCCAAAATTAGCACAAGTCTATGCTGTATAGTTATTATTAATATTATTGTTAATAATACGTACCTTTCAATATATATATATATATATATATATATATATATATATTCATTAAATTATATATATATATATATATATATATATATATATATATATTTATTTATATATATATTTATTTATTTATTTATTTATAATTATAATTATTGAATAGAATATTTTGATATTAAATAAAACTAGAAAGATTTTGAAAAGAAAAGTTAAGCGGAAAAATTGATTTTTTTTTATATATATTATAGTATTTACTTAAACTCGTATTATACACATACATATGTTCGATAAAAAAAAGCCAACAAATGAAGCATGTTATTTCCTTTAATAGTATGAAAAAGTATACAATAAATAAAACACGAAAATAAATAACAATTTCATTTTGGTTCCACATCAAACCAACATTTTAAGACAACCACCATTAAGACTGCGACACGAACAACATTAAAACTGCACAGTAATAAGAAAAATATTTACAAATTATTACAATTTATTATCCTTTAAACGTCAAAAAAAAAAAAGACACGAAGCACGAAAAAAAATAAAGTTATGTAAATTTGTGACGACAATGCAAGTAAAAATTGTTTTTTATTTTTATAAATCGTCATTTAAAACGCAAAAAGTTGCCTAAGTAAAATTTTAATATTTTATAAAAGAAAAATATGTAGTTAAAATAGATTTTTTTTTGCATTTTATGTTGCGATATCAAGTATAAAAAAACAGAAAAATGCTGGTAGTTTTTATAACTTTTAATTAAATAAAACCTCTTCCAAATAACTAAATAAAATAGTGCAAATACTTATAAAATACAATAGTATAGCAGAACTAACAAATAAATTACTATTTTCAATAAATCCCAATACATCCATATTATGTATATAACTTTATATTAAAAATTTAAGGTCGTAGAGGATTTTGTATTAAAAAAATATTATAAATCATAATGAGATATTTTTATTATAATTTGCTATTGTTAAAATTCTTTTTTTGTAGTTCTTGGTGATGTTTGACATATAGCATAGAAACGCAAAAGGAATTTCTTTAATTTTTTAATAAAATCTAATAATAATTTTATTAATTGACAAATAAACATTTTCGTTGAAATTTTAGTAATTCTATTGAAATTTAGTATTTTAATGGTTTCGATTTTTTAGGGCATATTTTTAAGAGCGTTTTTTTGATTACAAAATAATTCAAGAACATAGAAGTGACGTAATTTTTCTTGAAAGTATGTCGTTTAAAGAATTTTAAAATTTAAAATTTTGGAAAATATTATATTAACCACGATTGTTGAAAAAATGTTCAGAAATCTTTTTTGAAAAAGATTCAATCCTTAATGTTAATAACAAAGTTTTTTGTTTATACAAAACGCGATTGAACTTTTAACCGCTTCTCTCACCCTCTTGTACTATAACACACACGTCATGTTTATATTTTACAAATATTGTTTTGGATTTCAAAAGAAAGGAAAAATTGTTTAAGAAAAAATATTGCTTGTGTCAAACCGAAGTTATACTGTGAAACATATACAATACTTAGTATGTGTGTACTAAATACACTTACAAACAAATAATGTGCTGGTAAATAGTTATTATTGAAACACTTGTCCAACACACTCACACACACACACGCATATTGTCCACATTATTTTTTAACATGTATATGAATGAACATTGTATGTATCTCCATTTTATTGGTGTTATTTTATTAAGAAGTATTTTTTTCTTCATATTCCAATTTTATTTTGTCGTTGTATTTTCTCATTTCCTTTTCAATTGAATGTTTTTCCTTTGTTTTCTTGTAAAAGGAACAGAAGATAAAAAAAGAAAATATTTGACTTGTCATCATTGTTACCTTTTGTTATTATATTTTTACATTTCTTTAAACATGTTTTCAATTTTACCGATTATGTTCTTTAACAGTGCTATAGTTAATATTAAATAGTGTCATAATAGTACATACATACATATATATTTATTTGTACTTTCATATGTATATGTATTTGTAACTGCTGGCCTTGTTTGTTTTTGTATGGATTAGAAAATAATGTTAAACATTGTTGTTAATCGCGTGTTAATGTAAAAGTATGTGAGTGAGAAATGGGTTAATTTTTATATGAGAGAATATAGTTTAGAGTGACATCAGTTATTTACTGTTATGGTTACATTAAAAATTCTTTAATTTATTTTCAATTTAGATGACAGATCATAGAAAGAAATATAGTTTGAATAAAAAAATGTCTGATTAAAATAAATGAGACCTTAAAAAATTTTATATTATCTGGATGATATGCCACTAAAGCTTTAAGTGCTTTAATACATTAAAAAAAAATTAGCATACTACACTTTATGGTATAGTGTAATGAAATAAGAATATTATTTTTATATTATTAACATGTATTCTTGAGTGTACATATTACATATACATATCTTTGTATCAGTTTTACAAAGATAATGTAAATTCTTTAAGGGAAATGATTAAACGTAACAGTTACAATGTAAAAATATATAAAAATAACAAATAAATATCTGTTTAATTAAATATTTTAAAACATAAAATTATGTTGTGTTTAAAAGAATTATTCTCTTTAATTACTTTTTTGCCTTTCTTCTTGTTGGTTTTTAAATAAAGCTCAACATAAATAATGTTAAATAGATTAGATTAAAATCATGATAATCCAGCGATATTTGAGTTTGTTTCATTAAACTTATATGCTTAAGAGAAATGTTAAGAGAAACGTATTTATTATTCTCCGGCGAATTTGCGAGTATAACATGGACTGTTAAGGCAATGAATGAAAAAAATTTGATTTCATCCCCTTTCTTTATTATTTGACTGACTAAGTAAACTTTAGCATGACGTTTTGCCTTTTGGTTACGTTTTGGTGTTTGATACGAACGGTTGGCTTTTGAAATAAAAAAAAGAACAATAATATAAATATACATTTATAATAAAAAAAAAAAAAAAAAATAAGAAAATCTGTTAAAAGATTTAGAAAAGAAAATTATTGCATCTTAAATATGTTAGGAGTGCCCTTTTTTAGGTTAAAAACGTATATATATATATATATATATATATATATATATATATGTATATGTGTGTGTGTGTGAGAAAAAAAATTTGTGAAAAAAGTTTAACCTCATTTCGTTGTTGTTCAATACAATTCCTTATACTTTTACATTTCTGTGTTTTTTTAGTTGCTGAAATTAAAAATTAAATAAATACATTAAATTAAATCGTTATGCAATAAATGAAATGAAATTTAATAAAAAAATTATCATCGTTTAAATTCCAAAAAGAAAATGTCCTTTGTGTTATTATATAAGCAGTGCAACAATTAAAATATACAAGTGTAAATTCAAATGTATTTAACAACTCAAAAAATAACAAATAATAAATATTACACAGTAAAATCTGCTATAATAGAAAAAAATGCAGATGTATATTATCTAAAATATATTATAAATAATAAATGCTTTAAATGTGTACATATTTTGCAGTGAAAATAAGAAAAAAAGTGCAATGTATATATGTATATATATATATATATATGTATATATATATATATATATATATATATATATATATATATATATTATATATATATATTTTTTAATAAATGTAGCATTAAAAAATCATAAAAACTAAAAAAGGAATAAATAAAACACAAGAAAAAAGAAGAAAATAAAATACAATATATAAATAAATCACGCGTAGAGCTTCAAGATATACAACACGAAGTAAAAACGGCCTGAAAATCCAAACCAAATTAACACCAAATTACTAAACCTCATAAAATAAGAAAAAATTAAAATTAATAAATATTTATTGCTATAAATATTAAACCAACAATTTTTTGATTAAATACACGCAAATCTTATAAAACGATCGATTGGCATCGATTTACAGTAAGTATAAGAAAAAATTCAATGAAAATTATTTTCAGTTACACACATAAGTAAAAGTGACACAAAATTTTCTCTTTTTCCTTTTACATTCACGCTACACTCTCCAATAATATATAAATAAAAAAATCCTTAAACATTTATATATAGAATATTTTTTGTTAACAGTTATGTTAGAGTTAGTCAGTCTCACTCACGAACTGTTGTTAAATTATTATTTTTTTTTTCATTTACTATTTCAATTAAATTAATTGTTTTGAATTACAAAATTTGACGTTTCTTTTTCTGCTACAGAAAGAGATTTTAATTGTGCTTCGTGTTTCGTTAAGTTTTTTTCTTCCATTTCCCTACTTTAATTCATCTGTCACTTTAACAAACTGTTATGCGCAGTGGTTAGAAAGAAAAATGAATCTTCTGTCATTATTTTACTTTACCCAAATACTTACTTACCTCAAATAATAGCAACGATTTTTTGTTTTTGCAAGACATTTCTCGTCCTTTCATTCTCAATCTCTGTCTCCATTAAATAAGCTGTGAAATGAAGTGCAAAACTGATTATCCAAATTCACATATGTGCCCGTATGTGTATGTGTGTCAGACAATATGTTTTCGTTATTAAAACTTAGATAATGTTTTGTCTTTAAAAAATTAATTAATTTAGCACGTGAGCGTTAAATCAATATGCGTTTCAATTATATTTGATTTGTAAAAATATTTATTGATATGCTCATCTCTGGAAGAAATAAGCAAATGTACTTTTAAGAGGTCAACTATGTAGGGATTGTTATCACTCGTTATTTAAATAAAAACATTTCAAATAATTTTAAAAGTGATGGCTTATTCAAGATAATGAAATTTTATATTATTTATTTTTAAAACATTCAATAATGACAATTGATTAAATTAACAAAGAGGTTATCGTTGATGCGATTTTATTAAATTCTTCACCACAGGTTATATCAGGATATATATAAGTTTGTCATTCCATTTATAATTTCTACAATATTTATCTAAGACCCCAAAAAGTATATATTTTCTGGATGCTTTTAGATATAACGATATCTGTCTGTCCGTTGAAATTATTTTTCAAAAAGCTCCAGTTATCTTTCGGTTCATTAATGACCGAGATATCGCCAAAAAAACCTCTAAACGTATTTGTTTTCGACTTTTCTAAGCCCCTATATAAGCTAGCGGCTTATCATTTGTATAACTCTCCCACTTTGAAAATATACACCAGAAAAATATCTTAATTTTTATAGTAATTTAATTTTGAAAGTTTCTTAATGAATTTAAGAAATATAAGTGGAAATAAACTTAACTAGTGTAGAATTTAAATAGTAATAAATAGGAACACTAAACATAATGATTTAATGATTATTTTTTTTTAGTTTTGATTAAAAATCATAAATAATTTTTATTATTTATGATTTTAACTTAAAAAATAACGATTATATAAGATTTTTATTTATGTTATATAGGACGAAAAATCGAAATCTTGATTTTAGTAAAAAATAAGAATCAAAAATAATCATTATTTGTTTGGTTAAGAAGAACTCATACTCCCTCTTACATTAAACATATTTCATGAGTGTATCTCAAGCAACAAACGGTAATACAATTTTCTTCTTTGAATGCTCGAGCGAAACTGACTTGATCTGTGTATTTTTTGTTTAGGGATCGCTGATCTACATACAAACTTATGTATATAAATTTAGTAGTCAGCAGAAGCTATCAGTGTTTTTTTTTTTTATTAAGCAGCGCTTACTATGATAGATTAATTTTGTGTTTACATTTTTATAGTTTGGAAAAAAAATGTAATTATTTTTGTAAGTATAAATGTGAAAATAAAAAAGCGTACTTTAAGACGTAAATGATTACAAATTTTTTGAAAAACTATATTTTTTTTATGTCTACTTGAATTTTAGTGAAAAATAGAAAAATATTTTTTTCATTTATAGATTTTTTATCATAAAATATATGTATATATTTTTGAACCGTGAACCGGTATAAGATCACATTTTTCAAAATGCGTTTTTTACATAATGCAAACTTATTATCAAAATAATCAGTTTCTATACATTCGTAAAAAACATATATATTAAAATATGTTTCATTGAAATAATTAGCTTTATAGCATAATTTTATTAAATTTTTAATACAATATGAACTTAATAATCCGTTAATTCGTTTTGAGTTAAGAATTATTTTTTTTCTGAAAAAATAATGCACACAACTTTTCTTATTACCGATAAAGTTAAAATTGTTGAAAAAATAAAATATGAAACAAAATACAATAAAAAGATATAGATTTGATATTTTTAGTATTTCAATTATTAAATAATTTATATATTTTAATAGTTTTTTAATAAAAACAAATTGTCTATAAAAATTTCGATATTTGGTAATCCGGATTGGGGGTGCAGTCAATTATCCATATCATCGAGTTTATACTGTATATAGCAATACATTGAATACTTTTTTTTTTAAAGATTTTTAAATATATATAATGAAGATTTTTCACTAAAATTGCACTAAAACTTCAGGAGAGGCCTTCACACACAGGCCTTAAGTACACAAAAATTTAATGTTGGTTTTTTTTTATTAGATTATGGTGTACTGATCCAAAATACATCTATACAAAAAAATTTATATCTTCGAAAATGACATAAATATTAACAAAAGTCAATTCCGTAACAACAACATAAACGAAACAGCCGTAAAATTGGTTGATTTTAAGTAGAAATTGGTTTGAAGACTGATTTTTGCTTTATATATTTTTAGTTTAAGTGAACGATTGACAAAATTTACTTAATTGCTTAATTTTAAAGTGAAAAATTAAAAAGTGTGGTTACGGCCTTTTGAATTTTAGGTGACGATATAAACGTTCTAATAATATTTTCAAATATATTTTCCATGCGATAATGTACAATATAGTACAATATAATAATGTTTTACTTCTTTCATATTAATTATTTTGCTTAATGGATAAAATTAAAAGCTACTCATACCACCCGTTAATCTTTTGCTATTACAACTTAAGTTGTTATGTGAAATACGGGTGGTATGAGTAATTTTTTTGTTATTTTTAAATGAGAAATATATGATTTAATTTTGAAAAATTAAAAAACTACGACAATTTTATTTAAATTTTCTGAGAACTTATTATAACAAAATAATAATTAACATTTTTCGGGAAATACGAATTTATGTAAAAAGAAAGAAAAAAAAAAAATAATAAACACGAATATTTTTCGTTTAAACTATGTAAAATATAAAATTACGGACATATGTACATATGTATCTACTTATAAAACAATTATTTAATTGTTTAGTTATGAGTTCACTAGAGATACATTTAGTCAGTTGGCTAGAGCAAAATATAGGAGTGTTATGAATTTGTAATTACATATTTAAATATTGTTGCTGTTTATAAACATTAACGGTAACTTTAGTATAACGTATAAAGACAAAAAAAAAATATTCTAATGAAGATAATTTGCGCACTTTTCTATCATTACAAAAAATGAAATGAATTGTCCCAACAGTAATTATACAATTAAACGCAACACATACCAACTTCATAACATACTTACATGCACAACAATACACAGTTATTACTCGTAATGAACACACATGCAATATTAATATTTAGTTATAAGGTAAACATACATATACACATCTCTACGGACAAATAAACACAAATATATATATATATATATATATATATATATATATATATATATATATATATATATATATATATATATATATATATATATATATGGTAGCATAATATATCATCCCATCATAAGGATTATTTACGTCACTAAGTTAGTTATTTAGTAGCCTTTAGTAGTAGTAGATGAACAATTTTTTCAGTATCCTTATAATTTTTATTGTATGTAAGAATGTCTATTCATATTGTATTTGTTTTTATTGTTTATTTGCAGAATACGTGTCTGTGGCGGGCGCTTGTTTGAAGATGGCGCCTCGGATATAGTTGTAACTTAGATGTAGCAGGCGACATACATGTGCCTAATGTAAGTGTGTGTAGTACTAAGCAGTAGTTTTTGGTTTGGTTTTTATTTAGTTGTTTTTTTGTACGAGTATGTATGAATGAATTATATTTTGTATGTATAATAATTAAATATACCTATATGATTGTGTCTTCGTATTAAATGGAAATTTTGTTGCAAACAAAATAACTAACTAATACAAACAATACAAAATATAGGCCTTGGAAAACTGAGGCTCTCATCGTTGGCCGCATAGACAATGACAGAAGATTCCGACTCGATATCTGAGGAAGAACGTAGTTTGTTCCGTCCCTTCACCCGCGAATCATTGGTGCAAATAGAAAATCGTATCGCTGAACATGAAAAGCAAAAGGAACTGGAAAGAAAGAGACTCGAAGGAGAGGCGCCGGTAAATATTACGAAACTAAAATTATTATATTATAAATCTCTATATTTTTTTGTTATATCTAAACTCAATGTAATCTGTTGTATCTAATATTTAGATTTATAAAGTTATACAAATGTACATACTTACATATATGTATGTATAAGTATATTTACTTTATTATTTAATAACTCTAACTCCATCTTTATCAAATCTTATTAATAATAACTTTAAATGTAAATGTGTGGAATGTTGGCTAAATCATTTAGTGGTTTTACTTTATAAATATTTTAATATTTTATGTCATAACGACAAAAATGAGAAAGCTTTTAACTATTTAATATGCATATTTTATATTTTAAATTATTAACTTACAACAGGCATTAAATTACTTAAATCTCTACTTATTATAATGCCATTCACCTATCCATCCATTCATTCTTTTATACTAACAGCATTGTAAAAATTTACTAATACTTAACATGTGTATCATAACTAAGCTATGTTCAGACTAGTCAAATATTTGACGAAAAAGACGTAACCACTAAAAAAATAACTCTGAATTTCTTCTTTCAATTTAGAAAATATTTTTTAAAATTTATCTAAATCACAGCTGACGTCTTATTATACTTTGTTTGATGCTGTTTTCTCTTACAAAACATTTGCAAGATTAAACAACGGCAAACAATTTTTATGTAAAACTAGTCACGCAATTTGATCAAATATTTGCCAAATAATAACATAGTTTTAACTACATACTTTTCATTCATCACAATCTATCATTTAAAGATTTTTTTTAATAAAACTCCAGTAGTGGTTGTATTTCTATTTTAATTGTTTTCTAGATCATGTTGTAACTAATGTTGTACATACATATGTATGTACTTATTTATAAATTACTTATTACATATATACATTCATACAAAAGTGTGTAATTTAAAACATGTATGATAAATACAGAATAAGTTATTATAAGTAAATAAGTCCACTAGTAACTTCTTTATGCAGCTAAAACGATTAATATTCCATCTTACATAATAAATTTCTTGATAAATGTGTCAATTCTTTTATCAGTAACATAGCCATTAAAAGCTTGGCTGAATAAATATTAAACAATATATATTTAAGATGGTATTAATCTTTTTCGTTGTTTATGAATTTTTTAGAAAAAAAAAAAATAATAATTATAATTTACTCTCATTATTTCTCTTAATAACTTTTTAGTTGATTTTAGTGAAATTTTCTACGCCTACTTTAAAGTTTGTAGTTACTATCTATAACAAAATTCTATGAAAAAATTTTGTTTAATTTGTTGTATCTTTTTAAAGGCACTATTTTATTAATTCTTTTAAATGTTGTAAAAACGAACAATTTGAATCCTTTTAAAGTAAACGTGGAAAATATTTCTTATATTTAATAATAAGCTTGAATTCTGATTGAGAAATAATTTATTTTTATTTAAAGTAAATAAAGAGTACAAATTGAAATTTTCTTTAAAATACATTATACAAGCACGATCTTAATGTCAAATATTATAAGGAAACCCAAATAATATTTGTATAAATCATAAATGAAATGAGAATTCACATTATTTTTGTGATTTTTTTATTTTTTATTTTCATTATGACTTTTAAAAAATCTATTTCTTTTTATAAATATTTGTTGTTTTCTAATTGATTATACATTGGCTTCATTCGAAATAATATAATTGTCAAAATTAAAAAAAAACATATAAGAAATAAAATTAATTTTATTTGTTTTTTAAGGCAAAAAATTATTTTGTTTTCAAAATATATAGATTTAATTATTTCCCTATATTGTTTATATTTTGATTTAGTTTTTAACTAAAAGAAAGATATACATATATTATTTTTAAATTAATTCGTATAAATTAGAGTAAGGTTTTTTGTTTTTAGAAACGTTCTATATTTATAACAATTTAGAAATTTTTAGATGCGTATAGGTATTGAAAACCACTTTAATGTAAATACCAACAGTTTCATTGAAATTCAATTACTAAATCTACTAAGTACGAGTATGATTGCAATTGAAGTTAAAATCAAAATCAATTTCAAAAATGAATCATCCTGTTTACGCGCCATATGCTTTTTCACTTTCCATTTCAAGCAATATTTATATATATATATATATATATATATATATATATATATATATATATATATATTAAATATGTATTAAATATGAATATTTAAATGAATAAATATATTTAACAAATACAAAAGCAGACATACAAACAAATTTTATATATATATATAAAGCAGACATACAAACATATTTTATATATATATATATATAAAATATGAATATTTAAAGCACATAAATGAATAAATATATTTAACAAATACAAAAAGCAGACATACAGACAAATTTGTGTTGTTTGTATATGTTTTTTTTTTTCATAGATATTTATTACTATTTTTTCTTTTTTTATTTTTATTTCTTTTTTTCTCTCTTTCTCTTTTCCCCTTTTTTGGCGTGGATTATTAACATCTTGTAACACAACATATAATAAAATGAAACAATGAACCAAAATCAATAAAAAAAATTGAATTACTCGATCGATTTACTTGCCAATTTAAACTTACTTCAACTCAATAACTTAATATTTTGTTTTTATCCCTAACCATCCATCTACTACCAACACCACCATCATCACAATTACTGTCCATCTCTTTATCCTTGTTTCATGATGATGAAATCATTGTAAAAAAAAAATCTGTAATAAATATTGGCGTTGTCAAAAAATAAAATAAAAAATCGTCATATGCGTCATTATATATTTGTTGTTTTTTGTTATTATCATTGTTTCTTTTCATACACATTTGTTTTCATTATTATGTGAAATGAACTTTTCAAAAACCTTATCCTCCTCAAAACTCCCTTTGAAACACACATTGTTATGAATCTTCTTTCAGCCGCAATATGGTCGCAAGAAAAAACAGAAAGAAGTAAGAGTTTAATTCCAGCTGTAGCCAATTTTAAAGATAACTTTCTTACTTACTTACTTAATTGATTATGTTCATATTTAACTTTTTGTTTGTCCAGTCCCAAGAAATTATTCAAATATAATTTTGCTTTATTTCATTCTAGTTCCTACACCCTACTTTACGTCTTTGCGAAATTCTTACTTAAATTTTCTTACATTATTAGAAAAATCACTTATTTAAACAACTATTTACTTCCGAAACATTTTAAACACTATTCTATTTAATTATTTTCTATTTTATTTACTTATTTATTTATTTATTTATTTTTATTATTTTTAACAATTAAGTTTATTTAAACACAAATAGTTTTTTGCCTCTAAAAAAGTATTCAATACATATGTATTTATATTTATGTATGTATCAATGTACCTTTGATGTGCCGTGCTTACAAATACGCTTAAGATTTATTTTATGTTGATCCAATATTACAATGTCTTGAAAGCAGCTAATGGTGTATGTAACAGAGATATACACAAGTATGTAATATGCTATAATAATTTAAATACATTTCGCTGGCTTATAAAAGTTAAGAGAGACTGGCCACTTAATTTAAAAATTTTTCAAAAATATAAATTTATCTACATACAAGTAAATTTATTAATTAAGTGCAGAAATGTCTTATTAATATTATTCCTTTTATATTTTTTAAGCAAAATTTTTAATATCTTAATGATTATACTTGGTACAACATGTTGATTAATTTTTCAAGTTTTTCCTAATTTCAGACAATATTTTCCAACTCTTTGTCACGTCCCATTATACAAGCATATTAAGAAAAGATTTGAATACTATTAGGGAATTGTTTTAACAAGTCGTAGGTTTAAAATATTTTTAATTTAGGGTGCTGAATTTGAATCGACACTCCTTTTTCAAAATTGGTTTTACATGGTTTTTGAGATATCAACTTAAATTCAATTCAATTTAAAGTGATAAATCGGAACTGTAGAAGGATCTATTTCACGCATTAGAGTCCAATAGTAGGAACTCATCATTTCCACGCTCTAAAATTCTTGGTATTATTAATAGATTTTTGACAATTTTTGATGTATTCGGTTAAATGAAAAATCAAATGATTAGAATATGAATAAAAGTTAAAATATAAATTATTTTCAAAAAAATAAAAATAATAAAGATGCCCGCCCTGAGATAGCCTTGACCGTTAAAGGGTTAAGTCTAAATTCTTTGTATATCACAAGTTCCATCCATTATTATATCCACTAAACCAACTCCATATAACTATCTACTGCACTGTTCTTCGTAGAATAACAAAATGTTTTTCCAAATCAAGTTTAAAATTTTCAAAAT
Organism: Protocalliphora azurea; assembly: GCA_932274085.1. Lineage (NCBI taxonomy): Eukaryota > Metazoa > Arthropoda > Insecta > Diptera > Calliphoridae > Protocalliphora > Protocalliphora azurea. The sequence continues at coordinate 170,699 of OW026523.1, forward strand.
TATATCTTTTGGAAAATTTAGTATAAAAAAGTTAATGTGTTTCTTTATCTCGTTCAAACTCAAATTATAATTAACAAATGATTTGCATTTTACATTATAATTTTTTAATATCATGTTTACATATTTGATTTAATTTTTGTGATTGAAAAACGACCTTATTATTCAATTACAAGTTTTATTCCAGACATATAATCGATACTTTTCACTGAATAAAATTTGTTCAATACAATTTTTAATCGTAGTATTACTTGGCAATATACTAAAACGTTTAGGTTTTAAACCTTCTATACAACAATTGATCTGCAATAGTTGTTTTCAAGCGAAAACAAATAAAAAATGCTTGAAATTATCTTTGTAATGCTTTTTATATACGATCTGGATTAAAATGCAATATTTAAAATATAAAAGCGAATATGATAGCGCATTGCTAGTAACCAGGAGAACGAATTTTGAGAAACTAATGACATATTTGATTTTGAATGTAGCGCACCCAAATTACCATAAATTTAGTTCCCATGTGCTCAGATCCAAAAGTTGACTCGAATTTGTAAACTTGTGTAATTAATGTAAACTTCTTTTGAATTGATTACAATATTTGTTAATAATATTATTTAAATGTGTTCTATTTTTAGCATTATTATTTTTTTTTTTTTAATTATATACACCATTAACTGCCATAAATGTTGTTAATGCTTTTATTATGCAATTTTATTGGCAATATTAAATTAAACAAAAAACATAAAATAATGGTTAGTCATGAAAAAAATCTGAAGAAGCCAAATTAAAATAAACTAAATACTCCAATTTAAGATTTTTTTAAGATTTTATGGCACGATGTCTGCAAATATTATTATTATATATCGTTTATACACTGTATGTGTTCTTTTTTATAGAATACTAAAAATTACAATTACAGTATAAAAACTAACCTTTACATACCAACAAATACTTACATATTATATACTTATACACACAAACACATACAAATATAAACTAACAATTCAAAAAGTAGGTCGGAGAGCTAAATTTGGCAAAAAAAATAATAAAGTATATAGAAACACAAAATAAAAGAATATGGAGAAGAAAAACGCTAAAAATTTAACAGAACACATGAACAAGACACATTTTAAATGACTTCTTTTTGTTGTAGTTTTGTTCTAAAAAAAAAAATAAATAAATAAATAAATAAAATAAAATGTGGCTAACAAGAAGTGTTATTGTTTTTGTGTGTATGATCAAACATACTTATATTATTTATACATAATTTTTGCTTATGTATTTTTTTAGTTATGCTGCTATAGTTGCTTTTGTTTTCTTCTTTTTATTTGCTCTTTATACTTAAATCAGTATTCGTATTTTTATTTAAAATTATTTATTTAATATTGCCAGCGTACATGTGTGTGTGTGTATATGTACGTCGGCTGTATGTTATTGTTTTTGTCACTATTTCCGTTTCCTATAATAAGGTCAATATGCATTAAAAAATCACCATTGTATACATGTATGTGTGAAAAATTTTGTGTGTGAGAGTGTGTATGTAGTCAAGTATGTATTTTATGTAAGTGTGGTGTGTAGTCTTGAATATATTAATAATATTTATATGCAAGCTTTTGTGTGTCTTTATATTCTACAGATACATATAAGAACATCGTATTTATACTTAAAATATGATTTTCTCCTTTTATGTTTTCTAATGATTTTCAATTTAAATATATATATATATATTTTTGATTTGATTTAAAATACAGACGCTACAACACAGTACACATCTTTAGGACGCTTTTTACACCACAAACTTGCATAAAAATACACTTCGATAAAATAAAACTTAATTCATTTGCATACAATAAAGTATATACGAATAAATAGAGTCATACGTATTTTGTTTAAGTTAAAGCAATCACTTTTGACAATGTTAGTGTATGTTAGTTTTTACTTAGATTTTCTTTTGACCATACTATGCAGATGTCTGATGATTTTTTGTCGACGTGTGAACACTAAGAAAAGAACCAAATAAAAAAATAATAAATACAAAAAATATTAATTACAAATGATCCAAAAAATATTTATGTATGAGATTTTGGATCATTATGATGGTTCTGGTGTAAAAATAATTTTTAAAATACTTTTTTTTTTTTTGTTTTGGTATAAAACACAGTGGGTAAATTATTTTTAATGTGTGTTTGGTTTTAAACAAAAGTAAGTGCTACGAGATTTTTTTTACTTAAACAATTTTTTTTATTTGTAGTGAATTCATACTAAGAAATTTGAATAAAATATGTTTAAGGGCCATTTTCGCAATTAATAATAAGATGCTTAAGAATTTTAAGTTAATAAGAATTTTAGATTAGTAATGGCCTTCGAAAATCAACAAATTTTACATTCAATGCGATCAATAATGTTCTTTTTATATTAATGAAAATACTTACAAATTAATTTGAAACTTTTTCTGATTTTTTAACAATTATTTTAATATATGTTTTATGGACTCATCATTTTAACATAATAATTGACATGTTCAGCAAAAACTTAAAATACCATGTAATAACTACACATAATATGGATTATAAATACTTATTTATGAGCTAACTTATTGCTTGGCATTAGAAGTTTTTGCTGCCTCGAAATTATTAAAAACTATAGTTTTATAAATTGTGAAACAACAAATGTTTACAACTAATTCAAAAGTATTGTATTACACGTTCGATGATTGTGAAAATGGCTCAAATACATACATACATAAAAAAAGAAAATTATTAAGTTGTAGTTAATAGTTTAGAAACCAAAGCCCACATTTTTATACATTAGTGTACACATTTTCAAGAGAAACTACGTATGTTTTAATTTATTATTTCATTTAACAATTCGGAAGTTTATAGATGTTTCTAAAATGACTTGCGTTAAAAGAAATTAAAATTAAAAAAAGGTGTGTCAAAATTCTATTTATTCAAATAAAATAGTATTGGTGTACGAATCACATATAATTAATACGATGATATTGAAGTAAAATTTAAAATTGTTGATACATTCTATATTTTATTAACCGAAATATTCTAATACGGTAGCATTTATTATTTTTAGTTTGATTTTGTCATTTGAGTAACGATTTGTTTAAAAAATATGTACATACATAAATATACTTAGTATGAGAATGTCAGGAGAATATAATTTCCAATGTTAAATATCAATTTTCAATTATTCATAAATGATATTTTGTAAACGAAAGGTCATGTAAAGACAATAGTAATTACTTTTGGACATTGGACATTAATATTAATAGAAGAAGGAACTATACTAATAGGAATATTTATTGATGAATTTCTATAGGATTGGGTAGAAATATTGAAATTACTGTCCAAAATAAATGAGTGAAAGCAATAACTTGTTGCTGTTTTTATGAAATACTTGAAAAACAATATTTTTTTAACCAGTTTTTTTATTTTTATCTTGGAAAATGTGTACTTATTCCAGCTTCACTATTTTTATTTATTTTTTGTCCATATTCCTTAGAACATAATTTATTTCTTTACCTTTTCCTGCATTCTGCTTAAGTAACAGTATTTTATTAATATTTTAATAAAATCTTTTTTAATAATTTAAAACCACTTTTAAATCACACAACAAAACCTATTTCGATTATAACCATATTTTTAATATTTTTCTCTTTTGTTTTTGATATAATCAAACGTTTGTTTCTTATTATTTTTTTGGTTTAAGATAAAAATGTATAAACAATTTAATAATGTAAATTTAATGTATGTATAACTCATAATTAGATCCGATATGATGACGAGGACGAGGATGAAGGTCCACAACCAGATCCTACACTTGAACAGGGAGTGCCCTTACCTGTTCGATTGCAGGGCAGCTTCCCGCCAGAATTGGCCTCCACTCCTCTCGAGGATATCGATCCATACTACAGCAATATACTGGTAAATTAAATATACTAAATACTAAATAAATGAGAAATCAATATTGTCAGTTTTGAAAGGAATACTCGTATAGTTTTAAATCTTTAAAATTTTGTTATTTCTTTATTTCATAAATACTTTAATTTCTGTTTTAAGATTATATTTGATTTCAAAACTGACCCTTTTATAATGTACTAACTAGTAAAAATGTATTTTTAACATAAATTTATTAAATATGTTTGTGTATTCTTTTATAGACATTTGTAGTAGTAAGTAAAGGAAAAGATATTTTTCGGTTTTCTGCCTCAAAAGCAATGTGGTTGCTCGATCCATTTAATCCGATACGTCGTGTAGCCATTTATATTTTAGTACATCCTTTATTTTCGTTATTCATTATCACCACTATCCTTGTTAATTGTATTTTAATGATAATGCCGACAACACCCACGGTCGAATCTACAGAGTGAGTACTAATTGATAAATATTTTCTAGATATTTTTTCTTCTCTTTATTTATAGTTAAATTAATAACAAACTATTTATTATCTATTGGTAGTTCTATTTTTTATTTTAAATATTTTTTTATTTTTTTATTATTATTATTATTTTTTTTTTTTTTTGGATTTACTTAATGTTTCGTTTATTTATTTCAATTTATTAAATTAAATAACCAATAATTATTTTGAAATATTATGTATACAAATTATATTTATTTATTTCTCTATATAATCAGTACAAATATATTTCAAAATATATATGGTACACATACTCGTAAATTGTATTTTAGGCAAAGAAATCTTTTATTCCTAATACAAATCTATATTTTTAAATGTTTTTTTTTTTTGTATTTAATGCTAAACAACAGTACATATATCTTTTTTTAAACTTTTATTAAGTACCTATTTATATTTATTAATAATTAAACAAAACAAACCAGAGTTAATTTGAAATGTTTTCAAAATGAGTGAAAACTTAAATAATTATTATCGATTCTTATGAACGTATATGAAGGTAACAATCGAATTAAAAACTTTTTTTAATAATGTCATGCTTCTAGAGCTCATGGCTATGTAGTTTATCAATAAAAAAATATTTAATTTAAATTAAATTTCGTGCTTTTAGAATCGTACTTCAGATTCTTGTAAATAAATTCGTTTTCATATGATTTTCAAATCATACATTTGTAGTCAATAAAATTTCTTTAAAATTAAATTATAAATCAAAAATGTAAATGCATTGCGTCCAGATTATTTTATAAATATAAAAATTTAATTTTTAAACAAATAAAATTTACACAGATATTGTCTATAGCAACGATTTCTAAATGGAGGTCTGCGAAGAGGCCCAAAATAAAAAATACATCTGTTTGGTTGATAAATATGTTAGCACTATATGTACGCAATCAAGAAGATTCAGTAAGATGCTAGATCAAAGCTAGAAATAAATCCAAACTGTGAATTTATATATGACTTAAAAGTTGTGTTTTACTTTTTTAATATGACGACCGTGTATACTTCTGCTTAACTACGAGTACATTCTATCACTATTTTATTCAATTTTAATAAAACTAATATATAAAAATTTTAATTATATTTTCAAAGAAACAAACTTTGAAATAGTATTTTGTTCACAGGCAATACTCATTAATAGAAGATATAGTTAAAGATCGTACATATAAATATAAAAAAAGTAAAATCAAACAAACATTATCACCAAGAACTTAACTTATAATTTTTACTTTTATATCTATTTGTATTCATTACTTAGTAACCAAACATAATTCAGCTGAGATAACTGAGATAACTTTTTCAAAGTTAAAATATAATATATAAAATTTCGATGTTTATGGTAAAACGATAACCGATCCATTTAAGGTTTTTACATAACGATAATCAAACCCTTGCTATTTTTTTACACATATACATATATATGTATGTATTTTGCAGAAATTGTGATGCAATAATAATGTGAGAATTTATTTCATTCCTATATGATTTAATAGAGATGTTTAGAAAATAAAAAATAAAAATTAAATTCTGGTGCAATGCTTTTATAAATATTTACTTATATGTAATCATTAGTATACAATTTAAAAAGTTGCACATATAAGTAATTCTGTTTTAAAAATTAATTGTATAAAGTTACTTAGTACAAATTACGTCAGACAAAAAAAATCATTGGTTATTCACTAATGTATCTATGTAATGTTAAGAAAAACTTAATAAAATTTAATAATTAAAAGAAGATGTTAAAATAATAAAACAAAAAAAAAAAAAAAAAAAAAAAAAAAAAATGAAAAAAACAACCAACTTAAATTACAATGGTTTGTTCGATAGAGTAATATTGTCGAAACAAATTAGAGTGTATTAATTATAATGTATTTAATCGAATTTTTAATACTAAGTAGGAAAACATTTAAACTTAAAGAAAATATGTATTCAAAAATATTTATAGAAAAAAAAGAAAAAAACGTAATGATTAGTAAACCATAGTCATTAAGAGTAGTTAGCATTAGTACTCATATTAATAACATGATATCATTTCTTTTTTTTTTTTTTAACGTAGAAACTTTTGTGAATAATATTTATGTACGTATATATAATGATATAGTAGTTATAAGAGTTTCTAGAATTAATATATCTATATAAATTATTTTAATAAAATATAAAATATAGTTTGTTACATTCCTTGTAGTTTTATATTTTGTATTCTAAATAATTTGAAAATTCTAATAATTATCTGTTAATTGGAGTGAATTTCTTAAATTTTGAACCAACTGGATATAAAATAAAATATATTAATGTTTTGTCATATTCAGTTGTTTATAAATTTTAACATTGTAAATTTAAATTACACAGTAATTAGAAAATAAATCTATCCCAGTATTTGTTGTAAATAATTAGAAATAATAGCCTCAAAATAGTAAAACAAAATTTATAAATAATTAATAATAAAGAAGGAAATTAAAATAAATTTACGAATTAACGAATAGTAACGTCATTTTTTTAGCTGATATCAAAATTGTTAGGTAGATTTGGTATCAGAAACAAGCACCCTGTAAAATTGAAGGCAAAATGAAGTAAAAAAATTAAAAATGAATAATTTTAAATATTTTCTAAAACAACAAATATTTTGTGGCTAAAATTTCTTATTATGGAGTTTTAAAACATAATTAAACTTAAATAATATAGGAGTATATTACGAGTATTACGATTAATTTATTAAATAATTGTTTTGTTAAATCTGGTATTTTCGTAAACCTCTTACAATTATAATCAATTTATTAATATTTGCTAGTATTTATTACATTCTTTTCTCCTATTTTTAAATATTTACATATTATATGTATTTTATATATATTGCCTGAGTTAAAGTGTTTTTTTGAGGTCTAGATCAAATACAAACATACTGCGTACGGTAGAAATTACTTATATATTTTTTACTTATAAAACAACCACAAAAAACATATAAACCCTACAAAACAATTATGTACTTGAATAATTATTTAAGTTTATACATAATATAATGCATTTACATACTTACATACAAATGTGCGTACAGAAATAATTTTATTTCTACATTTTTAAATATTCTATTATCAATACATACGTAATTACTTACAACAAATATTCTTATTAGATATATTTTAAATCAAATAGTAAGAGGGATAAAGAAAGAAAGATAGTAATAGTGTGCCAGTCACTCAAGTACCTTTACTTTACAAATTTATACTTAGGATATAACATTTTTAGTATCAGTATCTATCTGTCTTGTTGACTTTGAACTGGATTACTTTGATAAGAATATATACAATCATATTAAATAAATATGTATAGAAGTGAATACGATTACTTACATATGTATGTATGTATGTATGTATGTATGTATGTATGTATGCAAGTATTACATATATGGTATTTATGTATGTACTCATTCTAATTTTGTACAGATTATATAGTAATTTTAAAAGCCATAATAATTTCATACTCATAGTTAAATTTAAAGTTTTCAAAAGTAATAAAGCGAAAATATGCTCCAAGGAGCACAATAAACTCCAACGAATCGATTACACATATATAACACATTTATTTTGAACATGACTATAAATAAAATGGAAGGTAGAATATCTAGACGGACTGAAAAGTTTAAACGTTTTTAAACTAAAGTACTTAGAAAAATGGTTAACGCCATTGGATTAATCGTGGCGGGCAGCGCTATTAGGGGCATTCAGTTTTATTTGGGTAAATACATACTTATATGCATATACTAGGGTTTCTAATTTCTCTGCCTTTTTTTTGTTCCCGATAAATAAAAATAAAATTTGTTATTTCCAGAAATTTCCGGGAATTTCAATATATAAAATATAATTGAAACCACTACGACCAAATATTAAATATAAATATTATACTATAAACATACTTTTATAAGATTGTGTCTTCAAATTACGACTTCATAAGCATTTGAAAAAGAAAAAACAACTAAATAAATTTTAATCACTTATGTCCTGTAAACCGAATTCGACTGAAAGTTTAGTTAATAATTTTTTATTATTTTTTTACATTACGATGATTTATTATTTATTACTATTTTGTATTAATTATCAATTTGTGCTATTTAAAAATATAAATATAAATATAAATATAAATATAAATATAAATATAAATATAAATATAAATATAAATAAAAATATATAAATACTTGCATTTTAATAAACTAAAGTTTTTAGAGCTCATTTTTAAGATAATCTTAGATAATTTTTTCCTATTCTACATTCCTTTGAATTTGTTTTTCAGAATAAGACCGTACATATAAAAATCCTTATATTTTATTAATTTTTAACCCATAAAAAACAATTTAAGCCAACGATTTATAAGTATGTAAGTATTTGTATTCATTATCTTGGTATCGTAATTTTAGTAATTTTTGATCCTCAATTTGGTTTATGAATTCGTTATTCATAGGATAAAGTCTTAAAAAAAAAAAATAATACCAAAAATTTATTTCTAGTACTGTGAGGGTGAAAAGAACACCTTTGCATAAATAATATCTTTTGAACTGCAGCAAAGATTTGAATTTTCCATCGCTAATTAAAGCATTAAAATATTCATAAGAGGTTCAGTTCTCAAAAATACACTCTCACTTGATACAAATGTGGGGTTTGTTGTGTACAGAACATCTTATAAATATTTGAAGCTAGTTGTTGTTCTGTTTCCTGTCTCTGCTATAAAATTTGAGTTGACTTTTTGAAGCGGAGTCTTTTAAAGATAGAACCAAGTAATTCGTTGTATAATTTTAAATATTATTACTGTAATTTTCTTCTTCAAAAATTATTTCAATTCAGAAATTTCTCGAAATTTTTCCCGCATAGAAACCCTAGAATATATATATACGAGTTTGAGTAGTTTGTGTACTCAAATGTATGTACAAATATATATATGAATTTATGTCAATGAAAATACTCGAAAGGAAAGGAACTAAAAAATGTAGGTTATGTGCATCACTTTTAAATGTTCATGGTTGGAACACACGACGAGAATGACACAGTCCGTTAGACAACAGTTACATACATACATATGTATGTAACTGTATGATAGACAGCATTCTGCCTGGGTCACAATACAATTATTAATGAATTTAAATTATGAATTTTTTGAATTAGTTAAAAAGATGTCCTATTTTAACAAATCTTTTTTTATGGAATCAATTCTTTAAAGATAGGATACCTATTCATTTCAAATACATAATATACATATTGTAACCCTTAAATTTGCATAGACATTAAATCAGAACTCATGTTTAGTAATTTTAAATGAATATTATATCATTGTACATTTAATGCGGCTCTCGTAATACAATATTAATTATAATAGATGAATGAATAGATAGATGAACTCTTGGTTAAGACCATTTCTCGGTTATGTTCATATACATATATTTATATGTATAGTATATCTATGTGCATACATTTATAACAAATATTAAATTGTAATTTCTTTCTTCATTTTTTTTTTTTTTTGTTTTTTGTTTTTTGTTTTTTTTGTTTTGCAAATAAATATAATGTGTTATAATCATACATAATATGTATGTGCATATATACATACACATGTACAATTGAAGGTCACCACGTCCTCAATATACAATAAAATAAAAGGAGGGAAGTAATAAAGAACATCTACGTACTCGCACACAAAAATGAATAAATCTTAAATTATGTACGTGGATTGTGTCTTAAGTAATCATTTATTTACAACATGTCAAATATATAGAAGGATATCTGACCTTTTGTAAAATCTATTATGTATAACATATTTAATATTAGGTCTAAGTTAAGGAAACAGAAATTTATTTTATCATTCGTCCTCATAGTTTATTAATGTTTTTTACTTCCCTTAAGTCTTGTTAAGTATTTAGAGTTTAAAAGTTTAAATTTGATTGAAAAAAAGTTTTATTCATACATATTTAGTAGGTTAAGTAAAAAAAAAAGAAGTTTGCATCTTAAAAAAACAAAGTTGATTATACAAAAAAAATAAAAAAATATTCTGTATGTAAACCTACATAATAAAAATTTTTTAAATACATATACCTAACTAAACAAATTGAAATTTCGTCCGGTAATAAATATTACTCACATTTTTTTTCAAATTATAAATTTTATTAAATCGAATTTGTTTTAGTTTGTTGGTTTTTTTTCTAAACATCTGAGTACAATTATTTTCTAACTTATAATTTGTTTATAATTTATGTGTTATTGTATGTAAAAAAAAACAACGATTACAAAATTCGTTTTTAGGGTGATATTCACCGGAATCTACACATTTGAATCAGCTGTTAAAGTGATGGCACGAGGTTTCATTTTATGCCCGTTTACGTATCTTAGAGATGCATGGAATTGGCTGGACTTCGTAGTAATAGCTTTAGCGTGAGTTTTATTATTATTTTAAATGTTTATATTATCAAAAAATCGTCAATCTTTCATTTTCTTTATCATTTACTTTAAACATTAAATAATTTTTAATGGAAAATTTAAAAAATATGAAATTTAACTAGTTGACTACTTATTTGTATTCATTATAATCTGTTTTATTTTTTTGTTTATATCAACAAAATGTTCATTAATTTGCCGAAGTAATTTAAATGTATACACACATTCCCGAATTATATATAGAAAAGATATACTCCTTTGTTTTCGATTTTCCTTTTCCTCAACCCCACCTTTTAAAAACATTGAACAGAAAGTCGTATATAATAATCATTAGTTTTCTAAATGTATTTAATTAATGAGAATTTATAAAAAAAAACAAAAAATATAAAAAAGCCAATTATTATATACAAAAAGTAGTTTTTGTTTTTCTTTTAATTTGTATTTGATACTTACGAGAAAAGAAAGAAAACAATAATTAATAATATCGCATATATAATCATATAAATATTTATCTCAATATAAATCATAGATAATTTGATTATATTATTTTCAATTATATTTTCTTTTTAAATTTTAAAATAAAAATAAAAAATATATTTTTATTCATTTTTTCAATATTTGAATTGCTTAACAAAAAGTGAAATGCTTATTAACATAAAAATTTAAATGATTAATAATTTCTTATATTATTTACTAAATTCAAATTATATATATTAAAAAAGTATTTCTAAGCAATTAAAACGAAATAAAATTGTACTTTTACAATAATTAAATTAAAGTAATATTCAAATTCGTTCACTTTTTGTTAAACATTTTTCATTTCATCATTTGCCGAAAAACAAAAACAAAAAACAAAATAAATCTTATGAAAACGATTCTTTCGTATTCGTAATTTTGCTAATTCAAATTGTACATAAATATTGAAATTTATATATAAAATACGTATTTTTTTAATTTCTTTAATAACAAACAAACAAACAAACGATTTAGTTATGTGACCATGGGTATAGATTTAGGTAATCTCGCAGCTTTGAGAACATTTAGGGTACTGCGAGCTCTTAAAACCGTAGCCATTGTGCCAGGTAAAATTTTCGAAATTTAAATAATAATTTATTATGTATTTTCTTTTTTTTTATTAATTTATTTATTAATAATAATGGACTAAACTGTAATTGATAGGTTTGAAAACCATTGTCGGTGCTGTTATTGAATCTGTAAAAAATCTACGCGATGTGATAATTTTGACAATGTTCTCCCTATCGGTGTTTGCACTGATGGGCTTACAAATTTATATGGGTGTTCTAACACAAAAGTGCATTAAAAAATTTCCCCTCGATGGGAGCTGGGGTAATTTGACAGATGAAAACTGGAAGCTACACAATGAGAATTCCTCCAATTGGTATACAGAAGACGGTATAGCGTATCCTTTGTGTGGTAATATATCTGGAGCGGGGTATGTTTTTATGGATTCCCAATAGAATATTTGAAATTTATTTGAAAATATAAATTAGACTAAATCATTGATATTTTATTCATGTTAGACAATGTGACGATGATTATGTGTGTCTGCAAGGCTTTGGTCCGAATCCGAATTATGGATACACTAGTTTCGATTCATTCGGTTGGGCTTTTCTATCTGCCTTTCGCTTAATGACCCAAGACTTTTGGGAGGATTTGTACCAGCTCGTTTTGAGAGCGGCCGGTCCATGGCATATGTTGTTTTTTATAGTCATCATCTTCCTAGGTTCATTCTATCTTGTGAATTTGATTTTGGCCATTGTTGCCATGTCTTATGACGAATTGCAAAAGAAGGCCGAAGAAGAAGAGGCTGCTGAAGAGGAGGCCATACGTGTAAGTACTTTGTTTTTAGTCGGTTTCAGATATTATCAATTTCCAATTTTGGTTTGGTCTGTGCAAAATTCGAATTGAAAATATTTGACTTACCGATTTGAATTTGAATTTCAGTTTAAATTTGAATCGAATTTAGAAAGTTCGTTCTTGTCTTGAATTTGATTTAATTGATGTCTAATTATTATTATTATTATTATTATTATTATTATTATTTCTCTAATAAAAAATAAAAATTAAAACAATTAAAATTGAGAATAACATTAAATTGAACATGAAAAAGAAAAAAAAGATAAATACTACAATATTCTTCTCAGTAAATGTTTTGTTTTACTTTTTATTTTTTGTTATTCCTTTTATTATATTATAAGTAATTATTGTTGTTATTACAATTACAATTGTTATTAAATTAAATTATTCTTTTGCCTTTATTAAACATGTCTTTTAGCGTGTAATTTTGTAATATTCGAACATTTTATAAGCCAAATGGTTGTTTTAATATTTTTAATTTTTAATAGAACAGAAATTATTTACTTATTAGAAACGATAAATATGGAAGGCTGTTGTCGCAAATAAAAAAAAAATATATATAATGAAAACAGAAAACCATTTTTTTTTTTTTTTTTTTTTGTTTGATGATTTTTTCATTTGGAATGGCTGAATTATTTGAAAAGCAATCAATCGACTACTAAACAATAATTTTATTACTTTGCTTAAAGTTTGATAAAATACTTAATATTGAAAAGCAGTTTAATGTTGTTGCGTTTTTGAAAATAAAATACTTGAAAACCAAATTAATATGTTATTATTATTTACTTTTCATAATTAACATATTATTATAGGAAGCGGAGGAAGCGGCAGCAGCAAAAGCAGCTAAATTGGAAGAGCGGGCCAATGCGGCAGCTCAAGCAGCTCAGGATGCAGCTGATGCCGCCGAGGCAGCACTGCACCCCGAGATGGCCAAGAGTCCAACTTACTCTTGTATTAGCTATGAACTGTTCGTTGGCGGCGAAAAGGGCAATGACGACAACAATAAAGAAAAAATGTCCATACGCAGCGTCGAAGTGGAATCGGAGTCGGTGAGCGTTATACAAAGACAACCAGCACCTACAGCACACGCAACTAAAGTCCGTAAAGTTAGTACGGTAAGTACAACGCAGCTGGCTAATGTGCTTTCAAGTTCCTCTTTTTTTTTCTTTCTAACTTCCTCTACTATTATCTATATATCTCTAAAATGCGATTTGTTTTTTTATTATTATATTTCTATTTAAACTCTCTTCAGTTTCTATTTAAGTTTATTTATAATTTCAACTTTACGTTATATTTCATTTTATGTATTTAATTTCAACTTTATATATTATTTTCATTTTTTTTACCAACATTTTCATTTAGGTTTTGGGACAAAGAAAATTTATTTATTTACTTATTTATTTATTTATTTCAAAACCTTTTGAATAGATTATGAAATTAAAAGAAATCCTACAAAAAAGTAGACTCCCAAATTTTTTCTTTAGTATTGCTCTTGAATGTCGCATGATTGTTGTAATTTTACAAGAAATATTTAAAAATATTGTTCACAAATTGATTTAAAACTATTAACCAATGAAAACAATGAGATATTTATACATACATAAGAACAAGAAATATTTAATTAAAGTTAAATAGTTTAGAGGACAATTATATAGAAAAAGCAATAAAAACGCATACCACACATTTACAAAATTCTTGCAACACATACATATGTAACTGTAAAATTCTGTTTTCTGTACACAGTTCATAAATGTTTTCGAAACGAATTAAACTCTTTTTGATAATTTAATATATTTGCTCATATTATGGTTTTTCCTGTATGAAAGAGTTTTATCATTATAACATTATTACAGATAAAAATAATGATATAATTTTCTCCAAACTATTATGATAAAAATTATTTAAAAAATAATATTTTGCAAATGTGTGTTATGCAATTTTTAAAAATATGTACTTTATTGTTTTCATTTTTATAATATAACTCCGAAGTTATAAAATGTTCTCTTCAGCAGAACATAAAATGTTTATGTTTTAGCATGTATTTGATTGCATTTAAAAAAATGTTGTTGGTGTGGTAGATTTAAAAAAGCCTAAATTATTTCAACTTTTAAAGTTTTGCTTTGCCAGCTTAGATTTTGAATTTTAAGTTTTGAGCACTAAAGAGTTTAATATAAATTTGTTTACGCAGTGGAAATGTCTGGTGACTGAAAATACGCATGAATTTTAACTATTTATAAATAAGACTAAAGGATAATTCATATTATGCAATTCGAAAAGAGCTATAATATATAATGGGATAAAATACGTAAATGATCTGCATATTGGTGAAATATTCTTTATTTTTTAAGAAATTTTTATAATTTGATAATAACATTAAACCAAGTAATTTCGTCCTTTCAGTATTTAGGAATTAAAATTTCATTTTTTATTTTTTTTTCTTATGATTTAAAAAAAACGACATAATTATTGATACAGCACGCAGTAGCTCAGACTACACATAATCGATAGTTAAACTAAGCTTAAATCACAAGCTGCGTTCAATTTTCAAAGAAGTACACACTGTTATTAACTCTTTTACAGGGAGATTTAAAATAAAAATTTAAAGTAATTGAAATGATTTTTTTTTAATTAATATACAGTAAAGTGCCTCGATTTGTATGACGACAAAAAATTTTGCAAATGTACGCCCTTAAAATTAAATACTGATATGTTATAAACTATGCCGGAAAAAATAAAAATGGACTTCATTTAAGAAATTGCTTATATATTATTTAATTTTTCATCAAAATGATAATATAATTAATTTAACAATTAATATTATATGTATTAATTGAATTCTACAATTAATTAAATATTTCCTTCAATAAAAACACACGGACTTTAATATAATTATTTATTTAATTATTAAAAATATTTAAATATTATAAAATTAGTAAAATTAGACGAAAAAATATGAAAACTCCAAATTTGATTGAGAAAAACGAAAATTGCTACATATATTCATCTTAACACCCTGTTAAAATCAACGTTAATCAAAAATATAAATCTGATTTTTCTAACCCTTAACCTCGAATATCTCATGTAAATCACATGAGTTTATCTGTAACTTTCAATAAGATGTATAATATGAAAAGACGAAACTATATGCCAATTTTCGTATCCCTCCAACACAAATTGGTAATGTACCCTTATTAAGTAGAATTTACATTAATATACGCATGTATGTTACACATTGAATATATGTAATATTTCGGTAAGTTATATTTGTATGGCATATTCTTATTTCATTTCTGTGGGACGTTCCAGTAAATATTTTTATATTATCCTATCTCAGTTCCTTTGCTTTGAACCAAAAATGGTTTTTGAAATTGAATCTAACCTCCGGTACCAATAACGAGAATATCTACAAAAGTTTTGAAACGATTAATAAACTCATCAAGTGTTTAAAATTCGTACTGTCCAAATAATTTTTATTAAACACGTCTCCGGAAACTAAGAAATCATGTACATACAATATTTCGTATTACTGTTTTTTTTTATAAATATAATGAGCCCAAACAGTTGAAAATGGTTAGAAATTGACAAAGTTATTTTATTTCTATATTTTTTATTGACAAGTTTTTTATTTTTCTTTGCACTTTTTTAAAAGCTGTAGATTTTTGTTAAAAAATTGTAAACCAATTAGAAAGCTAACTACACTAATTAACAATATAATTAAATTTCAATATAAAATGATTTAATAATTTTATTGAAAAATTATTTGGAATATTTTTTTTAATCCCCAAATTATTTCAATTCAATTATTTGATTTTGGTGAGTTTTTCGATCACAATTTTTATAAAAAAATTACAACATATAATTGACATATCGTGAACTCATTTTTTTTAATTAGATTTTATTCTCGTAAAATTAAAATTTTAGAAAAATTATCTGTGATTTTTTTTTTAATATTTGAATATTTCGGACACTTTTCATTGTAATTTAGATTTAAGAGTGTCATTGAAAAGGATGCATTCCATGCTATTGCTATATATGTATTCATTAAACTCTTTAGTAAATATTAACATTTTGAGATCACCTGTTCATAATAGGTTAAGTTAATATTTATGACAAATAAATAGTTAGTTAAGTATGTAAATGTTTCCAAAAGCATAAATTTATCAAAAAACTATAAATTCTTTTAAAACGGCTCTCTTTTATTTGATTATTTACGCGGTTTTAAAAGAATTTATTATATTTTTTATAAATTCATTGATATTTAAGTATAATAAATATTTCTATACAACTTATTTACTAAAATTGCTGATTTAACCTTTTGGGAACCAAACGTATAAAATTGATTCTTTTGCTGTTTTAGGGTTAATATCTGTAATTTTCAATAACATCCAATGGTATCTTAAAATCCAATATATGTTGAAAAATTTCCGTTATATATAAAATGATCAGTTCAAATAAAGAAAATATGAAAAAAAAAAACATTTAATAAAATCTTAATATTCCCCGAAGAAAAAGAGATGAAACAATTATTTGAATGAACATTCCAGATGTTAGCATGTCTCTATTATATTTTGAAGTTCATTTTTTTACAACAAAACTTCTGATAATGCTATTGAAAGAAATCCGCATTTTTAAAGGCATTTTAAAAAATTTTCAGCTCACGGAAAAAAAACATTCGGATGTAATATTTTGGGAATCATATAAAAACTTATTAATCTTCACTTCTAGAGGGGTACATTTTCAATTTTTTTTTTTTTTTTTTTTTTTTTTTTGTGAGGCACTTTAATACACACAAGCAAAGAACTAAAATATTTAGTAAAATAATACATATTTATATATTTGTTATACATTGTTATTTATTTGAAGTTTTATTGCCTTGCCTTCCAAAATGCCTGTTACTACTTCTAATTATGATTATTATTATTCTATAAATTGGCTTTAAAATTTTTTATTAAATAGTTCCCTAAAGCCCCAAATTAACTAGATGAGCCTTTAAAAGCTAATTTGTAATAAATAATAAATTTTTATTGAACTCAATGTAATGAAAATAAATTATATCCAGAATTACAAATTGGCTTTGCTCCAACGTTGCTCAGGTAGGTTCTTACAAATAATATATAAAATTTGTCCTAGACAACATATACATATTTATAAAAAATTGGCTTGAAAATAGAAATAAAAAATACACAAAATACTTATGTCAATTCCCGAATTTTGAATTGTAGGAATATTAATAAAAATTTTGAAAAACTAAGCTAAAGGTTCGATTCACCAAGCTTTTCTCTTTAGTTCTTTTGTTAATGACAATAATTTGAATAGTAAAATCTAATTTCAAATAATTTATTTTTAATAAGCATTATAAATAACAGTACACAAAAAAGATCTTATGTTCGTCCTTTAGCTGTAATATGAATAAGAGAAGAAAACGAAATTCAAAAGTTTAATCCATTATTGCGTATAAGTAATATAATAATTACATATATATACATATAACTCATACGTCAGAGGTGAAAACCTTAGAACATTAAACATACTATGCTAATTAATGAAATGGTGTTCCGTTATACGATTCAAATTCTATAATATTATAATAAAGAACATATGCACAAATAAATTCACTTTGTCTAAAATAGTCTAACCAAAAAAAAAATCAATTTGCAAAACTTATTGTTTTGAAATTACTTTTTTACTATTCAATTTAATTAAGATTTCTTACTAAAACATATTTTTTTCCGATTGCCAAAATAAGAGTTGATGAATAATAACAACATGGTGGCTTCCTATTGAATTTTCCCCAGTAGATGTATTTAGCATTATTTTTTATTTTATTTAGTAAATTTGTTATTTAACTAGTTAAATGTAGTTTTATAAAATTGATATTTTAGCTTGTTAAAAACATAAAAAAAAAAATTAAAAAAAAAACCTAATTAAAAATTTTTAATCAAAATGTTGTAAAAAAATAAAATCACCTTTTCGAAAAATGTTCCCTTCTTTAGAAAAAAAATGACACTCACTCTACACATTTAATGTTTTTTTAGTAATAAATTAATATTTACAGAAAAAAAATACTATGATTTGAATTTATGATTTTCTTTTTCTTCTTCTATATACTCTTTTTTAATTTTTTGTTTTGGTATAAAAAAAAAAACTTAGACTTCCTTATCCTTACCTGGTTCACCATTTAACATACGCCGGGGATCACGTAGTTCACATAAGGTAAGATGAAAATTACATTCCAAAAGAATTTAAAATATCATAAATATTTAAAAGAAACCCGACAACACAAAACATAA
This sequence comes from Protocalliphora azurea, assembly GCA_932274085.1. Taxonomy (NCBI): domain Eukaryota; kingdom Metazoa; phylum Arthropoda; class Insecta; order Diptera; family Calliphoridae; genus Protocalliphora; species Protocalliphora azurea. The sequence goes on from OW026523.1 coordinate 189,699, forward strand.
TTTGCACACTTGCTGAAATCTCAGCTTTTACACTATAGAAACCTTAAATATTTAATACTTATATATATAAAAATAATTATTAATAAAAAAAACACACTTGGGGTTGTAATTCATTAAAAAAAATCACACATTTAAAACTGCACAATCGTCATTATTTGCCATTGAAATCATTTATTAAAATATGAGATTTATCTAAACAAGAGTTTGGATTGCATTCAGTAATCTACTACGTATACCATAACATTTAATGAGCAATTAGAGTTTTCAATTATTATTGCATTTAATATAATGCATAACTTATTTTGAAAGAAAATAATTGTAGAACTTTTAAAGTTATCAGCATTAATCAGTAATTGTATACTAGAAATTGCAATAAAACATCATTAATTACAATCACATGTAAACTTAAGTAATTGAAATCACCCAACTTACTAATATAATCATATAAATCATATCATATTAAAAAATTCAATTTTTTGTTTCGGAAATATTAATTTTCACTGCCATACGATGTCAAAGTATTTTTATAAATATTATTAACATTCATACAACAGTTTTCTTGTTTATACAACTAAAATTTCGATAGTTTTTTTTTGCAAATCTAACAGTAAAACTAAAGCTTTATTCGAAGAGAAAAAAATAAAAAATAAAAAAAATTACCTGCCAGCAAAATCACTCAATGCAAAATCGACCAAAGCAAATTAAAAAAAAAACACAAAATCACTCACTTACAATGCCCTAATGTCCATGGACTTTACGATAATTTCTGGTACGAAAATAATTACATTATATCGAGGGCATATATTCAAAATTCTCGATCTCAGGTTAGATGTTATTATATTCCCTATGATATAAATTGCAAATAAAAATTCATAGTTTTTCCAATTTTATCAACGTTTTTGTATCTCTCTATCTTACAAAATAAATATTTTATTTTTATTTTTTAGTGCAAACTCTGAGTAACTATTTTATTTTTTGACAACTTAAATATAACATACACCAATTCTGATTAATTATATTCTTGATAAGGAAATTATTCATGCACAATTTTAAAACTTTTAGTCTTTTCTTCTAAACGATAAATAATATTAACAACAAAATTATTATTTTATTTGTATGGGAGTACTACCTCAGCCACTATCCCAAAATAAAGTAACCTATTTGAATTATATATATATATATATATATATATATATATATATTTACTTTATACATATATATATATATATATATAATTACAAAAAAAAAAACGCAAAATTTTTTTTTTCGTATGAAATTTTTATGGGAATTTTTGGGTGATTTTTCATTGGGTAATTTTGCTGGCAGCCAACTAATTTCCCTTGCAAGCTATTTGATGAAGTTTAAATCCATTACACAAAATTCAAGCAAACATTATTCGCAGTCTTTATTTAGTTTAGGTCTCTGTTCTCAACAACTTCCATTCATCTTCTCATACATCGTATCATTATTATACATTAACCAGCATAAAATATATGATGATATTATTATAATTATTTGGAAATTTCCTTAAAAAAAATTTATAAAAATGTGTATATATATATATATATATATATATATATATATATAACTGTCAATAACTGCTATATATATATATATATATATATATATATATATATATATACAGCATAAAATATATGATGATATTATAGTTATTTGAAAATTTCCTTAAATATATATATATATATATATATATATATATAGTAGTTATTGATAGACGATATTAAGGCAAATTAAACCTAGGTGTGTTGGCTGACTATAGCCAGTAGCTTTTATTAACTAAATGAAGAATTAATAAAAAGAGAATGAAAAACCATGGTACAATTATTAATTCTTCATTTGGTTAATAAATGCTACTCGTACTAAATAAATAAATAACAAAAATTTTCTGTTTGCAATAGTCAGCCAACACACCTAGGTTTAATTTGCCTTGATATCGTCTATCAATAACTGTTATTGGATGAGTTCTACACCTTCCGACCAGTCATTAGTGTTATAATTTTGGGAAAAAATCTTAGGGCGATTCCAAAAAATGTGTTATTGAAGACATGTTGCACTAGTAATATGATAGATTTTCAACGATTTATCATATTGCGAATATTTATTGTTTAATTTAACGTTTTCTCTAAGTGCGATAAACGTAACAAAGTTCCTATTTCAATATCATTTAGTGTTTAAATAAATGATAGATTCTTTATTAACAGTTGTATATTTAGTGCTATGAATATTTAATCCTTAATTTTTTCTTTACTGACAGAAGAAAAACTTTCGTTCAGAAAGATTTGCCAAAGCCAAGATTTCAAAATCAGTATTACTTTTGTTACCATATGGACCCTAGAGTGGACAAAGTAGCTCTTACCTAGAAATAAAAGTTTTTGAAGAAAAATACTTTCTATGTATTGTGAAACTCGAAAATTATATAGTGACACTGCTTTTTATAATGATATTTTAAACAAAGAATAAGCATTCAAAATTAGAGTCTCAAATCCACATCGCAATATTAAAGCGAGTTGTGTTTTGTACTAAATCGCGTTGATCGTAAACCCACATGTAAGAATTGTTAGAAAAATGTTTAAAATAAAATTAGTTATTGCAAACAAGAAATTATTTTAGTCGTTGTAAAAGAACTATATTTTTAGACTTTCAAAGTTAAAAAAAAAACAAGAAAGAATAGGAAGAAGCTAAAATAAAAGATAAATTTAGACTCACAGAGGCCTTACAGGTATTACTGCATACAATATATGGCTAAAATGGTGGTATAAAAACAAAGTAAACTCTTATTTGAAGACTTTTCATTTTAAAAACATCAAAAAATCCAAAATAAAGTTGTTCATATTTAAAAATAAATTTATTCATGTTTATGGATCGTTCACACTTACGAGTGTTCACGTTTCCGCGAGTGCACTGTATATATATGTTAGTAATAACTTCGATTCTAATTAACTTCCATCTTTTTTCTTATAGTCGTATACTTTATTACTTACTTCAAAATTTTTCCATATAAATACACCCTACAAACTTCAGAGCCAATGCGGCACCTGTTAGCGACATTCTATCACACTAATATTTTGCACACTATTTTTTTACATAAAAAAGAATAATCCTAGGGGGATTTACGGTCGAAATTCGAAAGTCGGCTTTTTCTGCAATAGTATGATGTACATATGTATTATGTATGTACTCGTATAGACAAATAAAAAATATTTCGACTGAAATTGTATTTTATTTACTTATTCATTTAAAAGAAATCACTTTAAATGTTTTTCTTTTCTTTTATTAATTAACTACGCACTTTTATTATTACAATTACATTTACATATATTTATTATTTTTTCTAATCTATCTAAATATCTATTAAATCTACTTATGTACTGTAAACCTATTTATAATAGATATGTAGTCACTTTTAATTTTTCCATGTATCCATATGTATCCAGTTTTTATTTTTTAAAGCATTTTTATTTTTATTTATTTACTTATTTATTTTTTTTTATTAATCAACGTCGTGTTTATATTTTTGTGCGAGTATTTTTTTCGTATTTTGACATTTTCGATTTCATGTACTTAATATCATGTGTATAAATATTTAGAAAATTGTTTATGTTCAATATGAATCTTTAGCATCTTTGCTCTATATAAATAAAATATTTTATTCGAAAACCGAATCAAACTAAAAAATAATTCTTTAATATTAATCAGTGTGCTTCTTTTCTGTTAAATAAAATACTGAATAAAATATTTTAATTTAATTTATTTAGAATATATATATATATATATATATATATATATATATATATATAATTCACTAATATAAATTATTTATCTTTTGTATTTGTTTAGTTTTAATTTTTAATTGAGATTTTGTTTGAAATTAAATACCTATTTATTTTTGTTTTAAATTTTTATTCAATTAATAATCACGACTCCTAAATTTTGTTTGATTTTGGTTTTGTATAAAATACAACAATAACAAACAATTCAAAATATGTTTTAAATAAGAAAAATAAAAATAAAAATCACTACATCAATTCAATTCAATTCTTATATAATTTATAATTATAAATCATCATAATATTTTTGCCACTATTCACCACTTGTTCTACCCTAAATGTGTGTTAAAATGTAAAGCAACTACTAACGAAAAGTTCAAATAAAAAAACACCTCAGTATACAATACGAAATGGGCGTGGACGTTTTGGTATACCGGGTAGCGATCGTAAGCCTTTGGTTTTGTCAACATATCAGGATGCCCAACAACATTTGCCATATGCTGATGACTCGAATGCCGTGACACCCATGTCTGAAGAGAATGGTGCCATTATAGTACCAGTTTACTATTGTAATTTAGGTAAGAACTTTTTTTAATTTTAAATATTTACATACTTACATTGGTATGTATATTATTATTTATTTATTTGTCTCATTCGAATTTTGTGATTTGAAAAGGTTCTAGACATTCCTCATATACCTCGCATCAATCAAGAATCTCGTATACATCACATGGAGATCTTTTGGGTGGTATGGCAGCTATGGGAGCCAGCACGATGACAAAAGAAAGTAAATTGCGTAGTCGCAATTCCCGCAATCAGTCAATAGGTGCCTCAAATGGTGGTACACAATATGTGGATAATAATCACAAGGAACACCATCAGCGAGAATATGTGAGTGTTTATTAACCGATCTACTTAATACTAGGTAAATAATTTATCATTATTTATTTTTAGGAAATGGGTCAGGAGTACACAGATGAATCTGGCAAGATTAAACACCACGACAATCCTTTTATCGAGCCCGTCCAAACTCAAACAGTGGTAGACATGAAAGGTTAAATTGAATTAATAATTGTTTCATTTGCTTATTTTCTTAATTATTTTTCTGGCTTGTTGAATATATTAGTAACTAATACGATATATATTTTTGTTTATGTTACTTTTATGCAGACGTAATGGTCCTAAATGATATAATCGAACAAGCCGCTGGTCGGCATAGTCGTGCTAGTGACCGAGGTGGTAAGTTTTATTTGTTTAATTCCGTTTATAAAAAAATGATGTGTTTTGCTTTTTATTTGATTTATATTTTTCATTTATATTTATTATAATTGTATGTGTTAAAAAAAAAACATAAAATTATGAACAAAATTAATTCGGCATTAACAATTAATTACTTTCTGTTGTAAATACAAATTGTGTTTCAATTTTCTTTTCATTTTCTTTATAATTATATACACTTTTCCAACAAAAACCTATTTATATTTTTTTATACTTAAATATATGTATATTTGCGAATAAATTATATTTATATAATATTTACTACTAAATACTAGTCATTGGTCTTTGTTGTAAATATCAGTTATAATCATTTTTGAATTTGAAAATGAGTTTTACAAAAAAAAAAAAAAAACTTTATTTAATTTATCAAAATCGCTAAAAAAAAAGTTTTTAATTTTAAAACAAAATTCGTTTTTATGACATGATCTATAATAAATTACCTAATGCATTGGAATGTATAATATACTTTATTTAAATTTATTATTTGTAATTAACATTTTATTTTCCTAAAGCTTGACTTTTCTTTTAAAAAGCTAATAAAAATTTAATACAAATCACATGTTAAGAATGAATTATATGTTTTATGTTCTACATTTGTTTGTGTCTTTTTGTTTTGTTTTTTTAATTTAAAATTTTAAAAGAGGTTTTCTATAATCTAAAGAGTAATCTAAAATATTGCCAAAAGGTTTAATTAAATGCAGGCATGCAATTTTTTTTTTTTTGTAAATTCAAAAATTCCCTTTCAATATTTTAAAATTTAATTCCTTATTCTATTTTTCTATATTTTTAGTTTATTTTCTTAAGCCTATACAACTTTAACTAATTTTATTATTATTCCCCCTTTTAAAATGACTTCTTTGACTCGTCCATTTTTTGCCTTAAATGGTGATGCTAAACAAAAAATATATATATATAAACAAAAAAAAAAAAAAAAAAAAAAAAATACTCCACATTGAAAAAAAAACTGAATTTGAATTTCATAACAAAACACATATGCTCACATACAGCCTACAAAATTCAATTCAAATTTACTCTAACTCGTACTTAATTTGATTCAAACTCAATTCTACTATCCATCATAAATTATCGCTAGTACTTTCTACATATCTACTTAAATATACAACAAACACTTAAAATAACATTTATATTTATTTTTGGTTTTTCTTTCTTCATTCAAATCAATCAGTAGTAGTTTAAATATAACAAAAACACCTTAACAAAAAGCTCTTAATGCAGCTACAGCTCAGCAACTTAATGAAAGCTTTTAAGCCAAATAAAAATGCACCTGCTTCAAGCAGAACTTAAAACTATTTCAATTTATAATTACAATATAATAAAAATACAATTAAATTTAAATTTACAAAATTAAAAAAAAAAGTTGCTGTTTATCATTTAATAAAACAATCAATCACCTTTAAAGCTCGTTTTTTTCTAAAAACTTTTAAGCTTTATTTTGTTCTTTAACTTTAAACTGAAATTAAAGCAAAAAACTACCCCTTTTATTTATTGATTATTGTTTTTTATTTTTTTTTTAATTTTTTTTTGTTTAATCTTTAATATAAAGCAAAAAACAAAAAAAAAACTAAATATTTTAAAATTTATTAATTTATTTGTTGTTCTTTGTTTCTTTTTCTTAAATATTCTTGTTATATTTTAAAGAAAGTAGTAGAATTTATTAGTTGCATGACTTTATCGATTAATTTAACTGAATTAAAATATTAAGTAGAAATCATATATTTCTTTCTTACTTTGTCAAATTTAATTGAAATTTATTTGAACGATTGATGAGATCGCATGCTTTAGAAAAAAAAAACTTATTTATTTTAATTAATGTAATTGTGTTAGTTAGTACGTAAAATTAGTTGGTAGACAATAACAGCATTTACACTGTGCTACAATAAAAATAATATTTTTCAAGTTAACGGTAGTTCGACAGGTTCGTTTTTAAAATATTATGTAATATTAAAAAAATATTAAATAATTTTGGCGTTTTTCAAAATAGACAGATTATGTTTATTGTTTTTTACACACTAACGAAGAACAATTTCTATATTTTGTCAAAATCATTATAATTTAAACAAATATTCCGAAAGCTCAATTGTTGGAAAACAATAACTTTCAAAAAAAAAAAAAAAAAAAACAACCAGTTTATATCATAAAATCTGTCAAACTTTTTTTGATAATAACTCTATATATTTTTAAATATCTACAATTTTCTCTATTGGCCCCTTAATGTCACATTAGACAAATGTTTTTAATAAAAAAAATATTTATTTCAAGTAAATCAAAAATGAAGTATATTATTTTTTATTTCATTTAAAATTAAACAAACATTTGCTAAAATATAATGGTTGATTCCCTTAATTAATCAAATACATAAATAACTAATGTGATCGTAGTTTTAGTTAACTTGATATTTGCTTTTAATTTTGCAGCTTATTTTTAATTTGATGTGAAATGTTCCATTGTTTTAAATAAATTATTTAATCTTTAAAAATATCTTAATATACATTTTTTATTAAAAGTGTGAATTTAGTATTCAAAGGCTGCAAAATTATTACGAAATAACAAATATAAATGGTTAATACTCAAAGGGCACTTTATCTATATATTAAAATAACCATCGACCATATCTAATTATAAATTTATAAGTACTAAACAGTCCTCAATATTTTATTCTTGACACAGTTTATTAGTTAAAGTTGATAGTATGTTTGTACCCACCATCAAAATAGACGGAGGGAATAATGATTTTGTCATTCCGTGTATAACATGTTGAAATAATCATCTAAGACCCCATAAAGTTTATATATTTTGGTTCCTCGTAGAAGTCTAACACCATCTAGTTATGTCCGTCTATCCATTTGTGTGTCTGGGGACGAAATTTGCCTTAAATATTTATCTCACATAAGGTTTGTTTTGTGAAAAATGTAACTCCATTTAACACAGTCCGCCAATATCTCTCAAACAGAAGCATCAACACCAACAAAATTTTATATAAATATTTCAAAGATCGATGCAAACTCGGAAACTAAAAATGAGCGTCATCCGTCAACCTTACCGTCTATCTCACATATAAGATGAAATTTTAAATTATAGTGGCATAAAAAAAAAGTTACAGATGGTGGGTATAATAAATTCGACCAAACCGAATATAACATTCTTAGTTGTTGTTTTTTTTTTTTTTTCTTTTCAGTAAAAATTATATTATTATTTTAATTTTATATATATATATTGTTTTTAGACGCCCAGTAATAATAAAAGTAGTTTCTTTGCTATTAACTGGAGCAAATTAGTAAAACAAACAACATATAATTATTACTCTTTAATACATAAATGTTGTTTAAATAAGTAAACCTAAATCTAATCTGCTTAGAAATATTTGCTAGCCACTTTAGTTGAAACAGTATAACAGTATAAATGTGTTTTTGAATACTTACTTAATTCATTATTGAAAATATTACTAAATATCATTATTTCTAGAGACGTCTAAATGTCACAATGTGTGAAATGTGTTTTGCTCGATAAATTTTTTAAAAAGTTTAATTAAAAAACAAAAAGAAAATATATATATATACCCTTTAAATGTTGCCTCTACCTATTTATATAATATGATAACAATTTAAAAGAAATAATAAAACATAAAAAATGAAACAGTTTTATTAGAAAACGAAATTGAAACAAAAAACGGCAGAGTCAAAGTATGTCAAAATTCACTAATTCGCAATTTTACGGTACAGTCTCCGTTTATTATTTTCCCACAGAGGACGATGATGAAGATGGTCCAACGTTTAAAGATAAGGCACTCGAATTTATACTAAAGTGTATAGACATCTTTTGTGTGTGGGACTGTTGTTGGGTATGGTTAAAGTTTCAAGAATGGGTCTCCTTCATTGTGTTCGATCCCTTTGTGGAATTGTTTATTACACTGTGTATCGTGGTCAATACAATGTTCATGGCCATGGATCATCATAACATGAATACCGAATTGGAAAAAGTCTTGAAAAGTGGAAACTACGTAAATATCTACTAAATTTATGAAAAGTTAATTATAAATTTAAAAATTTTATTTTACAGTTCTTTACTGCCACCTTTGCCATAGAAGCCACAATGAAACTGATGGCCATGAGTCCGAAGTACTACTTTCAAGAGGGTTGGAACATATTCGATTTCATTATTGTAGCTTTGTCACTGTTGGAATTGGGTCTTGAAGGTGTTCAGGGCCTGTCTGTTTTGAGAAGTTTTCGCTTGGTAAGATTTTATTTTCATTCATTTTAATTTATACTTGATTTTCTTACAGTGAATTTTTGTTTGTTTTGTCGAGAAAAATCGTACAAAGAATTAAAAACCTAGAAGTTTTAATCAAAAATTCTACGAGATTAAAATTATAACATAACATATCTTAAATAACTTTTAAAACTTCGTACTAAAAATTCCAGCTTCGTGTTTTCAAATTAGCCAAATCGTGGCCCACATTAAATTTATTAATATCTATCATGGGCCGAACAGTGGGCGCTTTAGGCAACTTGACTTTCGTCTTGTGTATTATAATCTTCATATTCGCCGTGATGGGCATGCAATTGTTTGGCAAAAATTATACAGGTATTAAGAAAAATGCCACCTTCTTCAAATATTTACCAAAAAAAATATATATATATATATATATATATATATATTTCAATTTTATACTTTTTTTCCTTAAAAAAGCCTTTACTCTTTTTCAATAAATTAATTTTATTTTTTTTTTTAATAAAAACACTTAAGATTTATTTATTTTAAAATAAAACTCAGCTTTAAGCACGTACTTTTTCCAAAAAATATTGAATTTTTTTCCTTTAAGAAACTATAAAAACGTAGCTGGATTTGAAATTTAATTGATTAAGAAATACAAATATATATAGAACCAAAAACGATTAAGAGATCTTTTTGCAAAGACATGTTATCATATGAATGGGCATGTATAAGCTGCGCCTATTCTATTTTTTTTATTATAAACATACATACTTACATAAAAACACACTTATCTACAAAAACAATCTTATTTTATATTTGAATTTTTAATTAATTATTTTTATCTATACTTATGTACTTTTTTAACTACAAAAATATTTTCCTATGCTTTGCCCGGCTTAAATTAAAACTAATCAAAAATCAAACAATGTGCAAATAAATATAACACCTTCATCACACTTGATTATTATATTATAAATTAATATATAAAATCAAAATTTATCACAAAAAATGTACAAAAACCGAAAACCCACTCCCGGCAAACGAAATCAAATCGAATCAAACCAAATCAATGAAATAAATTGCGATTACCGAAAAACAACAGCTTCGTGTATTTAAATTGGCAAAATCTTGGCCTACACTGAATTTGCTCATTTCGATTATGGGCCGTACAATGGGTGCATTGGGTAATCTAACATTTGTACTTTGCATTATCATCTTCATATTTGCCGTTATGGGAATGCAACTTTTCGGAAAGAATTATCACGGTAAGTAGTCTGAATGTCACAATAACAAACAAATAATTTTGCACCTCTAAATTTTCAAATGAGACAAATTTATTAATAAAAATATTCAACGTATTTAAATGTGATGAAAAAAAATTATATCAAATGTGTTTGTGGTTATTTTTATTTTTGTTTGTATTGATTGTCTTATGTCGTGTTAAATTAATTAAATTGCTAATTTATAGTTTCATGATGGTCATCTTTGTTAAAGCATTAAAAGCTAATCAAAACACAGAACCAGTTACATTTGGGGTGAACATTTTAAAAGCTGTCTTATATTAAAAAACAAAAAAAAAAGTAATGTTAATCGGATAAATATTCGTTGATGGAAAATTTCAAATTTTTGATATACATTAATTAATAATTATATTTAAGTTATAATTATGACAGTTGTTAATAACTTTATTAGTAATCATATAATGACCAGAATTCGTTCAACATTAATATCAATATAAGAAATTATACTGATAAATTCTAGCTATATAGACTTATTTCTCCTTTAAAGATAACATTTATATTCAGAACTTTATGTTGAACTTGAAATTTGAAAATGTTTATAAAAAAAAAGCTATTGTTTTAAATGATTTGGTCAACGTAGATTTTAAGTTAGTTTCCGCATGATAATTCTCTGTTAATATATGTACATATTTCAATCCATTATTCATCAATAAAATGATCTGGTTTTGTACTTTTGCGAATTAATCAACAAATTCATTAATTTTTCGTTAAATTGCACATATTTCCTTATTTTTTTTTTAAACCACTTCATTTTATTCACATACACATGAAAAATTTCTTAAAGTGAAGTGAAAAGATTTAGAAAACTAGGTTAAAAATATTTTTAATTTTTTGAAAATGGTATTTTTAATAAAACTCTGTAAGTATTTTGTTTGATTTTAGTCATTTTTAAATTTTTAAATCAAATAATATCATTTATTTTTTATAATCAAACACTTTCAACAATTTCAATAAATTCTTTCTTTGCCTCAGTAGTTGTATAGAAAAATGCTTTATTTTACTTTATCTAGGTTGAAATAAATAAAATATAGTCTGAGTTCTTAAACAACAATTTTTCTTTCTGAAATTTTAAAATTTTTTCTTTTAAACTTGCATTTACGTTCACCCACAAAATTTTACTTCAACAATTCTTGCTTTAATTGCCTTTGATTTGTTTTTGTTTTGAAATACGGGAATGAAAAACAAAATGAATTATAGGCAACTTTGTTCCCTTCATATTCCCTCTAGCTCTCTAACACGAAATCAAAATTTCGGCAAGAAAAATTGCCTTGTATGAACTCAGATTTAAATCAATAAATCATTTAAATATTTTATTTTCAAATGTGTTCATTATATAATTCATTAGATCACAAGGACAAGTTTCCGGATGGAGAATTGCCAAGATGGAATTTTACCGATTTCATGCACTCGTTTATGATTGTGTTTCGAGTATTATGCGGAGAATGGATAGAATCCATGTGGGATTGTATGTATGTGGGTGATGTATCATGTATACCGTTTTTCTTGGCAACAGTAGTTATCGGCAATCTTGTGGTATGTATCGAGAAAAAAAAAAAAATATATATATATAATAATAACAAAAACAATAACTTATTGTATTTATGGTTATATTGCAGGTTCTTAATCTTTTCTTAGCTTTGCTTTTGTCGAATTTCGGTTCTTCTAGTTTATCAGCACCGACTGCCGACAATGATACCAATAAAATTGCAGAAGCCTTCAATCGTATTGGTCGTTTTAAGAATTGGGTGAAACGTAATATTGCCGATTGTTTTAAGTTAATACGTAATAAATTGACAAATCAAATAAGTGACCAACCATCAGGTGAGAGGATCAACCAGATCAGTTGGATTTGGAGCGAAGGTTTTTATCCACTTGTTTTTTTTTTTTTTTTTCAAATAAATATTATACATATTAAATACTTATAACTCCTCTAATTCGAATACGTTCAAAAAATCAAATTTCGTATTTCAAAACTCTAGATACTTGTACTACAACATCACGTTTAGTTTTTAATACCCGGAATAACACATACATAAGTACTAGACATCTGCATAAATACATTTAAAATTATATATATATATATAGATGTTTTTAAATCATTTCCTTAGTTTGGTAACCCGAATGAATGAATGATTAAATGAAATGCCAGCAATATTAAAATATTAATATAAAATAAAGTGAAAAACAAATTATTTTTATTAATATTCTTAACAGATACATTGATCCCATTGTGCACAAGTGAAAACTGAATTGAAAAAAGAAACAGAAAAACTTTTAAAATTAAAAATTGAAACCATAGATGTGGTTGAAATGTTTTGGCAACTAATTTTCTTAAAAATAAAAAAAAGAGATTTGATTCGACACTATTCTAATAAAATGGATTAGTTTTGTCATACCTTTCGTGTTTCGATTCTGGATTAGCTTTTTGACAACTTGTGTAAATCTTAAGATTTTATTCTCCTTATATCAATTACATAGGGGGTAATCAATCATTTATTCGATTCTATTTCCATCTTATTTCAACAATAATGTTTTGTACTCTATTAAATATTACATAAATACGAGTACTATCGATGTATGCAGATGCCTAATATATACGTGTGTATATGCATATGTATGTTTGTTTCTAAAGCATTAGTTTAGTTAAAATTTTGTTTAACAATAACAAATAAATCCAATGTATTTAAATTTTTATTGAGTTGAAGTAGCTCAAATTATAACTAGTATATCTTAAATAAAATATTAGTGTAGATTTTATTTATTTATTTATTTTTCTTTTTGAAATTCAAGTGTATAGAAATATACAAAATTTTAATATAATTTTATTTATTTCATAACATTTCAAATCAATTTGTAGAAATACATATTTTACATAATTTTTGTAGGTACAAACAATTACGTTTGTGAGTTAACTTTGTTTAGTTATTAGTTTTGATAAAAAAGTTTTGAACGTTTACTTCCGTAATTTTAAATATTAAATTTAAATCTTTTAATAAAAGGTTTTACATTTGATACTTGTCTATATATATATATATATATATATATATATAATATTGTATTGTTCTTGTATTAGTGAAACATTGTATTTTCAGATATCAGATACTTAATTAGTTAGTGTTTGAACTTCAGTTAATAATGTTTAACGTTAAAACTTATTTGTGATTATCTATTAACAAAATTTCTTAAAAAAATATTGTAAAACAGTGGATTTTACCCTTCTAATTTTTATTAAACATTTTCAAATTAAATGTTTTTTTATTTGTAAAACATTATTAAGTAAAATACAGTTAGCCATTTTGTTAAAAAATAAAACAAAAACATATAAAAGAAATCTTGTGTTGTCGATTTCTTGGAAAATATTGTTCCCCAAAAATCTGTATTTTATTTAATTATTATTTTTTCTTCTAAATTTTATAATTGTTTTGTATGTTCATTATTGGAATCATTAGATTTATAACAAATACTGCATTTAAACTCCATCATCTCATTTCATACAATCATTATTATTGTTATATTGACAAAAATGTTGCTGGTCAATTTTATAGAAATCATTTGCAAAAAATGTAAAATATAACTATAACTAGTGTAATTCATCCAGAGAAATACATAAATAGAACTCATTAATCTAAGTCGATGTTGTAAATGTTGTATATTGTAATATTTAGTCCTCTTTTTTTAGTTTGATCAAAATTAACTGAGATGTTTTATTAAATTTTCTTATTTTTTCATATACGATTTATTTTCATATTAAATCCATCATTTAACTAAAAATGAATAAAATTGGTTTGCATCTCCATATTAAAATAAAATAAAAAAAAAAACAAAAAATAATAATAAAAATCAACTCTACAACATCTGCGTGCTCATTTATATCAATCAATTAAATAAATCTAATCTCTAACATCAAAATAACGTAATGAACGTATCCAATATTTAAAATATTTCGCTTTTGATCAAACCACAAAAACTAATTAAAACAATTAAATTTGAATAAAAAAAAAAAAAATTGGAAAAATATGCATTTGTAAATATTATGATTTGATCAAAACGTAAAAAAAAAAACATAAATGATTGAATGGATACGTTAGGCAAAGGGGTTTGTCGTTGTATATCTGCAGAGCATGGTGATAATGAACTGGAATTGGGTCATGATGAAATAATGGCCGACGGTTTAATCAAAAAGGGCTTAAAGGAACAAAATCAACTAGAAGTAGCTATAGGAGATGGCATGGAATTTACCATACATGGTGATATGAAGAATAATAAACCGAAAAAATCAAAATTCTTAAATAACACAACGGTAAGTCTTGGAGGTAACAAAGGAAATGACATAAAAACAAAGATACTCACAATTAGGATGACTCATACTCCTAGTGTGTCGTTGTCTATGTTTTCTAAATATAATTTTCTCTTCCAGAATTAATTTTGATTTTGTTAAATACATTTGTGATTTTGTTTTTAATTTTTAACAATTTTAATATAATTCAATAGATGATTGGAAACTCAATAAACCACCAAGACAATAGACTGGAACATGAGCTAAACCATAGAGGTTTGTCCATACAGGACGATGACACTGCCAGCATTAACTCATATGGTAGCCATAAGAATCGACCATTTAAAGATGAAAGTCACAAAGGCAGCGCCGAAACAATAGAAGGAGAAGAAAAACGAGATGCCAGCAAAGAAGACCTCGGTCTAGACGAAGAGCTGGACGAGGAGGGTGAATTAGAAGAAGGCCAATTGGATGGTGATATTATCATTCATGCGGCCAACGATGATGAGATAATCGATGATTATCCCGCTGACTGTTGTCCGGATTCATACTATAAGAAGTTTCCAATCTTAGCCGGCGATGAAGATTCGCCATTTTGGCAAGGATGGGGCAATTTACGACTGAAAACTTTTCAATTAATTGAAAATAAATATTTTGAAACCGCAGTAATCACTATGATTTTAATGAGTAGCTTAGCTTTGGTAAGTTTTTCTCGTAGGAATTTGTTGTCTAAACGCAGCAAGTTCTTGCCAAAGAAAATGTTCACTAATTGTTGTAAAAACAAAAAAAAAAAAAAAAAAACGTAAATGCTTTGTCAATTTCAAAGTAGTTTTTTGTTGAGAAAACCCGTAAAAACTATACCAAAGTTGTATGACCTTTTTGAAATTTTAGCAAATTTTTATATAGACATTAAGTTTATGGCTTTAACATGTAAATAATATATATATTTTTTTGCATTCTATTTTATTCGTCCAAATGATTTCCGCTTATAGAAATCATACGAATAAAAAAGAATGTCACTTTACAAATAGTTTTGAAGAATAGTCTTTCCAAGCGTACGAGTCAGCAAAAACATCCCTAATTGTTCTTAAATAATATGAAGTGTTTTATTCGAAAGCTTTAAAGTTTTCAAATAAAAGTGTTCATGGTGTTTTGACTTGCAAGCTTTGGACGAGATTTTATGCAAAATCCTCCACCTAAAATTAGCTTTTTTTCATGCTTAATAATTACAAAAAAAAAAAAACAAAAAAAACAAAAAAACAAATCCTAAAACAAAAAATCAAGCTTCAATAATTTTGTCTTCAATTTCTTTGAAAATTTTTCTTTTAAATGTTTAAACACCATAGCGTTACGAAGTTGCCTTTTATCCTTAAATGTTTAATGTTCAAATGTAGATGTTTTTGGCATTCACAATGTTTTGCAATCCTTATGAAGAAATCATGAATAATATTAACAAATATTTATTATTATTATTATGTTTTTTTTGTATATATGTGTTCGTGGATATATATAGGCCTTAGAAGATGTTCATTTACCAGATCGTCCTATACTACAGGATATTTTGTATTATATGGATAGAATATTCACAGTGATATTTTTCTTGGAAATGTTAATCAAGTGGTTGGCTTTGGGCTTCAAGGTCTACTTTACAAATGCCTGGTGTTGGCTTGATTTTGTCATTGTAATGGTAAGTTAATATGTTGGCCAATTGGTTATAACATAACGAAATTTAATAATAATTTAACAGAAAATAACACAAACACGGACTATTAAAAATTTTGAATTAAAGAATATATATATATATATATATATATATATATATATATATGTTTAACTGACTTTGTAAAAAAATAAATTTATTTTTATTATTATTGTTTTGAGTTGTATTTAATTATTTAGTCAGTTGTTACATTTCATTATTATAATTATTATGATTTCAATTAATAGTTTTGTTTATAGTTTTTGTTTAACTTAGAGAAGCCTTATAAAATTGTATACCTACTAGTATTTAAACAAAAGAAAAAAGTCTTCCCAATTTAATATAATCCCTATGTATTTAACTATTTAATAGTGTAACAGTAAGATTTTATATTTAGTACAATTAGTTTTAGAAGCAAAAATACTTATTTACATACATATGTACCTATAAACAAACAGACATATACATATTTGGTTTATTACCCGTAAAACATACTTTTAATATTGAATTGAATTTAATTGAATGTGTATACATAGCTATCGCTTATAAATTTGGTCGCGGTCTGGTCTGGCTTAAATGATATTCCAGTATTTAGATCTATGCGTACACTTCGTGCTTTAAGGCCATTACGTGCTGTTTCTAGATGGGAGGGCATGAAAGTAAGTAAAACAATAAAACAAACAGAAATAAATTTAAAGTGAGGCTTTTATTTTACACATAGCTTGAACTATGTGTGTGTGTGTTCTAAGATTTTATAAACTAAAATTAATAAAAACAAAAAAATCCTTAAATGTTGTGTTGCCACCTTAAATGTGTTGGTGTATTGCTACTACTACTACTACTACTATTACTATTTTACTACTTACTTACTACTACTTCTACTACTCTCAGTGTTAAATGTTTAAACGTACATATTTGGTATAAACTATACATACATACTTATATTAAAATTCGCAATATATATAAAATTTTTAAATTATTAAATATTTTACTACTTATATTTACAACAAACATAAAAGTGGCTTAAAAACAATCAAGTAATTTTCAGTGTACAAACTCTAATACAGACTAATTAACTTTGTATTTATTAACGTATCGTATATTTACTAATATTAATTTAAATACTAAATATTTATGTATATTTTCTATTAAAAAAAAATAAACTTTTCTAATCCTAACACATATTGTTTTGCTGCCAAATTATTATAATTTATTTTTCTTTTTATGTTTTTCTTGTACTTGTTTCTAGTTAAATGTTTTCGTTTTAAAGTTTTTATTTTTAAATTTCCTTGTCTTTTCTATAGTTTAGAACATAAGTACATACAAAAACATATAAGGTATTTGATTGTAATATTAAATAGTTTATAGAAAATATTTATAACATCCAGTGTTGACAAGTTTTTTTATATATCACTCCGCAAAAAAAAGCAATTCAAATATGAATTCTATTCTAAAAATTAAAGAAAATTTAGTTTCTCTTAATAGTATACTTAGGGATATGAGAAAATAGGAATTTTTCATGTTTTCAGGATTTTTCTTTTAGAAAATACAAAAGGACGTACATAATTTAGAAAGAAAACTTATATCATATACATTTCTGTTAATTTATTTTTTATGAAAGCTGAATGTATTTCCAATTATTCGATATGTTTATTGTTTAGAAGATACAAAGTTTACACTTTCCCATTAAAGAGTACAAGGCATTTGAGTTTTAATTTTTCTTAATATTAATTAGTATATTATTCGCGAATATTGATAAGAAAAACTACGAATTATGGTTATTTACATACTAGAGCACTATATAAGACATCTTGAAAAGCAAATACCATTTGCATTTTAAATGTATTGTACAGCTGTTAACACTTTGAAAGAACAATAATAAATACTGTTTGAGTTGTTTGTTAAACTAAGTAAAGCAAATATTTTGTGTACGAGTATATGAGTAATTTCAAATACTGTTCGAAACAAATACTTCAAATACTGGCTACAAAAAATGCAAATACCTCAAAGCACTGGACTTTTTTTAATATATAAAAAAGGATTATTATGTTAATATAAAATACGGTATTTTTTATAAACACTTTTAATTTTACTAGTAAGAAAAACGGAGAAGAATTTTTTTCATGTTGTAAGTTTTTCTGTTATTAAAATAATTTTGAGTTTTAAATGAACTATTTAAAATAATTATTTATAAAAAAATATACCAAGTTAAAATTTCCATTATGTTCGGTTTAATTGTTTTTTTTTTTTTTTTTTTTTTTTTTTTGTTCTTTAATGCTTCAACTTTGTAAAATATACATAAATACTCGTACAATATGTATATAAATAATATTTCTTTAATTTGCTTTGTGTTGTTGTTATATTGTTAAAGTTATAAAATTTAATCATTAGGAATCGTATCTATCTTCATATATATTAGCAAATATTTATATACAATACACATATTTACAAATATGTACATATGTTTATGTATATCTACATATGTATTAATATATAGATAATTAAGTATTAAAGGGGTTGATAATTTATTTGTAGTAAATTAATTATTAGGTATGTAACTCTCGAATAAAATATATAATATATCTTAATTATATTTACTTTTTATAAAATTAAAAATTAGGTTAGCTCATTTGTACCTAACATAACATTAGAAGTAGGTACATATTTAAAGAAAATCGAAACAAAAAACAAAAACCATGTAAAAAACAAATTTTTGCTTAGATACCCTTAATGAGTAGATTCTAAATAAAAATAAAAAAGTAATAAATAGTTTAATAAATAAATCACTCTTTTATGGGGTAATTTGTAATTTTGTAAAATTAAATTTGTAGCTGTTGTTATATTGAGCTCTTCTTTTTTTGAAGAATTTAGAAAAATAAAAATCATCATGAAACATTTTTAGCTGTTGTTATATATTGATCTCTTCTTTAAGGAAGAATTTAGAAAAATAAAAATCGTAATTATAATTTTACAATAGTGTAAGATTTCTTCTGCTAATATTTATTATGAGTAGTTTAGCAGTCGGTCAATAAAAAAAATCAATCATACTTTTTATCAAAAAGTGTAAATTTTATTTGTTTCAAAGTAATTATTATAAAGATTCCGAGCACTATGAAAGTTTAAAAGTAAAACCCAAAACCAAAATCCACTGTAATAAACGACAAAAAATATATATATATATATATGAAAATCCACTGTACAAAATTCCAATTGAAACATCAAAGTTATTTGAATAAAATAGAAATAAATAAAATTGATTTAAACCTGCGCAGTGGTGGCAGTGTTTTACTTATAAAACTCCTAACACACTAAACAAAAGTCCGTAATTAGTGAATTTATATGAAATTACAAGAGAATATAATAAATCGCTTGGTCTTGGGGAATTAGTTTATACTAGTAACAAAGTACACACAAAAATTATCCAATTTCCAAAAGAAATTGTTGATAAAATAGTGATGAAGTTAATAATGAAGTCGATCAATATATAATGAATTTATATTAGTAATAAAATGAACAATTTTATATTGTTTACGTTTACAGCTACTTCTCCATTGAGTCCTGCAGCTAAGTTAAAAGCAAAAATTTGTCAAAATTAAGACAAGCCAACCTAGTAGATTATTATACTACTTACATAAAAAAAACTTATTTTAATTACCAACGGATCCACAATAAACAAATGTTTTTTTCCTTTCTTCAACTTCATTAAGACAAAAAAGTAATAAAAAAACATTAATTGTATATATAAAAACAAAATCTTATAAATGTATATATATATAAAAATTAGAACATAATATCGACAATTCTTATTTCAAAAACCATCTATGTGCATCTGTGTTATATAATTCAAAAGCATTTGTTTATAATGGATCTTGACTTAAGTAAGCTATTTATCTATTGCAATATTAAAATTCTTGCCTCTAACGTATGTATGTAATATTTAGGTTCCTTTTGTTATTTATTAACTAACGAAGTAACAGAACAAAAAACAAAAAAGGTAATAAAGGCTTTGTCTTGTTGGGTATTTTATATTTCATTAAAGGTTTAATTAATTATAAAGAATAATATACTCGTAATAATAAGAACCATATTTATACTCTTATACCCACTCGTAATAAATAAGTTTGTATTAAATTATGGCCAGATTTTTTGAAGTTTAGTTAATGATAAGTTTTTTTTATTTTCATTACTGAGTGGCATTGGCTTCTTTAATGAAAACAATTGAAATTAAAAGAAAGAAATTTATTAAATAGCTAATTCTTCTACTTACTATTTACGTACATTTTTTTTTTTTTTTTTTTTTTTTGTTCCATATTTATATTTTTATTTAATATAAAAAAAGATACTTAATATTTATTTGATTTTATTTGATTTGTTTTCTTCTTACATTTTATTAATTAATTCTGACAATCGAGGTGACTGTTACAAATAAAATAATTAGAACAAACCTGAAATATATATAATTCTTTTGAGAGGCCTTTGAATGGCTTTTTTGTTTACTTTTTGTTCACTTAAATTCAATTAAATACTTAATTAAAATAAAAAGAAACCGAAACAATTTAAAATCCCCAATTATAACCATTTGGCAAACTAGGTGTCGCTAATCAACTTCGTTGCTTCACTTGCTGGAGCTGGTGGTATACAAGCCTTCAAGACTATGCGAACGTTAAGAGCACTGAGACCACTACGTGCCATGTCCCGTATGCAGGGCATGAGGGTACGTACTTTCTTTTTCAACTCATTTCAACATTTTCAATCAATCAAAAAATTATAAATCAATCAATCAGTCAGTCAAAAACAACATCACACGGACAAATTGTTAAAAAAAAAACCTTAAAAAATTTAAATTTATTATAAAAATTAACCACCATTAAAATTTTGTTAAACACCAAAAAATATTTATCTATACATAAAATAATTACAGAAAAAAATCATTCAAATACTCGTACATTACTTAGTATTGAATCGTTATTATACCTTAGTTTTTCTAGCCTTTTTTCTTAGTCTACCATTCCATCTGTTGTTTTTATTTTTTCTCTTAGTTTCAGTTTCTAATTTCAAGAACTATTTTTATTAGTAACAAATTGCCTTTAAATTTTCATACATATTTCATTTAGATTTCTATTGAATCATTATTACCAGAATGAACTTCCATCATTTTAACCACAAATTAATTAGACATATTAAACGTTATTTTTGCATACCTATATAATCGTACAATTTCCTTTCTTATATTTAGAATTAATTTCTTACGAATGCAATTTCAATATTTTTCAATATTTATTAGCCAGTAGATTGGAGAAAAGCTTTATGTTTATAAATAAATACATACATACATACATACATACATACATATATACATACGTACATACATAAATACATACATATATACATACATATATACATACATACATACATACATACGTACGTACATACATACATATTTACTTATTTATTTATTTATTTATTTAAATAAAAAAACATAAATATTTATATTTTACACAATTAAGAAACTTAATAACTTAAGTCAATATTTTATAATTCAATTTAATTTTAATATTTATATATTTCATTTTAATAAGAAGACCAATTAACAAGTAAAATTTATCTAAATGCTGTTTTTTTTTTTATTAAGTACGTTTCCATTTAGTATACATATACATACAAAAAACTTAAAACATTATTACATATTTTTGTTGTTTTCTTTACAATAATTTTACCTTTATTAATTTCAAAAGTAAAATATTAATAGTTTATTACACATATGTACATATGTAATCAAAAAGTACTTATTTATAGTACAAATTTAGTATATTTTGAAAATATGTGAACCTATGAACTTGAGTTAATGAAGTACCACTTTAGCTCGTGTTTATTTCTAAAATATTTTTAAAAGAATATTAATGTTAGGACAATTTTTAATAATGTGCTAAAATAATGCAGTTAGAAAACTATTCATATGCGAAATGTATGTAAATATACGGTTAATCAAGTCAATCACATAATGATTAAATCTTTTATGAGCCTTCATTTATAAAAATACATACATAAAACACTTGTTAATTGGTTTTCTTTTATTTAAATATACATTTTGGTAATTAACTTTAGAAACATCTACAATGTCAAACTTTTAATTTTTAAGTAGTTATTTTACTTTTAATTTATAATTTGCAATTAATTATAGTTATTAGGAGTAATCCTAACACTGTTTAAATAAAAACACTTTTTTGACACTATGTATTATTAATTTATAATTTAAATTTATTTATTTAATTATTGCTTGCTAAACAAATTGTCGTCTAAACGTTTTTATTTATAGAACAATTCGTGATTTGTTACATTTAATTGTTTCATTTAAAACTATATAAATTTTTGAAATAGTGAAGTACAATAAAATCAGAAAAAAAAAATATTTTAGCTGTTTGCAATGAGGATTAAGACCTAAGTACTAAGAGCACACACATATGTGTATAAAAAGTTTTTTTTTTTTTTTTTTTTTTTTTGTAATGGTATAAATATCAAATCCCGAATTGTTCTTTTTCTCTCGTAAACATAATGTTTTATGTATAAATAATAATAATAATAATAATAATAATAATTGCATGCAGTCCTACTTAGTGTTCAGTAATAAAAAAAAATAATAAAAATAAAAAAAAACTTTAAACACTTTAAATTAAAATCACATCATACAATGCAACAAACACAATTTGTACAATATGACTTCATTAATGCAGAAACATAAAACTTAGATAAATATTTAGCAGATATTATTAGTTGACTATATTAATATTTGTATAATAATTTTCTATTTCCCCAAAACAAAACACACATCTCTACAAAATCATTAAAAAAAAAATTATAAAAAAAAACATCATTTTCAAAATAAAACTCATTTGCCACCACAATATAAACCAATAAAAACCAAATAAACATGCGATGCCGGCGCTTCAAAATCAAAATCAAAAAACAATAAAGGTTGTCGTAAATGCGCTGGTTCAAGCTATACCGTCCATCTTCAATGTGCTATTGGTGTGTCTAATATTTTGGCTTATTTTTGCCATTATGGGTGTACAGCTTTTTGCTGGAAAATATTTTAAGGTACGTTAATTATATAAATATTACAAAAAAAAAAAAAAAAAAAAAAAAAACAAGCTCCTTGATTTACCGAAACGAAATGCAAATCAATGAGTTTTGTAATTATTGAATGAATCAGTTTTAAAATAGCAGTTAAAAATTAGCATTTGATTACTTAAAATATTAAAATAAAATTCGGAAATCTAAAAAAAGCGTATCTTTACATCTATTTTTCGTAAATAGTTGATAGAATTTAAAAAAAGGTTTTTTCATGTCCTCAATACTTTAATAGTATAGTGGGAATGTTGTAACCTAATACGATATGTATTTAAAATGTACAAATTAAATTAAAAAATAAAAAAAATTGAGTGTGTTTTATTTACTTAGGTGAAAAAAAAAAGTCAGTCACCTGTAATAAATATTTATTTAGTTCATTTAGTTTTGTTAACGGGCGACTTTAATTGTAAATTAGATTTTTATTTAAAAAAGATACATCATTTAAAAAACTTTTCCAGTTTTAAAATATATGATTTGCTAATTAGCTGCTTTTAGCTTAAATATACATATAAGAATAAAATGTATTTTTCATAACTTAATTATTTATATAAAATAATATTTTTTTAATAATTTTATTAATATTCTTTGTATTATCCATAACAAACAAATCGAAATTTATATAAACATAGTGTTTAGATGCTAACGACACGGTTTTGAGCCATGAAATCATACCCAATCGTAATGCCTGCGTAAGTGAGAACTATACTTGGGAAAATTCACCGATGAACTTTGATCATGTAGGTAATGCGTATCTGTGCCTATTTCAAGTGGCCACTTTTAAAGGCTGGATACAAATTATGAACGATGCCATTGATTCAAGAGAGGTAAACTATTGACGTTTCGCAGTCTCTCTTTTTATGAAATATATACATATTATTTTTTTCTTAAGAATATAACTAATTAATTTTTTTCTATTTTTTACCTTTTTTCCCATTTTATGAATAATAATAATTTTTGGTATTAAAATAAATATTACAAAATCTAACTTGTCTTGAAATATATTTAAATATATCTAAAATAAACCAAATAAAAACATTAAACACCAATCAATCAATCAACCAAAATCCAATCCAACAAACTTAAATCACTTATGTTATGTATGAACTACACTATACCCAAAAAAAAAAAAAAAACCCACACAATACACATCACAATATCAAATCCGATACAATATAAAACAAAATAAAAAACAAACAAAACACCCACAGGTGGACAAGCAGCCGATACGAGAAACCAATATCTACATGTATTTATATTTCGTATTCTTCATTATATTTGGATCATTTTTCACACTCAATCTGTTCATTGGTGTTATCATTGATAATTTTAATGAACAAAAGAAGAAAGCAGGTGGATCATTAGAAATGTTCATGACAGAAGATCAGAAAAAGTACTATAATGCTATGAAAAAGATGGGCTCAAAAAAACCATTAAAAGCCATTCCAAGACCGAGGGTAAGGCTTCACACTAAAACAAATCAAGCTTAAACGAAAAATCGAAAAAAATAATAATAACTAAAAGCAAAATCGAACTACTAACATATTTTAAAATTCTCATATATAGACATTCAGAACGTATGCGTATTACAAAAGATGTTCAGATCAAATTATAAAAAAAAACCCAATATCTTAGATGAAAGAATAGAAAAAAAAAAGAAAACAAACTAACAAGAACTAACAAAAAATCTGTGCCAATTTCAAAAACTACTTGATAATGCCTTTTTTATTACAAATATAACTTCTATGACTTTTTCCCCATAATACGAGTATTATACCCGGTAAAATGACATTTATATTTTCTGCAAATACTATAAGACTTTACGTCCTTTTTACTTCCCCTATATAAATATTTCTATCCGTCTCTTTCTCTCTCTCTCCCTCTTATATCACGTAAATACAAAAAGGTTGTCTGTTATTAAACATTTTTATGTCTGCCATTTGAAGATTTTCAAATGTTTCAACGCAAACAAAATTAAAACGAGCAAAATCATTGTTCGTGTTTTTTTCCTTCTTTGTATGTATATGCAATGTATGATTAATACTTATACATATATAATACTAAATACATATATAATATATTTACTATATACCTAACGATATGAAAATGGCATGTTTTTCTCTTAAGTATTATTATTCTCCTAAATACTCCTACTCAAACACAAAAAATAAAAAATAAAGATCAAAGGCCAAATAAATTTAGACACATTAACAAGCATGTTAATGCATGCCAAAATTTGCATTTAAAATCGAATAAATCACTCCAAAAAGTAAATAAATAAATCTTTCCAAAATATATACATAAATAAAGTCATATTACAATATTTTCAGAAAATATGCTAAAAGACAAAGCATACAATTTGTGCTCTGGAAAAAAAACTATTTAGTGAATATTTGTTTAAATTTAAAACTGAAAATATTGTAAATGTTTCCCCCTAAATTGGCTAGTAAAGTAACTTTTTTTAAAACCAATTTTCTTTTCTAAATAGAGCACTTTTTGTAAATACCTAATTATTATAAATACAATATTTTATAATGTTTAATACTTTAATTAAAATTATAATATCTCAAAAAAAAAAACATTTTTTTATCAATTCAAATTAATCATAATGCATGTGTATTTGGCCACACATAAATTTTTAGTCCACCCAAATGAAAAGCATAAACTGCAACTACATAATTGATTAAGTATTGGGTTATCCAATGGGGCACCTTTCGAATACAAAATGAATTTTAAAATAAAAGTTTTAATTATTGGCACAGATGTACTAATAATACGATAAAAATAATATACATAGATTGAAAAGAATAATACAGAAATTACTAATATAATCGAATATATAGATATATAAATATCGATATTTAGATGACAGGTTCAATCAATTAACAAATAACAAAGTAAAAATATGTTATGAAATCTACTAAATACAATAAGTTTGTTTCCCATTTTGAAATTATATACTTAAATATAAAACGATATTTTTTCTTCCCTCTTCTCTTCCAAATCTTTCTCTATTTTTACAGTGGCGTCCACAAGCAATAGTATTTGAAATAGTTACTGATAAGAAATTCGATATTATCATTATGTTGTTTATTGGTTTAAACATGTTTACCATGACACTCGATCGTTACGATGCATCGGATACATATAATGCTGTCCTTGATTATCTCAATGCGGTATTCGTAGTTATTTTCAGTGGCGAATGTCTATTAAAAATATTCGCTTTACGATATCACTATTTCAAAGAGCCATGGAATTTATTTGATGTAGTAGTTGTCATTTTATCCATCTTAGGTAAGTAACCAAACGTCCGATTCCGACTTGTTTGATCTATACATTCAACCGGATCAAACAAGTCTACCGAAATAAAGCCTTCAAAATACCAACAAAAAACAAATCCGTTAAATTCTTTGTGTTGTTTTTGTGTAAAAAAAAGTACATAATACTTATGTATCTAATTTAAATTCATTAACAAAAATACTTTAACTCCTAATTGTATATAATCGTATATAAATAATCTAGTATTTTGGCTTAAGGCATATGGTGTTCTTCAGGTTAAGATTGCCCCTTTTAATGACCGTGGGCGTGTCTTACATTGATTTCACTGTAGAGCCTTAGGTTTCTTAATGTAAATGTTGTGATGTAAACGTTGTTGTTATTAACAACCTTTAATGTTGTGCTTAAGTATTTTTATATTAATTTTTCCCCTATAAATATTTATCATTTTCTTTATTTTTTTTAGTTTAAATATATTTAAATATAATAAATATTATGTTATTGTTGCAAATTATATAAAAAAAATAAAAATAAAAATAAAAATAAAAATAAAAATAAAAATAAAAACTACAGTTCAATCCCCCTCTAAATTCATATTATATGTTGCTGTTTAATTTGTATAATTCTTTGTTTTTGTTTTCTTTAATCGATTATTTAGTTTAATTTGTGATAAAAAAAAAAAATATACTAGATATCGTATATAGATGTGTATACGTACTGTTGTAAATAGTAAAATTTAACAAAATGATAACATGTCTCGTATATTTTTAAATGTTATTTATTTTTCATTTGTAATTTATGTTTATTATTAAACTATATATTTTCTAAACGAAATTATAAGCTTTTTCCCTTATTTGATTATTATTATTATTAATTAATTAAGCTTTTTCTGTTAACTTTAACTCCTAAGAGCTTTTGTACACATAGATTTTAGAGCTTCTATAAATTCCCGTAAAAATTGTCAATTCCATAAAAGTAAAGTAAACATTTGTTTATATTATTCGTAATTATTTATATATTTGTTAACAGTAAATCTCATTAAAATCATTTATGATATTCGTTCATATAAATAGATAAAAAATGTCTTAGTAGAAATTATCCATTAAAATATCTTCTAAATCTTATTAAATTTTGAGTCGGCAATAATACATTCGATAATACTTAATAGTTTATGGATTTAATATAAAATGATTAAATCGTTAAATGTTTAAAGTTTATGTGTACAAGGAAGCAAAAGAATTTCAGTTTTTCATTAAAGTATTTAAAATACGATATTCAATCTGAGTTTCTTGTTACATTCTATATATGTATATATACCTATAATATTATTATATATTTATTTTATTTTGCATTTTGCCTAATTGCTAAATAATTCTAAGTTCATATACGAAAATATTAATAACGAAAATCAACTAATTTCTAAACCTTTAATATACTAAAAAATAAATCTTCAAAATTTGTTACACTGTTGCATACAAAATTTTGAAAAAAGTGATTTTGTCCTATTTAAGTTAAGTTAAAAAAGAGCTTGCAGGTCATATGAGCTTTATAAATATAATGAATATTCTATGATACATATAAAAGTTTTTGATTTACGTTCTTCAGATTTAGATACTTTCTTTTCTTCAGTTACGAAGAAATTTAGTTTATTCATTTTAAAAATATGTATTCCTTGAGCAATTACCGAATTTAAACGAGTCTTAATAAACTATAAATTCAAACATTAGTTTTAAAAATTGTCCTTAAAACTAATGTTAAATAAATAAAAACAATTACCTTAAACTATTATTAACAAAATCCAAGCCAATGAAATATTTTACATACCTGCAAAGAAATAAAATAAAAAATTAATTTGAAATTGTAAATACTACACAGAAATTGAAGAATCAAGATAAAGATAGTAAAATATACTTTGAATTATAATTCAGCTAATTTTAGTGCAATTCAACTAAGCATTTTTCAAAAATATTTAAAGTCTTAACATTTTTCCACTAAAATAGCAATAATCCATCTGTGAGAAAAACACATTTTTAGCTGGCTTATTCCAGATAAAAAATAATGAATAATGTACATATATAATGTTAGTTGCTAAAAATAATGTGTTCGCTACATTCTTCAAAAAATATTCCTTAAATATATTCTTTAGCTACTTTAAATATAATTGAGGTAGACTTTTCCCAAAATATGTCTAAAGTGTTTAATATTTTATTTATTAAGTAAATTCTTTTTATATAATGCTGTTAAGTTAAAAATTCAATAACTTTTAATTATTATAATAAAATAAATCATTAAAAATTGTTCATTGGAAATAACATTAAAAACAATGAAATCTAAATTCATACGCAAGAGATTTTAAAACTTGAAGAATAACAAACAACTTTCATAAAGATTAGTGTCTAATCAGAATATATTATTATAAATTATGAAAGCTTTTCAAGCATCAAATACAAATTGTAAGTTTCATTTGCCTTTTAAATAATATAATATATTATATATATATATATTAAATTGCACATCGAGAAACCAGATTGAATATCGTTAGTTTAATACATACGTAAGCACAATTGAAAAAAAAAGAAATAATACAATGTCTTAACAAAGTTCAGATTAACTATAAAACGGCAACTTTTGAAAGAAAAAAATAACAAAAAAATAACAAAGTTTAACGCTAAATTTAAAAGATGGCTTAAAATATGCTTTACTACATTCAAAAACAGCAGATAGCTTTCATTTCATATCCATAGTCCTTTTGTTTTCATTTTGAAAACAAAAGAGATTTACGCAATGAAAAGAAAGTTTTATTTTGTATCAAAATTATTTCTGCTGTTGGCTTTAAACTTTAAACTGCGCCTAATAGCTACGAATTTAAGCTCTTCAAATTCCTCAAGTTTCTTCCACTTCAATATTACTACTACGTTTTAAAAATTAAAAGTTTTTTTAAACTTTAAATTACTTTTTTATTTTAAATGTTTCTTTTACTTGTTAAATTTCAATGTTAAAATAAATGTTCTTTTTTCGTTATTAAAAAGTTTTTATTTCGCCAAGCTTAAAGAGCTTTTAAGTTTAATTTTATTTTGTTAAGTTTTTTAATGACTTATATAAAAAAAGTACCACAAAAAGAATTATTTAACACCAAAGCTTAAAACCACTATTACAAAACAGTTATTAGGAAAAGCTTTTTTAGCTTAAAGCTTATTTGGTGCAATACCAAACAAATTATCACTTTGATCTTTAAGTGATATCCATAATGACGAATATATTAATACAACCACTACTAAACAGAAGCCTTACTAAAGCTCACGAAAATTGAAAATATCTTCTCGCTAACTAAAAACCAATGAGTATCGCGTTTATATCTCTCCCATCCCTCTGGAATTATATGCTCTATTGACAATGAAAGCTTTCAATGCTTTTTAAAAACAATAGAAAATATACGATGTATATGGCTAATTCGGTGAAGCTTTATTACAATAAAAGTGTATACAATATTTTCACCAACTACGTACGATTCAGTCAGAGGATATGTATGATTATGCTTATTTCTCCTGAGAATAGGGCACTGTCTTACATGCCTCTGTAAACTTTTGCATCTGGCATGATGCTTTAAACTTTTGTTATATTTGTAAACGTTTTTTAGGGTTTCTTTTTAACAGAATCTAATCAAAAATACATTTCAAAATTTTGTAGTCCCTTAAAATGCGTTTGCATAGAAAAATAGAACGAATTGCTTTTGCTTTTTTAACTTAAAATCATGCCAACAAAAGTGTGAATCATTTTAATGGTTTTGGTCCATACTGCCAATGGATATTATGTACTTTACTATGAACTCTCGTAGTTTAATAGTAAACATTCTCTTAAACTTTAAATTAAATTTCAACTAAAACAGAAATAAACCAAGCATTTTTAGTATCAAAACCTAACAACAGAGTGCATTGGTATTTACTTACTAACTTACTTATTTTAGTAGTTACTCTATTAATTAATCAGTCAATCAATAAGCGTACTAAGTACCATTTAGTACCATACACAATAGATTACGTATTAGTACCCAAACAAACCTACAATTATAAAATAAAGTTTACTAAAGTTATACTCGTACATTTTATTTTAATGCATGCTTTTTTTGTATTATATATATATATATATATATATATATATATATATATATATATATATATATATATATATATTTATATTTATATTTATTATTAAATCAAAATACAATTTATTATTAATGTTGTTATTATTGTTATTATTATTTTTATTTGTAACATTTAATAAGTAAATTAAAATTGAATAAAATCTAACGTAAAGTAATAAAATTGAAACCAAAAAAGCTTCAATAATTGAGAAAAAAAAAAAGCTTTTTTGTTTGCTCTCAAAAAAGAGAAATCAACCTCACTAAGAAAGTTTAACAAATTGGAAATGACTTTTCTTTTAGATATTTGAATAACTTAAAAAAAAAATATATATATATATATATGTATATATATATATATATATATATTAAAAACTACTTCATGTCTAGTTAGTAGTCTCTGCATTCAATGTAGTTACAGTGTCTTTCTCTATAGATACATCTTTTTTTCCCTACATTGGTATACAGAAATTTTTAACAAATATTAAATTATTATTTCTTTATTTGTTTTTATGCATCCTTAATTAAATAAACTTTATTCACTAAATTGGTCCATACAAATTAACGTAGAAAATGATATATTTTCTATAGTTGAAAATGCAATACATATATACAAAGACACCTTTTTTATATGTATGTATGTAATTATAATAACTACACAAGTATTTACATAAATAGATCGCATTAATCATTAGAAATCATTCTATTGATTTTTGCAGTCAGATGACTACGGGCAGTATGAAATCTTTTTCGTCATATGGCTACAAATCAAATCAAAATATTTTCCATAAAATCTACTCTTACAATTACAAAATAATGTAGCTAAATAAATAATACATACAACTATTTGCATATTATAAAAAATATCTTAATACAAGTAGATTTTAAATAATTGTACTTAAATATATACACATGATTCTTATTGAGGTTGAATTTGAAATTAAAATTTCTTTCTCTTAACTTAAACTTAAAATATACTCAACTTATCACTTCCCTTAATAAAGAACTTAGTTAAAGTAGTGTCAAATACTTAATTAATTAGCGCAAAACATATTATTCCTTATTAGAGAATCTCTTGTGCATTTTATCAATAAATAAAAATCCTTAAAATCAAATCATTGCTTAAAAGCATTTTAAAATTAACCAATGAACAAAATATTGAGGTTTTCCATTGGAAATTGGCAAATTCAGTTGTTTTAAAAACAAAATATTACAAATTTTAATTAAAATGTATCCAAATTATAATGTTACGATATTGACCAAAGAAAATTGTTGCTTTAACATAAAAAAATAGTAATAATAAAAACAAGTTTACAAGGAAGTGTGGAGTGATAATGTTGGGTAGATATTTGCTACTAACCATATGCTACGAATTATCGCAAAGAAAAAAAAATATCATTTGTTTTTACAAAATAATAGCTCTAACATTTCGCTCTTAACATCGCCATTAATACTTATTATCTTAGGGCAAAAATTGTTTCAAACAAAAAAAGCTTGTTGCTTTATTTAAGTATATCTTAATTACAATTCTTGCCTAAATATTTCACACTTTGACTAATCTCCATTAAGTATCTTTATTCATTATTCATTTTCGTTAATCACAACGCTATTTTGTAAATTTTAAATGTATTTCTACAAAAACCAAATATCTTCATTTTGATGTTGTAATTATTTAAAAAAAAAAAATATATATATATATATATATGTTTAAATCTACATTAATAGTTTATATTATTTATTAACAATTTATTAAAGAAAAGAAAAAACAACATTAGACGAGAGTCCTTAAAAACGCATCCTAAGTAAAAACCGCTAAACATCAATATGTTTTTAGCTTTATTCTACGCCCAGCTACTTAAGCGAAAAGCCCAGCCTTATATTAAAAAATTAATATGAATTTAAATATTTTACGTGTTGTTAATGTTTTTGTTTTCCATTTTGTGTTCATTTAAATGAGTTTTCAGTTTTAGTTTTGACTAAGTATTCTTATTAGTTTGTTTGGTTTACAATATCATTACTAATATTATTATCGTATCGTATTATCTGTGTAACAAAATATGTCAAATTGTGCTAAAAAAAATTTAAATGGATTTTGTTGAACAATCAGTTGTATGCTGCTATCTATCTTTGTACCTTATTTTTCAATTCCTACCCTCTTTCTTTTTCCTTTTTTTTTTTTTTTTTTTTTTGGTTTTCTATGTAACTGCAATATTTCTTCATACATATAAATAAAAACAAAAACAAAATATATATATAAAAAATAAATAGGTCTTGTACTCAGCGACATCATTGAGAAGTATTTTGTATCACCGACATTGCTGCGTGTGGTGAGAGTGGCCAAAGTGGGTCGTGTCCTGCGTTTGGTCAAGGGAGCGAAGGGTATAAGAACTCTACTGTTTGCGTTAGCCATGTCATTGCCTGCCTTATTCAACATTTGTCTACTGCTGTTTCTGGTCATGTTCATCTTTGCCATCTTTGGGATGTCCTTCTTTATGCATGTCAAAGAAAAGAGTGGCATTAATGACGTGTATAATTTTAAGACATTTGGCCAAAGTATGATATTGCTCTTTCAGGTAAGCTACCACAATTCTCAAACGGTTAATGTTGTCTATTGTTGTTGTCGTTGGGTGATATTCCCTTTGGTATACTATTTTAAAAACGAATTATGAATATTCACAAACACACATGCTAACACTAACACTAATCCAATCAAACTAACCACCCACCTACACAAAGTAATATAATCACTAACACACATTCAAACGTATGTATATCTAACTAGATAGATGGAGATAGATTACAATTGGATCGATTAACCGATCAAGCGAACGTCCGACAATTCGACCTAATGTAATTGTGAAAAAATTAAGAAAACCAAATTTAAAGTTCCGAAGAATGCAATAACTGACTTATTAATTTATTTTGTAGTAAGTAAACTTAGCTTGAATTCATTTAGATAGTTTGGAATTTGTTGCATCTTTTAGACAAAAAGGTTTGGTCGTTTTAACGTTCCAATCGTGATTTACCTCTTACTGGCATATAAAAGAGATGAATCTATATATATGTTTGTCTAGAAATACATTGTCTGTGTCGAATTTCTCTTAACCAACAACAGCAACAAAATAAAATATACTTATCAATTACAAAATATATTTATAAAAAAAAAAGAAAAAAACATGAAATAGAGAAAAGGGAATATCACATGTTGATTCAAGCTGCGGTAGTTGTTGGTAAAAGCTAAATTAGTGCGTTCCTTATCTTTACTTAACTAAACTAAACTAAACCAAATCTGTATACATTCATATCAAAACAACTAATCAATCTATTTAAGTTAAATCCTGTAAAAAAAGCTTTTGATGCTCTTATATATATTTTTTTTAATTTTTATTTTCCTATTTACTTTTTATAAATATTAAATCTTTAATGTTCATTATTTATTGTACTCTGCTGTTATGGCAGCAGGTGAAAAATTTTATTAACCAATAAAAGATCTTTCATTTGCTGTAAAGTTCTGCCAACTAAGAATTATTAGTGGTGGAACTGAGAGTAAACAATAACAATTTTAATAATAAAAATGCTTTTGCGGAAAATTCCAAAAGCTATGTCACAATCCTGTGAATATTAAAGGATTAATATCTACATTCATATATCATTGCATTTCTGCATATCTGTAAATTATGTTTGCTATGTTGTTTAATAATAATAATAATTTAATATTTAATCTTTTTGTTTCGTTTCGTTTTTGTTTTATTAGTTTATCTAACAAAAACTTTTTCTTAGATTTTTTTCAAATTTTTAAACGAGCTTTTATTTTATTTTTTCCTATGTTTTTCTGTCTCCCTTAACTTTAACTTTACTTACTTTTTATTTTCGAGCTTTTTACAACTCATTTCATTTAAGCTTCCTGCTGTACTCAAATAAAAAATCTAATTCAGCTCTTTCAACAATCACCAAATTAAATAATGTTAAAAATTCCTCATTTAACAGCTTACAGCATTAAAAAGAAAAAAAAGATGAAAAATGACGCTATTCAAAAAACACTTGTTTTTTAACTGAAATTTACTTCACAAAACTATGGCTTTATTTGCTTTCTTTGAAAAGCTTACTGGGAAAAGTCTACTAAAATAGAAACAGACCAAAAAGGCTTTAATTGCAAACAAACAAACAATACTATTTACTTAATAAAATACTTAATTTAGAGTGTTAATAAAAGCTTTCGTAGGTTAAAATCTTTTCTTTTAAAAGCTTTTCATTTGTAAAAGTTTTCCAGTGTGAAAGCTTTTCAATCATTTTATTTAATATTTTCTATTCTCTAGGAATAAATTGAGAAAGAGCTTTCGAGGTTTTTTTGTAAGCCTTCTTTCTTTAAGTTCTTCTTTTTTTTTCGTTAAGTTCTGTAGCAATTTTCTAGAAAATTAGATTAGTTTATAGTTTCGTATTTATTTTTTCGTTACTTGCTTACTGGCCTCTTCCCCGTACAATACATAAACAAACCATAAAAAAACAAACAAATGTTTTAATTAGAGTTTAGTAAATTTTAGATTTACATAATAGTATAATTAAATACTTATAGGATTCTTGGTTTTTGGTTCATTTTGACCATTTGCTTCCTTTTTAATTAGCTACTTAACTTTGTTTATATTATTAAACCACTAAATACAATTAAATACTTACAAACCTAAAACAAATTTTATTCTACATAGTCTAGAATACATACAACATACATTTATATATCTTATATATATTAAAATCAATCAAACAATCAACCAGTCAGTTGATCGATCAATCAATCAATCAATCAATCAATCAATTAATAAGTTAATAGTGATTGTTTTGTTAACAAAGAAATATTTTACTTTATGTTTAATAATTGTTCTAACTACTAATCAAAACCACAAATAAATTTTTTTCTATAAAATAATTATAACTAATTCCAAATATTTCTACCAATTTCTACCAAACTTTTTTCACTGCTAACAATCAATCAATCAATTGAAACAAACAATACTCTAATATAAACATGAACGAACGACCACCTGTCTATTCATGTATTCAACTTACCTACCATGCCAATCCAACCGTTTCTAAACTGATAATCTGTGGTTTTACCATGATACAACTCCAATTTGATCTAAATATAAATGAATATCACAAAAAAATCAAACAAATAATGTTGTATTTTAAACAAAAACACAGATGTCTACCTCAGCCGG
Organism: Protocalliphora azurea; assembly: GCA_932274085.1. Taxonomy (NCBI): domain Eukaryota; kingdom Metazoa; phylum Arthropoda; class Insecta; order Diptera; family Calliphoridae; genus Protocalliphora; species Protocalliphora azurea. The sequence continues at coordinate 226,026 of OW026523.1, forward strand.
TTGGGATGGTGTTTTAGACGCCATTATCAATGAGGAAAATTGCGATCCACCCGACAACGACAAAGGCTATCCGGGCAATTGTGGTTCAGCGACCGTCGGAATTACGTTTCTTCTCTCATATCTAGTTATAAGCTTTTTGATAGTTATTAATATGTACATTGCTGTCATTCTCGAGAACTATAGCCAGGCTACGGAGGATGTACAGGAGGGTCTTACCGATGACGATTACGACATGTACTATGAGATTTGGCAACAATTCGATCCCGAGGGTACTCAGTACATTCGGTACGATCAGTTGTCCGAATTCTTGGACGTTCTGGAGCCGCCTTTGCAGATACACAAACCGAATAAGTACAAAATAATATCGATGGACATACCCATCTGTCGGGGCGACATGATGTACTGTGTAGACATTCTAGATGCCCTAACCAAAGATTTCTTTGCACGCAAAGGCAATCCTATCGAAGAGACTGGCGAAATTGGTGAAATAGCCGCAAGACCGGACACAGAAGGCTACGATCCAGTATCTTCAACTCTGTGGCGACAGCGCGAGGAATACTGCGCCCGTCTGATACAGACGGCATGGCGTCGTTACAAGTACGGCGAACCAGCTGATGCTAAAGCTGCCGACGGTGAAGAAGACGGTGACGGAGCAGAAACTGGCAGCGGTAACGGCGGTGGAGGTAGTGGTAGCGGTGGAGAAGGTGCTGATGCGCTTCTTACGGGCGAGGCCGGTGTGCACGAAGATGCTGGTGCTAATGGGGGACCCTTAAGTCCGGGCTGCGTAAGTGGTGGTAGTAATGGCCGCCAGACGGCAGTGTTAGTTGAAAGCGATGGTTTTGTTACAAAAAACGGTCATAAGGTTGTAATACACTCGAGATCGCCGAGCATAACATCCAAAACGGCAGATGTCTGAGCCAGGCCTCGCCCCCCCCTCCAAGATGCACGCGAGAACTAAAGCGTTAATTTTCTGCTACTAAATAATAAAATATATCACAATGTACACACACAACAACAACAACAACAACAACAACAACAACAATATATGAACAACAACACCGTACAAACAAATGCGCAAATAATTCTTTTGAGTTAAACATACAATTACAAAAACAAACAAACAAATTCAGAAAGGGAAACGGAAACAAAACCATCAGTAAATATAAAATGGGAAAAACGGAACGAATGCAGATTTATTAATTTTAGAACAATAACAACAAAACAAAAAAAATATGTAAAAATTTATAATGTAAAAATGATAATGAAGTCAAGAAAAAATTGTATTGAAAATATGTTTAACAAATTTCCAAATTATTTTGTTAATTATTATTTTCTTTCATTTTTCTTCTTACTTTCCTTTGATTTATACTTGAATATATTTTTAATATTTTTTTTTTTTTTTTAATTTCTATTAGTCTTTTGTTTTTTTTATTAACACTATTGTAAATATAAGTATATAATGAAAATATTTAAAAATTATCAAAATAAAAAAAAAACAACAATTTAAATTACAAGCTCTGATAATTGTATTGTAAACGGGTTCTTTTTTTATAACAAAAAACAACAATTATGATTTTTTTCTACAATAAATAAATACTGAAATTATAAAATAAAACAAAAATTATAAAAAGAAATATGCTTTTTAAAAAACAAAAAAAAAAACACAAAAATTATAATAAAACAACATAAATTTAAGCCGACTGCCAAACAAACAAAATACAAATAATAAAATATTTTAATTATAAATAACAATGAAAGCACAGCTAAAGTAAAATAATATAATTTATGATAATAAAAATAATTAATATATATAAAAAAATAATAAATAAATAAAATAAAAGTAAAAAAAACAAAGATGAACAAAAGTAACACTTTTAAAAGCACACCACCTAAAAAAAAAGAAAAACTAAAAATACACTAAACAACAACTACAACAATAACTCTCACTGCATACTTTGAAATTACACTGTAAAAAAACTTGGAGTTGGGGCGCAGAAAACTTTAAAAACAGACAAAAAATATAAAAAACACAAAAGACGTTAAAAATAAATAAATAAACAAAAGTAAACCTGACGTGTTGTGATGTTGAAAATTTAAAACTTTAATAAAAACATTAAAAACAAACTTTAAAAGCAAAATAAAATAAACAAAGACATAAAAAAGACAAAAACAAAAACAGTGAAGTTTATTAAACTCTTTATAACTGATTTCCCGAATTAGGGTACAGTGGACTTAAAAATTAAACTTACAACTTGAAATAAATATTGTATTAAAAATGACGTACTACAGAAGGACAGATGAAAGTAACAAAGAAATAAAAAATAAATAAAGAAAGAAATAAAAGGTGAAATTGTATGTAAAACAAAAAATAAAATAAAACAAAATAAAATAAATAAATATGAGACAAAAAATAAATTTATACGTATATAATTTTATAATTTTTAATAAACATAAATTTTTTAATTTATTTCAAAAATAAAATAACAACAAAAAATACATTATTTGCTTCAAAAATAAAACAAAAAGTAATAAGGCGACTAGGAATGAAAGGTGGTAGAGCACGAGATTCGAAACTGAAAAATATTAACAAAAACGTAAAAAACAACGCGCTCCTTGTTATAATAAAACAATCTTGAACGTAAACTTAAGTACAAAACAGGACAACTCCAAAAAAAATAAAATAAAATAAAATAAAATAAAATAAAATAAAATAAAATAAAAAACAATAATAAAAATTCATAAAATTTTCAAAACTTTAGCAAAATCAATACTTCTAAATTCTTCACTTTTTTGTACTTAAGTTGACAGTAAATATCTTGTGAATCATAAGCTAAACATTGCAGGAGAATTTTCCAAAATGTATTCCGATTCAATTGAATGAACTAACTCCTGGCAACTTTTAGTTGAAGATTTATTAGTATTTAAAAAAATATAATCACAATAATTGTTAATTTATTATTTTTTTTTTCTGTTTTTTCGTTGCTTATACAAATTTTTTTGTTTTTAAAAAAGCAAAATATTATGTTTAAATTGCACACGTCTTGAAAAAAATAAAAATAAAAATTACAACAACTATAAAAATGTACCCCCACACTTACACAGAACACACATACTACATACATCCATTTTATATTTAACACATTATTTGAACTTAAACAAAAAAAAATTAATAAATTTAACTTTTACTTACTAATAATTAATTTAATTATTTCAAGAGCACCCGTGTTAAAGTTAAGTAAAAAAAAGTTATATTAAAAATTGGCTTCTTATTAACAACAACAATTTTCTTATTTTGTTCAAATCTATTTAACCATTTGAAATCAATTACAGAGCTTTAGCATTTTTAGTAGTTTAACATTTTTATTTTGACCTGCTAACTTAAGGTTCTTTAAGCCAGGGTTTAGGTTTATCATAGGCAAAACTTAAAACTTGGTCAAAACTAACATAAGTTAATAGGGTCGAATAACCTACTTTTTTTCTTTGTTATTTTAACATTATTTTATTAAATCTTTTTTGTTAATTATTTTTTATAACTGTAAAAGCTTTTGGCTTATTTATATCTTTTGTTTATATTTTTGGTTTTTGTTATCAGTTGGAGCATGATTCCAAAAATTCTACTTCTTCTCACTCGACATTTTTATGTTTAATTTATTTTAATTCTATAAATTTTGTACTTCAAATTCATAACTCCAACTGCTTTTTATTTCAAATTTATATTTTAAAAAATATATAAATATTTTTCTATTTAAACGTCCACCTTGTTATTTTTTTAATTGCGCTGATATAAAGATATTAAAAATAATAATAAAATCAAACCAATTCAAAACGTGCGTATTCAAGTACAAGATGGTTCAAAACATTTCAACAAACAATTCAATGCTTACAAAAAGTAATTAAAGAACTGCTTCATTCTGTTTAATTTAATTTGGGCTGATTTCGTTTTAATTGAAACTATAAAAAAATACCAACAAAAACTAAAAGAAATGTTTGCTATGCAACAGAAAATTAAGTTTTTACATTAAGAACAAACTTGAGTGCACTCTTAACAGCGAGGGGCGGGCGAGATGAAAAAAAAAACAAAAAACGTAATAAATAAATAATTTATACATAATTTAGATTAATTATATGAAATATAACTAATAAAGAATTTTATAAAAATAAAAAGGAAATTGTTCCTTCGAAATAAAATTGAGTAATTAATAATAAATAACAAAGAACTACAAAGAAAAAAGGAACAATATGCAAAAACATTGCCATTTAGGAAATTTAATAAAATACTACAATAATATAATACAAAAATAAATTATAAAAAATTAATTTAAAACAAAAACAATAAATAAATAATAAAACAACAAGAGTCGCGTTATTATTTTTGCTTCTTCTTCTATATAAAATAAGACAAAAATTATTAAAATAAAAAAGTTAATAAAGAAATTTTAACAAAATAGCTATGAATTTCACTGATTATTAATAAAAAAGAAACATAAATAAAGAGCTTTAAGTGTGTATAATAATTATTACAAATAATTTTAATTTTTTATTTAACATTTACTTTTTTCGTTTCATTTTGAAAAATTGTAAAAAGTCACTTATAAATTACTTATTATAAAAACAAATTGCTATGCCATTAAGCCTTTAGACTTATTATTAAAATTAAACTTAAAATAAAAAATAAAAAAAAAAATAAACTCAAGGAAATTCACAGTTGTTTTCTTTTCCTAAATAAAATCTAAAAAAAAAAATAAAAATTATAATTATTATTAAAACATCTTAAAAAATCAATATATAGGGAAAAAGCAAAAATATGTAAATTATATTTTTTTTATGTAAAGTTACGCGCGATTTCATAAACAGAGTAAGACAAAACCTTTTTAAATATCAACAGCAATGGCTTTTTTGTTAATTAACATTTCTAAATAAAATATTAAATTATAATATTAACAATAATTAATAATAACTAAATAAAAACTAAATAATATTAACAAAAAAACACAAAAACTTTAGCTTTATACATTGTAAATTACCTTAACTTTAAGTCTAGCTAATTAAAATTAAAAAAAAGGAAAATAATAAAAAAAAGAAATTAAAACGAAGCTCTGATTTAAGAGCATTTAGGTAAAACAATTTAATTTAATGTCTTTAATAAAAATAAACAAATAATAAAAAAACTCAAAGCAAATGCATTATATATGTAAAAAATAAAAACAACAACTCTCCCAAAAAAATAAATAAATAAATCTAAAATAAAATAAATTGTAATTTCTACCACAATTAGTGTGTAAAGGCGCCAGTTTATTAAGAAAAAAAAAACTAAAAGATTTCTTATTCAAAATAACTTTGCTTAATTTAATTTGCATTGTTTATAATACATAATACGTAAGAGCCTCATAAATAAAACTAAAATCAATTTATTTTAATTTTTCATATAAATTAATTTCATTTAAAGAGGAAAAAACTTATAATTGTTCCATTTATAAAATGATAACATATTTGAGATTCTTTACAATGATCCCAATTGGCGCCACAAAAGATCTCATTGCGACCGACCACAATATATTTACAACAGATTTTATTTTATTTGTATCTTTCTCATTCTCCCCTCTCTCTTTCTCTCTCTCTCTCTCTCTCTCTGTAGGAATCGTTAATTTGTCTCACCTGTTTTAAAAGTAGCGTTGCACAGTGATATGTACCTATTTAAATACTTTTGAAAGGGAATATAGAATCCTTTGTCCGTACTTTTTCATTAATTTTTATCATTTTAGTTTTCTTTTCTTGTTTACACATATATATTACCCAAACAAAATTTAAAATTTTAGACTTAATCGTTCATTATATTAATTTTTTTATTTTAACTAATTCTACATTTTAATTATCAATTTACAGATCCAAATATATCAATATATTTAAATGAATTGAGTTAAGGAACAAAGTGAACAAAAAAGAACAAGAATACTGAACAAATTCACATTGTTCTAGTTTTATAAATTATTCAATTGAATGAATATATTAGTTCATGAACACCCCAACTCTATTCTGTCGCTTATAATGTGCCATCATTTCGTTTGTTGTGGTCCCAATTGTATTTAGTAATTTGTCTTCTGTTTATAAATTCAAAATTATTTATTATTACATTTAATTATTAATTATTTCAAAAGGACTCAAATTAATGTATCAAAAGTTAATTCCGACATTTCCACAGTTCTTAATTGCAGTGAAATCAAACTGCAATATTTTATATATATATATATATATATATATATATATATATATATTATTTATCTATTTAGTTTTTCCTCTTTAATTCTCTTAATATAATTTTGAGATTAAAAAAATTTCGACCTGAAAATCTACAAAAAAAAAACAAATCTTTACGTACAAATTTGCCTACGTGATGTTAAAAAAAATATAAAAAATAAAAATGAAATTAACAAAATTTTAAAACGGTATAAGCATTATATATATTATTATATTATTATTATATTATATATATTTATTTATATATTTAGTTAAATTTAATAATTAATAATTATGTTTAAAACATATTTATTTACTTATTATTAATTTGTGCGTTTAACATTAAGTTATATATGTATATACATTTTTTGTAAATCACTTTGCTATAAAAGTTTTCATATAAAATTTTATATGAAAATGTTTTTAAAGTAAAGGGATATATAAAATTTGTTTCCAATATTCGTTAATTTTCTTTATAATTTTAAAAACTGATCTACCTGTTTTCTTGTTTAGTGTTATTTTTAGTTTATTACATGGATATGGCTAATAGAAGATTTTTAAAAATTTATATGTATTTATACAAAATTAACAAACAAAACATAGCACAGCGTCCTTTGCACTTTATTATAAATACGAAATTTTATTTTCAATAATTTTATTGCTTAATCTCCAACAATAAAAGATAATTAACTAATTAATTAATTGAATTAAACAACATTTTTTCAGATATGTATGATAAATGTATTTTTTGCTATAAATATTTATGTGAAATACAAAAGAAAAATATTTCCATCCAAATAGCTTTTAATATAAGCAATTGATTTATTAAAAAAATTAAAATAAAACAAAAATAATCATATATAAAATATATATAAAAAATATAAAAAAATAGACTGAGAACGTTAAAAAAAAAAATATATATATATATATATATATATATATATATATATATATATATAGAATATATATATTTGTATATATATATAATACAAAGTAAAAAAGGAAATTAAAAACTACGCCAGTTTAACAGACATTATACACACTGACATACATAAATATATTTTTGTCACTCGTTTTACAATTGAAAGAATGTTAAAAATGGAACATAAAATTAACATTTTTTATAATTTTTCCTTAATAAAATAAACTCAGTAGTTGCACGAACATTAGGCAAGCTGTAAAATGTCAACACATTTAATTCATTTTCACAACGCTTTTTATTCTTTAATTTTAAAAATTAACTTTTAATTTTCGACAGGATTTTCCATATTAAAAAAAGCTCTAATATATAGCAACTTCCCCGGCTATGTTAGAGTAATTAATTGATGAATAAATAAAAAAATTAAAAAAAAAAATCCCCCATTGCATGTTGTACACACATAGACACAATCACATGTCGCCTACTTCTATTAGCAATATTCTAAAACAACAAAAATTCTTTATTTACTTTTTTAATTTTTGGTACTTTTTCATCAATTTGGATCAATTTAGTACCTTCAACAAAACTGAAAATACCATTTACCTTAATCTCCAAAACAAAAACCAAAAAATTCTTAAACTATTTCATATCTTTTTATATTTTTATTTATTTCCAAAATGAAAAACTCAAATCTATTTATAAATAAAATAAACAAAAATCGCAAAATCAAATTGTTAAGTTTGAATCTTTTTTACAAAAAATAAGATTTTATATGAATCTATTATAAAAAAATCTATAAAATAGGAAAAATAAAAGAAACTTTGTTTTTTATATTAAATTAAAGATTTAAACTAAGTTTAAATGATTACTGTATTTATGAAAACCAAAAAAATAATAATTTAAAAACATGCCTGAATTTTAAAAACTACTTACTTACTGCAAGAGGTAAAAAGAAATAATGATCCCAATTTAACAAAACAAAATGCACAATAAAATTTAAATCTTATGTAATAGAAAAATCTTTAAAATCATCTACTATACAAAAATAAGCAGTTAATAAAATCATTAACATTTAAAATAATTTTCTCATCTTATAAATAATTCAATTTTTTTTTATATTTGTGTATTTATTATTATTTTGAAATATTCATAATATTTTTAATTTTTAATAATATAAAAGAAAATACATAAAATCGTAAATAATACAAAAAAAATAAATCTTGTATAAAATTAAAAAAAAAATTAAACCAGATAAATATTAAAGCGAACATTTTTTCACACTTTAGCTTAATAAATTGTAAAATACAAAAACCAAAAACTGAAATAAAATGAAATTTAATTGAATTTGTTATGCAAATGGAAAAAATAGTTTGTTTTCTTCGTTTCTCACAAAGTAATCTACGGAATAATCTACAGAAATAAATGAAAATATGTATTTCTTTATTTTGGTAAGTATTTTATAAAAATTTCCAAATATACTATACATACATATGAAGAAAAGATCTTCAAATATAATATAATATAATATAATACAGACATGCTAACTCCTGGAATATCCATTGAAATAATTATTACATCTCTTTTCATTCTGCGAGTGAAAGATTTTAGATTTTATTAAGATATTTTGTTATATTTTCTACATTTGATCATGTAATATTATTTATTTATGTATTTATTTCATTATTTATTTCGGATATTTTTTAACGTATATTGGTTTTTAAGGTACCATTGGAATGGTCTATTCTGGTACTATTGAAGATTACAGGTAATTAACCCTTTAAATTTAAATTTCGATTGAAATTGTCCGAAATTTTCAATATTTAATAGAATAGTATTTAAAAAAATCATACATAATTTTACTAAAATCAAAAATGAAAACTAATTTAAAAACAAAAATTAAACTAATGATGTGCAATGTAGATCGTCCTAGAATGCAAAAGACCGTAACCACACTTAATTTTTTACAACAGAAGCAAAAAACATTATGAAAATGTAAAAGGTCGCTTTATTATTAAGCGATTAAGTACCATTTTTTAAACGTTCACTTAAAGCAAAAATAGATAAAACATAATATACTCTTCAAACCAAGTTTTTCTTAAATGGAATAAATTTTACGACTGTTTCATTAATGATGTTCGTGTCACAGCCTTTTGACTTTTATTAATATTGATGTTATTTTTGAAGATATGAATATGAAATTTTTTGTGTAGACATTATAATCAAGTAAAAAACTTACATTTGATTTTACAATGGTTAAGCCTTTTTGTATTTTAGGTGACGATATGTGTCTTATATATTGTAATTTTTTTGATCAAAAGTTAAAAATTTCGCACACGGTTGACCGAAAGCTATATTTTTGGAGGTATTTTAAAAATGGTCCAGCTCACGAAAACAAAATAGTTGAATCTAAATAGTTGAAACTGAATATTGTACTAAAAACTAAGGAAGATTTAATTGTTCTAAAATAATGCCAGAGATAATGTCTGTATGTGCAAATAATTTAAAAGCAATTTTACAGTACTGTTATAAAATTGATGGAAACGGAAATAATACTTTTACAAAAATAAATCTTTTTTTTATTAATCATTCTAATTGGAAACGTAATTAAACCGTTAAAAATATTACAATGTTGCGATTTTTAATCAAACAATTGAGTTTTAAAATCCTGGGATTAAGGATTTCTAACTATGCCAGTCACAGTCTTGCTTTGATTTTATCGCAGTTAGCACTTTAAGTATATCTCATTTCAATGAGATTTCTTTTTTGAGTTTTGAAATAATAATATTTCGCTTTTTTGATTTTTATTGTTAGCTGTACTAAATTTAATTGTAAAAAAATTAATATTATAGGAAAACGAAAAATACTATTTCCTCTTCCTTTTATGTTTTTGTTATTCGTGTTTATTAATTTTATTTACCTGAAATAAGAATAAATACACAAAACAATTATAAACGATTTCCTGCTTTTTTTAAATATATATTTTTAAACTTTTGCTTCTTTCATTATATATTTACATTTATTTATCACTACACTTATTTTGACTTATATTTTATATATTTTTTATTTTCTATTTTCTTTTTTTTTAATTTTGCTTTTCCATTTTGCATATACATATTTATTAAGATTTACTTTTAACACAATAGGCTTATTACATTTATTTTTCACTTAACATTAAATTATAAAGAGATTTACATTTTTTTTCTTAATACTCTGCTCAATTAATATTTTCTCTTTTTATTTAATTTGTTTTAATGCTAAATATTTCACTAACACAAACACACTTGCTTAAATATAACGAACAACCGTGTAAAAGAAAAACAACGACCGGTGTTGTACTAAAAACCATTTTTCTTACAACTTTACACAATATTTTCTTACATTTCAATGTTACATTTTTACACACAAATATTAAGCAACATTTTATTTATATTTTTATGTAAAAATATTTCAAAATTCCTCAATATTTTTAAGAAAAATTAATTCATTTCTTAAGGAACCGTGTGAACAACGCGCGAAAATGAAGAAGTAAATTGTGGAACAAGCTTTTTTTTTGAGAATGTAAAGACGACAACAATGGAATCAATTGTTCTAATAAACAACAAATTAAATTTTTGTTGTGTTATTGTTGTTGACAAAAGGATGCATGATCAAACTGAAACATAATTATTGCATTTATGTACTTGTACGTTACGTATTAATATAATTTAATTTTTGAATTATTGTAACATTAGAACTAAACAATGAAAATGGTATTGGTTATAAAATAAGCTTAATTAATATTATTAAGCAATTTAATATGTATTTAAATATAACAGTCTTTAAAAATTAAAATTAACTTAACAAAATTTATCATTTACGAACTTGGCTTTTCTTGTTGAAACAAATTTCTTGTTCAAAATATTTATTGTAAAATTTTTCATATGAAATTGCAGAAAGAAAAAAAAACAAATAACTGACGAAAATGGGATGTTTAACAACAAAAATTATAATGCAAAAAGAACTAGGAAAAATAAAAATAATTAATAATTAATTTTGGATTTAAATATAACAAAAATCAATCCAATTTGTGTTTTATTAGAATATTTTCCATGTTGTTGCTAATTCTGCTTTTTTTGCATTTACTTGGTTTGTGGCTTCACTAATTTCAACACGAATATAAAGCTAAACCAGTATCAAATTAAAGACCCACACATCTAGTGGTTGTCAATATTACACTAACACAAACACACTTACTTCAAAGCAACTGACAACCGCATAAAAGACCGGCGTTGTACTAAAAACCATTTTTCTTAAAACTTTACACACTTTTTTCTTACATTTTCCGTTTACTTTTCAGGAAAATTTTTACACACAAATATTAGGCAACGCTTTATTTATAAATTTATGCAAAAATATTTTAAGTTTCTTCATTATTTTGATACAATTTAATAAATTTCTTAAGACACTTCCACTATACAACCGAACCGTGTGAACATCCCGCGAAAACTAAAAAGCAAATACAGCAACAAGTATTTTCTTCATATGTGAATTTAGTACACCTACAACAATAACTACTAAAATAAACAATAAACAAGAACAACTTTCGTTGATGTTATTGTTTCTTATAGAATAGGGAATAAATATAATAGTAATTAGTAGATCAAATAGAAATTTAAAACTGGGATAAAATGTATGGTTTTTAAAGTATTATAAGATACTTAACGTAACATTACTTATGAAAGATGAGTAAATGTTTTAGACATATTTTAAAAATTTTAACTAAATCTATGATAACAAAACAAACCAAGAAATGATACAGTATCATAAATTTTAAAAGTATATGGTAAATATCGAAATTATTTTTCCCTTAAAAAAAAAAAAAAACAAACTTAAAAAATTTTCAGGAACATATAGGTGTCTATTCTTGAAAACGAGTCGAAGAAGTGAAAATTTCAATTAAAACAAAAACAAAGTTTAAAAAATTGTTTTTTGTTTACCGTACATTTCTAAAATGGAATTTACCGTTTTTAAAAGAGAGAGAAACGTGTTAAAGTTCTCACGCTTATTACATTTTAAAAATATATGGTAAACAAAAACAATTTTTTAAACTTTGTTTTTGTTTTAATGGAAAATTTCACTTCTTCGACGCGTTTTCAAGAATAGACACCATAAATAAACATAAAATATTTGTGAAAAAAAAAAAAATATTTTATGTTATGAATTATGAATATATTTATATGACAATTATGTTCTTACAAAATTTAGTGGAATAGCAAAAATTAAAAGGGAATAGATAAAGGAATCAATATCAGCTTGAATTTTAAGGAAAATTGTTATCGGATTAGTGTAATTTCGTAGACATTTTTTAAAAATATTAAGGCTACTCACTCCGTTTGGAAGGAAAAAAAAGTGTTTTCGTTACCTTCCTGACAATAAACCACGGTATGTCTTATAATGTTTCCCAAAATATTACGATTCTACTGATGACCGTTCGTGAGCTGGACCGTTAAAAAAAACGAAGATTAGAAAATTTGTGTATTTTCTTCAAAAGCAACGCATTGGTATATAAAACAGGTCCAAGAATAACCTCAATATATTTATATTCCACAAAATATCCTATTTTTCAAGGTTTTTTTTTTAAATATTGTTTGTGCAAATAACTTAAAAGCATTTTTACAGTACTGTTATAAAATTGATGGAAACGGAAATAATACTTTTACAAAAATAAATCTTTTTTTTATTAATCATTCTAATTGGAAACGTAATTAAACCGTTAAAAATATTACAATGTTGCGATTTTTAATCAAACAATTGAGTTTTAAAATCCTGGGATTAAGGATTTCTAACTATGCCAGTCACAGTCTTGCTTTGATTTTATCGCAGTTAGCACTTTAAGTATATCTCATTTCAATGAGATTTCTTTTTTGAGTTTTGAAATAATAATATTTCGCTTTTTTGATTTTTATTGATAGCTGTACTAAATTTAATTGTAAAAAAATTAATATTATAGGAAAACGAAAAATACTATTTCCTCTTCCTTTTATGTTTTTGTTATTCGTGTTTATTAATTTTATTTACCTGAAATAAGAATAAATACACAAAACAATTATAAACGATTTCCTGCTTTTTTTAAATATATATTTTTAAACTTTTGCTTCTTTCATTATATATTTACATTTATTTATCACTACACTTATTTTGACTTATATTTTATATATTTTTTATTTTCTATTTTCTTTTTTTTTAATTTTGCTTTTCCATTTTGCATATACATATTTATTAAGATTTACTTTTAACACAATAGGCTTATTACATTTATTTTTCACTTAACATTAAATTATAAAGAGATTTACATTTTTTTTCTTAATACTCTGCTCAATTAATATTTTCTCTTTTTATTTAATTTGTTTTAATGCTAAATATTTCACTAACACAAACACACTTGCTTAAATATAACGAACAACCGTGTAAAAGAAAAACAACGACCGGTGTTGTACTAAAAACCATTTTTCTTACAACTTTACACAATATTTTCTTACATTTCAATGTTACATTTTTACACACAAATATTAAGCAACATTTTATTTATATTTTTATGTAAAAATATTTCAAAATTCCTCAATATTTTTAAGAAAAATTAATTCATTTCTTAAGGAACCGTGTGAACAACGCGCTTTTTTTTGAGAATGTAAAGACGACAACAATGGAATCAATTGTTCTAATAAACAACAAATTAAATTTTTGTTGTGTTATTGTTGTTGACAAAAGGATGCATGATCAAACTGAAACATAATTATTGCATTTATGTACTTGTACGTTACGTATTAATATAATTTAATTTTTGAATTATTGTAACATTAGAACTAAACAATGAAAATGGTATTGGTTATAAAATAAGCTTAATTAATATTATTAAGCAATTTAATATGTATTTAAATATAACAGTCTTTAAAAATTAAAATTAACTTAACAAAATTTATCATTTACGAACTTGGCTTTTCTTGTTGAAACAAATTTCTTGTTCAAAATATTTATTGTAAAATTTTTCATATGAAATTGCAGAAAGAAAAAAAAACAAATAACTGACGAAAATGAGATGTTTAACAACAAAAATTATAATGCAAAAAGAACTAGGAAAAATAAAAATAATTAATAATTAATTTTGGATTTAAATATAACAAAAATCAATCCAATTTGTGTTTTATTAGAATATTTTCCATGTTGTTGCTAATTCTGCTTTTTTTGCATTTACTTGGTTTGTGGCTTCACTAATTTCAACACGAATATAAAGCTAAACCAGTATCAAATTAAAGACCCACACATCTAGTGGTTGTCAATATTACACTAACACAAACACACTTACTTCAAAGCAACTGACAACCGCATAAAAGACCGGCGTTGTACTAAAAACCATTTTTCTTACAACTTTACACACTTTTTTCTTACATTTTCCGTTTACTTTTCAGGAAAATTTTTACACACAAATATTAGGCAACGCTTTATTTATAAATTTATGCAAAAATATTTTAAGTTTCTTCATTATTTTGATACAATTTAATAAATTTCTTAAGACACTTCCACTATACAACCGAACCGTGTGAACATCCCGCGAAAACTAAAAAGCAAACACAGCAACAAGTATTTTCTTCATATGTGAATTTAGTACACCTACAACAATAACTACTAAAATAAACAATAAACAACAACAACTTTCGTTGATGTTATTGTTTCTTATAGAATAGGGAATAAATATAATAGTAATTAGTAGATCAAATAGAAATTTAAAACTGGGATAAAATGTATGGTTTTTAAAGTATTATAAGATACTTAACGTAACATTACTTATGAAAGATGAGTAAATGTTTTAGACATATTTTAAAAATTTTAACTAAATCTATGATAACAAAACAAACCAAGAAATGATACAGTATCATAAATTTTAAAAGTATATGGTAAATATCGAAATTATTTTTCCCTTAAAAAAAAAAAAAAACAAACTTAAAAAATTTTCAGGAACATATAGGTGTCTATTCTTGAAAACGAGTCGAAGAAGTGAAAATTTCAATTAAAACAAAAACAAAGTTTAAAAAATTGTTTTTGTTTACCGTACATTTCTAAAATGGAATTTACCGTTTTTAAAAGAGAGAGAAACGTGTTAAAGTTCTCACGCTTATTACATTTTAAAAATATATGGTAAACAAAAACAATTTTTTAAACTTTGTTTTTGTTGTAATGGATAATTTCACTTCTTCGACGCGTTTTCAAGAATAGACACCATAAATAAACATAAAATATTTGTGAAAAAAAAAAATATTTTATGTTATGAATTATGAATATATTTATATGACAATTATGTTCTTACAAAATTTAGTGGAATAGCAAAAATTAAAAGGGAATAGATAAAGGAATCAATATCAGCTTGAATTTTAAGGAAAATTGTTATCGGATTAGTGTAATTTCGTATAGACATTTTTTAAAAATATTAAGGCTACTCACTCCGTTTGGAAGGAAAAAAAAGTGTTTTCGTTACCTCCCTGACAATAAACCACGGTATGTCTTATAATGTTTCCCAAAATATTACGATTCTACTGATGACCGTTCGTGAGCTGGACCGTTAAAAAAAACGAAGATTAGCAAATTTGTGTATTTTCTTCAAAAGCAACGCATTGGTATATAAAACAGGTCCAAGAATAACCTCAATATTTTTATATTCCACAAAATATCCTATTTTTCAAGGTTTTTTAAAAATATATGTTTGTTATTTTTAACGAAAATTCAAATTTTGGTGTCTGATTAAATTTTATATTAATATATTAATATAAATAATATATATATATATATATATATATATATATATATATATATATATGTATATATATAAAACAGGTCCAAGAATAACCTCAATATTTTTATATTCCACAAAATATCCTATTTTTCAAGGTTTTTTAAAAATATATGTTTGTTATTTTTAACGAAAATTCAAATTTTGGTGTCTGATTAAATTTTATATTAATATATTAATATAAATAATATATATATATATATATATATATATATATATATATATATATATATATATATATATATATATATATATATATATATATATATATATGTATATATAACAGGGAATGTAAAGTAATTGTTTACAGAAAATGTTTTTCTGCTTGTGCGTTTTAACTTTATTTGCTATATAGGCTAAATAATCTAAACTGAGTCCTTTATAAGCTCATAAATAGACTTTACCTGATGTTTGATTAATTTCATTAGAATCATGGAGCTCTTTCAAGCGCTGGCGGAAAAAACTGCAATTCATCACAATTAACATTTTCAATACATTAATAATACATATTTTTTTTAATCCTTTTTGTATTTTTTACATTCACAGTTAATGTTATTTATTCCTTTTAATAGAATTTTTTGCAATTTTCGTAAATATTTTAATTCAAAGGGGGAAACATTATCAAAAGAATAATTTTGATACCCATATTAACTATGTTTATGAAAAATGTTATGTCAGATTGCCTATCTGATAAACTGCGAAATTGCAAGAATATTAATGTAAAATTTAATCAGACACCAAAATTTGAATTTTCGTTAAAAATAACAAACAATATTTTAAAAAAAAAAACCTTGAAAAAATAGGATATTTTGTGGAATATAAAAATATTGAGGTTATTCTTGGACATGTTTTATATACCAATGGACCCGGAAGTTCGTGTCACAGCCTTTTGACTTTTATTAATATTGATGTTATTTTTAAAGATATGAATATGAAATTTTTTGTGTAGACATTATAATCAAGTAAAAAACTTACATTTGATTTTACAATGGTTAAGCCTTTTAGTATTTTAGGTGACGATATGTGTCTTATATATTGTAATTTTTTTGATCAAAAGTTAAAAATTTCGCACACGGTTGACCGAAAGCTATATTTTTGGAGGTATTTTAAAAATGGTCCAGCTCACGAAAACAAAATAGTTGAATCTAAATAGTTGAAACTGAATATTGTACTAAAAACTAAGGAAGATTTAATTGTTCTAAAATAATGCCAGAGATAATGTCTGTATGTGCAAATAACTTAAAAGCATATTTACAGTACTGTTATAAAATTGATGGAAACGGAAATAATACTTTTACAAAAATAAATCTTTTTTTTATTAATCATTCTAATTGGAAACGTAATTAAACCGTTAAAAATATTACAATGTTGCGATTTTTAATCAAACAATTGAGTTTTAAAATCCTGGGATTAAGGATTTCTAACTGTGCCAGTCACAGTCTTGCTTTGATTTTATCGCAGTTAGCACTTTAAGTATATCTCATTTCAATGAGATTTCTTTTTTGAGTTTTGAAATAATAATATTTCGCTTTTTTGATTTTTATTGATAGCTGTACTAAATTTAATTGTAAAAAAATTAATATTATAGGAAAACGAAAAATGCTATTTCCTCTTCCTTTTATGTTTTTGTTATTCGTGTTTATTAATTTTATTTACCTGAAATAAGAATAAATACACAAAACAATTATAAACGATTTCCTGCTTTTTTTAAATATATATTTTTAAACTTTTGCTTCTTTCATTATATATTTACATTTATTTATCACTACACTTATTTTGACTTATATTTTATATATTTTTTATTTTCTATTTTCTTTTTTTTTAATTTTGCTTTTCCATTTTGCATATACATATTTATTAAGATTTACTTTTAACACAATAGGCTTATTACATTTATTTTTCACTTAACATTAAATTATAAAGAGATTTACATTTTTTTTCTTAATACTCTGCTCAATTAATATTTTCTCTTTTTATTTAATTTGTTTTAATGCTAAATATTTCACTAACACAAACACACTTGCTTAAATATAACGAACAACCGTGTAAAAGAAAAACAACGACCGGTGTTGTACTAAAAACCATTTTTCTTACAACTTTACACAATATTTTCTTACATTTCAATGTTACATTTTTACACACAAATATTAAGCAACATTTTATTTATATTTTTATGTAAAAATATTTCAAAATTCCTCAATATTTTTAAGAAAAATTAATTCATTTCTTAAGGAACCGTATGAACAACGCGCTTTTTTTTTGAGAATGTAAAGACGACAACAATGGAATCAATTGTTCTAATAAACAACAAATTAAATTTTTGTTGTGTTATTGTTGTTGACAAAAGGATGCATGATCAAACTGAAACATAATTATTGCATTTATGTACTTGTACGTTACGTATTAATATAATTTAATTTTTGAATTATTGTAACATTAGAACTAAACAATGAAAATGGTATTGGTTATAAGCTTAATTAATATTATTAAGCAATTTAATATGTATTTAAATATAACAGTCTTTAAAAATTAAAATTAACTTAACAAAATTTATCATTTACGAACTTGGCTTTTCTTGTTGAAACAAATTTCTTGTTCAAAATATTTATTGTAAAATTTTTCATATGAAATTGCAGAAAGAAAAAAAAAAACAAATGACTGACGAAAATGAGATGTTTAACAACAAAAATTATAATGCAAAAAGAACTAGGAAAAATAAAAATAATTAAAAATTAAATATAACAAAAATCAATCCAATTTGTGTTTTATTAGAATATTTTCCATGTTGTTGCTAATTCTGCTTTTTTTTGCATTTACTTGGTTTGTGGCTTCACTAATTTCAACACGAATATAAAGCTAAACCAGTATCAAATTAAAGACCCACACATCTAGTGGTTGTCAATATTACACTAACCCAAACACACTTACTTCAAAGCAACTGACAACCGCATAAAAGACCGGCGTTGTACTAAAAACCATTTTTCTTACAACTTTACACACTTTTTTCTTACATTTTCCGTTTACTTTTCAGGAAAATTTTTACACACAAATATTAGGCAACGCTTTATTTATAAATTTATGCAAAAATATTTTAAGTTTCTTCATTATTTTGATACAATTTAATAAATTTCTTAAGACACTTCCACTATACAACCGAACCGTGTGAACATCCCGCGAAAACTAAAAAGCAAATACAGCAACAAGTATTTTCTTCATATGTGAATTTAGTACACCTACAACAATAACTACTAAAATAAACAATAAACAAGAACAACTTTCGTTGATGTTATTGTTTCTTATAGAATAGGGAATAAATATAATAGTAATTAGTAGATCAAATAGAAATTTAAAACTGGGATAAAATGTATGGTTTTTAAAGTATTATAAGATACTTAACGTAACATTACTTATGAAAGATGAGTAAATGTTTTAGACATATTTTAAAAATTTTAACTAAATCTATGATAACAAAACAAACCAAGAAATGATACAGTATCATAAATTTTAAAAGTATATGGTAAATATCGAAATTATTTTTCCCTTAAAAAAAAAAAACAAACTTAAAAAATTTTCAGGAACATATAGGTGTCTATTCTTGAAAACGAGTCGAAGAAGTGAAAATTTCAATTAAAACAAAAACAAAGTTTAAAAAATTGTTTTTGTTTACCGTACATTTCTAAAATGGAATTTACCGTTTTTAAAAGAGAGAGAAACGTGTTAAAGTTCTCACGCTTATTACATTTTAAAAATATATGGTAAACAAAAACAATTTTTTAAACTTTGTTTTTGTTTTAATGGAAAATTTCACTTCTTCGACGCGTTTTCAAGAATAGACACCATAAATAAACATAAAATATTTGTGAAAAAAAAAAATATTTTATGTTATGAATTATGAATATATTTATATGACAATTATGTTCTTACAAAATTTAGTGGAATAGCAAAAATTAAAAGGGAATAGATAAAGGAATCAATATCAGCTTGAATTTTAAGGAAAATTGTTATCGGATTAGTGTAATTTCGTAAAGACATTTTTTAAAAATATTAAGGCTACTCACTCCGTTTGGAAGGAAAAAAAAGTGTTTTCGTTACCTCGGTAACGGTAAACCACGGTATGTCTTATAATGTTTCCCAAAATATTACGATTCTACTGATGACCGTTCGTGAGCTGGACCGTTAAAAAAAAACGAAGATTAGAAAATTTTTGTATTTTCTTCAAAAGCAACGCATAGAAAATGTGATATTTGGAAGCCGTGTCCATTGGTATATAAAACATGTCCAAGAATAACCTCAATATTTTTATATTCCACAAAATATCCTATTTTTTCAAGGTTTTTTTTTTAAAAATATTGTTTGTTATTTTTAACGAAAATTCAAATTTTGGTGTCTGATTAAATTTTACATTAATATTCTTGCAATTTCGCAGTTTATCAGATAGGCAATCTGACATAAAATTTTTCATAAACATAGTTAATATGGGTATCAAAATTATTCTTTTGATAATGTTTACCCCTTTGAATTAAAATATTTACGAAAATTGCAAAAAAATCTATTAAAAGGAATAAATAACATTAACTGTGAATGTAAAAAATACAAAAAGGATTAAAAAAAATATGTATTATTAATGTATTGAAAATGTTAATTGTGATGAATTGCAGTTTTTTCCGCCAGCGCTTGAAAGAGCTCCATGATTCTAATGAAATTAATCAAACATCAGGTAAAGTCTATTTATGAGCTTATAAAGGACTCAGTTTAGATTATTTAGCCTATATAGCAAATAAAGTTACGCACAAGCAGAAAAACATTTTCTGTAAACAATTACTTTACATTCCCTGTTATATATATACATATATATATATATATATATATATATATATATATATATATATATATATATATATATATATATATATATATATATATATTATTTATATTAATATATTAATATAAAATTTAATCAGACACCAAAATTTGAATTTTCGTTAAAAATAACAAACATATATTTTTAAAAAACCTTGAAAAATAGGATATTTTGTGGAATATAAAAATATTGAGGTTATTCTTGGACCTGTTTTATATATATACATATATATATATATATATATATATATATATATATATATATATATATATATTATTTATATTAATATATTAATATAAAATTTAATCAGACACCAAAATTTGAATTTTCGTTAAAAATAACAAACATATATTTTTAAAAAACCTTGAAAAATAGGATATTTTGTGGAATATAAAAATATTGAGGTTATTCTTGGACCTGTTTTATATACCAATGCGTTGCTTTTGAAGAAAATACACAAATTTGCTAATCTTCGTTTTTTTTAACGGTCCAGCTCACGAACGGTCATCAGTAGAATCGTAATATTTTGGGAAACATTATAAGACATACCGTGGTTTATTGTCAGGGAGGTAACGAAAACACTTTTTTTTCCTTCCAAACGGAGTGAGTAGCCTTAATATTTTTAAAAAATGTCTATACGAAATTACACTAATCCGATAACAATTTTCCTTAAAATTCAAGCTGATATTGATTCCTTTATCTATTCCCTTTTAATTTTTGCTATTCCACTAAATTTTGTAAGAACATAATTGTCATATAAATATATTCATAATTCATAACATAAAATATTTTTTTTTTTCACAAATATTTTATGTTTATTTATGGTGTCTATTCTTGAAAACGCGTCGAAGAAGTGAAATTATCCATTACAACAAAAACAAAGTTTAAAAAATTGTTTTTGTTTACCATATATTTTTAAAATGTAATAAGCGTGAGAACTTTAACACGTTTCTCTCTCTTTTAAAAACGGTAAATTCCATTTTAGAAATGTACGGTAAACAAAAAACAATTTTTTAAACTTTGTTTTTGTTTTAATTGAAATTTTCACTTCTTCGACTCGTTTTCAAGAATAGACACCTATATGTTCCTGAAAATTTTTTAAGTTTGTTTTTTTTTTTTTTTTAAGGGAAAAATAATTTCGATATTTACCATATACTTTTAAAATTTATGATACTGTATCATTTCTTGGTTTGTTTTGTTATCATAGATTTAGTTAAAATTTTTAAAATATGTCTAAAACATTTACTCATCTTTCATAAGTAATGTTACGTTAAGTATCTTATAATACTTTAAAAACCATACATTTTATCCCAGTTTTAAATTTCTATTTGATCTACTAATTACTATTATATTTATTCCCTATTCTATAAGAAACAATAACATCAACGAAAGTTGTTCTTGTTTATTGTTTATTTTAGTAGTTATTGTTGTAGGTGTACTAAATTCACATATGAAGAAAATACTTGTTGCTGTATTTGCTTTTTAGTTTTCGCGGGATGTTCACACGGTTCGGTTGTATAGTGGAAGTGTCTTAAGAAATTTATTAAATTGTATCAAAATAATGAAGAAACTTAAAATATTTTTGCATAAATTTATAAATAAAGCGTTGCCTAATATTTGTGTGTAAAAATTTTCCTGAAAAGTAAACGGAAAATGTAAGAAAAAAGTGTGTAAAGTTGTAAGAAAAATGGTTTTTAGTACAACGCCGGTCTTTTATGCGGTTGTCAGTTGCTTTGAAGTAAGTGTGTTTGGGTTAGTGTAATATTGACAACCACTAGATGTGTGGGTCTTTAATTTGATACTGGTTTAGCTTTATATTCGTGTTGAAATTAGTGAAGCCACAAACCAAGTAAATGCAAAAAAAGCAGAATTAGCAACAACATGGAAAATATTCTAATAAAACACAAATTGGATTGATTTTTGTTATATTTAAATCCAAAATTAATTATTAATTATTTTTATTTTTCCTAGTTCTTTTTGCATTATAATTTTTGTTGTTAAACATCTCATTTTCGTCAGTTATTTGTTTTTTTTTTCCTTTCTGCAATTTCATATGAAAAATTTTACAATAAATATTTTGAACAAGAAATTTGTTTCAACAAGAAAAGCCAAGTTCGTAAATGATAAATTTTGTTAAGTTAATTTTAATTTTTAAAGACTGTTATATTTAAATACATATTAAATTGCTTAATAATATTAATTAAGCTTATTTTATAACCAATACCATTTTCATTGTTTAGTTCTAATGTTACAATAATTCAAAAATTAAATTATATTAATACGTAACGTACAAGTACATAAATGCAATAATTATGTTTCAGTTTGATCATGCATCCTTTTGTCAACAACAATAACACAACAAAAATTTAATTTGTTGTTTATTAGAACAATTGATTCCATTGTTGTCGTCTTTACATTCTCAAAAAAAAGCGCGTTGTTCACACGGTTCCTTAAGAAATGAATTAATTTTTCTTAAAAATATTGAGGAATTTTGAAATATTTTTACATAAAAATATAAATAAAATGTTGCTTAATATTTGTGTGTAAAAATGTAACATTGAAATGTAAGAAAATATTGTGTAAAGTTGTAAGAAAAATGGTTTTTAGTACAACACCGGTCGTTGTTTTTCTTTTACACGGTTGTTCGTTATATTTAAGCAAGTGTGTTTGTGTTAGTGAAATATTTAGCATTAAAACAAATTAAATAAAAAGAGAAAATATTAATTGAGCAGAGTATTAAGAAAAAAAATGTAAATCTCTTTATAATTTAATGTTAAGTGAAAAATAAATGTAATAAGCCTATTGTGTTAAAAGTAAATCTTAATAAATATGTATATGCAAAATGGAAAAGCAAAATTAAAAAAAAAGAAAATAGAAAATAAAAAATATATAAAATATAAGTCAAAATAAGTGTAGTGATAAATAAATGTAAATATATAATGAAAGAAGCAAAAGTTTAAAAATATATATTTAAAAAAAGCAGGAAATCGTTTATAATTGTTTTGTGTATTTATTCTTATTTCAGGTAAATAAAATTAATAAACACGAATAACAAAAACATAAAAGGAAGAGGAAATAGTATTTTTCGTTTTCCTATAATATTAATTTTTTTACAATTAAATTTAGTACAGCTATCAATAAAAATCAAAAAAGCGAAATATTATTATTTCAAAACTCAAAAAAGAAATCTCATTGAAATGAGATATACTTAAAGTGCTAACTGCGATAAAATCAAAGCAAGACTGTGACTGGCATAGTTAGAAATCCTTAATCCCAGGATTTTAAAACTCAATTGTTTGATTAAAAATCGCAACATTTTAATATTTTTAACGGTTTAATTACGTTTCCAATTAGAATGATTAATAAAAAAAAGATTTATTTTTGTAAAAGTATTATTTCCGTTTCCATCAATTTTATAACAGTACTGTAAAAATGCTTTTAAGTTATTTGCACAAACAATATTTTAAAAAAAAACCTTGAAAAATAGGATATTTTGTGGAATATAAAAATATTGAGGTTATTCTTGGACCTGTTTTATATACCAATGCGTTGCTTTTGAAGAAAATACACAAATTTTCTAATCTTCGTTTTTTTTAACGGTCCAGCTCACGAACGGTCATCAGTAGAATCGTAATATTTTGGGAAACATTATAAGACATACCGTGGTTTATTGTCAGGAAGGTAACGAAAACACTTTTTTTTCCTTCCAAACGGAGTGAGTAGCCTTAATATTTTTAAAAAATATCTTTACGAAATTACACTAATCCGATAACAATTTTCCTTAAAATTCAAGCTGATATTGATTCCTTTATCTATTCCCTTTTAATTTTTGCTATTCCACTAAATTTTGTAAGAACATAATTGTCATATAAATATATTCATAATTCATAACATAAAATATTTTTTTTTTCACAAATATTTTATGTTTATTTATGGTGTCTATTCTTGAAAACGCGTCGAAGAAGTGAAATTTTCCATTAAAACAAAAACAAAGTTTAAAAAATTGTTTTTGTTTACCATATATTTTTAAAATGTAATAAGCGTGAGAACTTTAACACGTTTCTCTCTCTTTTAAAAACGGTAAATTCCATTTTAGAAATGTACGGTAAACAAAAACAATTTTTTAAACTTTGTTTTTGTTTTAATTGAAATTTTCACTTCTTCGACTCGTTTTCAAGAATAGACACCTATATGTTCCTGAAAATTTTTTAAGTTTGTTTTTTTTTAAGGGAAAAATAATTTCGATATTTACCATATACTTTTAAAATTTATGATACTGTATCATTTCTTGGTTTGTTTTGTTATCATAGATTTAGTTAAAATTTTTAAAATATGTCTAAAACATTTACTCATCTTTCATAAGTAATGTTACGTTAAGTATCTTATAATACTTTAAAAACCATACATTTTATCCCAGTTTTAAATTTCTATTTGATCTACTAATTACTATTATATTTATTCCCTATTCTATAAGAAACAATAACATCAACGAAAGTTGTTGTTGTTTATTGTTTATTTTAGTAGTTATTGTTGTAGGTGTACTAAATTCACATATGAAGAAAATACTTGTTGCTGTATTTGCTTTTTAGTTTTCGCGGGATGTTCACACGGTTCGGTTGTATAGTGGAAGTGTCTTAAGAAATTTATTAAATTGTATCAAAATAATGAAGAAACTTAAATTATTTTTGCATAAATTTATAAATAAAGCGTTGCCTAATATTTGTGTGTAAAAATTTTCCTGAAAAGTAAACGGAAAATGTAAGAAAAAAGTGTGTAAAGTTGTAAGAAAAATGGTTTTTAGTACAACGCCGGTCTTTTATGCGGTTGTCAGTTGCTTTGAAGTAAGTGTGTTTGGGTTAGTGTAATATTGACAACCACTAGATGTGTGGGTCTTTAATTTGATACTGGTTTAGCTTTATATTCGTGTTGAAATTAGTGAAGCCACAAACCAAGTAAATGCAAAAAAAGCAGAATTAGCAACAACATGGAAAATATTCTAATAAAACACAAATTGGATTGATTTTTGTTATATTTAAATCCAAAATTAATTATTAATTATTTTTATTTTTCCTGGTTCTTTTTGCATTATAATTTTTGTTGTTAAACATCTCATTTTCGTCAGTTATTTGTTTTTTTTTTCTTTCTGCAATTTCATATGAAAAATTTTACAATAAATATTTTGAACAAGAAATTTGTTTCAACAAGAAAAGCCAAGTTCGTAAATGATAAATTTTGTTAAGTTAATTTTAATTTTTAAAGACTGTTATATTTAAATACATATTAAATTGCTTAATAATATCAATTAAGCTTATTTTATAACCAATACCATTTTCATTGTTTAGTTCTAATGTTACAATAATTCAAAAATTAAATTATATTAATACGTAACGTACAAGTACATAAATGCAATAATTATGTTTCAGTTTGATCATGCATCCTTTTGTCAACAACAATAACACAACAAAAATTTAATTTGTTGTTTATTAGAACAATTGATTCCATTGTTGTCGTCTTTACATTCTCAAAAAAAAAGCTTGTTCCACAATTTACTTCTTCATTTTCGCGCGTTGTTCACACGGTTCCTTAAGAAATGAATTAATTTTTCTTAAAAATATTGAGGAATTTTGAAATATTTTTACATAAAAATATAAATAAAATGTTGCTTAATATTTGTGTGTAAAAATGTAACATTGAAATGTAAGAAAATATTGTGTAAAGTTGTAAGAAAAATGGTTTTTAGTACAACACCGGTCGTTGTTTTTCTTTTACACGGTTGTTCGTTATATTTAAGCAAGTGTGTTTGTGTTAGTGAAATATTTAGCATTAAAACAAATTAAATAAAAAGAGAAAATATTAATTGAGCAGAGTATTAAGAAAAAAAAATGTAAATCTCTTTATAATTTAATGTTAAGTGAAAAATAAATGTAATAAGCCTATTGTGTTAAAAGTAAATCTTAATAAATATGTATATGCAAAATGGAAAAGCAAAATTAAAAAAAAAGAAAATAGAAAATAAAAAATATATAAAATATAAGTCAAAATAAGTGTAGTGATAAATAAATGTAAATATATAATGAAAGAAGCAAAAGTTTAAAAATATATATTTAAAAAAAGCAGGAAATCGTTTATAATTGTTTTGTGTATTTATTCTTATTTCAGGTAAATAAAATTAATAAACACGAATAACAAAAACATAAAAGGAAGAGGAAATAGTATTTTTCGTTTTCCTATAATATTAATTTTTTTACAATTAAATTTAGTACAGCTAACAATAAAAATCAAAAAAGCGAAATATTATTATTTCAAAACTCAAAAAAGAAATCTCATTGAAATGAGATATACTTAAAGTGCTAACTGCGATAAAATCAAAGCAAGACTGTGACTGGCATAGTTAGAAATCCTTAATCCCAGGATTTTAAAACTCAATTGTTTGATTAAAAATCGCAACATTGTAATATTTTTAACGGTTTAATTACGTTTCCAATTAGAATGATTAATAAAAAAAAGATTTATTTTTGTAAAAGTATTATTTCCGTTTCCATCAATTTTATAACAGTACTGTAAAAATGCTTTTAAGTTATTTGCACATACAGACATTATCTCTGGCATTATTTTAGAACAATTAAATCTTCCTTAGTTTTTAGTACAATATTCAGTTTCAACTATTTAGATTCAACTATTTTGTTTTCGTGAGCTGGACCATTTTTAAAATACCTCCAAAAATATAGCTTTCGGTCAACCGTGTGCGAAATTTTTAACTTTTGATCAAAAAAATTACAATATATAAGACACATATCGTCACCTAAAATACTAAAAGGCTTAACCATTGTGAAACCAAATGTAAGTTTTTTACTTGATTATAATGTCTACACAAAAAATTTCATATTCATATCTTTAAAAATAACATCAATATTAATAAAAGTCAAAAGGCTGTGACACGAACTTCCGGGTCCATTGGTATATAAAACATGTCCAAGAATAACCTCAATATTTTTATATTCCACAAAATATCCTATTTTTTCAAGTTTTTTTTTAAATATTGTTTGTTATTTTTAACGAAAATTCAAATTTTGGTGTCTGATTAAATTTTACATTAATATTCTTGCAATTTCGCAGTTTATCAGATAGGCAATCTGACATAAAATTTTTTATAAACATAGTTAATATGGGTATCAAAATTATTCTTTTGATAATGTTTACCCCTTTGAACTAAAATATTTACGAAAATTGCAAAAAATTCTATTAAAAGGAATAAATAACATTCAATAAATAACTGTGAATGTAAAAAATACAAAAAGGATTAAAAAAAATATGTATTATTAATGTATTGAAAATGTTGATTGTGATGAATTGCAGTTTTTTCCCGCCAGCGCTTGAAAGAGCTCCATGGTTCTAATGAAATTAATCAAACATCAGGTAAAGTCTATTTATGAGCTTATAAAGCACTCAGTTTAGATTATTTAGCCTATATAGCAAATAAAGTTAAAACGTAAACAATTACTTTACATTCCCTGTTATATATATATGTTTATGAAAAATTTTATATCAGATTGACTACTTATATTGAATTTTCTTTAAAAGTTACAAACATTTTGAAAAAGTGTGTTTATTCCACAAAATAACAAAAATACTAAGGTCACTCTTGGATATGCTTTATATACCAATGGACGCGGCTTCCAAATAGCTTTCAAATGATATCACATTAGCTATGCGTTGTCCAGCTCACGAACGGACATCAAAAGAACCGCAATATTTTGGGAAACTTTATAAAATATACCAAGTTTAATTTGTAGGGGGTAACAAAAACACTTTTTTGAGTGAGCCATCTTAATAAATACGTATGTAATATATGTATGCTAAAGTAAAAAAAATGTTGTGTTTCAGTATTTAGTTCCGTAAATTTATTTCTTTTTAAAATTGTAATTGTTTTTAAGAAATAATATAACTAAAACTAAAATGCAAACGGAAGAAGAAATGAAAAAGTGTTTATAAAAATGTGTATTAATAGATTCCTTCTTCCTCTATGTATAAATTTCTTTATAGCATTTATCTGTATTCATGTTAGTAAAGCCATCAACTAAATTAAAAAAAAAATAACAACCCCAGTAAATACTTTTAGCACACTCACAATAATCACGCATGAAGAAACAAAAAGTAGAACAGATTGAGTAAATTAATGAACCAACTTAAAAAAAAAAATTGGAATTTTTTTTTAAAATAAACTATTACAAAACTACAGCATATCTTTAGGATTTTTTTTAATATAGTATTTTTTAGAAAGAAATTAAGATTCAATCGTGTTGCCATATTTGGTTTTTTCGAAATTTTATAAGATCACATCTTACTTGCGAGAAGATTTACATAATTGAAAAAAAATCGTAAATTAATGTTTTTATATATAATAGTATATTTTATTTATTCTTAAAGATATACAGAAATAATATATGTATTATTGTTTAAAACACAAATAAAAAAATATGTTATTATCTAAATGACAAAATAATAATAAAATGTTAAATAAAAGAATTTCAATTGCAGTTATAATACCAAAAAGAATAATAAGATTTTTCGAAAAGATTTTTTGAAAAAACCGAAATAATATTTTTTGATTTAATAAACATCCATTTAAAAATATTAATATGGCATTTTAAGATATTTAAACAAAAATATATAATTTCATAAAATTTTGACAAATTCCAAAATCGAAATAAGAGTTAAAGCAAATTGAGGATATTTTTTTTTTTTTTTAAACATCAGGAATAATATTATAAATATCAGTAAATATTTTTAAATTGTATAGATTTCATTGTATACATATACATCGGAATGTATGTGGTTATACAAAAGGATAAATATTTGTTTATATTTTATTTAAAATTTAAGCCTACATAACATAAATATTAATTAACATCTCTCTTGTCGCGTTGACTTATTTGAGCCATTGTTATATATTGACGTACTAAACGAGATATTTCATGAGCTTGTTCTGTTTGGACACGTATGACACGCTGTTGCATTAGATTTCCAACTTTCATATCCAAAAATAAAGCACCGTCTTCAGAACGTACCTTGATTTATAAACAAAGAAATTTATAATTTATCACGAATTGACATTAGTGTTGTTATTTAGATTTACCTTTCGTGTTGATATGACCTCCATAAATGGCCAATGTTGCATAGTTTCATGTGTATTAGGATCCAAAAATAATACTCCTCGTCTATTTAATGCCAATATCAGGTCACGCCACATGGGACTATCGTCGACATGAGGACCTTCATCGGCCCATAATCTTTTGACAGCAAAGAAACTACTGCCGAATAAAGGCCATGCCGACAACACATTCAAGAATTGAGCCTTCACCTGACCCGGGCTTAAATTTGCCACTTGGGGCCAGGCGGATTGAACGAGACCCACCCACTGGGCTGGTCGTATTTCTCTAATGCCTAACGCTGGTTTAGGCAGTAGAAATTTAATTTCTTTCATAGCTGGTACATGACTTAAATCAGCTGCTCGGTGCAGCAAAGCTGCTATGCGTGCCATATCTCTGACTACTTCAGGTGGTGGAACTCCTGTACTGGGCAACTCTAACAACAAACCCTCCAAGTAGTCTGGCGCTACTTGATTAAATAATACTTCTACATATAGGGGAGTTGGTGCAGGGTCCCGCTTCAAGGCGAAATGCCATACTGACCGACAGAATATTAAATAGAAGGGCTGGCCTGATTTTAGAAGTTCAGTTGTAACATCCAAAATATACTCATCGGCAGCCAGAGGCATCGTGAATGCATCTCCCTGGACAATGCAATATAAAGAGAATTCTTGTTGTTCGGTTTCGGATTCAATGCCCAATAGGGCACATAGTTCTGATATTACGTCTGCCACCACAGTAGAACATCTGGTATTTACCACACGCTCAGCTCCACCTGGAAGCCGATAAATTTGACGTCTAGCCGAACGACCCGCAGAAACAGCAGTTACTTCTTCTACACTGGGCACATTTTTACGACCACCACATCGTGCCGTTTTACGTAAATTAGTTAAGCAGACGGCGGCTGTACCATGACAAGACCGTCTACGATCTGAAGCCGCCGAAGTCAAATGTTCTATCAAATATGGTCGCAGAGCATCTGAACATCCAAAGTATGCCGCTAGAATACTAAGCAGACGCCATCCTCTCTGCGTCGAGTCGGGACAGGGAGAGCGATTAGCAGTAGTTTGCTTCATTAACTGGCAGTAAACTTCGTCACGTAAAGCCAAATATTTATGACAGTGCTTAAGAAGATAACGTAAAATGAAACCCGTAACAATTTTCAAACAAATTCAATTTTAATAATTATGCATTTCACTTACCATCAGCACCGTGTAGACACATTTAACTTCTGTTAGATCTGGCTCCATGGGTATATCTCCACAATAACTTAATATACAGTCGAAACATTCCAAAGCCAAAGGAGCCAAATCGTTGGGCAGACGCAACAGGGGCATACGTATAGGGGTACCCTGCCATTTAACCAATTCTGCATATGCACGATTCGATGCACGATCAGAAGTGTCACGACCGTGAGACCGAGAATCAACAATTTGGCTAAAAATATAAGATAGAATTTTTTTTTAATATTTCACCGCCAGCCTGAATACTAGTAAAAACTCACTCATTTCTAAAGTGTTGTATAGCAAACTGTAGCAGGGAATATCTAGTAACGGATGGTGAGGTTGTGCCAGCATTATGTTCCTCGGTCATATAATTTGCGTCCAAATTCTGTGACTGTTGACCTTGATGCGTTGAAGAGTGATTATCGCGAGAGTTTGTATTTGAAGAGTGATGTTGAGTGGAATTCTTGCGTGTTGAATGCAGGAAGCTTTGTTGTTTTGCGTACTGATGGTGTTCATTGAAATGTTCTCTCTCGTCCAAACGCTCATCCTCGTCCCCATGGCCATTATAATGATGTGCTCCCTGTGTTATTTGAGTGTGATGGTCAATGGAGTCACTAATACCATGATGCATATTTCTAGAATGTTGTTCCCTTACTTGTTCACGTTGATGGTGATGATATTGTTGCTGTTGCTGTTGCTGTTGTTGCTGTAAATGATGATGTGACTCTTGTTGTTGCTGCTGATGATGAAGATGGTGTTCTTCATATGAACCGCTCATCAGAGGAGACGAAGTATTACGTATGTTGTGCTGTTGAGCAACTGCACTATGGGTGCTGTTAATCATTTGTTCACGATGATTTGATTGCCGTGACTCGAGTCTTTCAATGGGCACATTGAGTGTCTGCGCTGCCGCTCGAACACCCGATGAAAGTGTTGAAGCTTTTGATTGAGTCTGTACGAAAAATACAAATGTAGGAGATATTTTAAATGTTGCATTAAATAAAAAATTGCATATACATAAACACTAATATATTTTTATAACTATAGTGTTATTGTTAACACCTTTGGAAAGTATTTATATTTATATTTCTTTTCTTTTTTTTTCAATATATTGTCTACAAAATTTTCTGTACTAAATCATTGTGGATGTGAAAGCATTTTTAATATATTTTCGTTTTATTTAAGGCGGCACCCTGAATATGATCGATCAAGCAAACGCCCATTGCATTTTAATCAAAATTTCATGCAACAAAAACCTGTTGGAGAGGTGCCAATAATTTGCAACTTTAGTTGTTGCTATTAAAATCATTCATACACATCGTACTTAATCGTAACAATCGTGTAGAACATGTTGGCCAAACACCAAAAATATGTTTTACCGTTACAGTTATGAAATCTGAACTTGAAAATGTTTATATTTCTTTGATTTTGAAATTTATTAATTTCTTTATTTATAAATATTACATACATAAATATTTGCTAAAAATATTTTTTTTTAATTCTGTTTCTCATGCAGTTTTAAAAATTTCAAAGATCAATGACAGTATTTTTTATTTGCTATTTTTTAATGTTTCAATTCTTCTAATACTTACAAAAATGAAAATTACTTGTGCAGATTAATAGTTGACTTTTCGAAAAATTGTTTAAAATAATTTTTAAACAAACATTCCTTTTTTTATCTTGCATCACCATAGATGGAATATTTATACTGATAATTGTAACATACATAAAAAATTTCGGACCGCACTCCTGAAAATCACCCATGTAAATGTTATTATGGAAATTTGTCAAAAGTAACATTTATTCAGAGGTGTCAGTCCATAATTGACTATAATTATCATGAAAATCCTGTCTTGAGTATAATTTTAATGCCTATGCACAATGGTGTAGGGTATCATATGATCGAGCTTGATCGACTATAACTTTATTACTTGTTTTATTTATTTATTTGTAATTCAAATCTATGTATTTAAAAAATAAAATTTGTTTATTATATTTAATTTAATCTGAATCAAGATCGCACGTTTTTCTTTTTAATTGGTTCGTATAATGTATTTCTATCTTTCTGTATTTAATTTTTTTTTCTCTTAAAGTTTCATATTATTATTAAACAAAATGCGTGAAAGTGTCCATAAATTAAAAATTTTGTATAATTTTCAATTAAATATATTTTATAGCACATCTGACTAACTGCATATATCTCAATGTTTACTTATATATTCTTTGGCATTATAAACTCTAACTGTAAGTTATATATTTTTATTTTCAAATCCAAATTGTACTCGTTTTTTTTTTTTTTTTTTTTTTTTGTATTTGTGTTCAGTTGAGTGACCGTTTGCTCTTGAACATTAAAAATAATAACAATTATGTACGTGTTGTTTTCAGTTTTTATGTGCGAGTTCATCTTTGTTTAAATGGCTGAGGAAAAAGATTTGAGTTTTTAGTTTAATTTCATATTCGTTTGTTTGTTTGTATGTGTGTAATGCAATAATTGCTTTATAAAATATTTTCATTTTTCTCTTACTTTCAAAATAAATTGGTTTTATAAATTTAAAAATAAAAAATATATATAATTAATTTGTTTAAACATTTTTATATTTGCAAGTAAATAATCATTAAAAAAATTTCTAATAATAAATTACTGTTTTAATCTATCAATACAAAGCACAAAAAGTTATTAGAGCAATTTTAAGAAAACGCATTGTTAAACAACATTTCAATGATCTGGCTCTATCTATTTCTATGACAACCTTTTTTTAATTTACGTAAATATGAATATAATTAGATTGTGAGTGGTTGATTTGAATAAAATAACTAAATGTTTGATAATGAATTAAACAAAAAGAAAGAAATGATACCCTAAAAACATATGACATATTATGTCATGATGTTGTTAATATAATTATTTATTTAAAATGATTTCATTAGTTTTGTGTTGAAAATTTAAACAAAGTATTTTGCGAAAACAAAACAACATTTTTATAATGTAATAAAAGAAAAGTAAAACATACATTTATATATCAAAAATATTTAAAAGGTTGACAGTTCAAATGACCTAACTGCTGACTAACAAGACTGAAGTCTACAATAACATACTAGATAATTAAAATAGGTACAAATTGGAAAAAATATAAACAGCTGTAAATATTAAAGAAAAGTACAAATGCAATTTTAAACTTAAACTTTAGCTATCTTCTTCATGTAAAAAATAATAAATTTCTTTTAGAGTCTTATTGAATATTAAATTATACTTTTTGTTGTATAACTTACAAAATACATAATATCTTGTAATCCCTTTTATATAAATAAATTAAATTGAAAGACGCTTCCAAAAAACTATGTATGCATGCATGTATGTAAGTATGTATGTATGTATGTATGTATATATGTATGTATGTATTATTTTGTTGTCTTACGTAATATATTTAGACCACTAGAAGAAATGAGTGAGTTCAGTTAGTCTACATGGTTTGGTTTCCACTGAACGATTTATTATTTTGGTTTTCTATAAAACGATGGGGTTGATGTAAGTAATTTGTAATATATTAACAAACATCAATACAAGTAAGTAATTCTACAATATAATATTTATGCATATATACTCAAACGATTGGAATGTACCTCATTTTTGTTCATTGTTTCAAAACGTTGTAAAATTTCCTTTACCGAAATTTTACACTCCGTTGGTTCTTCCAATATTGTTTCCATGCGTCCCACTGAACCACTGGAGGCAACGCTTGAACGACGGGTTTTTACCATATTGCCATTAGTTGCAGTCGTTGTCTGATTAGTAAAAGTATTGTTAAAACAATAGCTACCGCTATCTTCAATGGCTTTGTCAATTTCTATTATTTCATTTAAGTTTTGCTTAATGTGCAAATCATTTTTATGAGAGGAGATTTGTTGTTGTTGTTGTTGTTGTTGTTGTTGCGTTATATTATTAACAATCTGTTGTATGTGTGTTAAAGGTCTATTTGTTAATTCCGTTTTGGGTTCCTCATGCTTTTCAACATGTTCTTCGCCCATTTCCAGTTTGGCCAGCCATTCTTGTGTATCGACTTCCGAAGAAGAACATACGTTATTGTTAGCATCTTTAGTGGTTACTAGTTGACCAATTGTGGTATTTTGTTGGCATCTTTTGAATTCATCTTGCGTAGAATCTTCGTAAACATCATCATTTGTTGACTGCTTGTGTGTGGAATTTTGTTCAAGTTCTTCTTCATTTTGCCATGAATTGTAGAATTCCATATCGTGACTAAGCGAAGAGCATTGTTCATTAAATTCACGTATAGTCTCGTCCGTTAGCTGGTCCAGTTCAATGCGTCTATGGACTTGAACGGACGTAGTGCCTGTTATGTGTGCAATTTCCGCATCATCTGAATCAGAATATAATTCATTTGTATTATTTGTTGTTGTTGTAGTTGTTGATGATGTGGTAGTCATGGTCGTAGTTGTATTAGTAGTTGTGGTATCATTCGTATCGCGATCATCAAAACTATCTAAATCTGTGAGATTGTTAAGAGAATCTATAGATGTTGTCCGTTGGTTGCCATTTAAATTGTTGCTATGTTCATATCTGTTATTATGTCTATATTCATGTTTGGTTTTTGGTTTGCGTTTATTTTCCTTGTGAGAGCTGGAAAATTTATCACCGTCATGGCGCTGGTTATGATTATGTTTATCATAATTCATTTTATTTATTAGGGATTCAACCTTATTGACAATACTGCTGAATTTATGAGGTATACTGTCATGATTTCTGCCATGACTGCTATTGCCACTGCCACTACTGCAGCTGTTATTACGCGAACTAGAGGATTTTGAGCCACGCAAACTTTCTGACATTGTAATGCCAAAAAACAACAACAATAGTAACAACAAGAAACAAACAAGAAGCAGGGAGTAGTTTTTTATTTATTTATTTATTTATTTTTTTTTTTTTTGTGAATTGAATCAATAGCAAAGCAATCGCTGGTCACAGGTTTTTTAAGGCTTTTAGGAGAGTGTTAGCCAAATACGAGTTTATTATTGAACACTCCACTCAAAATTGTAAATCATGATGGCAAACTTTAATGTAAAATTCGTAGAAATAATCACGTTTTGCACCAATTTTATTTACGTTTAATGTTATTTTTAACGGCTTTTCGACTTAATATAAACCTGAGCTGAAGATAGTCGATAGATAATAAATAAAAATCAAACTATACAAATTCTGCATACAACAAATTCCAACACAAAAAAATTGGCAGTGAAAGTTGTTTAAATAAATTAAAAAGTAAGTAAATTACAATTGTAAAATGAACTTGTAGTCCAAACTCGTGTAAATAGGTACGAGTATTTTATATTTTATTTCGTTTTCTGTTTTTGTTCACAAAGGTCAAGTTTAAATATTTACTGCTAATATTTATTAACAATTAATGCGGCTCTGTGTTGCACTTGTACAATCAACTATTTAAATGATCGTCATTTTCAAACACTTCGTTACATTTGCCATTTTTAGAATCTAGACATGAACCGTAAACCGGATGTATTTTTTTTTTTTTTTTTTTCTATAAAACTATGACTTTATGCTCAATTTCACTTTAGAACATTTAGGTTTTTGCTTAAACACTTTTTAATAGTTCCATAAAATATAGATTCACATAATATAATAGTTCATATATGAACTAAATTTTATTTTTTTCGTAAACATGACCATTTTATTGTAATTATTTTTATTTTTATGAATTTTGTATTTTATTTTTTGGAAATTTATTTATAAACTTTTTAATTTCTCGCGATTTATGTTTTAGCTGGTGGACATGTTTTCTTTAACTGAATTGTATTGTAACTCCACAAAAGGCGCTTGACCATTTCACTGAACAATCAGCGAAGCTTATAAATGTACGAGTCAAACATACAAACATATATATGTATGTGTATATGTTTACTGTTTGAGTATGTATGCATATGGGAATGAATAAAAAATAGACTTAAGCCCCATTGTACGGATATTCAAATTAGATATTTATACATACATAATGTTGACGTTTAAGGTTAAAGAGTTACATACATACATAAACACATACATAAATATCAACCCAGTTGTGATGAGCAGGAAAACCACAAATATGTAATAGCATGTCTTTTCCCGGACGTTGAATGAAGCCATCGATAATATATTTATCGCCGAGGAGCTTGACAATATTGAACAATTTTTAACTGATCTTCATTAAAGCTATTTTTGAAATGTAATATAGAGGACGTGTTAGCATCAGTTAATGTCGTAGGTAGGTAGGTAGGTAGGGAAGGGTTGCCCAGCACTCATAAGAGTGCTTGTGCATCCACTCGGAGACCTAACGGTCCATTGTGAGTCCCTTCAAAAAGAATATAGAAAGAAACCAGAAAGAAACTACAGATAAGGTATAGAAAAGAGCAGGAAGGAAAATGATAGAGAAAAAAGCTGAGACCAAGAAAAGTATAGAAGAGAATAGAAAGAATCAGAAAAGTAAAAGTACTACCGCCCCAGGTCGCTCGCTCCACGCCAACGACCCCCTCTTAGCCAGCCTATTCCCATGTCGAGTCCTATTAGTCTATCGAGCTCTATTGTCGATATACTGTCCAATTCGTCAAGGAATCGACTGCCTAACCATTTGCTGCCTACTTAGTTGTAGACATGGGCAGTGACATATGATATTTTCTACCGTCTCTAGCTCCTCATTATCTTCGCACATTCTGCAAAAACCGGAAGAACCTCTATCCCAATACCCTATCATTCCCCCTATGGGACAATGACCTGTCAGAATACCTATCATAGTCTTCAGGTTTTCCCTTTTCATGCCCAAAAGTAGATTTGTATCTGCTCTATCAAAAAAAATCCATTTTCGGAATCAAATTTCAACACAGCTAATAAATTTCAGTTTTTTTCTTATTTTATAACATCATAATATTAATAAAATACTTAGTTTTAATGAAAAAATATGCAATTTTTTTTAGTTTTTAAGTGCATATTTTCGCGTTTTAGAGGATATTTATCCTTTTTTACTGTATGTTTAATGCGCATAAAGCCTTTTTTTAGAGCATATTTGTGGTATCCCTGATGATGACAATATAATTATGAGAATATAGTACATTGTACATTAGTGTCGCACATAGGAAAAATATAAAAAAATAAAAAATTTTAAATGCATCCAGCTTAAAACAAGTTTTGAGTTTTCTTCCGAAATAGGTCTCAAAAGATGCATAATTTTTAGCCTGTTAACAAAAAATATTTATATATACATATGGGGGAAAGTGGGGTTATGTCATATGGGATAATAATGAAAATTCTACTTTTTTTTCGACTTTTTTGCAAGAAAGACTATTGGTACGCGTTTGGCATTACTGCAATACATTTCTAAATTATATTTCATCCATGAAACCTCTGATATTATTTCTCTCCGAGAGCAAGCAAAAGTTTTTTAAAGTGCTGATGTTTCTAAAAACTTAACGCTTTTTCATAAAATTTATGAAATTGTGGTAATGTGGTAAAATATATTGGGGTAAAGTTGGATGTATAATTTTAAAAAATTTCCACCCATTTTTTGCAACTTTGCTGCAAATATAATAAATAATTTTATTTATTATCGTTTTTAATCCAATAATTTGACATATATATAGGAAAATCTAATAAAACATATCAAAAGTGGGATGCCTTAGTAAAAGCCATGAAATAAATTTTGTTTTATTATTTTCTATTAGTTTTATCACTAATTAATTACCTATCTGTTTTCATCACATACTTGAATTTTGATATTAGAGTAGTCTTGTACACTGAGGCCTTGATTTGAGGCGATTTAAGTTTCGCTTTACACCACTGTTTGAAATTTTAATATTTCGATTTGTGTCATTATATAAGGAGTTTCATTAATAACAGGTGTAAAGGTATTGAAGAAAAGTTTAATGGAAAAAATTCTTTGTGTTAAGTTAGAAAATGAAAATAAAATTTATATAATTATTTTAATTTCAACTCTCTTTACAAAAGAATTAATAATAATAATAATATTAATAGTAGTAATAATAATAATAATAATAATAATAATAATAATAAAACTTCTTTTCCGTTCAAATATTTTTATTCTGGAACTAATTATTAAGAAAACAGTGATTCAATTTGCGTCGTTTTAGTTTGAGTCACAATTCTACGGTCTACATTAACGATGCAGATCGTTTAAAAATCAGAAGATTATTAGTTTATTTTTTACCCCAATTTACCCTATATAAATAAATCAACAATTAAATAATTAAATATATATATAAATATATATATATATATATATATATATATATATATACATGTGTGTGTGTATTTAAATAAAAAGCACATGTAACTGTTATTTTCTTTTGTTAGAAGTTAAATGTGCAAGCTTTGAGCCGAAGAGTCACTTTGCTTTTGCTTTATCGCTATAAAACGCACGTAAAAGACCAAACCTGATCCAAAACCAGTATACTACACATTTGTTAAGCCTCACCAAATTTAAAAACTAACAATGTTTGTATGTATTTATCTGTGTACAATAAATAGTTAGTGCACACACATATATACTGATATACAAATAAAATTTACAACCTGTAGTCATAAAATGATTTTATATAGTTTAATTTTTAATTCATTACTTTTATATGTTTTTTTTATACATTCGGATTTGATTTGAATGGATGAAGAAGATCTATAGCTTTTTTATTTAGCTTAATTTGCAATTTGTAATAAACTTGTATGTACATTAAAGTACCTTATGAAAAAAAGTAACAAAAGTACCCCTCTAAAAATGAAGATTAGTATGTTCTTGTATGATTCTCTAAATATTACGTCTGAATGTTTTCATTTACGTGAGCTCTGGACCATTTTTAAAATACCTTTAAAAATATGGATTTCTTTCAATAGCATTATTAAATTTTTTATCATATTTTCATTATTTAATTAAACATGTAATTGAATATATTACGGACATTTTTCAATATATATTGGATTTTAAGGTATCATTGGAAAGGTCAATTCTGATACTATGGAAAATTATAGATAATTAGTCCTTTAAAAATAAAAGGGTCAATTTTATATAATTGGTTCCTATAAGGTTAAATCAGCAATTTTCGCAAATAAGTTGTATGGAGGTATTTATTATGGACCGGTGATTTCAAAACATTACTTTTGTTACTAAAGGGTTAAATTAATATTAATATATTAATAGCACTGAATGTTGCTCTAAAATCTGAATTACATTGGAAAATATTCGAAATATTCAAATTTTAATAAAATAGTACTCAAAAAATTCATAGAAAATTTTTCTACAATTTTAAAAAATAAAAACAAATATATATGTTGCAATTTTTTAAATCAAAAGTTACAAACTGTGTATACTGTTGATTGAAAACCATATTTTTAGAGGTATTTTAAAAATGTTCCAGTTCACGAGAAAGAAATAATTTAACCCAAATATTTGGGAGCTCAGTTTATAACATATCAATCTTTAATTTTAAGGAGGTACATTTGCAACATTTTTTGTCTTCATACAAATCGATGCACTTTAAGGTACATTAGGGATATACCAAATTTAAATTATAATAAATTAGAAAAGAAGACACTGACTACTTCAACAAATCTATTGTCGGTGAGAAAACCAAATTGTATTTTCTTCACACTTTTTTTTAAGCATTACGTTATGGATAGAGATGTTTGAAAGTTATTCTACTAATGTTCATACATACATATGCAATTAAATATGTTGTATGTATATCAATATACTTTTTTGCGTTATTATTATTATTATTATTATTATTATTATTATTATTATTATTATTTACTTATAGACTAAACAATATTTGTTTATGATTTCAAATTATGGATTCATTTTAAGTTATCTCTTTAGCAAAACAAAAATTGAAAACAAAAAATTGATAAAAAAGTTGTAATAAAATAAATGTGGACAGATAGAGATAATGACAATTATCAATACCAATTGATAGGTTAATAAAAATTTTAATACTTTTTAATAAAAATTCAAAGTTTTTAAGTTAATACTAATAAGTACCTAAAATATTTAACTGTA
Source organism: Protocalliphora azurea (assembly GCA_932274085.1). Classification (NCBI taxonomy): domain Eukaryota; kingdom Metazoa; phylum Arthropoda; class Insecta; order Diptera; family Calliphoridae; genus Protocalliphora; species Protocalliphora azurea. The sequence goes on from OW026523.1 coordinate 267,300, forward strand.
TTGGTATTAAGAATTGAAAATTAAAATGAAATAAAAATATTTTAATAAACCACTTACCTTTCTGATCTCTTGTATAAATAATGTGATCATTGCTTGAATGGCTGCAGCTCTAGCGGCGTGTAGTTGAACATTTTTTCCGTTGCGTAAATTTAATTGCAATGATGCTGGCCTTGGAAGGGTTACTGCGTTTTGTATTTCATTGAATGATATCGACTGCACTACAATCAAATAATCTGCATCCCGTCGAGCTAAATACAAGCCATTATGCGAAATACCCATTATGGAAACATCTGGGTATTGTGGTGCTCCCTGTACTGGGAAAAGGCGAGCAAAGTAAAGTGGCCATTCTCTAGCCATATCGATTAAGTGACGTTTAACTAGGGCGCGGACATTTTGGCTTCGAACAGAATCAACTGTTACGCCATGGCCATTAAGCATATTAATTGCGGCAGCTTTTTCTTGAGGCGAAATGCGCAAAGAGGGTGTTAAACCGAAAACATCAGATGAGACTTGAGCAAATAGTAGATCCAATGCTATGGGTGGCCCTATAGATTCGTTAGGATGAAAAACTTCTTTGCGCACTCTTAACTTCCACGGCACTCGATTATAGGTTAGGCACGCATTTGCAGGACTTTTTAAAGATGGTGGCGCAGGAACCGGTGCTGGTATAGCCGGCAAGGGCCATTCGTCGCCTCCATCTGTCTCTTCATCACGACGTGTACTCATCGATACTGTAGTTGAAGTAGCTGAAGATTTACGCTTTCTTTCCTTTTCATATTTTTGGGCCATATGAGTACGGAATGTGGCTGGAGTATTAGATGTCATCGAGGTCGTTGGACTGGGAGCAGTAGTTGTTGGTCTTTTGTTGATATTGTTGTTATTGTTGTTTGATCCTATTGCCTGGTATGAATATTTTTTCTCTGTAGTTATTGCAGGTGCAAAGCTATCTGTACGATCTTGCCTCTCTATGGTAGCAGTAACAACTTTAGGAGGTGCTGGCTGGTAAACTTTGTTACTTTCCTTCTCTCGTTCCACTTGACGCATTTCATAAATTCTGTCTCGCTTTTCACGTTCTTTTTCCCGTTCTCTATCGCTACCACTAGAGGCGGGTCCCTCAACTTCAGATCTATCCCAGACAGATTCAGAAAAGTCGTCACGATCTCTTGAACGAGAACGTGATCTAGAACGATCGCGTTCGTGGTTATTTTTAATTTCTTTTTTGAAACTCTTTTCATATACCATATCCAATTTGGCTGCTTCCGTCCTTCCCCAAGAATCGTAAACATCTTTGGAATCATCCGAACCATTCCAGTTCTGTCTAGCACCAAAAGTGTCGCGTTCTTGACGCTGTATAAACGCTGGTACATCCTTACTTTGGCTACGATATTCATTCTCTTCAGGTTCGTTATGCACTGGTGGACTCTTGGGTACTGGTGGTGGAGCTGGTGGTGCCACGTTCGGTGGTCTAATTGGTGGAGGAGGTGCTGGTATATTGGGTGCTGGAGGCACATGTGATGGCCAAATTGGTTGAGGTGATAACTTTTCTTCCATGCGTTCTACTTGAGAACGTACTGAATGCAAATCGGCAACAGCAGCATTATTACTTTCGATTTGGGTAAAATGTCCACTTAGTTGTTGTTGTAGCATTAACTTTCTAGTATCTTCCAATTTTGCAGGAGCACGTTGTTCTGATTTCGTACTCACAGTGGATCGTACCGAGTGGCCAGCTGTGACCTGTTCTAATCGTTGCCGCATTTCAGAGCTTAACTTCAGCTTGCCAACACTACCTGGCGGTGGCCTATCTGCGCCGATCTCAAAACTTTTCTTGGCTACTTTGGTCGTTAACCCTGTTTGTTGTGGTTGAGTTTGTTCCATCATTGGTTTACTGGTACTAATTTTCGGCCCTGTTTCTATTTTAATTTGTGTCCGTACCATTTGGGTCGTATGTACTGGCATCATCACTGCCGGCGAGGGACTCTTGGAGTTGTCATTTACTTCAAATTCTTCCCATTCCATAGCTGAGCCTGTCAAGGAACCATTGCTGCTATGGAATTGTGACTGAGGGGTGGTTTTTCGTTGATTTTGTCGCATTTTGAAGGCGAAAAAGTCTTCTTCAGTTTCAAATTGAGGTCCATCTTGTGGCGGAGGCCATCTCCATTTTCCAATTCGTACTGTCTTGGCACGTCCATAAGGATCCAAAAAGTGTCTTGTTTCCGAGGGATCTTTAACTTCAATTGGAGGTGGCATTGGTGGAGGAGGCGGTGGTGGTATCAGAGAACCTCCACTGTCAGAGGAAACCTTTCGGTTACGATCATTTTCTGAAAATTGTGAAATTCTATTTTTAACACTTTGTTTTCGGACATTCGTCTGTTGTTCATTAGTTGCTATGGTAATTTTGCTGGTAATAGTATTCGAAGTCACTGGTGATTGTTGTACCGTTGCTAATACCGGTATTAGAGGAGGTGGTGATGTTGTACCCGTTGGAGCTGTATCTTGTTGACTAAGTAAAGTTTGTAATGCTTGATTTTGGGCCAACAACTGTTGTTGAATCTGTAGATTTTGAGCCATTGCTGATTGCAAAAACGCTCGCTGAACTTGATGTTGATAAACAGCTGGATCAGCATCTGCTGGAAGATTGACAATTTGTAGTAAGCTTTCCGAGTTAGAGGTTAAAATTGGACTAATAGGACCGATTATTGGAGACGTGACGAATGTTGAATTTCCACTAGATTGTGCTTGGGCAGCTCCACCGCCCTTAATAGTTTCTATTAATTCTGCTTGTTCGGTAAGAACTTTTACAGCATCATTAACAAAAATCGGCTTAAACAACCCAGTTATATATTCATCTAGATTGGCAGATGGAGCTTCTTCAGAATTTGTTGTAGACTTTTCACCACCTCCTTTTATTTTGCATGCCAGATTATGAATATCCCAAACTAAATCATTCATCTCAAAATCTGGAGCTTCCAGAAATTCGACCTCATTCGTTTCATAGCATAAATGAGAATCACCCATTCCTCCTCGAATACTTGCAGCTAAAGACCGTGCATCTGAGAGCTCATCTAATGAACCATCCAATACTGGACTGAATAAATCATCTAAGAATTGATCAACATCTGAAGCTTGAGAAGGAACACGTACTCGACGTACATGAGAAGCCAAAGAAGGTGCCTCACTGGTGTCTGACATGGCAGAGGAACGAGTTGCATATTCCGATTTATCCATATACTTGCTGGAATGAGATCCTGCATGTGATCTTTTACCAGCGTATTGCGACTTTTGATAGCGAGGACCTGTTTCTTTTCCCATTGGCGTTAGACGTTCAGCTGAATGATATCTTTCGTTAAGACGACTTTCCGAAAGTCCCAGGTTAGTCAAAGGTTCTGCCTCTGTCGTCGGATCTAAATCGTTCATATCACCAGCCAAAAGATCATCCAGTGACTTAGATCTTGTCTTTTCCTGTTCAAAATAACGTTCATTTAAAGCAGAACTTCTTGACAGTAAGTTTCGAGAATTTTTACGTATGGGCTGTTCATCATTTGAATCTGATATTGGAGATTCACTGGAGGGATTCATCTTAATTTTTGGTGGCTCTGGTGGGGGTACTTGTGGTCTTCTCGGTGTGTTAGAATCATGATCTGGTAATATAGTTCTATTGAATTTAGCACCAGTCGTCATTAAATCACTTCGCAGGGCAGGAAATGCTGGACAGAGTTCTTTCTCCGATATTAAGTCCAATACATAATCCAGCCCACATGAATCAGTAACTAGTTTTCCATCATCCAAGACTACAGTCCATCCTCGATTCGATATACCTAAAGTTGAAACAGCTAATGAGGCAGCTTCTTCACAAGTTGTCCATGAATCAATAGCTACTGTTTGATTGGCATCATCTGGAAGAGTCAATGCTACTGCAATATCAGACATTCGGGATATGGCTCTCCATTCAACCCACGAAGGTGTAAAGTTTCGACAGTTATTTGCCGAATTTGCATTTCGTAATATTTTCTTGAGTAACATATCCCGCATAGAATTGGGAGCATTATCAATAATAAACTTCATTAGATATTTGCTAAATGCTGGTCCCGGTTGGAAACATGATAAACATTGAGCCATTAGCTGCCAAATACGCTGTGCTTGCAAATCATCGGCATTGTATACTTGATTGCATAACTGCACTAAAATTTCATCTCTTAAACCACGCGAAGACAGACCCTTATGGATAATATAATCTGATAGAACTTTTTCCTTATTTCCATCCATTGTTTTGTCATTTGTCCAGCGTAATATCAATTTAAAAACGGCCAAAGAATCTTGGAAATCTTGATCCCTTGAAGCAGCTCTTGTAAGGAAGGGTATAGTTATGGGTTCTCTTCGTGACGACAAACGTAAGCCATTGCAATATACTGAACTGAATTTACCAAAAGAGAACTGATCTAAATCTTTGGGTAAATCAGCCGCTACCGGAGGTCCTGGTACAGTACCGACCACTTTAACTAAATGACGATCGCCATGTACGGGTGTCCAACCTTCACTTTTTGAAAAAATAAATGCCAATTCTGCTGGAATATCCAAATAAGATATTTGACTACGTTCCAAATTTTCTTTAGCTTGTTTCTTTGCTTCTCGTTCTTTTTGTGCTCGCTGAGCTTCTAGACGTCGCTGATATTCAGCACGTAGTTTAACTACTCTTTTACGGCCCATTTTACCACGCCACAATGCTTGAGCTTTAATTGCAGCTCTACGTAGATCACGGAATTTCTTTTGTTCACGATAACCTCGCCATTTAGCTTGGATACGAGTAGCAGCCTTCTTTTTACGTGCCAATTGCCTGCGAACTAACATACTGCGTACGTGTTTTTGTATGACAACGGCTGATGTTTTCAAACGATCCGAACGACCGCTTTCCAACATACGATGCAAAGCTTCTCTGAGAAATACTCTAGTGGCACCCAATTGGTAATCAGGTCCTTCAATGCCTGTATTTGGCATAGATTCTAAAAGAATACGACAAAGTTCTCTGTAGGGTGTACCACGGGGTAAGGGAGATCGCATCAAGTGCCTATAACGTTCAACAAAATGTTGAAAACGTAATCGAACTGGATAACCTTTCTGGCGAATTTGTATCGTGTCCAACATGCCCAAGTAACGCAATTGCTGCAATACACATGGCATGTCCATTTTAAGTGATTGTTTCTCATTGTTAGGTTTAATACATCGGACAAACCATGGATTACAGCGACCCATTGATTGCAAAAGTTGTTGCAGTGAATCCGAAAATCTGGCAGCTACAGTAGGAGTTCTTGGTTTCATAGTAACGAAGCGACCATTATTACCTTTAGGCAATGTTTTGCCAGAATCTCGTTGAGCTCTTAGTTGCTTAGTTAGGTCTGAAACCAATTGCAATTTACTGGATCCCAAAAGTTCCAAAACATCGCCACGCAAAGCATCGCGATTTTTATCTAAGAAGCCATCCACACAGTACCACACTTGACCGGCATAATGAGTGATACCAAACTCTTGTGCACCAATTCTTGGACGTGAATACAGCTCATTGAGAGCATGATTGTAATGACATTTTTCCAGAAAACTCATATCAGAGGCTCGAGGGAAATTGGATTCATCATCGAGTAAATGAAAAATACCAACTGGCTTTTTTGCCAGCAAATGAATCACTGGCAAATTATCATCCCATGTTAATGGAGTCCACTCCAGACGTTCGCGGGAATATTCAGCTTGCTCAAGTTTGAATACATGCTTGTTGAAATACAGTTGAAGGTTTTCATTGGCATAATTAATACACAACTGTTCAAACGAGTTTTCGGCCAAATCTTCAAAACCAAATATATCCAATATGGAAATTCTATGGGCATCATGGGTGCCACCTTTTTGAACGATTGAATTGATACGTGATACCAACCAGTTAAATAGGCCAGAATATAGCGCCTTGGCAAAGGCATCTCTAGAATCTAAAGCCTGGTCTATGCTCAAAGGAGTATGAAGGCGTTCAGATCTGGCTTCGGTTATACGACTAGTCAAGGCTCTGTGTAAACCTTCGGCCGAAATATGCAACAGATGAGCTGCCCATTTTATTTCAGCATCTGAACCAACTTCAACACCTTCTTGTCCATGTCTCAGTTGTCTACGATGGAAGTAAACGTTGCCCAAATGTAATACAGAAGCTAATACACGTATAATGCCTTCACGTTCACCCTCAGATACACCTAGTACTTGCATGGCACTTTGAAGAGAGTCCCAATCAACGCGACCAGGAGCACAATCTGTAGCTCCTTGATTTAAGTAAAAGTATTTATCTGCCTCTAAGAGACCATATTTAGTGCGCTCAGCTTCTGACAGACCACCTAACATTTCATAGAAAACGTGATAGTTACGTTCTCCTGGCGCTTGAGTAACAATTCGGGATTTTTCCAAGAGATATTGAGTAATTTTGGCTCCAACAATGGCTCCATTCTTAAAGTACACTTCAAGATATTTTCCAAATCTAGAACTATTGTCATTACGTGCAGTGCGCGCATTACCAAAGGCTTCCAAAAGGGGGGCAGCTTCCAAAATTTGTTCTGTAATAACGGCCGAAGCAGAACCGCCACCAGGAACAACTGCCGCCAAATACTGCATTACCAGCTTTGTAGATTCTGTTTTACCAGAACCAGATTCTCCGGATATGATAACTACTTGTGGCGAAGGCAGAGCTGCATGGGCTGCTGCCCCAATTGCAAATAAATGTGGAGGCATAGTACCCAATGGTTTACCCGCATACTGTTTGGCCACCTCTAAGCCATACGAATCAGGAAACATTTTATAAGGATTAACCGCAATTAAAATACTTCCAGCAAATGTATAGATAAGACCTTTATCATATCGTAAACGAAGATTCCACAAAAGCGATGCCTCATGTAAATCTTCCAACATGGTCATGTCCTCAACTCCACTACTACCCAGATCTTGACGTGGTCTTAAGTTACCTTCGCCAGGTTGCAAAGCGAATGTTTGGGGCTAAAAAAAATAAAAAAAAGAAAAACTATTTTAATTTCATACAAATACAAAAACTTTAAAGTGTCTACGAACAAGTCTGGCCATTACATCACTGCACAATGTCGACAACTTCTTAACTATTTGAGGATAACGGTTTTGCATTTTACGTTTTTTATCTGTAAGCAATTTCAAACGTAAGGTTTCTGTATTTTCTTCCAAGCTGGGAAAGTCTTCAACACTTGGAGGTCGTTGACGCCTCAATATCTGTGGCGACAAAATAGCAATACTCGTAGAAGGTGATGGAGCTGGACTAGGCGTTATAGAACCACAACGTTGCCATGGTTCCAAATGAAAGCGCACAATTCGCATTTACAGATTCTCACTTTGTTTGTGTATGTATTCGGCTTCGTTTTCTATAATTTTGTTATTTATAAAACTATTATCAGGTTTGCATATTAGAGAGTAAAATTACAACAACTACAACAATAACAATGAAAACAAAATATTAATCCGTAAATATTGTAGAACGCCACTTGATATCAACGTCTTTGTATTGCGACTAAAAGGAGACCATTGGCCAATTGCCAACAGAAGCCATGCAGCAACATTCTGTACAGCAACATATCTACTAACATACACACAAATTAGTGAGGAGTCATTTGATTGTAACATGTTTAGCAACATGGCAACAACAATAAAAACAACCACAAATTCATTATAATACTCGTACATTTGCTATTGAGATTCTTCAACAATCACACCAAGTAAGTGATCTTGATAAACCAGAAAAATGTCTTCTTTTATTATTTTTATTTTGTTTCTATTATTTTGTGGTTTCTATATAAAAAATATAAATATATAGCGACATACATGGAGTATTTAAATTTAAACCAAAAATAGTTATTGGTATTTAGAAATTTCACAATTCACATGGATTGTATTTGAAGCAATTTTTATACTTTTTATTGTAAACATTGTATTCGTCAAATATTTATTTAATATTTTATGGTCGGATCTATGGTATACAACAATTTATTAGGAAGCAAAGTCTAGCATTTATTTAGGGTCAATTGGTGTAATTATCCAAAAAAAAAAAAAAACAGACATTCATATTTATATTAAACACATTTTATATTACATACCTTGCCTTTAATAACAGCCTGAACAACAATGACTTGAGCAGCCCTATGTACTTCTTGTATTTCGCCAGGTATAGGATGACCCACACCCGGATCAAACCATACTAAATCACCTTCAGACCAATCCATTTTGTTTCGGGTTGGGTTTCCTTAATCAAATAACAACACCACGCTCTTCAATGTTCGTTTATAAATTAAAAAATGTTTAGAATAATTGAAGACATGGCTCTGAAAATATAAAATAAAAAATACATTTATACATTAATATTATTATTGTTGGTATTAAAACCCCACAATATCTAAATCGAAAACTTTATATAACCAATCCTTAAAAAATGTTATGTACAAAAGTATATAAATGGTAATATATTGTATTTCTATATTATGTAGGCATTTGTTTTATTGATATTTAGCTTTAATGTATTTAAACTAAGCACTTTACTATTTATATAAGCAACAAAGGCTTTTCCAAAAATTTACTTTAAAACATTCAAAATTTGATGCAAAAAAATTACCAAAAATATATGTATGTTTATGTATTGATGCTAGAAGGAAAGACTTAGAAAACAAGTGTTTTTCTTTTACATATGACTGCAAAGATTTTGGACAAAACAAAAGGCTTAAGAAACATACATTCATATGTAAGAATTCGCACATGTGTCAAATTCATGATTAATTCATTTAATATCTTTATTTTTTATTATAACTGAAACCAATTAAACTTATTTAAAACCAGCTATTTAATGTAAAAATGTTAAAAAAAACTTTCACCTGTTTTAAGCATACACAATACTCGTTGAATATACAGCTGTGACAACAATATTTACAAAAATAAACATATGTCAAAAATAAATATACAAACAATTCTACATATACAAAATTAAATATACATTTTATGTATGTACTTCTGTGCATCTATATATAATTTAAATCTTAAACAGCTTACTAATATTGCCTACAACAAAAGATCATTTAATAGTGTTTGATACTTTTTTTTCAACAATATTTAAACAAAATAAACAAAGCTTACAGAAAACTTGTTCACAATAAAAACAAATCTTTAAATATCAAGTCGAAAGGAAGACTCAATATAAGAGAAATATTTTGCTCTTAGAGAAAACTAGCGTGTGCTTAGTGTCTACGTAAACATCACAACTGCCAATAACAAATTTTTTGTACTCAGTAGTATCAACTAAAATATTAGAGAGTTGTCGCGGCTACAAAAAAAAAAACAAAAACAAAAAAACTTTTTTATACCATTGACGTGATTGACCGCATTCCAATATTTAAAGATAGACAACAACAAATAGTTGTGAAAAAAACAAACTTAACGTTTACACTTGGCACGTTACAATAAACAAAAATATATAGCAAGCAAAATATTACAAAGAGAATTCAAAACAGACTAGAATTAACCCATAAAATACAAATAAATAAATAAATACACATTATGTTTCATAGACAAAAACACACCCTTTCATTATGTACTTACATGCATATGTTTGTACATAAATCTGAAACCCAAAGATATATTCGCATAATCATTGAAATAAAAACTTGCTAAACACGTATGAATACGATTTTATAGATTAAATGATTAAATTTTTTGTTAATACAAAAGTCTACTTAGCAGCATTAAGTGATTTAATCATTTGACAATTTAAAGAATATATTTTAAATGTTTTACGTTAAAAATAAATTAACATTTTCTAAATATTTTTAATGTATGATGAAAAGATGTTTTTTTCTATAAGAAAGTAGATACTTCTGCCTGGAAACTCTTGAACTATCATATTTGTAATAATAAAAAACATAAATACATAAGTATTCAAATTGGAAATGAAGAGAATACCCTGTATGTTTATATAATAATGCATTTATACGACAAAATTGTACACAATAACTCATTTTTGCTTTGGTTTTTCTTATACTATTTTCATTGTTATTGTTGTTGAAACTAATATTTTTCCGTAATACTTACAACTTTGTATTATTACAAATAATTTTTCCCACACTTTAGTTTTGAAAACAAAAGAGTTAATAAAACAAAAACAAACAAAATCTGGTAATTTAAATTAATGACTGATATATATATATATATATATATATATATATATATATTTTCTTATCCGAACAATTGTCATCTCTGGCACGAATAGACGAGTGAGTACTTATCTAACTACGAAATGCATGTACTTGTACAACAACCTATTACAGAATCATATATAAAGTCAAGATTTTCTTATAAAAAAATCAAATAAATATATAAAATAACAAAAAACCTTCAGATTGTACAAAAGTGAACAAACATAAGTTTAGTCGAATCAAGTACACTCTACAGAGACAACTTTTCTTTCAATTTTAAAGTTTCAAATTACTATCACCTGATTTGCACAACGTTCCTTAATGTTTCACTTTTCGTAATATATGGAAATAAATAAACTGAAAATTGCCTGCACGTAAATCTTGTATATATAAATGTATATATAAATTTATTTATTTATTAATTAAAATATTTTTGTTTGTTGTTTAATTTATAAAATAAAACAAACAACAGTTTGTCGAACTGAATAAGTTGTTGAGCGTGAAATCACATAGAAGTTAATCAATCCATCTGCATGTATACGAATGTATTTTTTAAATTTATATATTTAAAAAGTTACATATTGCAAATATACATACATGCACATTAGGATGGTACCAAATATAAAATATTATCGATGTTCCCAACTTCGATATTAGATTGATGGAAATGTTTTTAAGGTTTCCATATATATCAGAATTTTTAAAATGTTTATACCCTTCACCACAGGGTCCTTCCATTTGTAATTTCTACAATATTCAAAAAGTATATATTTTCTAGATCCTTATTGATAAGGAAGCCGATATAACGATGTCCTTCTCCCTGTTGAAAACAGTTTTTATAAAGCCCTAGTTATCGGATATATATGTTTTATATATTAAATTATAGAGATTTAGCAAAATCGATTCATTAATGGCCGAGATATCGGCAAAAAACCCAAAAGACATCTAAAAACGTTGCTACTTCTTTTTGCACAGAAAATTCGTAATCTTCGTAATCGATTCATTAGTAACTGAGATATCAATCATTCAAAACGCATTTCTGGACTTTTTGATCCTTATATAAACTTCAGAGTTCGTTTTTGTTCAAATCTATTGTAAATATTTTTGTAAAATATCGTTTTTTTAATTAACTATATCGGTCCATAAAAAACCGAATTATAGACAAAGATCTGAAAAAATATATTAAAAATATACGCACACAAACATGCATAAAAATCATTGCAAGGACTTTCAGTGTTGTTGTCGTTTAATGTATAAGCAAGCAGTAGTTGTTATTTGTATATTCACTCAATCATTTTTTATGTATGTTTGGACGTTTTTAGTTGGAAATAGAAGCATCGCAATGACTCAGTGTTCTTGTTGTTTTTTGTATAAGTATGTATCTACATACCAACATATATATATACCAACATATATATAATCAAAAGTCATAGAATACAACTAGAAGTTTATATGAAAGGCAGTTCAAACTAAATTTTCAAAAATTTTACTAATTTTTTTAAAAACACAAAAACAAAATATATATGACTACATGTATTTTGTTGTTGCAAGAATTAGATTTTTGACAACTGAATTAGGTTTTGTCTCTCATATAAACTTCTAGTTGGGTTCTATGTCAGAAGCTATCAGTGATGTTGTTTTTTTTTTTTTTTTTTTTTCTTTCTTGTTAAGGATGCAACAACGCATGTCATGATAGTTTAATTTTGTGTTTACAATTTTGAAGTTTGGAAAAAAATGTAGATTATTTTTTTAAGTATAATGCGAAAATATGAAAGCATACTTTAAGGCATAAATTTTACTATTTGTTGGTAAGGTGGTGAAGGGTATAAAAGATTCGGCACTGCTGAATATAACGCTCTAACTTGTTATCAACATATTTAGATTTTGGATTAAACACATAAACGTGATTATTTTTATTACTTTCTTCAACTTAACAACAACAATCATAACTTTTGATATGATATGATATGATATGATATGATATAAAATGAACTAAATTAACAATTAGCTTATATCCATGGATTAATAGAAATGATACCATCCTAATGCTCGTACACAACATATACTAGCACATGACTCTTTAGACAGTCTTTAAAAAAAGAAACATTGTAAACTGAAAGTGAATTTTACTAAAATAAAAATAAACAATATATATATATATATATATATATATATATATATATATATATATATATATATATTACGTTTTTCAATGATCGCAACATTCACCAACAACAACGAATTCAATGTTACTTTCAACACCAGTTGAATAGAAAAATTAAAGAAAATACCAAATGAGAAAAATGGAATGTTTGTGTAAAAAAGATTTCGTGGCATAAATTAATAAAATTATTAAATTTTAATTACAATATTGATTTATATCATTTCTTTACGCATAAATGATAAATAATAACGTAAATAGTCTCTTCATTTAACTATAAAATAAACAGCGATGAAAGTTTTACTTGTTAGGATTTAAAAATAATATATAATATATATATATATATATATTAATTAAAAACAAAATTTGTTATCTATTTTAATTAATATCCACGATAAAACATGCAATTTTGTGTTGTTTTCTTTGTTTTCAAACAAATTATATTTATCTTCATAAATACATATTTTAAATTGCTTAAAATATTAATTTTATTTACAAATAATGTATGACCTTTTTAGATTGTATGCAACATTTTTCAAATGTGAATGACCTTTGGGGAAAAAATAGTTTCACTGACTGTAACCGTGTGTAGGCATTTCAGTTTAATGCCCACACTCCAGCTGAAAATTTTAGCACTATTTCAGATCTGAAACATTCAAGTTAAAACATTAAGCAAACAAAAACAATTCAGTATAAAATATTTTTAAAGTTTGTAAATTAACAAAGTTTTTATCGTAAGAAAAACTCAACATTTTAAATAATTTGTGCTATAATGCAACAGTTATTAAAGCTAGTGCTATAGTTATGTCCATACTTGGCCCCTTTTATGGTACAACCATATTAGTATTAGTTTTTTAACTTTACTATCGATGATGTTTTTTCTTTTTTTAACTACTTATTTAAATATTTTAAAATTTCTTTCCAGAAATCTAGGAAATAAAATGAAGCGAAAGTTTTTTGTTTAATAGGTGATTTCCTGAAAATTTTAAATTAAACATCTTTATTGGGTACTGAATGAATGGCATTCAAAATTATAAATTATTAATGAATGGTGTTAGATATCTACATATGTGTGTGTGTCTGTATATACAAAACATAATAGAATAATATAAAAATAAAAAGGTTTGAAAAGCAGATCAAATAAAGAAGAAGTATGTCAATGAAAATCATTACAATGATGTGAAGATTTGATCTACGATACCGGTAAAATGTATGGATAAAGAAAAAAAGTTTGAAATGAACATTCAATACTGTATTTCAAATATGCCTTAATAATTTCCAAATTTTTTTACAAGTTCTTAAAATTTTGTATTTTGAAGTAAGTTCTTTGAAATAACATTAATAAATAACAATAAGAATACTCGTTCATTATTAGTTTATTAGTAAAATAAAATCCATTACAATTTCCAATCGATTTCCATTTATAAATATGTACAAGTTTAATGGCCTCAACTTTTAAAGTAAAGTGAAATGTAGAAAGCCCTATAAAAATAAAATATGAACAAAAATGAAATCAAAACGATAGCGAAAGATCAGTGTTGCCATTTTGGCAGTTTTTCTACTGAATTTAGCAGAACGGTTTGGAAAATTGCATATTTATTTTGAAAAATTCTGCTAAATGCTTCCTTGCATAATTAACTTACTGAAAGCAGATTTTTAACATAATTTTCAATACATGAGAAGAGAAATGCTTACTTTTACAACTTTTAAAAACTGTTACTTAAAATTCCCTTAATAAAAACTTTGTGGTCGAAAACTTTATTAGCTAATTTACTGAAAATCTTGATCAAATAAAGAAGTTTCATCTAAAAGCAAAATTATCAATATATCACATTACACAGAGGGGCCTTTTGCAAAATAAATGGTATTAAGTCTAAAACTTTTAAGCTACTAAACTGATATTGATGAAATTTGGGGCATCAACAGAAGAGGAGTCACAATATTGTTAGCTGGAGTGCGTAATTGAAACACATACGGTACTACAATGTCAAAGTTTACCACATCGAGAGTGAAAAACATATTGGCTTGTATTTTTTCAAATATGAACCAATCTCACATACTTTTATTTTTCTACTAAACAAGATAACGAAAAACCTTGACCTTTTTGCGTTTTTGCCCTATAACTTTTAAAATATTTTTTTTAATATGTTGAAATAGAGGGAGTGTTTATTATTTATTTTATTTATTTATTTTAATATTTAAGTTTTTGTATGTTTTACACTTTTTTATAAAAGAAATTGGTAACAATTTTTAAGTTCATTTGAAGATATAAAATATCGGAGGAGGAGAACGCTTTCCAAACTATATCAATGAAATCGAACTTCAACTTCAAAAGATATGGATAATTTGCAATACAACTTGGTAAAATATCTTGATTTTTTGTAGAATTAGAATCGTGATTAAAATCGCATTTTTGTCATTGAATAAAATTAAAATAATTATTTTTTGTGATAATATAAAGTATATGTATAAGAAATATGTATATACCAAATCAGGAGACCTGTGATCATTTCATATTTGATGCCTCATGGAATTTATGATATACAAAAAGATTGAAAAGAATGACTGATATATTGAGTTTAATATAAGCCTTTAACAAGATATTTGGAAAGCAGTAAAAATTTTCTATGTCAGAGTTACCCTATTTTGAGCCTATCTGAAATTTTATGTAAATCCAACCAGCCGATTAGAAGTTACAGATTTATTTCCAAAAATTTTCGATTCTGTCACTCCATTGGACTTGTTGATTTTGTCCGGCATATCTGTTTGTAAATTCTTCGTTACACATTTTTAAAAAATCATTTAATTTTATAACGTTTTCTTCCGACTCTACAAAAATTTTTCATTTAATATTTTTGAGAATTTAGAATAACACTGCAACAATTTTCTGGCAACACTGTGTAAGATATACATATGTGTATGTATGTACGTATATATGTATGTATGTATTTATGTATATTAAAGAGTGCTTCGAATACTGTTATCATACACTTTAATATATTTAATAAAGTGTGAGGAGACATTACGGTTAGTAAGTACCAAACAATAAAAAAAGAAAAAAAAAATACAAAATCATAAGTGCCAATATGGTATAATGAACATTAACGCGATATTGCGGTATTTAAAATTAAACTTTGTTTTTGGTGCTGCTGTCTGCAGCTACAGATCTTATTGTTATTATTATGTTGTGAGCCGGTTATTAATTCATGTATGATTTTCTTTAAAATTAATTTGTGTAATATATTTATTTAAGTGTGTAAAATACTCGTAAAAATTCACAGCATATGTACATATGTTTGTGAATTAGGTTGATTAGTTGAACTTAAACAAAAAAATTTGTTTCGTTGGTATTTTCTAAAGAAAAGAGATTTCATTATATCCTTAACCATAGATCGAGCCTACCAAAAGGCTCATCGAATAAACTTTCTATGAAGTTAAGCCTTTACTCTATCATATCCATTAATCAGTTGATTTAATAAATCTTCGTAGATGTAATCTTCAGGTCAATCCGATGAATTATTTTTTCTTTTCTTATACACACCAAATAGCAAAAAAAATTTAACATAGTAGTAGGAGCCATCCTAATATACTTAACTATGTAATTATGAATGAAAATAAGAAAATATCAATAAATATGTAGTATGTTTTTGCAACAAGGAGTTGTTTAGACTTGACTGCCACCACGGGCTTAAGTATTTATTCATTCGTACATTTTTAAAAGTTTTATGACTTCTTTTGTTTGTATGAATAGAAAGTAAATTTTTAACACTTATTATTATTATGCTTAACGCTAAACAGAAATGCTAATATTTAAATATTTTTATTTACTTTAGTTGCAGTTGTTGTGAGAAATTTTTTGGAAAAATATTGTACAAAACAAATAATATAATGCAATAATTTCTCTTTTTACTTAAATAGAAAAAAACTCGAAATAAAGTTATGAAAAATCAAGAAAGGAATTAAAAAATCAAGAATAAAAAAGTTTTACTTATTAACCCATGTTTGCCATCGAACTAAAAAATGATCTCTGACAAATTGTAAAATAAAATAATTCAAATTAATAGATTTTTACTATATTATATACATATTTATTTATTTTAGAAAGAAATTCTTGAAATTAAATGTTAAACCAATTTGTTTCCAATCGTAAACAAACATAGAACATAGATACATACATATTTATGTATGTAGCGTAATGATATTTTTTTAAGAGAGTAGAACAGAATACAACAAAAACAAATATGTAGTCAAATAAAATAACAAAAGACTTAGACAACAAACTTGGCAAAAAAGTTTTTTTTGTAAAATTTCAGTTTTTATAGTACATATAATATATATGTATGTATGTATGTATTTTGTTTAACTTTTGTAGATTTCCTGTATGTGTAAGTGTAAGTTTTAAAACCTAAATATATACATATGCACATATGTATACGAAAAGAATTCATAAATTTTTGGTTATGATTCTGGTTGTGGTGGTAATTGCTTTTGAGTTATAAAAATTATTGATTGATTATTTTATTGGCTTACATTACTTGGCCGGAACCAGTTCTTTTAAAGCGATCTTTCTTTTGTGCTGTTTTACGTTTTGTTTTCTTTTTTTTAGTTTTTAGTTTTATTTTCGTGCATTATTGTTGTTGTTGTTTTTGCATACTTAACTGTTTTTACTTTACAATACCGTTTCGCGTAAATTATACGATTTAGTTTTAGTATTGCTGATTGGTAAAACTATGTATATGTATGTAGTATGAATGTATGTATGTATGTATGTATATATGTATGCATGTATGTATGTATGTTCGTACATAAGAGGCTTTATTTAATTATTTTTGTTAAAAGAATTTTATGGCTGAAAACGGTTCGCTGTAGATGAATTTAAGCATTATTTCTTTGTAATATTTTTGTTATTGCAAGTATGTTTGAGTTGATTGGTATAAAAATGGGTTGAGTAAGTTTGAATTTAAATTATTTTGGCTGAAAGCCAAATAATCCTGTTTTTTTTCTCTCAAATGTGTAGTTTACTAAACTAACACCGATCATATTTTTACAATATAAAATATTTTTCTTTATAAAACTTGACCTAGTTCTCGAATTTTGTTGAATAAATGAAAAACTAAAATGAAATATTTAAACAAGTCACCTTGAACTTTATTCAAAAACTACTAAGTAGAATTTTTTATACAATTATGATTTTTTTTTCTCTTTATCGTATTAACTTAATGACTTGTCTTCCTATTCATAAATAATATTTAATACAACAAGAAATAATGCTATACATTCAGCATGTTGAGTTATTAAAAAATAACCAAAACTGCATTTTTGTGTAGTAGTGTTAAATAATACCACACCTTCTAAGGCATCTTACAATGTAATATGGCTACTTCCATATTTATTCTGAGCTCTAAGCAAAAATCTCATTAATAATATGTTAATTAAATGATCATGATGGTGACGACGATGATGATGTTATTGGTTAAATATTTGTGTTTCAATAGCAACAAAAAAAATAAAAATATATAATTTGTCTTTTAACTATGAGTTTTTTTTATCGATTTTTAAAGTACATATATTTTTAAGGTGCCACGCAGTAATTTTTTTTTTTCTTTCAATTATAAAACCAAATTCTCAAGTATTAAGTATTAAGAAAAATATTTTTGTTATTTTTTTACTATTTATTTCACAGATATTCCATTGTTCACCAAAAAAAAAAAAAAAAAAATGAATTACACTTGTTTAATTTAATAATTATCTTTTCACATAAATATGTATAAACACATACATATTTTGTATTGTTTGTGTATGTGTGTATTATATATTATAAATATATTTTTTACTACACACCTTTATCTATATTAAGTTTTACTTTGCTTTGTTTTTTTTTACTTTTTTGTATTTGCTTTTTTAGTTTTAGTTACATAAAATTCTTTAAGGTTGTATAGATTTCTGATATTCTCCTTTCTTTTTGTTGTTTTTATTGTGGAAGTTGTTTCTTTATTTTATATAAAATAAAAAGAAATCTTTTTTGTTTGCTTTTTATTTTTTATATTTTCGAGTAAATCTACTATTTTTTTATTTAATTTTAATTTTGTTCACGTTTATAATCTCAATGTAGTTTTAAAGCGCGTTTTATTTAAAACACCACCAAATCGTTCAACAGTCAACAGGCAACTAACAGGTAGATAGATACTCGCTCATTCATTTTGCCAATTCAAATGCATTAAACCATGTTCTTCTTTTGTATTCAACATGATCAGTTAATACAACGTGCGGCTCTGTGTTTTCTGTACGTGAGAGTGATCTTTTCTAATATTTCGTTTCAACAAATACATAAGCAGCTTTCCCTTTTAAACCAACCAATATTGGTCACAAAATTCTCAGCATACTTTGATTTTACACATTTAATAATTTCAATAAAATAATTTTTAAATTTTAACAAATTATTTATAAAAATTTTCTAAATAAATATATTTTATCTATTTGAAATCAAAATCTACTTTGGTATTTAAACTCTTTTTAAAACTTTAATAGTTTTACTAACCCTCTCAGTATTTTTACTCATATATTTAACTTACTCATTTATTCTCTATGACGTATTTTCAATTTTACAGCTGCTAACGTTTATTGATATTTTAGTTTACAATTGTATTCTTAATAACAAACGTTAACAAGTACCAAAGGAAAAATAAAGATTTTCTTAAACAAAAGACTTAAAACATAACGCAAATTTTGCTTCCATCAATAGGGTGTTTATGATCAAATTATTTCAACTCAGCGAAACATTTGATTATTTTGCTAGAAAATGGATTTGTTTAGCAAAATTACAGTCGTTTTCATTGATATAATTTTTAAGTTTTTTTATGTAAATATTACCTACGGAAAGAAGTTCTTAAATGGCCAAGTTTTGACCAAATATTATAAATTAATAATATATTATCGGAAACTAATATATTATCGGATTTTAATGCTTTTCTGGGCATACTTGAACAATTGTTTTTATTCTTCATTAAAGTTTGTGAAATAAGATAAACAATTTTTAAAGTACAAGAAAAAGTTTCTTTTTCACACCAGTATACAATATTTTTACATTTCACTTTTGATTAATTAAATACAGATCATCGTCTTTAATTTCCATCAAAAATATTTTTCGTCTATATTTTATTGATAAAAACTGCTGTTTAAAAAAGTTAAGAAATTTGCAATTATAAATTACAAATACAATTTTTTAATAAACAATTTTTTTCTATGTATATTATTTACATCTCTGGCTAACGCGTGTTTATTTGTCCAAAAATATAAAATTTTTGATTCTAAGTGTTTACTATTACACTGCAGGAATAGAAATATGAGCACGAGACATCAAATCCATCAAAAAAAAAAAAAAAATATATATATATAAATATATATACATTAAATTTTTAAGTGGTTACGTAACATTTAGTAACATACATTTATTTAAAAGAAATATGTACAATATATAAATTCATATAACACATAAAAACATTACCAAAAAACAAATATATTGTTAGAAAATTGTATACTTACCGCAAAACGGCAAGATAGTGTTATAAGAATTTGAAAATTACATTGTCGAAATATTGAATATTTCTCTTTTCTAGAAATGAAACACATGAAATGTTTTGTCTGCCACATTTTTATTAAGTTTTTCTTTATTTTTATTTGTTGTATGTATAGTAATAATTTGTAATTTATTTGAAATAACCAAAAGTATTAATAGAATGTTTATTTTATTTGTTAGTTAATTATTTTCTTATTCAATGACGGAAAAAATATATTAATTTTCTTGTGATTTAAGAATAAAGTGGAAACTGTTATTTGGCTAAAATTGGTAAAATATTTAAAGAAATATATTTGAATGATTGTATTGTATATTATCAAATGCACAGAAATTGTTATATTGACTTCGATAATATAATTTTTAAATTAGTTTTTCTTTCTTCGTATACTTGATTGCTTTTTTTTAGTTCCATTTAAAAACTTAAAATACAACAAACTAAAATACAAATTTGAGTGATGTTAGAATGTTAGTTTTAAATTAATTATAGCTGCTTCTGGTTTATTTAATGAGATTTTACTGTTGGCTTAATATTTTTAAATTTAAAAAATATTGCATCAATGTTGTTAGTTTAATTAAATATATATAATATTTAGTTATATATAGTATATATTTGTTGTATATATTATTTATATTTATACTTTAAGACTTGGTATACATCATTTTGTTTTTATTTAGTATACATTGAATGTAGTGTTTTTTTTTTTAATTTTAGTAATACTAATGTTCGAAACGGATTATTTTTGAAGTAGTCAATTTTGTGAGGCCAAAGAGGTTCATTATTTTAAAACTTTATTTAATTTATTTTTTATTTAAGTATTTTTATTTAATTTTGTTACGCAAAATGAAAATTAAATTTATAATTTATCTCGTATACATGTTAGTTTTAACGTTTTCTGATTTTTGCTTTTAATCGTATAACTATTGTGTGACATAAATTTTTATTTTTAATACGTTATCGAAATTTTTGGTTTTATTTTGTAATTTTTTATAGTGTAATTTAAATAAATTTTCAAATATTAGTTAGTATACATACGATTACAAATTTTTTTATCAAGTATACTTGTTGTTTTGTGTTTAATCTTAATGCTAAATTTAGAAAATACTAAAAGTTTGAAAAAATACGTATATACGGCCTTAGTGCGTTTAAAACAAAATTTGTAAATTTAAAAACTAACAAACTGAATAGAAATAATTTTAAAAAGCAAAAATAAGAAAACAATTGCAAGTGAAAGAAAATTTATGTATGTACTTTCTTTCCTGTTTTGTTATACTTAAATCCTAAAGATAAAATTAAAAATAATTGTTAAAAAATAATAACACATCTACTATATTAAAACTTTTAAAAGCCCATTGAAATAAGTAAGGAAGAAATAAGATGAGAAAAATATACTAAAAATCAAAGTGCGTTGGTTTTAATAAATTTCGGGGGAACGTCCCATACCGTTTAGTATTTGTTATCAAAGTAACGTCCTCAAGGGCTAAGATCCTGGTGAAGACTAGGATCGTAGCCTCCCATGCTATTGTCATATGGTTGTTGTTGATCGTAGCCACCGGAACCCATGGAATAACCCATTGAATCTTGGGGAGGAGCTGGTGACATCATAGGTGTTGTGGTACCGCTGGGAGGTCCTGCCATAGAATAAGGAGAGGCACCAGCTGCCTTCTTAGCAGCATACAAATTTGCCTCCTCTTGGGCTTTGCCGATATTCTTCTTATAACGAATGCGTTTATTTCCAAACCAATTTGAAACTTGAGAGACCTGAAAGCCAAACATTATTTAACATAATAATCTCAGTTTATTGTTTATGTTTGTTTTTTTTTTTTTAATTTAGCGCTTACAGTTATTCCACACTTGCGTGCCAATTCCTCCTTCGCTTCCTCAGAGGGATATGGATTACTTAAATGACTATAGAAGTACTCATTTAATATTTCCGATGCCTGTTTGCTAAAGTTACGACGTTTGCGTCGGGCATCTAGGAACCGAGAACGTAAAATCATTACCGCTTCACAAGTTGACTGTTTCAATTGCATTTGAATGGAACTAAATTTCTTGTGTATAATTTGTACCATACGCTCGATCTCCTTGGGAGTAATTGGTCTATTTATTAAAAATAAATACATATATATTAAAAAAAAAAATTCTAAAAAATATAGAGCTCTCTAAATAATATTCACCTTGTACGACTTTGTTCTCGTAATAGATTCATGACATGGGTGGTAAATTCATTGCACGCTTGTTCATATTTTTCCAATTCTTGATGATATATTTGACGAATTTGTGCCAATTTTGCACGATAATCTGAATGCTCAATTGCATTATCGGCACCATCAATAGACAGAGACGAACCTACTTTTAATTTTAAAAGATACAATAAGATTAATTATAGCACTAGTTTTTTCAACTTTAAAGTATTCACTAACAACTATTTACCTTGACTTGCAGCGGCAGCAGAAGCAGCAGCGGCACCACCACCACCTTTTTCGGGACCAGCAACACCCTCGGCAATCAACATGTTATCTAAACGCATTAATTGCGGATCTGGTGGCTCCTCCTCCTGGGTGTTACGAATTGAGAGGACTAAAAACGAACATAAAAAATACACATTTATATCCTAATATATATGAACAAAATGTAGTCTACATCAGCTTTAATAAGCGCATAATTTATTGATCTTTGTTGTTGTAATTTAGTTAAGTCATAACATAAAGTTTTGTATGTATTTGCAATTAAAAATCCTGAAATTGTTTTTTTTTTGTTCTTGAGTTTTTATTATCTATTTAAATGAATATTCAATTCATTAATATTTTCCAGAACATAAATCAGATACAGATCAAATGTATATATATTAGACACATAAAATCGGTTAAAAAATGTTTAAGTTATTACGAATTCTCCAGGTCATTTATGTGTTTTAAATTACTTGTGTAAGGAATGTGCAAAGAAATTTTTAATTTTTTGGAAAATTTTTAAATTAATTTTTAATTAAATTTGAACTGTAATTACTGAAAAATACGTTTTTGTTTCTTCAGGATAATTCAAACCCCTTTCCCTGCTTGGTTAAAAAATTTTGATTTTTCTTAAGGCTGTTTCAAAAAACTTTCAAACTTTTACAAATTTTTTTAAATAAATTTCAAAAAAGTTGGAAAAAAAACTATGCAGATTTATAGACAACACTACAGTATATAAAACTAAAAAACTTCAAACTTTTACAAATTTTCTTAAACAAATTTCAAAAAAGTTAGAAAAAAACTAATCAGATAACACTACAGAAAATGAAACTAAAAAAGAATTAGGTCAATACGTTGTATGACTTAGCCGTACGTACCTGTGTTTTGAATTTTGTGAATTTCAGCAAAAAGGCATTTTTCAGTTTTTTCGTTATAAAATCAATATTTTTTTGGACTGATATTCAGACTAAACAGAATTATTACAGAACACGATAAACCACATCTAAGAAAATATAGTCCGAAGTTTTTAAGAAAATTGGACAAGGATTACCTTTAAAATAAGAAAGTCAAAGGTCAAATTTTTAAGTATTTCAAATTTTTAAGGAAAACATCACAAAAAAATATATATATTTTTATCTGGATTTGAATGCAATGATTTCTGTGGGGAATTTTGATGCTTTAGCATGACTTCACTTGTCAGAATGAGGTAATTATCCTTTCATTTGTTCATGATATCAATTAATAAAATTTACTTTACAAATATTTAAGAAAAGGTGCGTTTAAAAAAATGCAGACCCAAAACTCTTTTGAGGGTTACACTTGGTTTTTTCTTTCCCATATCAAAAAAGGTCTGTCAGTTATTTTTCCATAAAATTTAATCGAAATCCAAACATAAAAAAAAAACATATTTTTCAGTAATTATGGATCAAATTTAATTGAAAGTAGCATTTTATTTAAGCATTTCTCAAAAAATGAAAAATTACGCAATTGGTCTAAAACACATTAATGGTTTGGGGAATATGTAATAACTTAAACAATTTTTTTAACGATTTTCTCTTTTTATGTCTTGTTTGATAGATAATTATATGTAGACAACGATTTTTTAACATTTTGTAATAAAGCAAAGTATTTAATAACTAAATTTTTCTAAAAACTGTAAAAAAGTCATATTTACCCCATATAAACGCACCATATAAACCTCAGATTCGATGCGGAACGGGTAAATGATATACGATTTCACTTATATCTCACACAATATATTTTTACAACTAAAGGAACGATTCTAGGGGAAGTTACGATCAAAAAGTCGGTAAATTTTGGTGCAGTCTAATGTATATACAAAATGTAAAATTTAATAAATTTTAGTGATATTTAATGCTGTTTTATTCGCAAGTAAATTTAAGATTCCGTTCCCTTTACTAACTGATTTTCATTTCAAACATATGTGCGTGTATGTGTGTGTACCTTTATTTCTATGTTTTTCTTAGATATTGTTGTTGTTATTATTATTAAAATCAGTAGCACAATCATGAACGAAAAGAAAAACATTTTCTTTGTTACAAATACATACAACAATATTGAAGTTTTTTTGCCGTTCTTGCTACAAAATATGTATTCTTATAGACATTCATAAAATTTTATTTGTGTACGAGAAAAAAACAAAATGAGCTTAAGAAAAGCATCAACACAAAAACATTTGAAAAGATGACGCCAACTGTGGCGAACAAATAAAGAAAAAAACGCACATTCACGGTATTTTACAGTTTTACAAAGAATTAAATCAATACATTTTGAAGATGATTTCAATTAATATTGGAAAAGAAAAATAATTTAATTTTTGTTCAAACCGATTAAAGTACAAATGCTATTAATATTATTAATTATATTTTGACAATTACAGGCTATCGATAAATATAGAGTTTAAAATCGGATATAAATTTATTTTATATTAAAATTTAAGATTGTCTTCTTTAAGTACTCTGATATTAATCAACATCAATCGCGCTTTCAAGAGCTAAGGATTAAATATTCTTACTTCGAAGATTTGAAGCAAAGAAAAAAATAAACTTATAGAGCGTATCATTCGGGTTGAGAATGAGCTTGAACTATAACGTTAAATCTGCAATGAACGATATAGCAAATAACAATATAATGAATAAATGTCTAGGGATCAGTTGAATTTCTTAAAAAAAAAATAATAAGTTTATGCCAGAAAGGGATTTAAACTCTTAATTCATTAAATACATTTATGATTTCAAATTAAACTTTTAAATTAAATCATAAACGTCATAAATATTCTAGTCAGATTTTTTTAGAAAATCAACAAGTTTCTATGGCAAAAACAAAGTTTTTAACAAATCAAATACACCAACTATTTTATTGTACGAGAATCCACTTTTCTAAGAAATTTAAAACTTTAAACGTTCCTTGATAAATAAAATTTCCATATAATACCCTAGAGGATTCTGTGATTCCCAAATACGGCTATTTTAATGCATTTTTAAAAACTGTTTTTACATAGCAAAAAAATAAAACGAAAATCATCATAAGAATAAAGTCTCAAGTAAATGTTATCCAAGTTGTATGATAAAACACAAATGGGGAGGGAAGTAAGTAAAGGTATTACCAAGTTATCTTATCTTAACATGACTAACCAACCACCCTTTTTTATTTTTTGGGATATTACATACAAATGAACAATGTTTTTGTGTGTGTTTCTTTCTTTTTGTATTCGAAAGATACTCAACAAACAACGCACGTTTTGGTATTGTGCAGCAAAAGTTGATTAGATTAAGAATAAAAAAAGAAGGAAAACTTTTTTCCTTTTCATGTTTATTAAACGCATCAGCAAAATACTCTTACACATACTAAACATGTTAAATAAAGAATGGAATAAAAAACAAATAAAAATATGTACGGAAGTAGAATATTTAAAGCTTTAAGCTACACAAGAATTTGATAAAATTTAATTCGTACTAAATTCTGTGTTTTCATGGCTTAATTAATCAAGTATTTTGTTCAAATTTTAAAATATTTATTTTTAATTTCTTATTTTATACATCTTATTTAATATATTTAAGTTAATTTAATTAAAATATTATTAAGAAAACTAATTAAACAATTCCTTAAATAACGTAAATTAAATTTATGGGTTTTTGTTTTCAAGGGCTACAATATTACTCTAAATCATTAAATTTAAGGCCATAATTGTGGCTTTCTCCTCCATTCAACCTAATATTCACAGATGTTTAAAAGTATTATTAAAAAAGAAAACGAAGAAAATATCAAATTGTAACGCGTGCAAAATATGGGAACAAACTTTATACAAGTTTTCCCTAGTCTTTTCTACTTTATTTTGAGGGTAGTTAATGCAGGATTCCTAACAAGCCTCATGGTTTTACTTGTGTAACTTTTGTCTCTTGTAACTCTATTAAAGTTTTAATGTAAACGCTCACACCCCAAAAAGGAAACGTGCCACAAATGACACTACCAAAACTAAAATATCAACAAAAAGACAATTATGTAGAAATCTTAACAGATAATGTGGTGTAAAATGTTACCAAATTACTAAATATAAATCAATTTTATTGAAATAACTAAAGGCAATATAAAATCAAGACTTACAAACAAAATGACAAAACAAATCTTAAGTATCTACTTGATTTTTTTATAAGATTTAAAAATTTAATATATTCACTTAAAAAATATCATCAGAATTTATGATCTACTAAATGAGATGTTTTTATATCAAAAAACAAATATAGTTTTTTACCCTTTCATTTCAATATCTAAATAATATTTCCACATCACCACCTTTAAAGAATACAACAACAAAAATACATACTACCTCCCGCCCACATTGACATAACAAAAACAACACCTCCCTATAGATTCAAAAATGATTTCAAAGCTATAGCAGCTTTTGACTGCCTAATGAAGCATTTTAATGCTCTAACGAAGAAATAACTTGAAGGAAAAGTAAAAGGAAAGCCAAGGAAGGCATTGCCATTATTATTGGAAGCAGTAAGAACAAATGTACATACATAAAACATAAAAATCCTTTACACTTTGTTGACGAGCAATTGCTCTCTTGTTACGTATCATAAACTTGAACAACCTTTTGATCGAAATAAACAAAAATAACAATATTTACATACATATTGAAATCTAAAGTTTGCTCCAATGCTACA
The DNA here is from genome assembly GCA_932274085.1 of Protocalliphora azurea. Taxonomy (NCBI): domain Eukaryota; kingdom Metazoa; phylum Arthropoda; class Insecta; order Diptera; family Calliphoridae; genus Protocalliphora; species Protocalliphora azurea. The sequence continues at coordinate 294,393 of OW026523.1, forward strand.
GCTAGTTTAAAAAATATTAGGTTGAGGAAAATCTAATACCGTCAAATAAAAGTTATGGTCTCGCAAAATGTATTATAGGTATAATCTATTCAAATAAGGAATGGAAATGATATTTAAAATTACGTTAAACTTTAGAATTACGACTATAATTAAATGACAAAAGTCACATGTATTTCTAAATACATTTCATTTTTCTATCACGTATTGCTTTTTTATGTGCCTAATATGACTAATATGCAGTCACACTTGTATAAACTGAGAACGATCTTTCCAATATATTTTCCAATATAGATAAATAGATACCGATTAAAATTTTCTTCAAGTTATTTTAACATTATTTTCTTATCCACCCAATATTTTCGAAGTTTTTTGAAATTTAAACGTATGTACAAAACAAGTCCGCATTCCTTTACATAGCCCGCATTGTTAAATTAGACAGAAACTTAGGCGGCAACGGAAAATATGAAACAATTTTATTTATTTTCTTTTCATTTTTCAACTTCAAACTTTTTTCAATTTTATTTACGAAATTCATGTAATTTTGTTTATATATCCTTTAGCTCAAATATAGAAAATATTTTCGTTGCATTATATATATGTATATATATATATATATATATATTAAACATTGGTTTTTCAAATATTAAGCGCCCCATAGACACATACTGCATAAGCACATGCAATAAGTATATATTAGTAAAATTGAGAGAACTTTTGAATGTGTGCGTCACACCGACAATGCAGTATGAAAAATCAAAATCGTTTTGATTTTAAAATGAACTTATACTGCAGACAGTTTTTTCGAATGAATTTGATTGTTTTTTTTTTTTCTATCATTTATAAAATTTTTTGTTTGTAATTTAAAATTAAAATAAAAAATATAAAAATATTTAAAACTTTTTTTTATCAATTTTTTCACAAAAATGTGTAGCAAATTGATGAATGTTTAGCAAATTCATCAATCACACACGTACAGAAGGGTTCTTCGGCAGTATCTCTCTGCAGTATGTGTCTATGGGCATTTTTAAATTCAATTTTAAGTTTTAATAATAAATATGTTAAACAACTTTTTTCATTTTAAGTTTTATTTTTGGTTTTTTTGTATCTATACCCAATGAATAAATGTCAATAATTTGTAAATTTAATATATATAGGATATTTTATAGAAGATTAATATCGTGAATTAATAAGTTGAGTTGGAATTGAACCAAGAGAAATATTTTGATCCCCAAGAAATTGTTTTTTTTCAAAATTTAATAACTCCCTGCAATGTATCGAGGAATTTCTAATCGTCCCCATCAACATCCCACAAATGCACTGAATCAGAAATGTTAGATTAACTTAAAGAAAAATTCGGAACACTATCAAATAATAGAGAAAAAATTCAGCTACTCTCCGTTTTACCTAAAAGTTTATTAGAAAAATGATAGATGAATTTCCAGTAAGCAAAGATTTTGTCGTTGTTATTGAAAAAGAAATCAAAATTCATAAATTCATAATGTAAAGAAAAATTAACAAAATTACTTAATGAAAATGAAGTAGATGAAGCAATATGTAAACAATGGATATCTGTCGATAGAGATAATTTAGAAATGCTAATAAAATCGAGTAATGACTTTGTACACTTTGTTAGAAAAATTACAAAAATTACTGCTGCACTCTTTCATAACAAAAGAGCAACAAAAATTTTTGAAATCTACGAAGATTAAAGAGTTGGAGTACTTTATTATTTGAGATTTTTCGGAAAAGTTATTTTTTATTGTCCAGGATTCTGTACACGGATATCATTGAAAGAATACAAAGGCGACATTGTATCCAATTGTTATATACCACAAAAGTAATGGTGTATTACAAAACACGATCTTTATAGTTATTTCCAGTTGTTTAGTGCATAACACAACAGCTATTCATTTGTTTCATAAACATATGTACTATTTTATAAAAAAAAAAAATGCGATGCTCTGAGTGGCATTTTTTTACTACAAGTCATGGCAAAGGACCAGTCACGATGGGGATACCGTAAAAAGGAGGCTCGTAGAGCAAGTTTACCACGGCCACTCGAACACCACTACAAAATTTTTGTTCGTGTCGAAAAACCCTCACAAATTGCAATTATGTATATCTCTCGGAAGATGATTATGAAGAAAAGAGAAATTTCTACAAAAATGACTCATTAGACTAAAAACTATTCAAAATATCCAAAAATACCACTAATTTATACCAGAAGGAACAACAAAATTGAAAGTAAAACTTTTTTTCAAACGATGAATATTTTTCCGTTAAGAATATTTTTACTATTTATATATTTTTATTATTAACTATTTAGTACTTAATTAAAAATATATGTCGTTTTGCAAACTATTGTTATTCGTTATAATAACATAAAAAAATAAAACTCTTAAATACATAGAAATCTTGTTTAACATATTTATTATTGAAATTTTAAATTGAATGCCCTATACATAGAATACAATTAGAAATTTATATGAGAAGCATTTCGAACTAAATTTTCAACAAAATTACTATTTTTTTTTTTTTTTTTTTAACACAAAAACAAAATATATGTGACTACATGAATTTGTTGTTCATTGAATTCGATTTTTGACAATTGGATCAGTTTTTTTTTTTCTCTCACACAAATATCTAGTTATTAATCTATGGCCCCATATATCAAAAGCCAATGTTTTTATTTTTTTTTAAATATGTAATGATAACGAAAATATTTTCTATATTGGAGTCAAATTTCAAGGACACTCTTTTAGTTTAGCATATATAAAAAAATTAAAACAAGATGTTTTTTTTTTTTCTTTGAACTCATATATAAATAAAATTATACAAAAAAATTTTACTTTACACATAAAAAAGATTGTGCATAAATTTAAAAATTTACTTTAATTGATTTTAGTTTAGTTTACATTTTTTGAAATGAATCAAGTCAAGAAGACTTAAACAAATTGTTTAAATTTTCATTTATATTTTCAATTTATAGATGTATGTTTGAAATTTTCTTTACAGACGCTTTTTTCATTACAATGATGCATGTGCTATAGAATGGCAGCAAATTTAAGCAAATTTCTAATCCTTACTTTTAACATCTTTTTATTGGAAAATTTCCATTTAAAAGGATTTATTGTTAATATTTTCATGCATAAGTATTTTTATTTAGATTTTGAATTAAATCTAATAAAACTAAATTAAAATTTTAGCAGCATTTTTGCAAAATTCGCAATACAATTTAATAATATCTATGAAAAAAATTTTATTTTATATGAAAAAAGTTTAGGGAAAAAGTCATGTTCGATTTATAACATATATGAAAAAAATTTTCAAATATTTGAATTTTTTTCTCTGTATAGACAACGTTTTGCTTTATAACTCTTAAACCTAGATAGTCTCCAATTTGAATTTGGGATGAGTATAGAAGATAGTCAAATTATCAATATATATTTAAAAAAATAAAATACCGTTTTTTGAGATATTCAACTTTGAACTTTATATTATAAATTTTGCCCTTTGAACTTTCGAAATAAATAAATATTATACATGTCATTTTAAAACCAGTATCTTTTCTATTAAATGAAATAAAAATAAGAATTCTAAAATGTATAGTTTAGAAGTTATGAACAATAAAGTACTTTTGGAAAAAATCGACAGTTTTTCATTTTCAGAACGTTATATTTTTGGATCTGAAAGAGTCTTGAATCTGAAAGCTCGTGTTTTGAGCAACACCTGCAATAGGTAATATCTGTAGCGAATTTTATTGAAATCGCAGATATCAAATCCGAAAGTGTATGCTTTTTGTCCTTTATGATATAGGTAAGCCTATAGGCGAAATATTAGGCTCGAACACAAAAAAAAAACAATCAGACCTGATGGAAAAAAAAACTGAAAGTGGATTCGTGTTTAGCACATCAAATTCCCCATAGTCCAATTATTCGCCTTTAAGGGAGGGCATATATTTTTTTTTGTTTTGCAAATCTATGACTATTAAAAAATATATGTGAGAAGAATTTTAAGAAAATGAATTAAAAAGCTGCAAATGTATTAAGATCTTATTTATTTAATTCCAATATTCTTTGATAGCTCTTAACAAATTGTATCTTCATAGCTACAAACTGAAACTGCTTTTGCCCTTAACCACATCATGCTTCTATTTTATGTATTTCGCTTCAACAATAAATGTTCTACATATTATAATGTAAAATGATGATAAAATAAAAATTTACATATAAGAAGCCTTTTTGATTTTATATATATATATATATATATATATATATATATATATATATATATAAAGCGAACAATATCGCCACGAACATCTTTTTTTTTAATAAATCTACTAGTTGTGGACTATACAGTTAAGACTGAAAGAAGTGTGAGTAAAGACAGTTAAGCTTTATGGTTTGCATTTGTTTTTTAAATTTTTAAATACATGATTTTATTGAAAGCCGGTTTATCATTTGACTGTATAATCATCGTCATCGTTTTCCTCATCATCAACATATTGTATAGATGAGTGTTTTTAAAATATGTACGTATATTTATACCTGAGTGTGATTACTACGAAAAGTGATGTTGTTTTGATGTTATTACTTACTGGCTGTTGTTGTGTTTTAGCCAGCTTAAAATAAAATGTTCATAAAATGTTATAAAATATGGAAATTAATTACGATTAAATGCATAAATTCTTTTACAATGACTTATATTAAAGTAACTTTATTATTTCTTAAATATCGTCGACAGCGACTTTAAAGACCTTATTACTCGTATAAAGAAATACATTGTACACTAGGGTTATAACTCTTTACAATTTTTGCAAATATCTTAAATAACATAACAAGGCCTTAGAGCATTGAAAGGCATAAAGGAATGTGATATTCATTTTTCGCGATGTATTTCTTTCCAAATGATTAACCATAACGTAATGTTTTTCTTATTTAAGTGGAAAAAACATAAAATAAGTTATTTGTAATCCATACGATGTTGTTGTACCATTTAAATAGTTTGAATTGTATATAAAAGATATAAAAATAAAAATATTAAAAAATATTTCAAAATCATTTCAGTAGAAATCGCGACCGGTGTGTGAAATTTTTTGTCCAAATCGATTTAAAAAACTGTTTTTTATTATCAGGACAATATTGGGTATAAGGTAGTGCTATGGTATTTTGAGGTCCAAAAATAGTTATCACCCTAATGTACATATCGCTCACTTGCTGTAATAACGTCATAACTCAAAACTCGAGATAACATCACTAGTTTATAGTAAATATTAACTGACAAAGTCTTATGAACAAGTTTTTACATTTCGCGAAGGATCGCGATAAAAACATTTTGTGCAAATTTTATTATATATTGTGTATTCCTTGCAATAACATATTATTTTATTTATGCGTCAGCTTTTGTGAAATCAACATCGTAAAGATTCCTTGAAAAATTATTAAATTTCACCATGGTATTATTTCCATTCAATATTTCTAAAAATATATATCAACTTAAAAACTAAAAATGCATCTCCTGAAAAAGAGTGAACGATATGTATATCAATGTATTTACATTCGAAATTCTAAAATTATTAAAAAACATAAATAAAGTTATTGTTTGCTCTACCACAGTTTTTGTAATTCTAAAGAAAAAGAAAAATATGCAAAATAATAGATGTAAAAATCTAAACATTTAAAATATGAATTTTCTAGATAAACTTTAAATTTTGTAATAATGAAAAGTACAATTTGAGCCGTAAAATATATATACTGTGCAAAACATAAGGAACAAAATATGGCTTAGCCTGAAAGCTGATTAATTTTTCGAAGTATTAAATTTGCAACAAAATTAGTTTTATAAAATTGTTAGCATATTTGGGTATTAACAAAAATTTATACTTTAAAAGATCTGAAAGAAAGGAATCTTCTTTCAAAAATGAGAAAATCTGTATGTTATATATTTAAAAGTGTGTATAACAAAGGCATCAAAAAAAAAATATTCCGATGCATTAAATTTTAAGTGTTTTTGAAATCAAAAAATTTAAACAAATCCAGTTTCATACTTCAGATTAAATAAAACGATTTATTTAAGGTCTTCAAATAAATTAAAAAAATTATGTCTATGTAAAAAATTATGTATATGTAAAATGACTTCCGCCGAAAATTTCGTTAAGTTCTAATTAAAAATATTACGCGCTACAACATTGGATTCTACTGCATAAATAGGTTATGCAATCTCTAAAATTTAATATATAGTCCGCACCAAATTCTTTGAAAATATGTATAGAAATTACAAGACATGCAAAATGGTTTTAATATCAAAAACATTTTATAATTTTTAGACAAAATAGGTAGATTTTCACCTAAACTCAACAAAAATAAGTATATTGCAAAGGAGCGTACTTTATTCAATTATTGTACACTCTGGCCTGATACGTTACGTACGGTGCATCTTCAAGATGTACATCTTAAAAAGCGCAAGCTGTAAAATTTGTATAGTTCAAAATGTTGTGTACTCCAAAAATTTAAACGGAAACTATTCTGGATACAACAATTAACAATTTAATTGCATCAATACTGATAAATTTTACAGAAAAGTATTAAATTTGCAACAAAATTAGTTTTATAAAATTGTTAGCATATTTGGGTATTAACAAAAATTTATACTTTAAAAGATCTGAAAGAAAGGAATCTTCTTTCAAAAATGAGAAAATCTGTATGTTATATATTTAAAAGTGTGTATAACAAAGGCATCAAAAAAAAATATTCCGATGCATTAAATTTTAAGTGTTTTTGAAATCAAAAAATTTAAACTAATCCAGTTTCATACTTCAGATTAAATAAAACGATTTATTTAAGGTCTTCAAATAAATTAAAAAAATTATGTCTATGTAAAAAATTATGTATATGTAAAATGACTTCCGCCGAAAATTTCGTTAAGTTCTAATTAAAAATATTACGCGCTACAACATTGGATTCTACTGCATAAATAGGTTATGCAATCTCTAAAATTTAATATATAGTCCGCACCAAATTCTTTGAAAATATGTATAGAAATTACAAGACATGCAAAATGGTTTTAATATCAAAAACATTTTATAATTTTTAGACAAAATAGGTAGATTTTCACCTAAACTCAACAAAAATAAGTATATTGCAAAGGAGCGTACTTTATTCAATTATTGTACACTCTGGCCTGATACGTTACGTACGGTGCATCTTCAAGATGTACATCTTAAAAAGCGCAAGCTGTAAAATTTGTATAGTTCAAAATGTTGTGTACTCCAAAAATTTAAACGGAAACTATTCTGGATACAACAATTAACAATTTAATTGCATCAATACTGATAAATTTTACAGAAAATATAAAATATAAAAGAAAACTAAACAGAATATTAATATGTTGCTATTGTTGTGCACACTCTTATATGAAGATTTTAGTGTTCTATTCACGGTTTTGTTAATAGACAAAGTTAAACCTCTTTAAAAGTTTGTAGTTTTGTTAATCCTTAAATATAAAATTTTCACAAAACTATTTTTATTGTAAACTAAATATTGTAAAAACTAAAACAATTCTTAGCTTCACCCTTATTTTGTTGGGCTTGTTCTGCACAGTACTGTATTTAAGTTTGTCAATAATATTATAATAAATAATATGTTAAAAATGTATTTTACTTCAAATTCCGCAAATTTCTTAACCAGAGAAAATAAAGAAAAATAAACATTATAAAATTACTTTTTTATTACTTTATTATTTATTATTCTGTCGGTTTTCTTTGTATCTATTATTATTATTTTTATTTTATTAAAACAACTAAGTATAATTGTTTACCATTACAAATATTTGTTTGTATACAAAGCATTACCCTTTATAGTTTTTGTAGTTTCCTAAATGTTATCGTACATATTGATAACAAAAAATCAACTTAGAAATCTTCGTATAAAAATTTGATTTTCCGAAAAATGTTATCTTTGAAATAATGTCGGTAGTTCTTTCATCAAAGATAATTATTGTTACTTTCAATCGTGTTGGAAGATTATACAAACATTTTATTCAAATAGACAGTTTCATATTATTTTTTGTTATAGTTCTTAAAACTTCTTTGCTCAAATTAAATTTAAAGGAAACCTAATTAAATATAACTGATTAAAATTTGTGTTTAATTTTTGATTTATAGAGCAGATAGTAATGATAATATTTAATCAAATTAAATATTATTTGTTAATATTGTTAACTACCATAATAAAGACAGTAGAAATACTATTTTTACCAATATCTCAAATTGTTTAACTCAAAAATTAAAGCTAATTTTATAAATAAAATAAATTATAAAATTACTTACCGGTTTTTTCCTTAATTTCGCATAATACAGAAAATAATGCCGGTTTCATGCGATGACAATTCAGTGTATGTTTCCGAGCTTGGGCCTCATCTAACGATTGCTCCGATATACTCATTATTTGTTGTAAAATTTCACCAATATCCTTTTGTTTGCGCACCTCATTCTCGTTGCCTGTACTTTGGCCATCATCTTGTCCAGGCATACCATAACCTTGCGGTGCCATCATACCACCCGTATGAGCCATCATACGATTTGGATCTTCCATGTTTACTGCTGTTGCTCAGTTATTAACTGATTTAATCAAATTGACAACACAACAGCTAAACACGGCTAAAATAAATTTATAAAAAATAACCAAAATCCACGATTAATTAAAAAAATTATAAGTTTTGTATTTTATTTAAAAATATATTAAAATTCAAACAAACGCACTCAGAACTATTACGAAAAAGATGCGTTCAACCCCGACAATGATAAAAAGTAAACTGTGCTGTTAAGCCATGGTAGTGAACATTTAAACACAAGAAAATCTGCTAAGAGAGTTAAATGTTATACACCTCTCGTTTACTACAATATATGCACCCCAATCAAGATGTTATAACAAGAGAGTTTGTGATATGATGAAAAATCCAATGAGATTAGAACAGTTTTATTTAACGAGAAATAACGTCTTAGGATAACAGGTTGTTTATACATATGTAAGTATTGTGTTTAAATGTTTTTTTTTTTTTTTTTTTTAACTTATTTGTCGAAGAGTTAAAGATGCAGTTCCAAAACAAACTATTTTCAAAAGTTCAAATTTTTTGAATTAGTTGAGAATTTGTAGTTTAACAAATATTTTTTTTTATATACCTGCTAGCTAGAAGGTTAATATTTAATCTGATCATTTTCTAGTTAAGGTCATCATATATAAATACATATGTATGCAATAAATATAATTTTCTGTTTATGTTAAGGTACAAAATACATAATACATATGACATACTGAAGTGACGCGTGTCTTTAACACTTGAATGTATTTTTATGGGTCCTTACATTCACAGCGCTCATGAACTCACTCAAGTGCTAATAAATAAAAAGAGAAAGCTAACTTTCACCCATATGAAACAATTTATCTTCAAATGAAATACGTAAACAAAGTATTGTCCAGCTCACACAAGGACAATGGAAGACGTCTACAATTAACTTCGATAGTTTCCTTAAAAAATACAATATTGTAGTATAAATTTCTAAAATATATATATTTAAGATTTTAAATGTTGCATATTCTTATGCAGTTATTGCGAACATCGGCATAGCCGTGTAGGTCATAGAAAAATATTATGAAATGCGATAAAACATTTTCCCGATTGGAAAAAAGTATCCACGCCAAACACATTGATGTCTTCAAATTACTCATTTTTGTATTGTATATTGTATATAACAAATCTAGCTTAATATTTCAATTTTAGTTAATATTAACCAAATAATTAATAAATGTTTTTATTACACAAAATATTTAAAACATTGCAATTTTTATTACCATAATACTTAATACACAGAGGAGCATCTTTTATGCCATTGTACCGTTTATGTCCGTTTGTGCATGTATTATCAGATCTCCCTGATATTGACATCAGATAGATCAATTCTTTCATACATGCGTCGGGCTGGTTCGATTCGAAAGCTGTTATGGACACGTGAATTAGTATCACATAACTCAGGGTTTCACAACGGGACCAAATTGGACCCAAGTGAGCTGTCTTCTATTGATTAGACAGCTGCCCACTGAACCTAACCTAATACACAAACATTTTATCTTAATACTGTTAAAAATTAAAGACTTTCGAACAAAAAATTCCTGAAAAGCCCAAAATGATTTTAATCAATAACCAAGCAACCAACGTTCTATACATAAAATATTGTGCTTTTCAGAAGCTTCATAAAAGTAGATACTAAACAGATTGGACAAAAATTGGGTCGATTATTTCTTTACTTTCTGTTTTGGGAAAATTATTATTATTTTTTAATTTCTTTGGCTGAAAAGATGACTTTACTCCTTATAAATAGAAGTTTCTAAAAGAATACATAAAATTCTGTACTTATATTAAAGATATTGTTTTGGATAAAATCATAAACAAGATCTTATCAAAAAGGATGGTATTTTAGGAAACTCTAATGCACTTTAAATCTATTCTTATAAATTTTGTTCAAGAATAGGATAAATGTGGAATTTAAAGTCAATTTTGGGATTTTTCTTTTTTTTAGGATTTGTTTATTAGTTTTAATAACTCAGTATATATTTCATTAAAAATTTCATTAATGTGGGATAAAAAAAAATCATAAAACTCAAGAATTTATTGTTTAATAAAGATGTATGTATGCAGGTATGTGTATCAAGAGGCGTCCGACATTGAGACAATAAAGCCCCGCTATTGAGAGTTTCGGAAGGTCTGTCTTCAAAATTAATATACAGATACTCTTTCACTATACATGTGCAAAATTTTATGTTATAAATTATTCACGATAATTCTAAAACATATGTACCTTTTCACAAAAAGTTTTTTTTTAAATTGGTAATGGATTAAAAAAAGTAAACAAATAATCATTAGTATAAGCAAATCGTATAAACCCCATAAAAATCCGAATAAACCATCAACATACTCCTGAAAAAAACCCAGTAAAATAAATGCACATATACAATTCACACACATTCCATACAAACCAAATAAAATATTACAAATATATTTGGATTCAATACATTGGATTTAATAAAGTATTAATATGCAGTATTACAAAGCTATTTTTAAACATAATATGTTCTTTTATTGTAATTTAAAATCTCGATTTTTTTGTTTTTTTTGTCGTTTTTGTTGTATACAGAAAAAAAAGAAAAATCAGGTATAGAAAGATTGAAAAAATGAAGGAATCATGTTCACACAATTGTAGAACTTTAACATAATTATTTACGGTAAAATGTATGTTATTTTGGATCGATTTTTGCAAATTTAAGATAAAAACTCTTAAAACTTTATGATTTTTATGTAGATTATATTTTTTTTATTTATTTACCACAAAATCTTAAAAAACTTTACAATACTATACCGCGACGAACGAAAAATTGCTTTTAATTTTTTCACAATTTTCTTTGTGTGTATTCTTTTGTTTTCCAATTCTTCGTTAAATATGAGTAAAAAAACAAATATGGCGGAAAGATTTCTTCGTTAAATAGCAACTGTCAAGCAAAAACCTTCGCCGAAAAATTTTAACAACGGCGGCAGCAAAATCGGCTGTTAGTCAGCAGAAAAGTAAACAATAAATTTTTATTTCTTTATTTTTACAAAGGGGTGCTTATAAAAAATTTTTTAAAAATTCGACAACATAAATAAAACTAAAAAACGAGGCGGAAATTCACGTTCGTCAAAAAATATAGAGCTCTTATAGCGCTTGATCATGATGGTTTGATGAGGGTTTGGTGGATATAAAATTTAGTGTAAAATATAATTATTTTTTATATATTTTATTATATTTTTTATTATTATAAATTGCAAAGGAATTATTAATTTATTTCATTTAGAATCACTACGTATTGTTTATAATACAAATTTATACATATTATTACTTTTCTACTTTTTAAATTTATTTATAAAGATATTTATTTTATATATTTTATTGCAAATGTTTGTTTAAGATCTAATGCAATTAATTCAATATTAAATTTTGTGAGTATACATGGAACTATTTTAAATATATATTTAAATAATAACAGTAATAAGTCAATGGTTCGTCACAGCAAATGATAGATTTTCTGTGTGTTCCTAAATATCATGTTTTTAATAATAGTTTTTGATCATTTGACATTGATTTTTCATTTCTACATTTCAATTTTATTTTACAAATTAAAAAAAAAAATACATTTATTTATTAATACGTATTTATTTGTTGTTTATTAAACTTTTAACCTAGTGCCTACATTAGACAAATTTTTATCAAAACAAACGTCAAAATCAGTGCGAATATATACAAGGTGACCTTAGTTAAACAGCTGATTATTACTTTGGTTATTACAGTTGTCAAACTGCATATATAAAAAACAATAATGAATACGCCATATTGTTGTTTCTGTGTAACTATTGCCACCTTACACAAATTCGTGTTAAGTTTGACGTTTGTCTTGATAAAAAATTGTCTAATGTCGACATTATGTAACGTACTATTCAAACCATCATAAGAACATTAAAAAAACATCATAAGACCGTTTATCAGGGTTATCATTTGCGGTGTTCTGAGAACACTATATCTGATAGTTTCAGTTATCAGAGAGTTTTCATGACGGTATTTTTCGGAAGTTATATATGGTCACATCTGACGCTGAAGCAAATTTTGATCAGAAACTCATAACATTAAATACATATTAAAAGAATATAAAACAACATGAAAATAATTTAAAAAATTTTATTAAAACATATAAAAGTAACTACTCTTCCACATTCATATATAACGTTTTTTAGGTGGTTTTAAAAAACACAACACATTTCAACACTGTTCACATATCACTTTTTGGGGGGTTTGCAACTGAAATATTTTCAGTTGTCACATTTTTTCACAAATCTTAAAAAAAGTGCAAATCATGCACACGGCATTTATTTTCCAAAACTATATATTTAAATGTGTGTTACTTAAGAGAGACATAAATTTTACTTTTTGGTTGTTCCGCATATCCTATACCAAAGCACAAACAATTATTTTTATGTTCCTTCAAGTGGGTCTAAGAAGTGCAAAAATTACTCTTAATAGATGCCAGCCGAAGCACACATGAAAACTTAAATTTACAAAAATGGCGTTTAATATGTATAATAGTGTTTAGTTGCAAATTTTGATCTCTTATCTTTTAATATATTTGAGATATCGAAAAATGGATTGCGGAAAAAAGAGCATATGAATTTATATACAATCGATATTTAACAAAATTTTCACAAAAATGTTCTATGCGGTATATAAGTAATCATATTATGTTTTTTTTTAAGAAATTGTTTACGTTTTCTTACTAGCAATCGATTTTTTTGTATTTGCCTATTAAACTTTTAAAATAAAAAAAAATAAGATGAACTGCAAAAAAATACACATATACGAAACTTTGTTTGCGTGTGTGTGTATCTGTATTTTGGAAATTAATAGAAAAAAAACAATTTTTTTTGCAAAATTATTTTCTTTGAATGATTGTTTTAACACGAAATTCTGGAAGTTGGCAATAGTTGATCAAAAACAACATTACGGCGCATTCATTATTGTTTTTTTATATATGCAGTTTGACAACTGTAACAACCAAAATAATAATCAGCTGTTTAACTAAGGTTACCTTGTATATATTCGCACTGATTTTGACGTTTGTTTTGATAAAAATTTGCCTAATGTAGACACTAAGTTAAATCTTTACATAGTGTCTACAGCTGATTATTATTTTGGTTGTTACAGTTGTCAAACTGCATAAATAAAAAACAATTATGAATATGCCATATTCCTCTTGCATACAAAATTAAACTGTCAAGACTTAAAATCAGTAATCATGTAAATGTTGCATTATAGAGCTACAGTTCACCACATTGGGGTCCACTTCCCTTAAGTGTAAGGGAGTAACGGAGACCGTTTTTTTAAATATAAAATATTAGTATTTCTTAAAAGATTGATAACACAAATTTTGTATTACTTATAAAAGGTTTCGAACTTTTAAGTTCCTATTAAAAATGCAAATTCTGAGCCTAAATCTAACATATGTTACAATAAATCGGCTCTTTCAGAACTAGAAAATATATGTATGTGCCTCAGTAAAGACTTGAATAATAAATGTTGGCTTCGATTTTGTTATCAAAAGGTTGAGAAATTAAGTCGATTAAAACTAGGCTGCTGAAAATAGACCCTAATACTTCCTAAATGTATAAACACAACAAGTCCGGATTCTTTTACATAGCCCGCATTGTAACATTAAACAAAAACTTAGACGGCAACGGTAAAATAAACCAAAAATTTTTTTAATTTAAATATTTTTTAATTTTGTTTACGAAATTCATATAAATTTTTAAAAATATGCTAATATTTTTTGTGCGAAAATGAAATAAACAAAAAACCCGGTGAGAATTTAAAACAAAATTTATGTTGTGTTCCTAGTCACTGCGATATTCTCGGCAATGAAATAGCCTATGAGCTAGTTCGTAAGGGCTCGGAGTTGGAGAGGTCTTTTGTAGAAGTATCGGTTAGGATTCCGATTGGGTCATATTTCATGGCCATAAGGGAATGGACCATAGGTAGAATGAATGATGCTTGGGGGAATAAATCGGACTGCAGGGTATCTAGAGCGTTTAACACTAGGTCATAACCAGCAGATTCGAAGCATCTTCTGAGCATGAGTCGTGTGAATTTAAGGATCATTGTTGGCATGATTACTGGTCACCTCGTAATAGGGAGTATAACCAGTAATTGGAACACTGGCGGGTCAGATTTTTGCAGGACGTGCGATGATGTGGAGGAGCTAGATAATGGAACATATGCTCTATCCCTGTGTAGGGCTTCAGCGAAGTAGACTGGGTGGTTTGGGAGCCATATTCCGCACGAACTAGAGGAGGTTGCGAGTGAAGTACTCGACAACCTTATAGGGTTCGTAGTGGGAATAAAGTGGTTTAGAGGTAGTCAGGGTTGATTTTATGGGTCTTAAGTTCCACACCCTTCTTATTTTTTCTTATATTTAGCTATCTTTCTTTTTAATCTATTGCTATATTCTACTAGGATTTTTCTCTTTCTTTATCTATCAACTTTCTTTATTATTTATAGAGGGATCACAATGGACCGAATGGTCTCTGGGTGGAGACGTGAAGACGCCACCATTTTAAACCTAACCTAACCTATAACTTTTAAGTATGTACAACGTTTTTATTTTTTCACAATTTTTCCTTAATACTGTGATATTAGTAGTTTCCTTATTTAATTATTTAGATGTTAAATGTCGTAATACTTTTAAGTAGATCCTCATAACAATGTAATAAATCATAGAAAATTATCTAACAAATGATATTTGTTGAAATTTGTCTGTAAAAATAATATTTGTCGAAAATTTTCTTCAGAAAGATCATTGATTTAAATTTTATATAAATTTATAGAAAATATTCTGTTAAAAGGGGAAATTTGTATTAAATATTTATGAAAATCGCCATATCCCAAAGCCTGATATTTGATTTTCAGTCGTCCGACAGCCGATGTTCAGTCGTCGGCGCTGTTAAAATTTTCGGCGCAGGTCTCTGATAAGTAGTCATCACTTTTATTTACATTGTTAAAAATTCACGCAGTTTTGATTTTGCTAATAACACATAACAAAGAAGAAAGAACAAGTTTTATTTTAGGAGACATTTATGCAAGAAATTTTTTTAAGTGATTTAATCAATCTCAGAAAGAAACCGTATTTATCGTTTTAGCCCTGTTTACAATGAGAAAATTGCAAGATGTTAAAATTTGGTGGTTGTAAGTAGACACAAAAAAGAAAAATGTCTTTATCGAAAAAAGATCCTTCCTTACGTGTTGCGGCAAACGATCCACACTTAGTAAGTCTCGGTGGAGGTCGCTTAAGTACGGCTGTAACAATACATAATATACCGGTGGGAGATTGTACTATTGGTTCGTCGAAACAATGTTCAGTATCATTAAGTGGCGCAGGCGTGAGGCCCATACATTGTACAATATATCGAAGCGAGGAAAATCAGGTTACTTTAGTACCTGAACGTAATGCTCGAATTTTAATCGATAATCAATTAATAGAAAATGAAGTTGATCTTAGACAGGGAGCCATGATTACTATTGGAGATTCGTATTATTTGCGCTACAATAATCCTGCAGAGGCCTTACAAATGCGCTCTGCAATGGGAGACATATCCGAAAATGACTATCCACATGATTTAGATTACTTTTATGAAACAAACGTTAATCCTGCCTCAAAGCTTCGTCAATCTGATAAGATATCAATGTATAGTGATTACGATAATTTAAAAAATTCTGACACTTCTGTGGAATTCATGGAGTGGCAATGTCCAAAAGTTTTCACTGCCGACTTGGTTACAGTCAATATGCCTGCTAAAGATGTTTTAGGACAAAAATACGCCAGTTTTGCCAAAAATCTAGCAGAAAATCATCGCAAAGATAAGAATATTAGTGTACTTAATACCAATGAACATATTTACAACAATATGACACCAAATAATAAAAATTCGCTATCGAAAAGCAAAGAGTTACTTAACAAAATTAATATAACATCCACGCCAGAAAAATCAAATGATTTGCAGGATAATGATAGAGATCCTTTAGAGGATATGCTGAAAATATGTACAGAATATACAGACCGGCAAGACCGTTCATACACTAGTGGCAGTGGTAGTATTACTTCATCTCCTATTGTACAAAATCGTATTAAAACTAATGGTTCCTTGCCTCGAGATAAAAAATCACCATTTTATCAAGACCTACAAAGCTCATATCAAGGAAGTAATAGCAATCTTACACAGTCACCAAAGTCATATCATAAGTCATCTGGCTATGAAAACGTTCAAGTTTTGCAGCAGAATACTATGGAAATTATATCATGTAACAAATCGTCTGGTTACGAAAATATAAGAATAGTGCCTCTAAGTCCTCGCACTAAAATTAGGACAAACTGTATGTCTCCTAAAAAGGAGTCAAATCTAAATAATTCTATATTCAGCCAAGACTCAACAAATGCTGAAAAATCGACCACTCATTATGAAGATTTAATAAAATCATTTGAAGAAAAGTTTCAAAAGGAAATAGAAGCCATAGAAAAAAGTTCAAGATCTGTCCCAATTTCAAAAAAATCCTTATCAAACAATTCATCACCTACTGTCGCTAAAAGATCCAATAAAAATATCAATAATCTTACAATAGATATAAAATCATTTGTCTCTCCATACAATTCACCCACCCAACTAAAAAAGCCAACTCCAGCCCCTAGAAAAATAAACAAAGGAAAGAGTTTAGATACAGGAAGCTTTTCAAATTTACTTGCCAATCCATCTTCCCATGAGCAATTGCGTAGAGAACGAGAGGATCTATTGCAGAGAATTCAATGTCTTAAAACAGAGTTAAATTCATTGCAAGAACAAGACAATGAAACTCTAATAGAAATGGATATGGAAAATGCTTTGGTGTTGGCAGAACTCCAATCTTTGACTACCACTAAACAAAAACTATTGGATGAATATCAATCATTACAGCAAAAGATTCATAGATTAGAGGCTCAACGTAATGCCACTAGGGTAATGGAGGAAAACCAACAGTCGAAACTAAAAAACAGCATAGAAATGAAACAAGATCAAGTAGAAAAACTTAAAGAACTTTTAAAGCAAAAACCCGACAACTTATGCTTAAAAGATGAACTCATAAATGTTCGAGACTCATTGGAAAATGATAAAAAATCATTTGAAGACTTGGAATTTCAGTATTTGGAAGGAGAGTCCGAATGGCAGTCTTACCGCGAAGACTTAAGTTCAGAGGAGCAGGCCTTAGCAAAAAAAATTGATGAATGTCAATTGTCCATAGAAAATTTAAAAAAACAAGAACTCAATGTCTCCAATACTACCAATGCAAAACAGCGTCGTCTAAGTAGTCATTTAATTTCTCTCATTAAAGACCTGCAGCAATGTGAGGAACAGTTTAAACATTTGGAGAGAAAACTTTCTCTGAAAATTAGTTCAAATCTATCCCTTTCTGAGCACGAAGATGAACAAAATTCCTCAAATAAAGTCCTTGGATCACAGGGTCAAGTAACACAATCACTATTTAGTTCTACTGAAATGTTATGCAACAAAGTTCATAGCGAAGACATGATGTCGAAAAGTGTAAATGAGAACATGTTTTATAACAATAAAATTGAGTTTTCTCACAAAACAATGTGCTCTAAAGACGCTGTGGATTCCAAAGATGCCACTTGTTCAATTTATGTCACAATAAAGGAAATTGAAAGGCAACGACAATTATTAACTTCACAAAAAGGATTACGGGACTTGGATTATGAAAGACGGAAAATAGAAGAACTCTTAAAGAAACTAAAAACGGAAGCAAAACAACAGATCGTACCAACAAATCGTAAAGAAACGACAACGTTTGAAAGTAAACCGCAAACAATACAATACCACCACGAAAACTCACAAAAAGATATAACTTCAAGTCCTGTATGCAGTGCTAGCACCCCTCCTCTATCAGCTTTATGTTCTCAACCCTCTAATAAATTATCACCTAATATTGTGCATAAATCCATTAATGAATTAAGCAGCATATCGTCACCCGATAGTCCCAGAAGTTTCTATATAGATGATAAACGGTCCAGTAGTGTATTATCAAATGAACTTTCCTCTCAGGGTGATAGTTCGAGCATATCATGCGAACGCAGAAAAACACATCAGCAGCAGCAAAAGCAACAAAGACCACTAACCCGTTATTTACCCATATTTTCCGAAGACCTGGATCTGAAACGTCACATAGAATCTGCAGGTCACCCTATATCTCTTTGCCCTCATGTTTTTTTGTATGCCTACAGTTGCCGAGGCTATCTTCATAAATTAGGTGCAACGTTTCACACCTGGTCTAAGCGTTGGTTTGTTTTAGACCGTCAACGCTGTGCCTTGATATACTATGCCGACAAATCGGAACGAAAACCGAGAGGAGGAGCATATTTCTCCTCCATTGATGAGGTCTATATGGATCATTTAAATGTCTCAAAAAGTAGTCGACCCCATTCAACGTTTATTGTCAAAACAAAAAAGAGAAGCTATTACTTACAAGCAGCCTCAGACACAGCTGCCAGAATATGGATAGATGTTATTATAACAGGAGCTCAAGGTAACATAGACTATTGAATAAAATTGTAAAAGGCATTAAACAATAATTCCAGTTTAATTTAAATATTATTTTTTAGTGTTAAGCAATATATACCTATAATTTTAATGGTATAATTGTTTTCAATTTTTAAGAGATAACAAAATCATATCAAGAATTATTGATATGCAGATAATTTAAAACCCCAAGTTGTTTACTAACTGCTCAATTAAATTTAAACAATATGAATATAAATTTCTAACTATTATTGTACGTGCCAGCTAAAGAAATAAGTATTAAAGACATTTATGTACTACAGCATTCCCAACTTTTTAACTAAAGAAAACCTAACGTTTTAATTAACATTTTTAATTTAGCTTAACTTTAACTGTAACAATTTAAAAGGGTTAATGTTTTGGTTTTAAAATTTATAATTTTCCTTAAATATTTATAAACATTCACAAATAATAACCTTTCCGCTCAAAAACCTCAAGCAACTTGCTCAGAACTCTATACGAAGTATTGCGGGATAGTTTTAAACAAAGTATTATGTTTCTATTTAAATGTGCCTAATTTTATAATTAAACGATGATTACTTACTAATGAATAGTTTTAATATTTTCAGCAAGTTTTTGTTTACATAAATTTGATTATTAATTTTGAATATACTTTTTAAAAATCACCGAAAATGTATATATAAAATAAGAAATTTGTTAAAGTGATTCAAACAAATATTAAAAAAAGAATACGTAACACTGTTATTTGAAATATTAGGAGAAAAATAACATACTGTTTGAAATAATATTAATATTTATATATGTGGTTTGTCATTCACGGATTTTTATTTTATAAAATGTTTAATAAATAGTTAATAAATATAAATCAATTCGATCGAATTCATGAAATAAATTCTATTATTTTCGTATTCAAAAATATTTATGTATGTACTTTCTCAGATCCTCGTTGAAATATTGGTATGTATTTTAAACTATGTATGTAAATATTAGTTTCAGTTTATTGCTGTTTTACGAGTTGGTTTTTGTTTAGAAAATTCTCTGATCATTTCTTTTCATAACGTTGAAATATATATATTTTTTCTTTTTATTTCATTTTACTATAAAATGAATTCATTTGAAATTAGATTTGTTTATTATGGTTTATTTTATTAATAATTTAATTTACATAATTTAAATTACTTTTATATATTAGTCAACTATTTAGTTAGAGCTCTTTTCAAAACTTGAGATTAAAATATATATTTTATGTATATATTTTTGTATATCTTGTAAAAATTACAAATAACTTCATACTTAGAAAAAAATAAAAATAAGAAAACGAAGAAAACGTAATAAATTAATTGAACAATAGGCAGGAGACATTTTATAAAAGTTAAACAAAACAATATAATGTGTGACCATCATTAAACATTAGAATGATTTTATAAATATTTATGTAGTTAGTTTAAATGTTAACAAAATTCAAGAGTTGTTTTAGATTTTAATCTTTCATTCTTTGTTTGTTAAAAGATTAGAAATGGAGGCATCTAATATTTTGATTTGAGTTTCAAAAGGATAATGTTGAATTTAAATGAAATTAATATCGTTTAAACTTTTAAACATTTACTTAGTTGTTTGTTTAAAATATTTAAATACTTCTGTTTGTATTTACACAATATATATGTATGTTTGTTGTTGTTAGATCCTCATTTATATGTATGTACCTTGCATTAATTACTTTAAGCAATTCAATTGCTTATTTCATTTCTTTTATAATATAGCGTTTTTTTTTTTGTTTTCTTTTTTCTGCTTTTTATTTAAAGTGAAGTGGTATCTATGATTCAAATTATTTTTATCACAAGTGTTGTAACGGATCAACATCGCTAGATATTACCAGCACTATGATAGTATTGAAAACTATTAAAGTTTACGGGCGTTTTAGGGCTGGAACAGGGATATAGGAAATCATCATGCTGCAATTGAGTTTGTGTTAGTGTAGAATCGCTTGCACTGCGATGGAGTTTAGGCAAAGTGCGCCATATATACTCAAGCATATTGAGTAGTAAGCGGAATAAAGGTCTTTCATTGCGATCGTATTTGATGCAATCCTCTGTAAGACGCTTCAGAGCTTGAGGAGCATCTGATCGTATTCTTGTCATATCGGGTTTCAATAATCCTCGACCTACCATGAATAAAATCTGATCTTTATTGTTGATATGACTGTAGGGTAGGCATTCAGCGAGTAATTCGTAAAGCACTATGCCGAAAGCATAAACATCAGATTGAAATGAATAGGGATTCTGTTCTTGCATACGGATAACCTCAGGCGCCATCCATAATATGCTGCCTGTTGGTTGATTAGCTTGTTTTTCGCCCGACCATCTTGTTTTCGCCGTGGCCAAACCGAAGTCTCCTATTTTAACCGAGTATTCATCTTGCAAGAAAATGTTGTTTGATTTTAAATCTCTAAAATTAGAAATCATTTATGTTATCATGTATATGTTTGTACATATGTACTTATGTGTATTGCGACAAATCTACCTGTGTATAATATTTTTAGCATGCAAATAGTCCATTCCCTGAGCTACTTGTCGTCCAATGTCAATTAAAGTTTTTAATTTAAATTTAGTTTCTTTGACATGTATGTGTTTATACAAACTGCTCCCCTCGCACCATTGCGTTACGATGGCTAACGAAGGTTTGGATACACAACCCATGAACAACAAAATGTTACAATGTCTAGTTTTCTTCAACATGGCCACTTCATTTTTAAATGCTTGCAGTTGTGCTAAACTGGGTGTTTTTACATTAAGAGTTTTGACCGCCACAGGACCATGCCAATGAGCTTTATATACCGTTCCGAAAGAGCCCGAGCCAATACGTGGACCTATTAAAATTTCTTCGGCTTGAATGTTCTGCAATGGGTACGTATATCACATATCGTCTCTCCAATTTTTCGTTTTCTACTTACCCAATTTTCTTCAGAAGTCCGATTGTCTCTAGAAGATAATAGATTTTTATTACTTTCGTCTGCAGAACGAGCTCTTTCTCGTTTTACATGCTTTAGGGTGCTGGTGGGAGAAGCTTGTGTTGAATTGGAATGATCTCCCGAATGTTGTAAGGGTCCGTGAGCCTGAATTAATTTGCATTGGGCTTCCGTAAGAGGTTTAATATTATTAAAGCAAACATTTGGAGCTGAATTAGAACGATCCTGCTGGCTTATTGATCGGGGATGACGACTCTAAAAGTTGTAGATATTAAACAAATAACCATATAATATACTTAATATTTCATTGATTTTCTCTTTTTTTAACTCACCGAAAAATCACCAACCATTCCCCTACCAGGATGTAAAATGCCTACAGCATTTTCTGGGTTTTGTGCCAGTAAACGCTGATAGTAACTATCTACCGGAAATTGTTGACAAAGTGTTGGCACTTTATCGTAACATCTTTGATGAAACCGAAAGTTGCATTGATTGCAATAGAAGCCTGTGAATAGTAGTCTACGACAGCATTCACAGAAGGCCAGCGAAAAGAAAGTCTTCCTTATAAACTGATGCGATATATGTGTCATAATAGGACATTTGTCTAAGAGTTTAACAAAGATTTCCTCCACCTGTAAGCTACCAATGTCCGTATGCCAGGGTATAATAGTACGTCCATTTTCTGACGTTGTAATTTCACACATTTCAGGAGTCAATTGGCGCAATTTTAAAGCCTTCATTAAAGCATCACATAACCTTACACCGGGTACTACTTCAACAGAAGTTCTCTGTTGGTTGGGTAAATGTGCTCTAAGCAGAACTTTGCGTTGACGCGTTAAAGTACCACACTGGCTACCGGCATAGTTAGTACTCTGAGATGATATTAAGCTGTCAGTCTGAAAGTGAGATGGAATTATGTAAATTATTTAGTTTTTTTTTTTATTTTGATTTTATTATTATTTATATGTAATTACCATATCGTTTCCTTGATAACCAGACCTGCCAAGTAACTGCTGCATTTGAATTTGCTGTTGATTCTGATAATGCGACTGAAAGGCAGAATATTCATTGTATGATTGTTGCTGCTGCAATTTCTTTTCCTCGAACTCCTGTTGAGCATTCATTTGCTCCATCAATTCAGTCTCTTTGGCCTCCAACTCATGCAACTTTGAAGTTAATTCCTGATACT
This sequence comes from Protocalliphora azurea, assembly GCA_932274085.1. Taxonomy (NCBI): domain Eukaryota; kingdom Metazoa; phylum Arthropoda; class Insecta; order Diptera; family Calliphoridae; genus Protocalliphora; species Protocalliphora azurea. Next base: position 317,738 of record OW026523.1, read on the forward strand.
CGGCAATATACATGGGTGGTGGCTCTTGCAAATTTGCAAATTTTGCATTGAGAGCATCTATATTTTCCCTGGTTACACGTATAACCAGCTGAATATTTTTCAATTCCTCTGCTAATGCATCGCAAAGTTCCTCGCTGTCCTCCGATGACGGAGAACTCGTCATAACTGCTTTTAAAAATTTCTTCACAAAATATTCAACCTTTTGCGAACAAAAAGATGTAAGTGACAGAGCGAGCACCCACTTACGTACAAAGTGCGTTAAGATTGCAGCCTTTGGTAAATTACGTAGGACGAATGATTGAATCTTCTTAGTCGTATATTTTTCAAGAAAACTTTATTTATAGTGTCGTTGGCAGAGTCATCAGTTAATGTATTCAGAAATTAAACGATTTGATAAAACTTCTTGAAATCATTTATAAGATTTTTATTAAAATACGATTCCATATTATTTGCAAAACTAGTTGATAGTGAATAAAAAAATATTAAAAAACATTTATTTAAACTGCATACAACAATAAAGGTGTAAATTTATTATTTTTAGAATTTTTTCTTACTCAATTAAGTTATTAATTTTTAAAAATTGATATTTATTATCTTCTAGCTTGCATCCTTTTTGAAGAAAGAAAAAAAAAAAACAAATTTTTTCCCCAGAAAATAAGGATCAAATTGCTACATACCCCTGCTTAGGCTGCCAGATCATTAAATATTATCAATTCACCATAGACCAAACAAAATTCCTAATTGATGTATAGATTTGTACGTAATTCATAACTTTTTTAATTGGAACTTTGTATTATGTAAAACTATATCGACAGATTTATAAAATATTCAAATTATAAATAATTATGGGACTAGAAGTATTATAAAAATATTATTCCTATACAGTTTATCCGATTGCAAACATTTAGATATTAATTGAAAGTTATTCAATGGCATTTATAAAAAGAAAATATATATACATAATTTTCCCTTTTTACGCAACTGTTTAATAACAAATGGTATGTCCAAAAGCGATTTTGCTTACATAATTTTTTTTTTTACACAACTCTTTAATAACAAATTTTTTTCAATATGGGTTTCTTAGGAAAGTACGTTTCTCAATGGCCTATAACTTCAAAACTATTCAGTTGCACTGAAAAATTTTTACATCATTATTTTAAGAGTTAGAAGTACTATCAATGATAAAAAAAAAAGAAAAAATCGGAGCTGAGTCAGAACATTAAATTTAAGACAAAATATTTATCCATAAATATAAACTTTCTTTATAAAATTCTCAATTATGAATATAGTTTAATAAGTTCCCTTTTTAAACATAAACATATCTGGTAACGCTATTGTAATGACAACAAAAAGAACAACAATTCATTATCAAGGTTGTTTTTAAAAGTACTAAAATTATTTTAACCCTTATATTATGGTCACACACATTAGTTTTTTACTTGGTTTTTGAAAATCACAATAAGTTTAAACATCACTGCTCACATATCCCTTTGGCCTGTTTTTCGTTTGCTAAAATATTTTCACAAAGTTTTGATTTAAATAAAAATTTCACACACAAACACTTTCTAATTAAAAAAATAAAATTTTTCAACAAATAAAATTTATGAACCAATATAAATTTCGTTCATAATTTTTAATTCTTTGTTTTTAAACTGTGACAATTTTTACAAATTATTTTTTCAACAAATTTATATGTACTAAAAATATTACAATTTTCTTCAGTGTATGAAAATTTAATATGTTTTTGTGTGTCAAATAATTAAACAATTCGAATCAAGACGTTTTTAGGCTTTGAAATATATGAAAAAACAAATCAATTTGTTTGTGTTTTTTGAGAAAACGACTCGTTAAAAAGAAAAACTTCTATATGTGAACATAGCAATAATATATCTTCTAAACTGTTACACTATGTTTATGTACACGACATATGCATATATATATATATATATATATATATATATATATATATATATATATATATATATATATATATATATATATATAATAGATACAAATTTGTAGAATTATAAAATTTGACCTAGGTTAATTTTGCAGGGTTAAAATATTATTGTAAAAATATTTTATCTTACCTTATTTTATTTATTTTTTTTAATTTGAATTAATTCAAATGGAATTTCTTTTTTGATGTTTTAATTTTTAACAAACATCTATCTAATTAATTAAAAAATTCTAGTTGTTTTAATTACATATTTTTTAAATAAGCATTAAAGTGTACAATATTTCTGTTACACTGCATTTGACTAGTAATATAGTAACAACATAATCAATTGATGTAATTTATATTTTTTAATTTTATTGCTTTTCACGTATTTTTGTATTGTTTATTAGTAGAGTTCAAGGGCATTTTTACTATAATAGTAGTAGCGTAAAACTATTAAAAAATTTAATAATCGAAAAATAAATTTTATAGCGGTTTGTTTTCCTCTTGACAGATTTACTAAATGTGAAGAAAACACTTTAAAATTTACATATTTTTAAAAAATACTTTTTGAAGTTTATTTTATGCATGATTTTAAGTGTAAAATATATTTAATGTATTCTGATTTTTTAAAGGTAAATTAAAAATGGAAAATGCGCATGTCTTCTAAAAAACAATACAATAAATTCAACTCTTCAAAATCGTTTATATTTTTTGGACTGAAATCAAACTAAATTATTTAACGATATATCTAAGATAAGATGTTAGTAGTATAAATAATAAATTAAAGCAATTCATTTATATTTAATATAACTTGTCGTTTACATAGTGTCTACATTAGAGATTTTTTTATCAAGACAAACTTCACGCGAATTTGTGGAAGGTGGCAACAGTTGCACAAAAACAACAATATGGCGTATTCATTATTGTTTTTTATATATATAGTTTGACAGCTGTAACAACCAAAATAATAATCAGCTGTTTAACTAAGGTTACCGTGTATATATTCGCATTGATTTTGACGTTTGTTTTGATAAAAATTTGCCTAATGTAGACACTAGGTTACTCATTATTAGTAGAATTTTCCAATTTTATTTTACCTATTTTGTAAAATGTTGCTTTTTATATACAACCATGTGTATGCGCTCAACATTTTTTGGATTAGCATTCAGAGACCTGCGTCGACGAGCTTCTCAGACAGTTGATCCGTCGGTAATTTTTAAATGTCACTTCCGCCGTGAAATTTTCGGTTTTTAAAAACTTAATGAATTTATTGTAAAACTTAGTAAATTCATAAAATTCTTGAAAAATGTATAAATTTTTAATAATTTTTTTATGCTGTTTTATACGCAGGAATTGAAGGACGTAAAATGTTTTAAACTGGTTATATTTGGCTTACCAAAACTGAATACAAACACAATCGGCGAAGAATTTGTCAGCTCGCTCAATATAAAATATGTATGTAACTTGAGCTCCTAGCTGTAATGAGGAAGTGAGCTGATTTACAATTTTTTCATGTACGTAACTCACGAAATTGTCAAATTGTTTTTGTATACGTATGTAATATTTTTGCTGCATTTATTTACTCCTCTTCTTATTTTTTGTTTATATCATTTTGACGTGTGAGATAACGCCGGCAGAGGAGAGTAAACATTTTGTTTATATTATGTTAAATCTTAAATAAGGGGTACACGTATTCTAATAAATCCTATAAGATATTATTATTTTCAATCAGTTACAGAGTAAACATGTCCTTTTTATTTAAGCAATTCGCACTTTTTTAACACAATTTTTATAAAAATGATTTTTAACATGTAAAACAAACACTAAAACTAAACAATTTTGCAAAATAATATTGTTTTTAAATAATTTCCAAAATACACATGCACACACACAAGCAAACTTTCGTGTATGTGTATTTTTTTGACAGTTCATCTTATAAGATGGTTGTGTAGAGAAATCTCATCACAACAGTCTCATAATACATCTTATAATACTAATATTTGAATCTACACGTGAAATAATTCTCTCAGAGAGCGAATTTGACACTCTCTGACACAAAAATCTTACATATTATGTTACGTCTAGACGGGCTGTTATGTGTAGTGGTTTTACACTAACAAAATACAAACAATTATTGTTTTTGAAGATATGCGGTCACTTTATAATTACATTATGCGAGGACCAGGAGTGTATATACTTTACGCAGTCTTAGATGATTATTTCAACATCTTGCAAACGAAATGACAAACCCAATACATCCCAATCCTTTTTGATGGTATCTATAAAAAGAAACGTTTTTCGGTTTTGATGTTTTATCTGATACGATACAAAAATAAGAAAATAAAAAGTTTTCTGATGTTCTGCCAGCTGACAGTAGCCGCCGCTAATTTTTGCAAAAGCCACCGACGCCGTTGAAAATATTCGACGCGGGTCTCTGCTTAGCATTTTTTTGGGAAGTTCATTCACGCCGAAAACGTTTGCCTGGTGAAAATTGTTAAAATCTCTTTTCTGTTTTGTTAATTAGTTGTTAAAGATTTAGAAAGTCTTTTAAATATATAAATAACATGGATGAAGGTAAGAATTTATTGTGCTTTAATCGAATGCAAGTATTTTGTTTTACACGGTTTGGAAATTCATTATTATTTTTTAATTTTCATTTTTGTAGACCATCAGGCCTCCTCTTCCCAGTCGGCTGCTAAAAAAGTGGGTAAACAACACAACACTTTGCCATTATGGGGAAACGAATCCACTATGAATTTAAACCCTTTGATATTAGCTAATATTCAAAGTTCAAGTTACTTTAAAGGTACGTGCAGAAAGGTACAGTAGAAAAAATGTATTTCCTTTTTTAATTTCTTATTCCGTAGAAGAAAAAATGTATAAAAGTGTCTTGTTTAATTTGTAGTGCATTTATTCAAACTAAAGACATACCATGAAGTGGTAGACGAAATTTATTACCAAGTCAAACATATGGAGCCATGGGAAAGAGGCTCCCGAAAGACAAGTGGCCAAACCGGCATGTGTGGCGGTGTGAGTTTATGAAATGTACCTTTTTCGTTTTGAATGAAGAATTTTCTTTGCCCGTAAAGGAACTGCAGAAAAGTTATAAAAAAAGAATTTAATTTACATGATATATTTCTATAATGTTTGTTTTTTGCGTTTATGCGGTTCCTTTTTAATTTTCATATAAATTATTCTCTGGAGGTGTAATTTATCGATCCGGATCTCTTTTTTTTTTCTCTCTTTAAATCTTGAAATTTAGGTTAGAGGTGTTGGTGCCGGAGGTATTGTTTCTACAGCTTACTGTTTGCTCTATAAATTATATACGCTACGTTTGACTCGTAAGCAAGTTAATGGTTTAATAAATCATACAGATTCCCCCTATATAAGGGCTTTAGGTAGGTAGGTGGTAAGTCGATTGAGTAACCCTAAAAGAAAACGCAATCACTTTTTTCAAGTTAATTACTGTTGTGTAACAAGTATTTTCAAAAAAGACCTCCAATCGCCAATTATGGTATTGTGAGTTTAATTGTGTTGCAAAATTACTAAGTCTTTTGTCTATATTTTCCCATTGCTTCTGATAGGTTTTATGTACTTACGATATACTCAACCACCGGCTGATTTATACGACTGGTATGAAGATTATCTCCAAGATGAAGAGGAAATTGACGTTAAAGCCGGTGGTGGACAGGTGAGTCGATTGTATGATTATAATCTTTTATATATTAGTAAATGTGGAAACTGTTGAAGAAACACGTTTTTTTATTATTTTTTTTTTGCTTTGCGTTGTCACAATATTTTAGACAATTACTATGGGCCAAATGGTTTATCAATTTTTAACAAAGTTGGATTGGTTTTCAACATTGTTTCCTAGAATTCCGGTACCGATACAAAAACAAATTGAAAAGAAAATCGAACAATATTGCCGAGAGAATAATGTAACTGTGCATCATTTAAGCGCTGGTCCCAATATATCTGCAACAAATTCACGTGCCAACAGGTCTGATTTTGAGCCTGAAGCAGAAAGCCACGCTGAAGTTCGAGAAAGATGGCGCAGCAAAACGGCAACCGTATCAAATTATCGGGGAGAACATGATGACCGTGGTGATTATAGAACAGCTTCCAGCAGAGAACATAAATCGAAACGTAATGAGGAGAGATATTCTTCGCCTGAAAGTGTTTATCGCGGCACAAGCAGAGAACGAGAACGTTACAGAGAGAAACACAAAAAGAAGCATAAACATAAGCATCATTCCAGAAGCCGCTCTCGTAGTAAGTCACATTCACGCTCACACTCAGATCGCAAGAAAAGTGAACGCGACCATCATCATCATCACCGGTCCAAAACATATGCTGATGGTTATCTCGAAGATAGACGATATCGATGAACTTACCTAAATTACATCCATCAACTAAAGACTTAAGGATATTTTAATTCTTAAATTCATTTGTTTTATGAGCATTAGGTCATTATCTCCTTTCTAACGAATACGCATACTTTTATATATGTATATTATTGGAGTAGTGACAAATAAGACTTTGTTTTCTCTATTAAGCATAAAACAACACAAGGAACAACTTGTCTTATTAAACTAAGGTTTATTTTATTTTCTACATTTTTTAAATCATTGTTAAACTCAGGAGAATAATAAAGCAAACATAAAAAGTGTTTTTATTTGCATCAAATTAAAATACATATTGCTAAAACTTCGTTATACGCCCTTTTCCCTACATTATTTTGTATTTAATATTTTCCCAATTTTATGTGAATGTTAAAGTTGGAAATAAATATACTTTTTTATTTTATTATTTTTCTTGAATTGGCTGAATATTTATATATATTTTATAATATAATTATTCTCTAATTAATAAGACTATTTATCGAATAAAGAACTTGATATTGAAAATGGCTTTAAATATATCCTTTTTTAATAGCCAGTGGAATATTCGACAAGGTGTCCACATTGCGGTGGCGTATCTTCCTTTATAATTTTTGTATTTTTAAATTAAAAAATTTTAAGAGATTTGTGTATTTTTTGGTAGCGTCTTAATTGGAATTTTTGTTTAATTTTTGCTTCGTTGTTAATCAGGTATATAATGGAAACAGAACACATTTTTATTTATTTGTTTTCTCTTAAAAATAAGATTTTAATAACCTTTTATCTGATTTTGTGTCACAAATGTTCATATTTCCGCAAATTATTTCGTTATTTTCCATGGGATCTGTATTCTGTAAGGAAACAATAAAGCATTAGTTAAAAATGTTTCTTTTTTTTGTCTAGGCTAAGCAAACGTTAAAAATTTCTTCTAATTTGATATCCATTGGCATATTTAGGTACTTGAGATGTTGGTCTTATTAGGAAAAGTAAATTGGATACATATTTATATGTATATGAACATATGTATGTATATGGAATGACAATTGTCTGGGAATTAAGTTTTTGTTGATTTATAATTTCTATGGACATAACGCAAATTACTAATTTCACATTAATGAAAAGATCAAGTTACAGCGCTATTTAAAAATCAAGTGTACTAGTAATCTTGATTTATGCCTATAAAAAGAATTCAGTACAAAATCACAATATAAATAGAAATAGCCTCACAGCTATTAACGGCAAATTGCCGAAATCGTTAACTTGAGCTGCTCTACAGTTCAGTATATTATAAAGCGATATGTTCGAGAGGGGAGAATTGCAGATAATAGCCGTGAAGCACAAAATAAAATATTTACTGAGGCTGACGAACGTTGGATACTAAGAAAAATTAAGTAGGATCCCAGATTAAGCGCACTAGCATTTGCGAAAGAAGCAGAAAACTTCCTTGGAAAGTCATGTAATCCAGAAACTATTAGAATTTTCCGTCGTGCTGATTTCCGCGGAAGAACTGCCTGTAATAAACCATTTATTAACCCGAAGAATCTCAAGCGTAAATTGCAGTTCGCCAGGAATCATGTCAACAAAGAACAATCATTTTGGGATAAGGTTATATTTGGTGACGAAAGCTAATTTAATCTTTTTGGGTCAGGTGATAGTCATATATTTGGCAAAGATCAAATATAGAACTCCATTCTCAAAATCTAAGAGACACTGTGAAGGTAGGTGGTGGTCTTGTAATGGTGTGAGTGGTGCATATCATCATCTGGCGTTGGATAAAACAGTTTATTTAAATTTATTATAAAATAATTTACTACAAAGTACAGAAAAATTGGGTATTGCAGATGATTTTTGGTTTTACCAAGACAATGACCCCAAACACAAATCGAAAGTTGTACAAACATGGCTATCAACGAACTGTCCTCACGTCCTTAATACATCAGCTCAATCACCAGATCTAAACGTTATTGAGAATCTTTAAATTGAATGGGGAAAAATTGCAACGCTGTACCAAAAAAAAAAAAAGGAAAAACTTGTAAGTTCTATGTAATCTAGACTGAATGCTGTTTTAAAGCAAAAAATTTATGTAAACTTTTCAAACACGTAAAAAGATGTGAAGTGGCTTTTTGTTATAATTGTTTTTTCTGTTAATTTTTTTAAGGATGAATTTCTTTTGTTTTTTTTTGTTATTAATAAAAAATAATTTGTGTTTAAATATATAGTTTTTTTAATTTCGTACAAAAATAAAATAATTATTAACAAATATGTGATTAATGGTAAGCACACGAGATAAGCTGTGAGCCACTGTATATTTAGGTATATATTTTTGCCAGAATATACTTGCCAGAATATATAAACTTATTTGTTCTCCGATGAAAATTGTGGAAATTATAAACGTAATGATAAACTTATATACCCTTTACACCTGTGGTGAAGGGTATAATAAATATGTATACAGAAAAATGGCTCTTTTTAATAAAATAATGGTGCAAAATGAATTCATATTGTTTTAAAAACACAAATAAAAAATAAAAACGGGGAAAAAAGTTAAAATTTTCGGTAAAAAAGGCAATTTAAAATTTAAATTTTTCATGCACGTGTTCTCTACCCGTTAAAATAATAGCTGTCAAACTACATATATAAAAACAATAATCAATCCGATTTTTTTTGTTGTTTTTGTACAACTTTTGCCACTTTCTATAAATTCGGGTTAATTTTGACGTTTGTCTTGATGAAAAATTTTCTAATATAGACACTACGTTATCTACAGTGGTCTTGCAGTAACAAAATACAAGCAATTCTTGTTTTTGTAGATGTGCGGTCACTTTATAATTACATTATGCTAGGTTATAAAAAAATATTACGTTTTATAGAAAAAATTTAAATTATGTATTTTTAATTTGATTGCTGATTTGTTTTGAATTTTGTCTACAGAAATCTCTATGTTATGTGCTTCTGTTTGATTCACAGATAAAATCTCTATGTAATTGACAATATTTAATCCTTTTGCAATCGATGTAAATTAAACATTATTTTAATAAACGTAACGAACATATACTGCAATGAGAGATGTTAACATCAGTATCCTTTTTATGGGACACGCCCTATTTAAGGGTGGTTGCTTTATTATTTTTCTTATTTAGCCTCATGAGAGCTGTCTGTTGCTCCATTTTTAACAACAGTAACTCATAATTATAACTTAATGTTTCATTATTATAATCATAATTATACATATCATAATTATGATTTTAAATAAAAAAAGTGAATGAAGCACAAACAGCTCATAATTTTATTATAATTCACTGGAAAAAGGATCTGCATATAAATTACCTTATTAGAGATTTGTTTTGTTTTCAAAATATGCAGAGATTTATAAAGTTTTTCTTTTTCTAAATCATATATATATTTTTTTCTAAAAAAATAAACAAATTCATAAATTGAATGAATAGTAAAACTGACAAATGTCATGACTTGTTTTTAGCGTTTTATTAAAAGAATTTGGGTGGAAAATATGCAGATTTTTGTTTTGTTTGCTTTCAAGTTCATCACCCCTCTTAAGTACAGTGTATGAATGGGTGTAGAAATTTTAAAGTGTATTTGATGTAGTTTTTATGACTTTTTGTTATAAAAATATACGAAAATATTTATTAAAATTTACTTGAAAATAAAATTAGGGTTAATGTGACTTTTAACGATTTTAATTATTGTTTAGAAATTATAAAAAAAGAACAAAACAAAATCAAACTAAAATCAGCGAACAAGTTGTGAATAATTTCTTTACAAATGATTTTCCGCGTGATTTCACATTTTGTAAGAGAATTACACAAAACATTTTAAACCGCCACCAACCTTTTAATTACCCGCAACTTGTTTCAAATTTAACGGGTGGTTGTTTTTACAATTTAAAAATTGAGCGCTTTGTTTACTAAAATGTGTGTGCAGATTTTATGGATCACTTGTTAAATTATTGAAAATAAAACAAAAAAAAAAACTAAATATTTCAACACTAGCCGCTAGAAATTAAATTTATACCACAAAAAGTAATCACTGAATTGGAAAATTCATAGGGGAAATTTTACCTTACTATTTAGAAACTTATGAGAATGGCTATGTAAATGTCCTTTAATACTTTAAACGAGCACAAAACCCGTTATTGCGTAGCAGTGTTTTTTTTTTTTGCTTTTTAATTCTTTATCACAAGTCCAAATTGAATTTTGTTTTTCATTTGTTTGTTTAGTGGACGTTAAACCATTTTTCTTTAATAAAGTAAAGTTTGATCAATATTGTAACATAAAAAATTACAACTCAAAATTATCTTTCAAATATAACGGATCTGTGTGTTTAATCAATATAGAAATCAATTATTATAATCTGAAGAAAATTTTCACATACCTTTTAATAGACTTTATATTTTTCTTTTATTTTATTATTCCAACTGTTATCTTAACATTTGATTTGATTTTTTTGCAATTCTTTACAGGAATTTTAATACGTGCATGTATGAAAAAGAATCCTAGTTTTTTTTGTTGCACGGAAAAACAACAACATAGTAAACATAAACAACAAACAACTCCGGGTGCTCATAGATTTTCCGCTCTTCTTTGTTTAAGGCACCCATGAAGATGACGATGATGAGTAACAAAACCTTATTTTTTTGCACAACTGAAATGCTAAAAAAATAATTATGAACGGGGATGGATGGATGGATGGGTCGCAAGCGTAAGCATATACATATGTATATACATTCTTAAGACCAAGATGAAATAGAAATGAAATCTATGTAAGTACTCATTCATACACACCTAAGGCTATTTTTACAGTATTATTAAAACGTTGCAGTCATTTATTTTAAATCTTCAATATTGAATAAAAATTAAGTATATAGTAGAATACAAATCAATAATAAAATTAATAACTTTAATTGAAACATTTTAAATTATCGAACTATGTAAAATTTGCCCATCATCTATTATTGAAATAACTTAATCGCCGATAAATTCCTTATAAATGGTATTTTGATTCAGATTTTGGTTCAGATTCATATGTTTATCAAAATTTAAAACTAAAAATGTCTAATAATATCGGTACATAACCCTACATACATACATAAATACATAAATACATACATACATACTTACATACATATTTTTGCTACAAAGGGAGATTTCTTTAACACTGGTGTTGTGTTGGTTCGTATTATCCACAATTGTGTCAAAAAAGGACTAGGTATAACAATTTTATTAGAGACCAACTGCTCTAGATTTTAAGGTGTTGTTGGCAAAAACGAAAAAAATACCATCATCCTTAAAGAGGGTTGTCTTTTAGGGTGTAGTTTAAAAAAAAATCAACACTAAAGAAACCAACTGCCGTGTCCTTTGTTTACAATTACTTACTATATGATTTGTGATTACAGATCTGCATGTTTTTCTTAGTATTTCTGTTATTTGAGGTTATACTTACATATATATAGTTCGTTCAGTTTGGCCCCTTTGTTAAATTAATTAAAAATAATTGTTAAGCAAGCATATCATTCTTTATTTTGGCAAAACTTTGTGGTGTTGTTTTTTTTTATTTCGGACTATAGATCCCTTGCCCTTTTTCCTTACTTAGTTATTGTCATTTGTATTATATTCTTGATAGGCAGCTGTTGCAAAATCTAAATCAAATTCATATTTATAATTATTTCATAATTTAATATCGAAATTCATGACATCATAAAAATATCCTTTTTACTTACAAATATGGAGTTCCATTCATTTGAAATTTTTCACTGATTTAAGATTATTTAAAGAATGTTTTTCACTGTATTAAATGCTGTATGATATGCTTGAAACATTTGTGAAATCTTCATGGATATAAATCTAACTCTTTCAAAACCCACAGTTCTGCTATATAACTTGAAATTTAACTTCATATACAACCACTCAGTTTCTAAATATTTTTCAAAAACAGATTTTATTATTTATTTACAACTTTGAGATGTTTTGGTTATAAAAACAATTACCTAAAGTAGTTCATGCCTGCTGAGTTTTAAAAATGTGGCAGAACTAACAAAATTATCTTAGATTTCTTTAACTCCTTCGCATATGTAGAGAAATGTTTCAAACAGTAGGTGTCTTAAGTCGTTTAACTGGTTAAGCGAATACTAACTAAACTAGAGAAACCTTTAGTGAAAAAAATTTTCTTTTTGTAATTATCACCTAAGGATTAAAAATAAATAAAATATCTACGTATTTAAATTCATCCAAAAAACTATAAAATTTTCTTCGTTTGTGAAAGTATTAACTAGTTTTACAAAACTTTGTTTCTCTTTAATGAATCCTAGGATTATAAAGATCTCTTTCTTTCATCATGAATGAATGTCATAGTATCTGAAATGTATGCTTTAGAATTTTCATTTAAAAAAATTAAAATTTTTCATAAATGTATGTGTTCCTAATCTTTTTATACAAATTCCTTTTGCTTTAGTTTTATATAATTTTCGGAAAAACCATAAAGCAAAGATTGACACATATTCTTAATATTTCCTTTATTTCAAAATTGCAAGGATTAGTTAACTCTTTGTTAAAGATTTAAAAGAAAAGAAATCTAAAAATATTCTCATTTTAAATATTTTCCAAATGACGCAAAAGAAATTTATTTTAAAAACTCAATACAAATTTAAATGTGTGAAGTTCTTAAGGATCAGAAATGGTCGGTTTAAGCTAATTTATTTGAATAAAATGAAAACAAATTTGCCAAAATATACAACATATACCTTCCTTCAATTTGAAGGACAATTTTCTGGGGTTAGAAAATTTAAATCTTTAAAAAATGAGTGAATATAATGAAAGAATTAGGAATTTAGAATTGTCATTGAATTAAAACAGCCACACACATGGAAATCTTTCTTTCTTTTCTTTCTTGACATGTAAAAATTAAAATCCTTTTAGTTATTTCGAAAGAAACCATTTTGTAAAATATAATACAAAATAAATGTTTAAGAAGCCGTTTCAATTTACAAAGTATGTTTTTCCATAATTTCTTTAAAAGTAAACTTTATTTCGCATTATTTAAATGCTCAAACACAGTTTCATTATTTAATCAGTTAAATAAATTGCATTTGCCTAAAAGAATATTTGTTTTGAAAAATAATCATTAATCATCGAAAATAGATTTCATTTAGCGATTGTTAGAATTTGAAAACCTAACTCGCGAGTCCTTCACATTGGACATACAATGTTTAATCGTTATCCTTTAAAATGCATGACCGGCTAGTTTAGGGCTGAAAAAACAAATAATGTCACATACAGGAATATTGCTGCATTTACAAGCAACAAAAAAAAAAAAAAAAAGAAAAAATCAATTAATGACTTTTAACTCAAGCCCCCATAAGACTGCTAAATATAAAGCCCACATACTATCGCAAACATAACAAATGTTCCTATGAACATGTATATAGGTAAGTGTACTTGGTTGAGTTTTGTCTGGCGCTTATAACAATTTATCAAACTCACATTTTATAACTAACCATTACTGTTTTTTAAAATTGTGACGAATTATTACCCTTTTGTCGTTACAACTTGTCATTTCCGGTGGCACTCTTTTAACTGTTTTAATGTTTGGTTTTTGTTGTTACGTTTAACCTTACGGTAAATACTACACACTAACTACTGCACTTGGTAGCTACATATACCTCAAAGTTAATATGAAGCTTTCACTAAGTCAAACAATCTGTCACTTGGTACTACATGTCATTTAAACATCAATACAAAGAGTGAATGAATATCTGATGTATGCTACACAGTTACACAGGACATATCAGTAAATTTTAATCAGCAGCCTATGATGGTGGGTGGGGTTGAATTCTCAAATTCATTGTAGCACATCAATTAAATTATTAAATTTACATATTATAGCAAATACTTTGTTTAAGGTTGACCTTTAACATAAAAAAAAAAAAAATTAAACCACAACAAACAAATGTTTTGAGTGACACATGGTGTTCCACAATTCGAGTGTCCTTGTGGCAAATTCATATATTCCTTCTCTCTGTTGGTAACTCTAAATGTGAATATGACAAGTACTCGTTTGCTCATTTGCTGTTTTGTTGCAGTTAGTTTTGACTAATTTCGTTTGGTTTATTATGAATTTGAGGTTATTCGTATTTCAACTCAAAATGACTGGACACGCGTATGTCACTTTATCGCTTTTTGTAGCGGCAAAATAGATAAAATCTTTATGACTCCTTCATAATAAAGTTGAAACAGCTAGACCGCACATAAAAAGGTAATAAAATTTATTATAAAACGTGGCCTTGGTGGTACTGTTAAATAAGAATGAAATACATAGAATCTATGTGATAGAAATAGTATTTGTTAAAGAAGATTTATGATAATATTGATTCCTTAAATATTTTCTTGTTTGGTCTGATAGTGAAACTATGAATATGAAAAAATGAAAAACTAAATTTAGGATTCTATACAAAATAGATTAGTTTAAGACAAAATACACTTTCTATACATTAGAGTTACAAAAATTGTTTAAATTAATTATTTTGCAGATAAAAAATTAAATTATTTCTACTGGATAAAAAAATAACTTTTGATGTGCTTCTTTGTTAAGGATTTCAAGTTTTTAATTAAAGTTGTTCTTCCCTTTCCTCTTTCCTACTCTCACTGAAACCATTTCTTGAACATAATGACTACTTTTTTTATCCTTTTAAATTTGAGAACATTTTATTACAATTTTATGTGCTGTGTTTTGCCAACAAAATGATATAAAGAAATGTAGTTCCCACATTTATATAATGTTCGCTTAATAAAATATTATGACGAATCCTTTGAAACGTAATAAACTCCTTTAAAAGTTTTGTTTAATTAATAAAAATGTTTTTAATGTAAAAAAACAAAATATATTATTTGGAAAATAAACATCAATAACCCTGAAAATGCCGCATAATTTAAGGTAAATTGAATGTATCACATTGCAAGGAACAAACATTACGAAGACATACGTAAAAATATTCATTTGTCCTTTATAAGAATTCTTAAGATTTCATATTACATGAAATCACACCTTGCCAAAAAAAAAGCAGCTGCTTCTTTCTCTTACTTACAAAAAGTAATATTGTGAATGATTGACTGACTGTCGCTTACCCTCTTAAAATATTTTGACAAAATGCAGTGGATGGATCATGAATGGAATGAACTGTTGCAGTATTCAGGATGATTTTAAACTTCAGTGTGTATATGTTCTATGATCCATTAAAGAACAGTTCAATTATAATGTATGCAAATTTATTTAACTTTCTATAACTTTTTGGTGGCGGTTAACGTAAAGATTGAAAATCTTGACTCTCGTGTGACATGTTATTTAAGGATCGTGTTAAAAAAAAAAGAAAACATCCTGTCTGCCCGTCTGTCTCTCTGTTTTTTAAAAATGTGTTATAAAGAAAAATCAATAAATTTAAAAATGTCTCGTAACAAACTCAAATTTATTGATATACATACATAAATGTCCCGTTTGTACCTATAAAAATATGAGGTTAATATGAGGGTAGATTTTATAAAAAAATGTCAATATTATTGTATCATTCATATCTAATTGTTATTTTTTATTCGTCATAAAAATTAGCATAGAACTACAATTAGAGCTGAAATTATGTTTAATTATTTTTAAAGAAATTATTCTTCAAATGTCTTGTCTTGATACAATTTTGCATATTAAACTTTCTTTGGGGTTGTTATTTTGTCTTTTTTCTTTATTTTGAAAAATGTCTTTAATATAATTATAATTTAGGTTAACCTTCTATCAAACTGATATAGATCTAATATAATGGCTGGTTTCAAGCATTTCTACTTACTTACATATGAACTTGTGACACGTGTGTAGGCGATCAATGAAAAACTTAAGAAAAACGATATTCACTTACTTTTAGAAATAAATGTTATTCTTATTTTATGGTTATATATAATAGTTACACGCGATTTATATTTATAATTTACCCTCAATGTGACCTACAGATGAATATTCTAAGTTACACCATATATGAGTACATATCTATGTATGTAAGTGTTCTTATTTATGAAAATAATTAAGCAGATCCTTAGAGTGTAAACTATGCGGACATTTATAGAAATTGCTTACAAAGGTTAAATGAACCTCCTAATTACTTTTTAAATTGTTTTAAATGACATTTTGTAAATTATACCCAATAAGCACACAAATTTCAAAAATTCAAGGCTTAGAAAATTTTTCTGGAATCCGAAATGAATTCAAATGTAAAAATACTTTAAACACGAAATATAATTGAAAAAGTTTAAAATTTTCAAACAAATTTTGCTTGAATTTAAATTTCTTTTTCTTTACTAGAGAACGCTATTGATTTAAAGTGTAACACAAGTTTATTTCAATGCTTGGCACTGGATTATAAGCTTGAATAACATTTTGTTTCAATTTGAATTCTACTACTACGACTACGTTTTTAAATGTATATGAATGTTATATTACATATATTTGTAATATAACATTCTCTTTAGTTTAATAATAAAGAGTGAGGGTTTTTTTTTATAAATTTTACTGCAAATTTTATTACAATCGTATTTAATTTTGTTACCAAATTTCTAAACGTAGAGAATTTAAAAATAATATTTTGCACTAATAAATAATTCTGCCCAGGAAAAATTTTAGAACTTGTTATAAAATCATTAATTCTAGAACTGATGTAGTCAAAAGCACTTCAAATTCGTTAATAACATCCTAAGAACTAGTGGTGTCGCTATCAATTCCGCCACTTATGAAGCAGAAGGATATTGTGATTCTAAATAGTCTTTAACGACTCTTTTTAAGAACTAGTGCTTAATAACTAGTTCTATATTACTTCGACAATTTCCAAAAAAAAAAAGAATAATAATAACTGATTAAAGAATAATAATAACTGATTAAAGAACTAATTTTAGAACCGTTTTGTAGAATGGGCATTGGCTGTGTAATACTTCTACAGAACTAGTTCTGGAGGTGACAATTTCGAACAATAATAATAATAATTGGTCGTAATGCCAAACTAAAATGAATACAGGCTATTTTTATGAAACTTGTTGTAGAACTTATAGGTAAATTTTTCCTGGATCGTTTTAGAATTAAAATTATTTTTTGAATACGAGTAAGAGTTTTATACGTTAAACATCAATTTTGATTTAAATTCGTAAAATAATGCTAAGAAACGTTATTATTCTTCTTGATAAGATTATAAAGAGAATTTTATCGTCAAATTTATAAGTAAATGTTCATTTTTTTAAAAACCTTTTGTTAAGAAATTGTAAAAAGGGTTGTCAATAGGTCTTATATTGTTTTTTTACAATTATCAGCTGTATGGTAGTGTTCTTGTATCCATGAAAAATTGAAAGAAAGCGCGAAAATTTTCTAAAGGAAATTCCTCATTGTGGTAAATATTAGTTACTATAGTATCTTAAAATGTGTGAAATTTTTATTTTATCTCAGAGACAATTGTTGTAGTATATAGCTAGAGTTGTTTGCTTTACATTTAGAGTTATTGTTTGTGAAAACCTTAAGCAATTTGCGGTTAATAAGTCTTGCTATGCGTTGCAATTTATTGGCACACTAATAAATCTTTATTGTTTTGCTCTGACATAAAAGGATATAAACTAAATTTTCATAATACTGGATGAAAAAAAAAGGCTCTTCAAGTTCACTGTTGTTGCTATTGTGTACAACAATTAAAATGAACGCATATAAATCATAAAACCTCCATTCATTTATTTAATTCGCTGCCTTTTAGAGCAATATTACGATTTTATATTTTGCTTTGTCAGATCTTATTATATTAAATATCAAATGCAAATATTTTTATTTCTCAGAACAGCTGTTGAAGAAGTCTTTTCTCCTTTTATCTAAGGTTTTGTCTTGACTCAAGGCAGTTTTCTTTTCTATTCTGATTTTATTGTTCTTGGCTGAAGGAAAAATACTCGTAAGTATTGTTGAAAAACAGATGTATCTTACATCTATTTATTATTGTTCATAAGTGTTTTTTAGTGATATATATATTTTTAAGAACTTAGAAAATTATTATTTTTTTTTTTTTTGCTTTGATAGCTTGAAAACAATATAAATTATTAATAATTTATAATTGGAGACATAGAGTTTGTTCTATAGGAAATATATACTCCAAGAAATATTAAAACTCAGTTTGGATCTAAAAAATTTTAACATTTATATTTAAAATAGTAATCACTAAGGTATCTACTATATGTAGAAATTATTTCAATTGCTATGCAGTAAAATCAAATTATTTGCAGAATTCAATATAAATATTTGAAATAATAAAATAAAAACACTAACAAAAAATATAAAAAATATTAAATACCTTTTATTCCAAATAATTCCTTTAGTATATAAAACATTTAAAAATGTATCTTATTTCGCAATTGTCTGTCAGTTGTCTATCAATTTCAGAACATCAACCATATTTTTGCAACAAATATTTGCTTTAAATATTTATTCAAAACTCTAGTTACACATTGTGAATAAATAAAAATAGAAAAGCAATTTACATACATGAATACAAATTTAAAGGATAAAAAATAATATTTTCACATTGCAAATATTTGAATGAAATGTCTTTATTAACATAAAAGATTAATGAAGCCGAAAGAGAAGAAAGCATAATATTACAACATTTAAAATAAATAATAAGAATAATTGGAGTACATTTTCTCAAGTGCTAAAAAGGATTACAAAAGCATTTTGCAATATCTTTTTGTAAATTTAACAGCTCACGCTTCACTTGATATCAAAAAAACCTTTTTTGTCTCTTAAAATTTTTGCATAAGTATTGAGACATAAATTAAAACATATTCTTTTAAATTCAAAACAAGACATGTTTCTTATTGTTAGAGGAAGATCATTAACACTCAACAGATACATTGTATCACAAAATGTATCTTTTTTGTTTTTTACAACATACAATTAAAAAGAGGATATGCAAAAAAATTCAAGAAATGTGCAAATGATATCAGTACATTGATAATAATGACAATGTTATTCTTCCTTTGCTGGGACGCAGAAATACTTAATTAAATATTTTTTTGGGATCGCAAGAAAAATCTATGTTTAAATATGTGGGTTTGCTATTGAACATAGATAATGCGTGTACTGTACAAATAAAACAACAGATTGATGGTAAAAATAAGATATGTATAATGATTTTGCATTATGCTCTGGGCTTCTTTAGATAAAAATAGGGGGATGTTTATATTGTCTATTATAAAATATATGTATATGGTTGGAAGTTAAACAAATATGCGCTTTTTTATGAGTTTGTGTTCTTTCATTTTTCATAATTTCGTTACTTTCATATAAATTAATGATTACGTGTTTATTGAGCAACTTTTAATTGTGTTTTTTTTGACTTTTGTTTTGTGTATAAAATCGTCAAAATATTTGTTTTCTTTCTGCATCAATTTTTATGATGGTCCAGTGTATTTATGAAAAAGATTATGATTTGATATGTTAAATATAATATCACGCATGTTATGGTTGATCAAAAATTATTTTAACGCTTATCACCTAAACAAACAAATTGTTGGCACACGTTTTTATGCGCTTATTTTAATCCTCCTTCATCAAATTGTGTATTTATGTATGTAGTATGTCTAACATCCCTTATCATTAGGCCACGAATGACCAAACAAAACCACCTATCATTATCGTTAAAATCTTCCACATCGTTCATAATCATATGAAAAGTAAACATTAGTTGCATATGCAAATACACATCATATGTTGGAAGAGTATGTAGCAGGCAGCAAGTAGTGGTTGCGTTTGTTGGCTTTTTAAATAAAAGATTATAAAAGTTGCAAGTTTTCTAAAAAAATGACTTTTAGTTCTAAGCCATTTATTATCGTTTTAAATTATTAGAATCATGAAAAGGGGGTTTCGAATCATGTTTATATTGTTATATTAACATAATAGACGGAAATGACTTCAAATACAAATACAACATATAAATAGTGAATAAAATTCAAGAATATAAAAAGCAATTAAAATCGAAGTAGTAAATTCTCCAGAAAAAATACCACTCTAAAAAGGAATTGCAACATATTGCAATTCTTATTCTTATTATAATTTTATATTTAAAAAATATAAATTAATATAAATGTAATAAAAAAAAATTAAATAAAAAAAGGTGATTTTCACTATTGAAGTTATATGTATACATTTTTAATTTTAAGAGTATAGATTTCTTTTTTGAGTAAAATTCTCTTTTAATACAAATACATAATTATCTTTAAACAAAAACATATGCTGAAAAAATAAAGTAGATCATTTCCACTTAATGTATTCATTCGTATCGTATCCTTTTATTTTATTTATTTATTATTGGAACTCAAAGACTATAAATATTATATTATTTATACATATTATTTTATTAGAATTGGTCTATAAACTATTTATTTATATACATAAAATTTGGTTTTTACACGTAATTTTTTAAATTTTAGAAGAATTTTAAACGTTTTGCACTTTTTCTTTCAACATATGGTCGCTCGTTTAAAATATACACAAGTCAAAGGAAAAAGGGACTTTAAATAGAACTATGTACTTATGTTTTTTGGGGGTAAGCACATAATGCAAATGTTGTGAAACAAGTTTTATGCTTCGCTGCAACTGACGGTCGATTTGTATGAATGACTGAATAAAGGATATATCGTCAAAGAGCAGCAAAAGATATACTAAAATATATACGTGCGAGTTCCAGTTGTACAAACGATTTACGGATGATTTTTCATGCAATATTTAAGTTTACGCCAAACAAACCAGAAGTTACACATAGAAAGACAAGGTATCAGCATAATATACTTTAATACTTAATAAATATGAGTTATGAACATATGTAGGAATGTAGAATTAAATTCAAGATAAACCAAAAGACCAGTCGTTGATTCCTTAAGTAGGACATGCAATGTATGTTTTTCCTAAATTATTTATGTGCTTTGTTTAGTTTTCTTAAAGTGTTTTAAGAAAAATGTGCTAAAAACCTCTAACAATTCATAATTATTATGAGTTTTATTGTTTGCTTCATTATGAGAAAAGGTTTCCCTGAATGGTTTTAATTACATAAAATTTACATTTCGAAATATTCTTCATTTACATTAATATACAGAATCTGGTAATATGAATAATTGCTAAACATTAATTTAAAAAACTGGATATATGAACTGCATGTTATGGGACAATAAACTGTATTTAAAAATAATCCTACATCATATGAATGTATTTTAAAATCATTTTGTAATATATGTATATGCATACATATTTATTTTAAAATAAATATTTGTACCTATTAAAATGATTTCCAAATTTTTACCATTAATATTCGACGAGGCATTAAACAAGAACATCTTTTTAAAATCATAAAGGAACAAAAACCATGAAATTTAAAAAATGATTTATGATACTTAAGAAAGAAAAAAAAAAAACATGTCAGTCTTCTCAAAGAGCCTTATAATATTTTTTTCTACAAATATTTGTATAATTTGTAGTAAAAAGAAAACAAAAAATTTAATTAGTTAAATATGGTGGACTGTAACCAAAGTGAAAAAGTCATTTATCCTTTTTTCGTAATAAAATCACCTGTTTCTTGTGTCGTATATAAAATTATACAAATAGTTGAAAAAACAGCTTGTTGCTTAAATAGTTCAATAAATTCCAAGCTACATTTTGCTCTAAACTACATACTGTGTGATAAGGAATCAGTAAGTACAGCCATCATTAGCGCGTGCCTGTTTGAAAAAGAAAAACAAGTTACAGGTGTAATTTTCTACCAAATAAAAACAAGTTAAAGCGCTATATTCGGTTGTGCTGAATCTTTTATACACTTCATCACTTTACAAACAAATAAAAAATAATAGTATGCTTTAACATTTTCGCATTTATACTTAAAAAATAATACATACATATGTTCCATAAGCATACATACATACATACATACATACATATATATATACTTAAAAAAATAATACATACAATTTATAAGCATACATAAATACGAACTGAATGACGTTACTAGCCGAACTAGTTCCTAGTAACGTCGAATTTATTACCCACTAAGAACTACAGCTAGTTATTATTCAACCCACTCGCAATGCTTTTAACTAGTGAATTTAACATAGTGATGTTATTGCAGGAAAAACAAGTCCCTAGTATTTTCAATAGTATGAAAATTCTATATTTGAGACGAAAAAGTTAAAAAAAAAAATAATAAAAATAAAATTTTCTATTTATTATTTCGTATTTATTTATTCCTATTTATTTATTTTTCCTTATAATTATTTCTACAAATAATTGTATTTCTGATGTTTTATTTTAATTAAAATTTTTTTCTCCATCGATGTCTTCAGCTGGGCTTGAGCTTAACCTTCTGGTTTGTAGGCTCGCGCATCAACCACTGGGCTATTGATATCTTTACATAAAATTCTTTACCAAAAACCTAAAGAAAAATACAAGCGGTGAATTTGTGCATTACATGTAGTTAGTTAGTTCGTAATTTAAATATGGCTTTGTTTACGAATTGAGAGAAAATGTATCATTTAACAAACTACTAACGGCGAATTTAGGCATTACATGTAGATAGCGAATTGATAATTCAAATATTACTTTCTTATTTTTATTTATTTAGACAAAATGTGATCATTTAACAACCAGTTGAATTATCAAAAGTAACTAGTGCAACTCATTATATTATAATGTATCAAAGTAAAGTTGTCCTAAACATAATACATTTTTATGAAAGAAAATAAAAAGTATATCGTTTTTTTTTATCTCAAAGAAGTATATATTTTTCAAAAAAAAAAATGTATGTATGCTTTTACTATATTTGTAAAAAAAATATTTTTAAAAGCTAATGATTAGGCATGAAATAATACTGAAATACAGATATAATCATAATATTAATCATAATATTCATAATATTAAAAATAATAATATTCATAATATTAATTTATAAACATTACTTATAAAAATATTCAATATTATCAAAAATCATTTATGATCGTTAAACCCTTATTCCGGGAGGACATTTGTATGGAGGCTAGGAGAAATAATGGACCGATCACAACCAATTTCCTTAGGCTTCGTCCTTGTATCATGAAAGTTCCACGTGCCAAATTTAATTGAATTATCTTTAAAATTGCGACTTGTACTTTGTGCACAAGGTTTACATGGACAGCCAGCCATCCATCCAGCCAGCCGACCAGCAAGCCATATGGACGGACATCGTTAGATCGATTTAAAAAGTGATTCTGAGTCGATTGGTATATTTTAAGGTGGGTGTTGGATAACTTTTCTATGCGTTACAAACATCAGTACAAACGCATAATACCCCAACCATGGTATAGGGTATAAATAGAAAAGAAAAAGATTTCCGATCGTTTGATATATAATGCCATATATATCATAAACGCTATTTCAACCGACAAACGGATATTGACATCATTTCTTACAAGGATTCAGAAAATATAGAATCTCTTGCTCTCGACGACAATTTTGGAAATTACAAACGGAATAACAAATTTATATATCTTTTACATCTGTGGTCAAGGGTATAAAAAGAGAGGTAGTAAAAAAGAAGACAAACACGACAAAATCTACAATCCTTTTATCTTTGTATCAATCTTTAGATACATACATATATACACACATACATACGAACATACATACATACAAAAATACATAAATATATATACTAAAGACAAACATTTAAATTTCGGGAAAAAATGTGCCGCAGTTCAAATACTTTTTAGATGACACTATTTAGTGCATTTCTTGGTTGTCGAAATACTATTGTTTAGAAGTGTAAGAAAGTATAATAAACATATTTTTAAAAAGGAGCAGGAATATAAATTTTAAATATTAATGCATTTTTTAAATTTTTATTTGGTCTGGCGTCACTATTTATTATTCAAATTAATATCCATAATTGTATTTCCTATTTTTTTCGTTTTATCATAAAATTAAATTGTCTTACAAGTGTTTATTAAAATCATAATAAATGAAATCCTAGTAAAATAAAAAATAATATTCAATTAATGTTTTTAAACAATATATATATATATATATATATATATATATATATATATATATATATATATATATATATATTGTTGTTGCTTTGCTTATGAGCGGATGTAAAATCAAAACAAAACCAAAACTAACTGTCTTCAATAAAAAAAAAACAAATTACGCAGTTTATGACATTTTCACACACATTCTTTAATCTTCAAAATATATTAAACTAATTGGGTGCTTAGTGATCTGCTGCCAATTTAATTTATATTTTATGTTAAAAATAACAAAGAAATTTTAAATATTTTTACATTAAAATACAATTAAAGTGTTTCTTAATATTATTTTATAAAAATCTCCCGGTAAAATAAATATAAATCGGTAAAAAAGTTTTAAAACTAATTAAGAAAATTCATGGGTGCGTGTTTCTTCGGTTGTTGTTTACTTTCTTTTCATAGAAAAGAGAGAAAGAGAGAAAGAGTGGTGAAATATTGTGTTGTTGTTTTTAAAGCATAAATTGTAGGAGTGTTTACAAAAATTTGCAAATAAAAATAAAGTACTAATTGCATTCAACAAATTTTGAATATTAAATTAATCAATATTAAGCGTCAAATTAATAAAAACAAATATCTTTTTTAATTAAAATATGTATGATGGAATTATCTAAAGAAAATTTCATAAATTTTGTGTGCTGAAATAATGATAGATTCTGATGAAAAATTATGTATTTTTTGCAATCAGCGGAAGAGTAGGGTAAGTCGATTAATTTTATAATATATAATGTAAGACACATACCTAATTAAATACAAAATGTTTTAATTAGACTGACTAAATAAATGAATATTTGTGAATAATTATGTAGGCCCAGAATGTTAGAATAAGTTAAGTGAATTATAGTGCAACTTCTTGATTGCCATTTCATATTCACAGATATGGATTTATAAAATATTTGCCAAATTTTCACAAAATGCTAATTAGCAACATAAGCAAAAAAGAATATGCACATTGCATAAATACACCTTTACCAGCATAAATGTATTAACAGGATAGACCGATCCTCTTAAAAGCAATACAATCATGTGTTGAGGTTATTATTAAACTTGAGGTCTTCAAAAAAAAAAAAAAAAAAAAAAAAAAAAAAACGTAGAATAAAAGAGGTTAACAACCTATTATTTTCTTTTATAATAAAATTTTTGCACATGTTTGACATTTTGTTGTAATTGTTTGAATGTTTTTTCCATTTTTTTCATGCATTGATCACTAGTATTTGACACATTGTTGTACGCGTACCCACTCACTCTCTTCATCGACTAACGGAAAAAGTACATACTTAATATTAAGGTATTAAGGTGACTTAAGTATAAAACGTTTAAATGTTGCTATTTTATGCGGGTAAAGGTGTTTGTCCTTTAAATACATGTGCGTAGTATATATCATTTGCTTTTCTCCGGATCTTGTGTCAACACTAGGGGGTTTCGATTTTATCATTTGGACGTTAAAACATCATTGTAAACGTTTTGTCATTCATCCACTCGTCTCTGGCAACACACAGCCATGAGTGCCAGTAGCTAAAAGAAAAACAAACAAAATATATGAGTGTAAAATTGTTATCATTATTGTGTCTCCAATCGTACATACATCTTTCATTGAATGTGCTGGTTGTGTTTTGGTATGTTTGGTCATTAAATATAGAGTATCAGTATATAGCTCTATCAAGAAACAATTAAAAACATCATTTTATTGCATGTAATGACAATGTTATACGATTATTTTCAATGAAAAATAAAATTAAACTATTGTCCTAATAAATTTTTTTTTAAACTAGGACAATCCAATAATAGTTTCCTTCGAATGAGAGGTATCTAAACATTGGCATAATCCTAAGTGCTGATGATTAAAAGAATTGACCTACAATATTAAGGGGTCATATTATCCGACTTTAATCAAATTTTTCTTGACCAAGTTGTATTAAATTATGTTCAAAAGTATTACCAGTATAATGAAAATTTACATAGGCAGACATTTTTCGAAATCGTAGTCCAGAGATAAATAAAAATGAGTTTGTCCTGATGATATTAAATAATTAATCTAACGGAATTTTCCAAACAACTAGTTTTGCTTATTTGACAAAATAATTTGCCATATATACAGTCCAATAGAAAAAAAGGCGCTCAAAAAATAAATACAAACATAGACTGCGTGTGTCTACAAGCATAAGAGTGTTTGTATAATATTAATTTTTTTCTAATTTAATAAATTTTCGTGTGTTACGTAAAGATGACAATCTCTAATGCAAAAAAGGGTAACTTGCTTATGTATTAGATATCTTTTCTGGTCTATGCACATCCTTTACATTCAAGAAACTAAACTACAAAATGTCCTTTCTTCACTGATCCTAGAAGAAATTAAAACAAATACAACAGTATTATAAAAAAGGGTTAAATGTAAATTTCTTATAGGAGTATATTAAGCATATGCTACACGAAGAAAAACAATTTTGTTTCTAAATTTATTCCCTAAAGGGACAAAAAAAAAAAAAAATATGGGACATGTATAAATTGTTATAAGATTTTTGTTGAACATTTCAAACCTTTTTCAAAAGTGCTTTATAAGCTGCAGTCATAAAAATGGACAATCTAAAAAATGAAAATAACAAACAATGTTGCCAATAGTTAATTATACAAAATCGTATTCTAGAATATTTAAAAGTGCAAACATTTTATTTTACATAATTACATAAATATCTCAGCCATTGCTATTTTTTAGTGATATCTCAAAATTATTTATGATTGACCCACATATGTACAATACTATGCAGAACATAAACAACATAATATGGGTTATCCTAAAGGTTGATTTATTTTTCAAAGTATGTATACAATTTGGAACAAAACTAATTTTATAAAACTGTTAGTATACTTGATTATTGACAAAAAATTGTGTGTAAAACGATGTGAATATGTTTCTTCTTAAAAAAACTGTATTTATTGTGTTTGTAAATGTTAAAACTTTGAAAATATCTGAATACAGGGCTATTTTCAATTCTTTTTGTTATTTTTTTCTTCTACTAAAAATTTCTTTAACAAAAATTATGCGTTTTGAGAAAATATCCCGTTTCATTAAATTTTAAGTGATTTTGTAATAAAAAGAAGAAAAAAAAAAAAAAAACGGGGATACAAATCATAGAAAATTATTTATTTAAGGTCTACAAATATGCCTTTTCAGCGTATATAAAAGGACTTATGCCGTAAACTTCGTTTAGTTGTGATTAAAAATTAATATGGTAACGTGTTACCACAGTAGATTTGATTGCATAAATAGGTTATGTAATCATTAAAATTTAATATATAGTCCGCACAAAATTCTTTGAAAACTTTTATTGAAGTTACAGACCAAGCAAAATAGTACTGTTCACCGAAAACCATATTTAATATAGGTATATTTTTTTATTCTTGTTTTTATCTAAACTCAACAAAAATGAGCACAATGAAAAAAGGAAAGTACTTTATTTTATTTAAAACAATATTCCATTATGTCCACTCTGACTTGTTACGTAACATACGGCATCACGGTGTATCGTCAAGGTGAATATCTTAAACTTCGCAATTCCAAGAATTATTTTGGGCACGGACAAGACATAATTGTTTCTGTACTTGCATTCTAGCTAAAAAATAGACGCTTTTCTTAAAAAATCTAAGAAAATGTTGGTCCTTTTAAGTTTATAAGTTTTTAAGAAACATAAATATTTCATCATACACAGAGTAATGTCTTGTTTAGTTCGATGTTTGAGGACTGGATTAGACATAATTGGTTAAAATTTTTTAATCATGAAGTCTAATTCTCAGACACAAACCCAAAGCTTTTTGATGCGGCTTTAAAATTAGTGTATTTCAAAGTATTGTGTATGTAAAAAGATTAAATGGAAACTATTCCAATGACAATGAACAATTTAAACTAAATATTGTAAAATTTTAACAATTCTAAGATTTTTTTTTGCTTTTGTTCTACCCAGTAGTGTATGTATGCATCTTAAAGTGATTGGCAGACGAGTTTAGAAATCGTTAAATCGATTATCCAATGTTCGTATAAAGATGGAAAATATCTATTCAAAAATATATGAATTTACTACTCATAGTACTACAAAGGCCATAAAAACGCTTAGATTGTTTTTCAAAATAGCTAAATTATCAATATTTATACATGTATGTGTGATATGCAGATATGGTGTGTATGCAATTGTTTGCTGGCTTTAGTGTACAATGTTTTTGTTACAATTAAATTTAAATAACAAAAATTTAAAATAAAACGTTTTCTTTGAATTTTTCTTTACGCTTGACAAACTCTTTAAGAAAACCGTCAGTCCTGGGATTTGAAAAAATAAAGTTTTTTTCTTTTTTTAATAATTTTTTAAAATGTATGCGAGTATGTGTGTATATGTATGTCCCTTAATTGCCCTTAGTTTTGTATTTGTGATGCTGTGCAAATACAATCTAAAGATTGAATAGTAAAAGTTTATTTAACTCTTTATGTTATTCTATTACTTTTATCTTCATCATCATCTGTGATGATTACTTAATCCTATTGAATTTACATTAAGTATATAAAGGTGACCCATGTCACCTACTAAACAAAACAAATCATGCCACATCGGGGTTAAATTACCAAAATCAACCACATATTAAATAATTTTTCCTAAAGATTTCATGACGGCACGTTATGCTCGAAGGCCTTGCTAAAAGGCAAATAGTGTGAAATTATGCACCGACGCTTTTAAAGCTTGCATGTGATAAATATGTTCTATATTTCTGGTGGCTAATAAACTTTTAAAAGAGAATTTAATGTAAAGTATATTTGTACATTAATTTTAATATAAAGTAATCATATGTATAACCCTGTCTCAGTCTGGTAATTTTACAGAATATTATTCAAAGACACAACTGGATAAAAGAAACTAGAAATATAAAACTTTATAAATATGATTACCTAAACTAATTATAGATTTTTCTTAACAAATATTTAAACAAGGCGTGAATGAAATTATGCTTTTGTATCTGTGTGTTTAGACATAAATCTTTAGCTAGATTACGGGTCATTTTCACGGTTTTCAGCATTAATCAAATTGACCAATTGTTAAAGACAATAGAATATTCTTAAACAAGATGTCATACTTTATCATCCACAATACCCGCAAAAGTTATCATGGTGGCATTGATACAAGAACATAAAATATATGACATTAAGAAAACAAACGCGAAAAATCACCACCTTGTAAGAAGAAAGCTTGCAATGCTAATGAAAATAACTACAATGAAATGAAAATTACTAAAATAATGTAAAGGAAAAAAAGCACATCATCCCCGTACAACTAAAAAAAAACCATTTTAACTTTGGTGGTAGTCATTAGATTGCGACATCACGCGTTAAATTTTCTTTTTGTTTTTCTTTAACTAGGAAAATATTTTGATATCATAACCTTTTCTTATTTTCCATGACTTCAGCGAAAGATGGTTAGCTGTTTAGGAAAAAAAAGGTTACATGTTTTTATTATTTTTTGTTTAATTGACCATTGGTCATCATTGCTGTTTGTTATTTATGATACATTGCATCCAGTATAATTGTTCATTGTTTATGCCTCAATATTTTTATTGTTATTACACATTTAATAATAGTTACGTATGTATGAATGAGCTAAGAATTTACAACTATGTATATAAAGAAGAATTTCTTTTGAGAAGGGTCATGCGAAGAGCTGACGAATGAGTTAAAATCTATTTTGATCCTTCAGTGAGTCAATGAATAGCTGATGTAAGAATATAAATTGTTTGCTTGTTCACTTAAATGAACTTTAATGTTTTAGAGTTTGTTTTATAAAATGTTTGCACACAACTTAAAGAAATATTTTATAAATTATATTTTTAATGTTTTCTTTTTTTTGGAATTTACGCTCCGGTAATTTCTCAAGTATTTTAGAATGGTGGGAACCATAACCTGTAATAGTACTTAAATCTAACAATTTAAAACTAGTTAAATGTATACAACTTTTTTCTTTTCATAACAAATGGGTAGTTTTTCATAACTTTTATGTGTGATATTGGAAAATAATTACGTTGGCAGAAGGTTGTTTAAAAAAGGAAATGATAAAATAATTAAAATTAAACCTTTTACAAATCAGTAGGTACATGCATATGCCTTTTAAAATTATAACAAATAAAATTATCTTCCCAGGTTATTTAAATCTATTGATTTTACTCTTTGCCCAATTTGTAGTACTTGGTTTAGAAATATATACTTACTCTTTCCAATTTTAATACAAAGTGATTTTAGTTTCCGGGACAAGTAGTTTTATGATTTTTTTTGATGTAATTAAAATCTAATAAATATGTATGTAAATTTCTATATAACTTGGCCACAAAAATGTAATAAACTTGACTTGAACGGGAAAAATAATTATTTCACTAACTCTTCTCTAGTCAACACAGTTACACTCGATTAGGTTTTTATTTAATAAATTGTTGGAATCAAGCAATAAAATTTTTGTATCTCACACGTATAAAGTATGTGTTTTTTAAATTCAAATATAAATTTTATTAAACTTAAATTATTGCTATTGAGATTTTATAAACAATGTTTAATCACAAAATTATGGAAAAACCAAAGAAAGCAGATTCAGTTATTTATATAAAGTCATAACAACACAGCAGGAAATGATAGTTCAAATAGTATGATATATTTTTCTTAAAATTTTACAATGTCCTGGGCAGAGCTGTCATTTTATCATTTTTTTCTACTAGATTTAGCAGAATGGATTGGCAAATTGCATATAAATAATACTGATAAATGCTTTTTAGCATAATCGACCTTAATACTTACAGAAGTTTTTTAAGCATACGTATTTTTTATTTTTATCATTTGGTTTCTAAATCTCAAGAGAGACAATATATGTATAAAAATATTTACAAAGCTATGGTATTGATCCGTTAAAAATAGCCAGAGCATACCCAACTCGTTCGATGTCCATAGATATCACAATAAAAAGAATATGTGAGTGATGATTAGAACTTAAAACGTATTTCTGTATTGTATGTACACACAAATTTTTTTGTTATCATATTTCCTAAAAAATATTTCAGAAGATTTGCAAATTTTAAATAAAGCTTTACAGGCAATAAAAAGCGACCCTTTAAAAATTTTAAATGATTTATTATCCATTGCACAATCAATTGCAAATAAAATATATGTTAGAGAAAAAGATATTCAAATTACTACACAAAATGTCGAAAACCTAGACGATTTCCCACTTCCTCAGCCTTGGATATTTGTTTGAAAATCTTATTAAAAATAATATGAAAATAATTTCTGAAAATGAAGAACTTGTAATACGTTCTACATGTACACATTTTACAAACGAATTAGTTACAGAATTAATAAATCCATTACAAAAAAAAGTTCTATTGAAAACACTTTAAAAGAGACTAAACCTCCTATTATTTCACTTTTAATAGAAATCAAAATAAATGATAAAGATTTTGAATTAATAATATGCACAAATACGAGTATAATGAGAAAACTAACGTAATTGGGACAGCAACATGAACACAACATCATTCAATGGAGGAAGATCCATTCCAACAATTTGTAATATTTTTATTAGTTTTACCCTTCTCTAATGTTGAAGTGGAGCTTTTATTTAGCGTTATGGGTCTTGTTAAAAACAAATGGCGAAACAAGTTGAAAACGGAAATTTTAAGTAGTATTTTATACATTAGAGAATGGGTAAAATTAGAAGGTTCATGTTGCTATTACTTTCATAGTCCAAATAATTTTGCTTGAAAGTAAAATCATCAGAAAAATATGAAAAGCTCGTCACAATTGGATAAAATGAAGAAGTAGCAAATATTTTAAATTGTTTCGACGAATTTTAAATGTATTATGTTTATATAATTAATATGTATATGTAAAATTAAATTTTTATAATAATCAAATATTCTTACAATATATTAATTTTACATTGAAAATAAATTAGAATTGTTGCAAATTTTGTGTTTCAGTATCTAGATACAAAATTCAAGTCTAATAGATTAACGTTTGAAAGTTAAAAATTTTGCAACTAATACTACTTTATCTTTATTTTTTAAATCCGAAAATAACATAATTAAAAAATAAAAAAAAATATATGTTAAATAATTTTATCTTTCAATCGACTTCTGGTATTGAACTTAAATTTTACATCTGTTAGTGATAGATGTTGAAGAACAAAATTGATAGAGCAAATTTTGTTAAATATGTTCGTTAAAGACTGATCTAATATGTATATTTTTGTGCATTATATTTATTCAATATTTATGGATCTGTTTAAATAACATTATAAATCTTATTAAATAAAATGTAAAATATCGTAAAAATCAAATATAACTTGTATGAAATGAAATTTATCATATGAGAACAATACTAAATATTTTTCTTATAATTTAGTTTTCTATTTACTTATATATAAAAATTTCAATTTCGAAAAGAAAGTTTTACAATATTTATTGTAAATCTTGTAAAGTAAAATTAAAACTATGGCCCGGTTTTATATTGTTCCCTTAGTTTATAATTAAGTTCAAACTTAGTTAAGAATCATTTAAGTTAAAGCTCACACTTATTTAATGTTTCGTTTTATTGAAAGATGTAAAGATATCTTAAGCTTATGGGCTTTAAAATTAAAAAAAAAAAGATATTGATGCAAAATATATAACCACAAAGAAAATATAAAAGGTGGCAGCAGTTGCACAAAAACAAAAATAACGATAATTCAATAATGTTTTTTTTTTTGACAGCTGTAACAACAAAAAAATCAGCTATTTAACTGAGATTACTTTGTATAGATTCGCACTGATTTTGACGTTTGCGTAGGTAATGGGAAAATAATACTTAAGTTTTCGATTATAAAACAATTATATAGATTAAAAAACGATAGTGTAAAATATTGCTTGCAATATATTTCTATTTTTATAAGAATATTAAAGTATAAATTTATATTTTCTTTCCTTTTGTAAAATATGTATATGTATATGTATGTTGCATTAATAAGATATATATATATATATATACCCTGCCAACATTTTCTATCCAAATTTGCACTAAAGAGTAACCTCAAGTTGTTTTTAACAGTCGAATATGATATCATTTTCTTATCCAAGAAGAGTACCCGTGCGGGAAGAAGTGTGCAGCAGTTCTAATACTTTTTTAATGGCACTATTAAATACTTTTTTTTATGTGTCAAATTGGAGTAATTTTGAGATACAGAAAAAGTCACTATTTATGTCGAATTCTAACTTAATACTATCAACATTATTATCCAAACTTTGACTAAATAGTATCCATATTTATTTTAAAATAGTAAAAGAAAAAGAAGTTATTTTCCTATCGAATGACACTATTAAATGCTTTTTTTTGTGTGACGAATTAGAGTCATTTAGGGTTATTAAAAATCGGTTTTATCTGTGCTTAGGAAAATCTGACTTTAAATATTCAATTTAAGAGAAGAATTTTTAAATATAAAATTACACCAAATTGCTGATAAAAAAAAAATAAAAAAAAATAAGTATTGAAATCAGGCGCGAATCCAAGGGGGAAGGGGTAGTATAGGAAATTTACCACAACAAATCCTATATTATTTCGAAATTTATTTTTTAATTAATTTAGTTTATTTTTTAATTAATTTAATTTATTTTTTAATTAATTTAATTTTATTTTTTAATTAATATATATATATATATATTTATTTTTTATTTTTACCTTTATCACTCTTTCTTTTATTTTAATTTTAAATTAATGTTATTTGTTTTCGTAAAATATTTTACTATCAGGAAAATAACATCTTGAGAATACTAGAAAGAGTCATAGTGGATAAAACTATCACCTAATTGCTGGCAGGGTATATATATATATATATATATATATATATATATATATATATATATATATATATATATATATATATATATATATATATATATATATATATATTACTATTACATACATGCTATAATGAACAGTACAATTTTCCCATTTTATTATAATAAATTTGAAATTCAATTTTGGTAAAGCAACACTGGTCTTATGTGACTATGAGCATGTTGCCTGCAAAAGGTAAAATCATAAAGACAAGTCATGTCAAGTTATTACATAATTCATTCGTAACTCATTTTTGAGTGATTGCTCTAAATTTTTGTAATTTTTTGAAAAAAAAAAAATTAATTCGTTACATACAGATGCAATCACTGTAAAACGATTTTCTGGGTAAAAAGAGTAAGAGAGAAATAGAGAAACAAGAGCGCAAAATCTAAATTTATCAACATAAATTTGACAATTGAAGCGAAAAATCCAAAAGAAAAACTAAAGGAAATTTAAAGATTTTTTTGTTATAAAAAATGTTCTTACGAAAAACATAAAAGGTGTGCTTTGCGATATAAATACTTACTCATACAAATGTATGTCACAATGATTAATTGTTTATGAAAGAAGACGAAGGATCATTAGAAATATTGAATACATATTATGTATGTAGGGTATGAATACAAACTATGAAATTTTTATATTAGCTGTAGTGGTAGTAAATATAAGTTGAAGACATGTGTGAAATACTTTAAAATTGTCGTGTAATATGCTCTGATTATTATCAAAAGATAAGCATAAAATGCTAAAACATTTTCATTATTTGTTATGTCTGTCTACACGATTGAATCAAATAGATTAAATGCTTTTACAATCTTTTCCTTTAATTTATATACAAAATTAATATATACGTACAAAGAAATATTTTGCTATCCAATTTATTGTTCAAGGTTACAATATTTGGAAAAATATACGAAAAAAATCTTGGCGCGCAAATCTAAACTAAAATCCATTAGGATTGTGAGTCAACAACACCAATTGTTCAATATTATATTCCCTGTTTTATTTATTTTTTTCTTTTATTATATGTACGTATTTCTGCTTCATTAATCGCCTACAACTGGCATTTGTGTTTGATCAGGATCCTTTTTATGACAAAGAAAATTGTCTTGAGTATGTGCCTACGTGTATGTGTGTGTGTGTTGAGCAATCAGACGTCCTACACAATTTTTTATATGAACGTACGTTAGTAATGCTTCCGTATACTTGAATGTCTGAATGAACTACTTTCATATAAATATACGTGTACCGACGAATGTAATAGTGAGAGAGTGCCCTTGACTAGTGCTAGTGTAGACAGATGTCCTTAGTGTCGTCAGTGCTAAGTTCGGTCGTAAGCTAAAAGAGGTTTTGATTCTTTTTGCATTTCACTTTTTTTATTTTAAAAAGAGTAAAAATGCAATAAATAATACTACACTGTGAAAAATTATATGCATTAATTTTTCCAACTGAATTGTTATATTTTATTAATAAAAAAAAAATATTTAAATATAAACTTTTATCTTTAAAAAGTAAAGTTTAGAATTGAATTCGCAAGTCTCCTATATATATAAGTTAAGTTACAATATTCCCCTCTCAGTGTAGACGTTTCTTTTGGCGCTAAATAAAATTCCGTCATTCAAGTGATTGTGTTTTAATTTGCCTTCCAAATGTATTGAAATCTTTAAATGTATATATGTATGTGTATGGTTATGCAAGAAGAGCCTTTCGTAATTATTTGTGACACATTCTCAACGACAACTACAAGGACATGAATTAAATAAGAGAAAACAATAAAGCATAAATCAAAACAGCTGTATATGCATTTCCAAAAACATTTCTTGTAAATGTGTGTTTACTTAGAAATTAACAATGTTTTTGTTATATAAAAATTTGATAAATCAAAAAACAATTAAATAATTATACAATTTTATAGTTGTTTTTTAACAATATCATTAGATAATTTAAGTGTTTGGCATATTTTTGACTTTTATATCTAAGAAATTTACTCCTCGAAATCGGTAATTTTCGTTAAAATATATTATATTAATTATATTAAATATATTATATTGATTAATTTTTGTATCCGTCTTCACACATGCCTCAGTAAAAAATAAAAAAAATAAATAAAAAAAAGCAAATGTCTTGTTAGACAGCCCATGTTTAATAACAAACGTTCACCTGCTCAGATCAATTACAAATTCAATAGTTGTTTTATCTTTACATTCTGTTAACGCTTTAAAAATGATTTTTAATTGAAAAAATACACCTGTTTTATTTTTTTTTTTCTGCCAGAATATTATGTAGAAAATGTGGATGTATAAAAAAGTACCATTATTGTCCAGTTGTCCTTTAAAGTTTAAGACTCAATTTTCGTTTGTACGTTTGTTGATCTAAGTTACCCATATGTTTTGTAAATTGGTTTGGTTGTTTATATTATTATTTGGCAGAACTTCTGTTTAATTTTATTTCTTTTTATGCATAATTTAGTTCTGCTCTGCTGCTGCAGTTAAGACCAAAGGATCTTATTAGCATATACTTTTGTTTAACTGCAGCTCAATGTTTTGTTTTACAAAATGTATCCTTGAGAAAAACATTTGTTGTAGGTGAAAAGAAAATATTAAGAGGAAAACCTAAGAACAAGTTATTTGTCACAGGTGCTTTATGACTGTGTAAAATGTTAAAAAGTGTTTAAAATTATATAATTATATATATATATATATATATATATATATATATATATATATATATATATATATATAATTATAAAATTATAATTTTAAGAAAAAGGCAAATATGTATGTAACGGTTATTTGGGAATAAATATAACGTTGAATTAAAAATATTAATTTGTCTTACTTATAACAGTAATTTCTAGTATTACCATACTTCTATTTTTAATTATATTAAAAAACAAGAATTATTATTATTTTTTAGTTTTATTTTATATAAATCTTAGTAATTAAAAACAATCATATTAACAACTTTTCAACATTTTTAATTAAATTAATTAATGTTCATTTTATAATTAAGGCAATAACAAAATGTTTAATTATTTATTACATTATAGTGCATTATTTAAATGTTGCAAAGAAAAGCTTAATCTTCGTTTGGTATTATCTAAAGTTTTGTTATCGTCTGTCAGACATTCTAAGGTTGAATCATTTTCGTCTTCTTCGCAATCGCTTGAGGAATTGTGACCACTATCAGGACTTAGATTGCGTAAAAGTTTACGTGGATGTATATCATCGTGTATAAGTTCAGCTTCAAATACATTACGTAGATTATGGGAATGCATTAGGGGTGTTTGCGAGTGAGGAACTTTGCCTAACAACTTTTGGGCGGAACTCATGACACTTGAGGTAATTTGGGTAATTTTTCGTTTTCTTCTGAGACCACCATGTCTTCTTAACTGACCAGGATCTAAGGTTTCTTGCAATTGTGGCGAACATATTTCTCTTTCATTGAATAGACTCTTTTTAGTTAATTTGGCCCTAAATTTTTTTTCCTTTTGCCTGTAGCGTGCCTTTTCGGAATCCCAGACTTCATGTAAATCACTGGCTGGATCTTCAGCTGGTGTATATGTGGGTGACATATTTGTGTGTTGTTGCTGTGAATGTTTTTGTGCTTTCTGAGGTTTTCTCTCTTTACGATTGCTCTCTAAAATAGCATCTATCATACGCTCCAAGGTTGTATCTCCCATTTTAGTCGAACTCAAGGTAGATTCTTCCATATAAACTGGATATTTGAGAAGTGGCGCGGTAGGTTTCTGTAGTGTTTTCGTTTCTAGAGAAGGCTCTTCGTTAATATTGTTTAATTCCTCTTTGGGTTGAGGTGTTATATATCTAGGTTTTTCAAAGTAACTATCAGGTATGCCTACTCCTCTCAATGCCAATATGGGACCGGGAATCAAAGCACAAGGTGAATATTCCACATCGAAAGTGGGCAAAGTGGAAGCATAGTTATTGGGGAGATTTTTGCGAGTTTGTGTGATTTCTGGTGTCTTTATAATATTGGGGGACATTTTGTTGGTAGATAATCTTGTTGGATCGTTGTAAGCCGTATCGGGAACTATATTGCTTAAATCCTTTAAGCTATCCATTTTACGTGAAGGGCTTTCTGAAAAACTTCTGGCCGATGTATGCAGAGGTGTAGATGTATATTGATTCTCTTTGTCATGCCAAGATGTTTTGGGTCTAAGCGTACCCAAATCAGACGATTTACGTTTTAAATGTCTTCTCAGCTGTTGTGATGATGAGCCAGATGTAACGGGAAGATTCAGATTATTATCCTCATTTGGCAAATAAGTCTGCCGAGGACCATTAACTGCCCATTTTAACATTTTTTGATATTATGTTTAGTGTTACAACTAAAATTAAACAGAAAACAAGAAATTCATTAATACACGAATGGAATTCAG
This sequence comes from Protocalliphora azurea, assembly GCA_932274085.1. Classification (NCBI taxonomy): domain Eukaryota; kingdom Metazoa; phylum Arthropoda; class Insecta; order Diptera; family Calliphoridae; genus Protocalliphora; species Protocalliphora azurea. The sequence goes on from OW026523.1 coordinate 356,457, forward strand.
GTTTTAATTGTTATAAAATAGTTGAAAGATAACTTTTTATTAGCATATTCATATAAATATCTATTATTCTTGTTACTTTATGTAAAGAAGAGGTTTATGTTGCAAGTATTTCAATTCATCCAAATGATACTTAGACTTAAAAGCAGTTTGTATACGAAAACAAAAATAAAAGATACAAAACAATATAAAAAAAGTCGTCCTCATTGTGTGATCTGTAAGCAAAAAACTTGTTTTTTGCAAAAATAAATTCGCGCGCAAATTTCGAAGTCTTATTTTTTATTTTTGAAAATAAAAGAAATTTTAAGTAAGAAGAACCGAACCACACCGCATGTAACTAAATTGGGAGTTTCATATGTATGTTTTTATTTCTTAAAAGTAAAAAAGCTTTTCTTATTCTTTAGCTTTGAAAGGAATTCCAGCTGCGTAAGCAAAAAATAAAGAAAAACGTATTGTGTTCATGAAGTACAATGAAAAGAGCTCAGGTTTTACAAATGATTAACTTCCCTACAAGAACAAACAATTCAAATATACAATTTTTTGCAAATGCCAACGTGCTTTAAATTTGGCAATTTATCCAAATTTGCGATATACTTATTTATTTCAGAAGTTTAAAGTTTAATACCCCTTTTTGTGAATTTAGTTTATGCTCATACATATAATCAAAACTTAGGAAGTTATTCAAATTGGTGGATGATAGAGATTCCTTTAAATAAGTGTTTCTCAAGTAGTTATGAATATAAGTGTTCACAAGAGTTATGAGCATTTACAGTCCAGTCACTTTATTTACACACAATTGATTTGATAACAAATTTATTAAGCCGCAGCTCAAAATTCAACTTACCTTAATAAAATGATTATAAACGAAATCCAAAAGCAAACAATGTTAAGTATCCAAAATGCAAATGTTTGTAATCCAAAATATATATAGGAAATTTCACTAAAGTATTGATTTTTTAAAACACTTTAATTTTTAGTTATTTAAAAATTTTCTTTTGTTATTTTTTTATGTTCTTGATTTTTATGAAATGTTTATATAGATTGTTCTTTTTTGTTTTTAAATTAACACACAAACACGTCTTCTCCGTTCAACTGTCGCAATGTATCTGAGAATAAATGTGTTCTTATCGCTGTTAAACTACCGAATACTCTTCAATTTCTAACCACCCTGGCTATTTATACCTCAAATCAGCGTTGCCACAAAGACAATATTTTTCTTACCAAAATTTTCTCAAAAAACTACCAAAATTTACCAAAATGTTCCAACATTTAAATAAACTTTTTTTTGCGAAAAATTATATTTAATAATTAGTAAATGCAAAACGTCCAATAATAAATTGTTCACCACTTCGAAAATAAAAATTAAAGCAGATAATTTCAGTTTTTAATACGAATACTTTATTTTTATTAAAATATTTATGCCCTAAAAAAAAAAAAAAAAAATGGAGTAAAGTACCAGAAGTTAAAATAATGTTGAGTAAAAGTTAGTCTAGTTCTTTTTCAGGAACCACTAATAGTAATTTTTTCTATTCTGAATAATAATGATGAATAGGTCCCAGCAAAAAAAAAAAAAAAAAAAACTGAAAAAGTAATGATTTTAACATTGTGCTGTCAGGAAAGGAATACTTAGTGCTGCAGCATTCGAGGTTTTAACACAGAGTTGTTATTTTTATGATTCTTATGCATTACTTTTGAAGGTTTTCTCTTAAAAAAGTATACATTTCTTTTACAAACATATTTTCCAATTTCGTTAAATGTTATTGAAAATACTTTCAAATTGGTGAAATTGCAAAAAAAAAAAAAAAATAATGGAGATTTTTATTTATTTCTTTTTACAATAGAAAAAAAAAATAAAAATATTCTAAAATTTTTTAAAAGTTGTAAATCATTCTCCCATAAAATCAGAATTTTTGGAACAAACCAACCAAACCTTCGAAGATTAAAATAAATCTACCAATTTTGGTACAATCGAACCAAAACGGCAACGCTGCCTCAAATTCTACATCTCTTTATTTAAATGTATTTGTACATTTAAGAGCATTTTTACAATTCGCTCTCTTTTTATTATCCTTTATGCTGTTACATAAAATTTTTCCTTATCTGAGTTAAAGAATGTGTGAATGAAGGATTGCAATTATAATTAGGGCAAAAAATAGTAATTGATATTTTTCTTGCACTAACTGTTGATTTTTGTATCGATCACACAGATGGATGAAAATAGTTCGTTCGAAATGTATGTGTATGTGTCAGAGTAATTAATAATTTTTAATCTCTAAGAAAAAAAAAATTTTTTTTTGAGGTGTAGCTGTGATTTAATTTAATTTAGTTTACAAAAAGTTCCCATCATTTATTATTTTTTTTATTTTAAAACTTTAGATTGTAGAGTGTGAAAAGAAATTGAATCCGATTTTTGAGTAAAAGAGGAAGGAGATGAAATTTAGGCTGTTAAAAGGATATTTTGTTTTTCTTTAAATAGATACATTTAGGCTAGGTTAGGTTAGGTTAGGTTGAAAAGGGCGGCGCATTCACGCCTACACCCAGAGGCCAAACGGCCCATTGTGATCCCTTTATGAAGAAGAAGAAAAAAAAAAAAAAAAAGTGGAACCTATACCCAATCAATCAGTTATGATTGTTCCTAAGCCATTTTATCCCCATTACAAACCCTATGAGGTTGACAAGTCCTTTGCCATTAACCTCACCTAGTTCATGTAGTGTATGGCTTCCAAACCACTTCAACCTATTACGCTGAAGCCCTACGCAGTGACAGAGTATGTGCTCCACTGTCTCTAGCTCCTCAACATCGTCGCACGTTCTACAAAAGTCTGATGCGTCAATGTCCCACTTACTCATCATATTCCCTATTGAGAAATGACCCGTTACCATACCTACTATGACTCTAAGACTACCACGACTCATACCTAGAAGATGCTTGGAATCCGCCAGTTTCAAGCTAGGCCATAATGCCCTAGAAACTCTGCAGTCCGATCCGTCATTCCAGGCTCGATTCGTGTTGTCCAGAGTCCACTCCCCTATGGCCCTAAAGAAGGACCCAATTGGAATCTTAACAGATGACTCTATGAAAGACCTATTTAGCTCCGAGCCACTGCGAGCTAGCTCATCGGCTATTTCGTTGCCAAGAATGTCACAATGACCAGGAACCCAACATAGTCTCATCATATAGGAATCCATTAACCTTCTCAATTCCCTTCTGCACTCAAGTACTAATCTGGACCTAACAAAATGACTAGTCAGAGCCAATAACGCCGCCTGACTATCAACATAGATAGTAATCTCAGATCCCCGTTCAACATTCCCTTCAATCAAGCCGAGAGCCTTATAGATGCCAAGAATCTCTGCTTGAAAGACACTACAACTGTCAGACAATTTGTAGGATCGTCTGATATCAGTTCCCATAAAGTATACACCTGCACCAGTGCCACTTTCCATTTTCGAACCGTCCGTGAAGACCGCGCACCCCCTATAGAGCTTTTCTACTCCATCCCAAAGATCCCTGCTAGGTAACACCAAAGCGGGAGTAGCCCCGAAGTCAATCGTGGTCCCGACATAATCCGTAGGCTCAGCCAAGGATAGTGTCCGACCGTTGAATCTGACTTCATCTAGTATGCTGACATGCCCCGCTCTAGAGGAACCTAATAAACCCAGTTCCTTCAATCTAAATAGGCCACGGACAGCCATACCCCTCACGAATTCCCCAATTGGAAGAAAGTGGAGGATTATGTCCAGCGCCGCCTGAGGTGTACTTTTCCTGGCACCTGAGATGCCAATTGAAGCACACCTCTGAACTTTAGAGAGAAGTTTCCTGTACGTTTCCCTACTCAATACCTTCCACCAGACTGTACAGCCATAAGTAAGAATAGGTCTAACAACCGAAGTGTAAATCCAGTATACAACTTGCGGCTTAAGACCCCAATTCTTGCCTATAGAGTTCCTGCAGGTGTAATAGGTATTGAGTCCCTTCTTGACCCTCTCCTGAGTGTTTCTCCTCCAAGACAATTTACTGTCCAAGTACACACCCAGGTATTTGGCCTCACTTGACAATACAAGCTCAATCCCGTTCAATACTGGCAAGCTAAAATGCTCAACCTTGTATTTCCTAGTAAACAAAACTAGCTCCGTTTTTCCGGGGTTTACCCCTAATCCCTTACTGTTGGCCCAAAGGGACAGATCACGTAAACCTGTCTGCATGACCTCACTGATCGTAGATAAAAACTTACCAGAGACCAATAAAACAACGTCATCGGCGTAGGCCACAATCTTCCGTCCCATAGCATCAAACTGTCTTAAAATGACGTTCACGGCCAAGAGCCACAGTAATGGAGAAAGGACCCCCCCTTGCGGTGTGCCCCTAGTCACGAGTTTCCTCATATAAGTGCCTCCCATGTTTGAGTTGATAACTCTGCTGCTAAGCATCAGAATTATCCACTCAACAAGGAGCTTACTTACATTCAGCGAAACAAGTGATTCCTCGATAGCCTCTATCGTGATATTATTAAAGGCCCCCTCTATATCGAGAAAAGCCGCCATGGTATATTCCCTCTGCAGCAGACCTCGCTCAATGTAACTCACAACGTCATGCAGAGCACTCTCAACGGACTTACCCTTGAGATAAGCATGTTGAGACTCGCTAATGGCCTGAGTTCCTATACTAGTCCTAAGATAAAGATCGATCAGTCTTTCTATTGTCTTCAATAGAAAAGACGATAGGCTGATCGGTCTGTAATCCCTGGGCTTCGAGTGAGTCGTCTTACCCGCTTTGGGTATGAAAATGACCCTTACCTCTCTCCACCCCCTGGGAATGTACTTCATTCTAAGACATTCCCTAAAAACCTCCGTCAATAGAGAGATGGCTCTTTCATCGACATTCTGTAGCATGGCCGGAAATATTCCATCCGGGCCAGGAGATTTGTATGGCTCGAATGAATTTACCGCCCATAATACTTTGTCTCTAGTGATCATCTCCCTTATCACATCGGTATCCCCAGCATCTGATTCGGGTTGTAGGTTATCACTGACGCTACCTGTCCCTCCAACAGATTCTATATCCCTACAGCCTGGAAAATGAGTCTCCATAAGTAAACTGAGGGACTCTGAGCTAGACTCTGTCCACGAGTTATCCTCACGTTGTATGTATCCAGGTGCCACTGGGTCCTTGGATAATACTCGCCTAAACCTAGACAACTCGTTAACAGAGTCCACCGATTCACAGAAATTTACCCATGAAGTCCGTTTCGCTCGTCTAATGTCCTTCTTATACTTAGAGAAACTATCACTATAGCTATTCCAATCCTCATCACTCCTCGTTAGTTTGGCTCTATTAAACAGCTTCCTAACTGTAGACCGCTGGTCCCTAAGTTCCCTAGTCCACCATTTCGGCTGTTTCCTTTTCCCAGGATAAATCACTGGACAATTGAGCGCAAAACTATTCCTAATAACATTCGTGAAATTATTCACCGCCAACTCGATACCCTCAACTGAATCTCTCCAGTCCTCAGTATCCCTAAGGTCCCTACAGACTGACCTCTTAAAGGACTTCCAATCCGTCCTTCTCGAGTTCCTATAGGGCTGCTCCCTCGCCTTCTCAAAGTCGAGACCAAAAGATATCATGCTATGGTCAGAAAAAGAGTAATCCAAAACTACTCTCCAATCCCTAACATAATTTCCCCCACGGTTAGCCAGCGTTACATCTATAACTGTTTCCCTATCTTTCGCTCTGAACGTAGGAGTAGTACCCCTATTACAGATATGCAGATCATAACAAGTTATAAAATCGTATACCAACTCACCTCTTTTGTTGATGTCCCTGCTTTCCCATTGATAGTGGTGAGCATTCGCATCACATCCCAAGACCATGTACGCGCCTTTCCTCCTAGCGTGCTCCGCCAACTGCTGCAGAGCGATACCTGGTGGATCGGCTGCCTCATACGGCATGTACACAGCCGCCATTATAAGCCCGCTGCATCCTGCGGCTTCCTGTTGGACGACTGTAAGGTCCCCACTGCTAAGGAATGAAGAAAATTAATATTCAGATTATTCCTAGCCATTATACATGTCCGTACCTTTTCCGTTGTGGATGGTATGAACAGGTTGTACCCCGTGACCCTCAGACCACATACCCTGGTGTTCTTAATCCAGGGTTCCTGTATGAGGGCCACGTCCACGTTGGAGTCAATGAGGAGTCTTGTCAGTTCGGTTGAGGCTGCCTCACAGTGATGCAAGTTAATTTGCACCACTGACAGCCTCTTTGGGTTTATCAGATTTGTTGAACCTAAACCTGATCACCCCAAATCCGAAATTGACAACTCCCCCCAGTGACTCCAGCTTCTTCAGAGACTCCTGATCCACTGCGAATCTGAAGTCTCTGCCTTGGTTCTCCTTACAAGTCATGGTGTTAACCAACTTCCATTGACCTGTAAGAAGACCCTTATTCTGATTTTCCAATACTGTCAGAATGGTTCCAACCTCTAAAATGGGTGGAGGGAACCAGGCTGTCACTATTGGACGCAGGGGCAGCTCAGATGCGAGTATCACCTCAAGCTTCGCTCCTGGATAGAGAGTGTCGCACCTAGCAACTGCGTTCCTGAGAAATTCAAAAGATTTCTCGTTCCCGCAGTTAATAGTTTTGACACCCTTCATCCAGTCTGCGCCTTTGAAGGATACCTCATCCGGCCTTCCTTTAACAAGAGCGATTTCCTCAATGAGCTTGTGTTCAATTTGTCGCCATTGCTCAACGCTGATCCTCCCATCTGGATCAACCCTGTCAATGACAGCAGCTTGAATACAATTCTGCAACACTGATTCCTTCGCTCTTTTCGATGTTGAGGGTTGTTCACCTCCTGAGACAGCTCTCATAGATACATTTGTGTTAATGAAATAATAATTTTGAAAGTAAAAAAATTCTCAGAACATATTTTATTTCTAATTCAGTATATTAATCACATATAAAGATCTTGGTACAAATAAACAAATTTTAATGTTAGTATTCAGTTTGTTTTGAGTTTTTTTTTTTTTTTTTTTGTAATTTAGTATGTCAATCATAAAATGGAGATCTTAAAGCTGATAATGGCACCAAAATATTTCGGAATTTAAGCCGCGTTTTTTTTTTTTTTTTTTGTTTGGATAAAATAAAATATTTTTGTAAAAAATTTAGACACCTAAAAGATGTGCTTCTTTATTTCTTATATTGGTTCATACAAAAGGCATCCGCGCTTTTTATCACTAGATGTTGTTGATGACCATATATCGGGTGAGTTTATTTTGATTGTGTCAAACAAACTCGTGTTGAAAGGTGACAATTTTGGTGGAGACAGTTCTTTAATTCGTCGCTCGTGTAAAAAGTTATATTGATTTGAAAATGGGTGAAAAATCTGAAGAAATACGCTATGTAATGCTTTTTTACCGTAAAAAACGAAAAAACTGTAAACATACCGAACATTTTGCATAGTGTAAGAGTAAGAATGCTTTGAGTGATCTCGGGATGCAGAGGTGGTGGGTGATCGATTCCGTTCCGGAAATTTAAAATTTTGCAATTGGTGGAGCAAGACCGGCACAAAAGCTGTCAGGATATAACGAAGGCACTAAACATCAACAACATGACAGTTTGGAATTATTTGAAAAAGGCTGGCTACTCAAAAAAGCTCGATGTTTGGGTGTCACATAAATTATCGCAAAGAAATTTAACTGGCCGAATTACTATCAGTAAAACGCTGCTGAAACACAACGAATTATTACTATTTTTGAAGCGTATCATTAAGGGCGATGAAAAATGGATGAATATTAAGTGAAAAATAATCATTATCTTCAAAGCATGGTTTGACACAAACAAGGTTGTGTTAAGTGTTTAATGGGATTGGAGTTACGAGCTGCTACACTCTAGCGAAGCTATCAATTAAAAATTTTACTGCTCACAACTCAACCGTTTGAACTAAGCAATCAAGAAAGCGCGACCAGAAAAGGTATTGTGTTCCATCATGACATCGCCAGACCTCCCACATCTTTGATAACCCACCAAAAATTTGTTACACTTGGCTGGGAAATTTTTATTCACCCATCGAATAGCCTAGAACTTGCACCGTCTGACTACCATTTGTTTCGGTCAACCGAAGAGCAGCGAAAATCACTTGGCAAAGTTTTTCGTCGATAAACCACAGAAGTTCTACCAAAAAATAGCAAAAACTCATAGATAATAATGTCGTATATGTACTTAATTAAAACTGATTCTTAATAAAGAAAACTTTAGTTCAAAATTTGTTCAAAAACCGCGGATACTTTTTATATGACCCAATATATAGTAATTCTATGTCTTAAGTAATTGTGCCCTCTTCATAAAAAATATTTTGGTGTTATATTACAAAATTTGATTTGAAAATTTATCTTATATTTAAGTTGTCACACATCTCCAAAATTCCCATAAAAATCAACTTAATCCATTAAACAAGATTTAACCTAATGAAAATCCATTAATAATTGAAATTGAACAAAACCATTTTTTATTACATCTTGAAGAAAAATTAAAAATAGCCTTAATATTTTTCGTTTGCCCTATTGTAGGATAAAAAATATATTTTTTATTTATCAATAACAAAAAAAGATTTGCTAAACACTTTTTTGCTAACACGAACTAAAAACACAGCTGTCTTCGCACTGAATCATTATTGATTCCCAAAAAGGAACATAGTATCTTAAAAAAAAAGAAAAAAAAAAAAAAACACAACACATAGGAGGTAGAAGAAAAACAAAGAAATTTTCCGCATTGGTCACTGTGATCACTACTTAAGTTATTATATTTTCTATTTACTACAAAATTTCCAACAACAATATATAAGATCATATGTGTATACATATTAGCTTGATAGTGCGCAAGTTCAGTGATGTCAAGGAATGAATTGATATAAAATAAATTCATATTCATATTTTGTTAATAACATACGTTATGTTGTTCAATATTACAGTGCTCTATTAAATGTTGTAGTGCTACCTACATATTGTGAACTATACAATAAAAGTAAAATGCTTAGGTTAAAAATAAGTTGTTTCTCTGAATGGGAGCCGTCAAATTAAATTAATATTTTGTTAATAACTTAAATATGCTTAAGATTCATTTGAATTAAAGTGTCTAATAAAAGTTGTATTCCAAAACGATGATTCGCTTAATGTACTCGTACCTTTAGTAAATCATTGTTAACTTTAAATATTTTAAAGTAGGCTTTACCCTACTTCAACGCTACTTTAAGATTATTTCCGTTACATACATATTTCAAGAAAAATAAATTTTTTGTATTCATGCGTAAGTTTTTGAAAAAAGATCACATTTTTTAATTTCCGGATGTTACCATTCCTTCTGAAAAAAAAGCGCCAATATAGCTATTTAAAAACGTATAAATAGAAACTTACGTTCTATTAAAGTTATTTTGTAATAAAATATAAACATAAACAGGAAAAGATGTATTATAATATATATATATATATATATATATATATATATATATATATATATATATATATATATAAATTAAATAAAAATATTTCATATATATAATTATATTTATTAAGCTAAATAATATTTTTTTTTTTTCAAAAAATATTATGGAATAAAACAGTTAACGAATAATTTATTCTAACTGTTCACAACACTGACAATATAAAAGTGAGAGAAACTGAAAACGACTGTCTACATAAACTAAAAAGAGTTTATTAGTTAATGTAGACTGAATATGATTTTCTTAATAAAGACTGCAAGGGAAAAATTGTGAATTACTAGTTTGTACTTTATATATAAATTAAATTTTTATTTTGAATACGGCTGTTAGTCTCTTAGAAATCTTAGAGAAATATTGCTCCTTGCTTAAAATACCCTAAAATCGAAAAAAATCTTTTCTTCAAACAAGGAGATAAATTAGGGAATTTCGCTTGAAAAAAAGAATAATGAACACACAATTAGGGTTTGGGATCCGGGAATTCCCGGGAATTCTTTTTTAATTTTCCCGAGAAAATGGAAAATTTATTATTAATTTTCTACATTATAAAAAAATAAGATTATACAAAAGTTTTCTAAAAAATTAAAAAGAAAAAATATTTAAAAATAAAAACTAAACTAAATATAAAATCATTGAATTACCGTCTGAAGTATTCTCTATCGAATCTTTTGATATACTGGTAAAATAAGAAATATTTTATTTTTCAAAAGAATTAATCATAGAATATAAATAGAAGTTTTTGCGAGAGACATTTCGAACTAAATTTTCCAAAATATTTTTTTTTTTTTCAAAACACAAAAACAAAACAATTGAGGATTTTAAAACGATTAGTAGAACCAATAATAATAATAAGATGAATAATAATAAGATAATAATGTAAGATGAAGATAAAATATAAATAAGACGATAAGAAAAACTATTTGTATTGAAACTTAAATGTAGTACAATAGATTAGGGTTTTTTTTTCTTTTTTTGCATGAAAAACTAACATAAAAATCTGAGATGTACAGTATTTAATGTAACTTACAATGGATGTTTATTTTGTTTTTATGAAATATTTAAAATTTTTATTATTTATATTATTTTATTTTTGCTAATAATTATGATTTATAATGTTGTTTAATATTTTTTATAAGAAATCGGTACTATTTTCTTATAATTTAAGCTTTTAGATATGAAAAATTAAATTTCCCGGGAATTACCGGGAAATTGAATTTCTCATTCCCGTTTCCCGGGAAAAGAAATATTACGGAAAACCCCAAACCCTATATACAATACACTGTCCAAGACAAATGACAAATAAGAAATCAGACTTACTGAACAAAGTGATAAATACATTACATCAAGCCCCTTTCCAATAAATTGCAAACAATTGCACAATTTTCTATAAGATTTGCTTCTTGTATCAATACTTGTGCTGTATTTAATAGATTGAAATAAAGATACAGAAAATAGCAAGAATGACCCGTGTCAAAAATAATAAAAAAAGAAAATAATAATAAACACAAGCAACCAAATATACAATGATTTCTTTTGTTTTTTTTTTTGTTGCTGTTTTGCTAGGTCACAGATTTTTTGTTTTTTCTTTTTTGGTAATGGCCAGATGTTTGGGTGAAATGATTTGGTGGTTGAAGAAAAACATATAACTAAGGATTATAATCACTAAGATTTGACAATATTACGAAAGAAGGGAGAACACATATTTAGTATAAAGTTTTAGTAAACATCTTGGATTTCATTAGTACACAATTTATTGACATAAACTAGCATAAAACAAAATTCCAGATGCAATTATGTTGCAACAAATTAACTATGTATTTATAGTCACAAAATATTTACTCAGAATATCTTAGGTTTGTTTTGTGTGTGGAAAACGTGTTGCAAATTGAGTTAGTGTTTAGTTTTTTAAAGCATATACAATTGGCTTGGCTACAACGATTTTGAACCACTACATATTTTCGTGTAATGTTTTTGATTGCAAAATTAACACGGACATGCATTATCATACACATGAATGTATTCAGTAGATTGTTAATAGATTTAATTCCATACTAAATACATATTTTGTTGGCGAAAATGCAAAATAATGTAAAAAGCGACAGAATTATCGATTTGAAATTTAGGTTTTAGTTTAATTTTTTTTTTTTTTTTCAGAAAAATCTGTGGCCAGTCTGTATAATATTTTTTCTTTTAATATCGTTTCTCATACAAATAAGTAATTTCTCATTTAATTATTTTGCCATTTTTTAATTTATTATCAATATTTTAGTATAGTAAATAATTCCCAGGAAAATCATAAAGGAATTGCAGCTATTCTCATATTTCAATCATAATTTTTGTAGTATTTTTCTTCAGCTATAAAAACCCCCTGCCGTATGGTCAATAAAGCATAAAATATTCAAAATATACCCAAAAATAATGTTAATGAATTTCTAAATTTCTTACAGATTTATTTCCTTTCTCATAGATGTCCTGCAACGGAATTTCATAAATAAGGTAAACTTATTTCCTTCCTCTCTTTCGCTTTGACAGCTAATTAGTTGTTGTTTACATACACTCGATACTCGCATTTGAGTATGAATGGGAATGAGAATTTGTTGAACGTCAATTTAAAATGCAAATTTACTTGGGAGCGTTTTGTAAATTGTGTAACCCTCGTCAGTAGGCATGTGAATTACGACAGGGAAAAGATTGATTTGCTTGAATTTGATAGAGGGTTCAACAGGGATTTTGTCCATAATTTAATTTTGTTTTTTTTTTATGGAGATTTTATACAATTTATTGGGATTGAACACACATAATTTGATTTTGTAGACACAGAGAGAGAGAATAAAGGAAAAAGTTTTAATTGAAAGTGTTATGATGATTATATTTTAAGGATTTCATTTAAATATTTGAAGACATTGGCAAGGATATTTAAAAGTTCTATTTTTCTTTTGTTGTTCTTAAGTTTGTCAACCTTTTTTAATTATTTTTATTGTAAAAATGTTTTTTTTGTGAGATTAAATTAAAAACACATTTAAATTTCAATCGTTGTGAATGATATTTTTCTTTATTGTAGTACATAATTTGATTAAGTATGTTTTTCAGATGTTTTTCCCTTTAATTTTTTTCTTTATATCCTTGTGCCTTTTTAAAGGCTTTTTATTTTTCTTCCTCTTAAAGGATACTTTTCTTACTTAAGTGCTCTTAGCCAAAATTATATTCTATAATTTTCTTCTATAACATTTTCTTTGCTTTTTAAATATAATTTTTTTAATATATTTGAGCATTGTTTTTTAACAAAATTTATACTAAATAAAATTTAAAAATATTAAAAAAAAAATTATCTTATGTGATTTTAAAAAATGAGCTAAAGAAATTATTTTACTTTAGTATTAATATTTTTTGTTTTTATAATGTAATATTTTTAAAAACTCAAAGTTTGTTTGCTTTGAGTTTTGAGAGTGTTAGTAAATTGCTAGTTGTCCTTGTTGTCGTTTTAAGGGTAGTGTATGTTTAATTGTTTGTTGGGTTATTTGTAAGAGATGTGTTCAAAAGTTGCGATAATAGGATAAAGTGCAAAAGTTTCATTCTTTCATTTTATATTTCAAATTTGACTGAATGTATTTCGCTGAAATTTCTAGTATGTATGTAAGAGTATACAAATGTATAATTTCTATAGTTTAAATAGAGTAATTATGCTTGTTTTATGTAAAGTGAAAGAATTATATATATATATATATATATATATATATATATATATATTATTTTTTTGTAACTTGATTTAATTTCAATTGAAATAATTTAGTTTAAATGTAAGTTTGTTTGAGAATATATATTTATGTTTGTATGTATTAATGTAGGTATGTATAAGCCATTTATTGATTTCTTTTTCATTGTATAATTATTTATAATTTTATTAAGTTTTTTTTTTCTTTTATTATTTATTTTTTAATGCATGAGATATTGTATAGTACTATCAGTCTCACTTCCCGTGCCTAAATAAGAAAATTGTTTTTTTTTATTAAATAATTTTTTTTTCGTTTTTCTTTTATAAAATAATTTTTACTAATATGTTTTATATTTTTGATAAAATATATAAATATTTTGTTGGTTTTAATTGTTTTTGTTTTATCTGTTTGAAATAAATTTCAAATCCTATTTGGGGTTTTTCTTATAATGTTTGATTTGTTTATCAGGGATTTAGTTAAAAGTGGTGATGAGGGGGAGGTATTGATCAAATGTTATTGGAAAATGTTTCATTTTATTTATTATACGGTCAGTTTGACTTTTTTAAATACTTTTTTAATTCTTTTTAATTTCATTTCAATTATTTTATATTCAAAAACTGAGTGCACAATATGTTAACTTTCATATATTAATAGTGTGTAAAAAATGAACTTGTATTTTTTGTGTTTGTTTTTGTTCAAATATAAAATAAATTAATGCAACATTTTAGTCTAGTTTTAAGTTGATTCCCCCTAATAATCTCATATTCATTCTCATTCTTATATTTTTTGTTATTAATTTTAAACCAAATATTCAAAATACGAGAAATTCTTTCTTATTAGTTTAAAAAATTTAAATAAAATAATTTAACTACTAAAAGCTGAATTCCCAGATGTCCGGCTAAAAGTCGTGCAAAAGTTTTTTCAATTTCCTAAAAACCATAAGGAATTCAGCTTATTTAACTATCGTTTATCTAAAGTTTACCATTCAATCCGCTTACAATTAATATTTCAATTACATTATAAGAATTTTAACTTTTTTGCTTATTTCTTGCCTTAAAAAGTTTCGCCAAAAATGTGCACTTATTCTAGTAAAAAAAAAGATATAAAAGAAACAAAACAATTTTGTAAACAACAAAATATTACAATTATATTTGGATTGCCTGAATAAAATGTTGACAATGTTTCCAACTAAAATAAAAGTTTAGTTTGCTTTAATTCACCATTTTCAAAATGGTCTTCCTAGGGTAAATAATTTTTTTTTTTTTAAGAATTTTCTTACTTTTGTTTACGAGTATTAAGACAAAATTCTGTTATCTTATAAAAGGTTCCAATGTAAAAATTGATTTTTATTAATACAATTTAAACTTTAATTTTCGTTGGAAACATCGACATCATTTTTTGCCTAATACTAGATTATATCTTTTTTTAAGTTCAACACTATTTTCTTCTGGTAATTACACTACTTCTATGTTTGTGTTAAATGTTTCTTTTCGTCATCACCATCATCATTTTAATGTTTAAACACATTCGTCCTGTGAATGCGCAATTTGTTATGATTTCAAATATCAATGGCCGTTTCATTCCAGGTTAATTTTGCTTTATGTTAAAGTATTTCAGTTTCATAGACTTGCTTTGTAGTTGTTGAATTGGTGTTAGCGCCACCACCACCACTTCCTCCATTGGTATTTAGTTTCGTATTCGCTAATTTATCGTTTGCATTACGGTTATTGACCAGTTCGTTGGAGGATGTTGATGATGAAGATGATATATTGTTAATATTAATAGCATTGACATTACCAGAAGAATCGTTTGCATTTATTGTTAGATTGAGTTTTTGTTGTAAATTTGATTCACTGCCAATTTTTTTGAGTGATTGTTGATTGTTGGGATCCAAGTTTGTAGCCGATCCCGAAGACATGTCAACTGATGGCATTTTGCTCATTTGCTGCAAACGCTGATATTGTTCTTGAAGCATTTTCTGTTTTTTTAGCAATTCCTGATGACGCATTTCCAAAGCAACCTGCCGTTGCACATTATCGTTGCCAGATTCGTTGCCGCTAGAATTTTCACCACCACTATCGACGGCGACATTGTGAGAGGAATCCTTAGGTTCCATTTCATTGAGTGTGGGCATAGGTTGTGGGACATTTGGACTTGTGGGACTGGCTAAGGGACTGCGTGAACTAGTTCTAGGTGGTGGTGGTGGAGGAATACGCTTGCCACCCACTTTCATTATCAATTCAGCATTACGTTCTGGTACCGGTGGCTTGGAAATACTACGCATTATGGG
Source organism: Protocalliphora azurea (assembly GCA_932274085.1). Classification (NCBI taxonomy): domain Eukaryota; kingdom Metazoa; phylum Arthropoda; class Insecta; order Diptera; family Calliphoridae; genus Protocalliphora; species Protocalliphora azurea. Next base: position 371,951 of record OW026523.1, read on the forward strand.
AATTGGTACAATGTCACTTTCGCATTGAGTGGGCATAGAGTGTAGACGTCTCAGACTGGAAACGTTAGTGGCCGTTATCAAGGGAACTGTTATGGGAGTCGTGTTATTTTGATTATTAATTGCAATATTGTTGAATTGTTGTAATTGTTGCAACTCATTGGCACAATTGGTGGCCATTAAGAGGGGTGGTGTACCGGCCTCAGATTGATTATATAGACGTGCCTGGGATATTTGAGTGGTAACAGTGCTTTGTATCATGGCGGTACTATCATCAGAAGTGGAATCATCGGGTCTTATCTAAAAAGGAAGTTAAACAAATTTATAATATATATTTGATTGCTAACGACAATGATTACCTCATTATTTTGTATTAGAGGCTTTGAAAATGTTTTCAATTCATCTAACAAAGCATCGAGTGCGTTTTCTGGTGGGGCTCCCCCGCCGACAGCGAACGTCCCCATCCTGGGTTGTGGGATTGGCTAATGAATAGAATTATTTTTATTACATTTATATATTTATTTTATTTAAATACGCTTATATATTTATATTGGGAAACCTTTTTCAAAACATTAATAAAACATTATAAATAAGAACATTTATTTAGAAGTTTTTGTTATAAAAAGATTCGTATTAAGAGTTAGTTGCAGATTTTCTACAGTGATTTTGCATTTTGTTTTTGATATAAGAATTTCAAATTTTATTTTTTTCTAAATTTATTAGGTTTAAAGCTTTAGTTCAATCATAAATATAAAAATAATTAAAGACAATAAAAATTATAGACTTAAAACAAGAGAACATAAACAAATAATTAAACATTTCACATTGGAAATAAATTGGAATAAAAAGCTTTTTAATTTTATTAATCTATGCAAAATGACATGCATTTTTCAGATATTTTATTTTTCTTTTTACAAACTAAATAAGAAAATGTCAAAGAAATGAATGATAATAAAGAAATGTAAGAAGAAACGAAAATATTTCTTGATGAAAAGTTTTGAAAATAAAAAAGAAAATACCTGATGATTGTATACAATTTAAAACCATTAAACAGTTTTAAGCTTCAGTGTATAATAAACTTCTTTTCTACAATTACAGAATTTAGTTAACCCACACTTCTCAATAAATTTCTTTAAATCAAAATGTTTCTTTTTTCAAAAAGATTGTTACAAATAAATTTTACACACGTTTCAAAATCTGTTTAATGGTTTCCTCGTTAATATTTCGTTACAGTTTTTTTTTTTTATTATCTTATTGTATTCTTTTTTTTTTTCATTTTGTTTCACAAGAAAACTTCACCGACTAAACATCAATGCTAAAGTCATATTGAAATATGGCCAAATTCCAAGTTACATTTAAACATATACAGACAACAAAAAAAGTTTTATAGACAATTATGATTAAATTAGACTAGACATCAACATTTAGTTATAGATTCTAAAAACTATAAATTGACACATTTGAAGTGATTATGAAAATATGCATGAATGAGTATTAGTTCTACACTTAATTATGATGAAGGGAGGAGGCAGGACAGAGAGAGAGAGAGAGAGAGAGAGTGAAAGACTTTCTTGTGGCGGGCGATGTTTGATGTTTCAGTAATGTGAATATGAGAATGGTCGAATGGTTAACATAAATTCAATAATAATAATATGAATTACAAAAGAATGCAAACATTAATGGAAAATCATTGAAATTAAAATTGTACATAATAAATTTACAAATATACGGTGTGATTTCTCAAAGTCAACCAACAATACATTACGACAAAGAAAAAATGTTGTTTGCACATAAATTTAAACATTTCATGTTTGGTTTTGGTACAAATTAAAAAAGGTAAATTAAAAAGTTGTTGTAAAAGAAAAAGTAAAAAAATAATTGAACTAATAATAAAAAACATTAACAAGCGTTAAAAATATTAAAGAAAAGAGAGTTGGTAGTAATTAATTAATTGATTGATTTTTTTTTGTTTTTTTTTTGCTTTCAAATATTTTACATTATTGTAACATCAACCTAAATATTAGTCTTATTGTATTTTTTTTTTAATATTCAAATTTTAGTTTATATTTTTATTTAATTATTATTATTATTATTTTTTAAGTTTTAGTTAAGATAGCATTAAAAAAGGTTTGTCTAAGTTTTGAGTAAATGTTTTTTTAATATAACAAATAAAATGGTGTGTAATAATTAAAGATAAAAAAAACGATAGTACTGTTTAAGGGTTAATTGATATTTATTCTTTGTTAAAATGTTAAAAAAAGGGATGGATCATTACTCAGTGATTGCCTCTTTGAAGTTTGAACTCCAGCGCCAGTTAAACTACGCATTACACCAACAATAAGAAACACAAGAAAAAGCAAAAATAAAAAAGAGAGGAGACCATTTTAAAAGTAAAGTTGATGCAACTTTAAAACTTGAAAAACAAAAACTTTAGTTTTAATGAAAATCAAACAAAAAATACTCAATTTGATTTAATAATTTTTCTTACTTTTTTTATTTATTTGTTAACATTTTTCCCATTGAAAATAATACATAAGACATACATATTTATAAAGTGTCTTTAAATGTTGGAACACCGATTCCATTCATTGATTTGTTTAATGATTAACTGTCTGAATGACTGACTGACTACTTGATTTAGTTAATTCTTTTTACATTTTTTGAAATTTGTATAGTTTTTGCTTTAGTTTGGTTTTGTTAAAGTTTTTGGTTTTTTCTTTTGTTTTGGGTGAATCGGTGAAGCGTTTCTTTGAAACCATATTTAACCTAAATTCACCAATTTAGCTTTTCGTTACTTTAATTGGAATTGCTGTTTAGTTTAATTTTTTTGTAAATCAAGAAGAAAAATGTATGATCAGAAATTAAAATTATAAGTTTTAATAATTCAGCCAATTGCAAAATAGGTATAATTTAAATTCAACTCAAATTACAACAAAAACAAAATTTAATTTAGTTTGGTTAAAGAACGAAAACATTAAAATAATTTTATATACACACAATTTCTAATTTAAATTGTTTTATTATTATTTTATTTTATTTTATTTTTTTTTGGACAGGGAAAGAATTTTTGTTCAATTTTTTAGTGTTCTACTTTAACTCAATTGTAAATGAAACAACATAAATCAACTCATAAAATTATTCAAATTACAACTGAATGTGAACTTCATAGTTTGTTTTAACTAATTTGTTTTTAACTATATACTTTTTTAAATTTAGTTTAAAGTATGCAAAAATCAAATTAAACTGTATGATACTATTGATTTTGTATTCTTTTATATATATTGGGTTTCGTTTGAAGCAACTAATGTGAAGTGCTTTTATAATATGGAGGAGGTTATTTAAAACAATTAAGAGTCACTTACCTTATCGGCTACGGATACTTCAGCAGATCGAGGTGGATCTTCATTTGTCTGTGGCTCTGTGGGAGGTAATCTCTGTTCTTGTACGCTGGCCAATCTTAAATTCATATAGAAAATAAAATCAAATAAATATTTTAATCTGTTTAGCATTTGATGCATATCAGCTCTATATTTCACATACTACCAGTGTTGCCAGTTTAGCATAACAAAAACTTTCGCCTGGGGTGTTTTAGTCTCCAAATCTAAAATAACTAATTTTGTGGAATTACTAAATCGATTATTATAATTATTTTTAATATATTTCATTAAACATAGAAACTATTTATAAATATTATGAAAAAAATTCTTATGAAAGCTCAAAAATTAAGAGAAATCACTTCAAAGCATTAGTTTTTCATATGAAATATAACCCAAATTTGTATGGAATATTATGACCGATTTTTCATTGGGTGGTTTTGCTGGAAGCCGTTCTATGTTTAATTTATCGGTTTATGTGTAGAAACAAAACAACGCCGTCAACGGGAAGGTTTGCCTCCCATTTATATAATATATTTTAATTGTATATTTTTATTTCTTTAAAGAATTTTCATTTTTTCTCTTTGTTTAGTTTTCTTTTATTTTTTAGTATATATTTTCATAAATAATCGCAATCTTGTTAGAAAAAAGAATAGGATATCGTCAAGAAAATAAAATAAATTTTATTCGAACGGATTGCCGTTCAACGGCAGTGAAAGTCAAATTTGTATGGATCTGCCGTTCCTGACTTTGCTTGTGTTTCTACACTATTAACCCAGGTCTACAACTAAGATTAAGACCGATATAGTATGTGAGATAACGTCGGCAGAAGAGAGTAACCATTTTGTTTATGTTATGTTAAATCTTAAATAAAGGGTACACGTTTTCTAATAAATCCTATAAGATATCATTATTTTCAATGAGTCATACTTTTTTAGCACAATTTTTTTATTTTTGGCACGTGGGACTTTTATAATACAAGGACGAAGCCAAATGAATTGGTTATGATCGGTTCATTATTTCATCTAGCCCTAAATGCCTTAAAAATTAGAATATTGTAATAAAATTCGGTGCAAAGAAGTTCTGTGCAAATATCAATATTTGTACCAAATTTTATGAAGATCGGTCCACAATTGGCCATGGCTCACATATAAACATAAATCCCATACGAATATTAGTATAAAGTTAATATTCGACAGAAATAAGTTGCCGAATTTTACAAGAATCGGTCCATAATTTACCATAGTTGCTATATAAAACTACTTCCAAGAATCGCCCTAAAGTGCATAAAATCACCTAGATGTTAGTATCAACGCATTATTCTGTATTTTTATATTTTATTTTACATTTAGTAAAATTGGCCACAGGCGTAATATAAGTCCCCTTCCCGAATTTTTATGCTCGTACACCGACTATATCTTTCTTTATCGTTTCTTTTAGTATTTTTCAAAATACACATGCACACATACAAATAAACTTTCGTATTTGTATAAACAAAAAACTAATGAGAACGATTTTTTTTAATAAAAAAAGTTAACTTTTTCTTTTTTTGAGCATTTAGCCTTTTTTGACATTTTTTAAAGCTCAATTTAGCCTCTTTTTTTCTCATCTTCTGGCAACACTGTATACTACGTACATAAATAATTCCTTAGTTCTAAAAACAGAAAAATATTAACTCATTTACCTTTTTAACGTTACCAAAGTGCCTGTAAGCTTTTTACATCTTCTTAAAGCCGATTCCAAACGATCGGGTTCTTCTTTTAGGAACTTTTCTTCTCGCACAACTTTTTCCATTTCGCTAGACAAAATACAACGTAATCCATTCGACAATGCCGGAAATTTCATTTTCAATTCTGCCACTGTTTTGCTTTAAAATATAAGCAGAAAGTTACAAAGTCAGTTCAGTTTGTAAGAGAAGTTGATAGAGTGAAAATGTAACCCACCTAGCTCTACTTAGCACCAAAGCCATATCTTCAACAGCAGTCATATTAACTCTTGTTCTGCGATTGATTACCTCTCCTCTTAGGCTTTCGACAGATGACTCCAAATCGCTTAGGTCTTTTTCTAAACGAATTACTTCCTGTTTATATAATTCTTCTTCGCGTGATATACGAGTAGCATCTTGATCCTGATGACCCCATATACTGCCGCTGCTCGCTAACAATGTTGCACGTATGCGCATAAATGTACTTTTAATATCTTCTCGGACTGCAACGGCTTGAGCTTGTGAAAGACGACGAAGCGTGCGAACTTCGGTACGCAAATCTTTGGCCTTTTTCTGCAGACCTCTAAGGTGATTGTAGACTTCGGGAGCCAAAGCTATGTCAGCTCTATAATTGTTATGGGCAGTTTGGGCCAATATCATAGGTTTGGGAGGTGGTGGTGGTTTAAGGCGATCACGTTCTAAATGACAGAGAACAAATTTATATTGAAGTTTTCTCCACTTAACAAAATTTTAGAGTATAGTGTGTTTTAAAGTGCTTGGATACCAAAAACCGTTACTTACCTTGTGAAGAGGTTCTTGGCAAAGTGGAGGATTTGATGGCTGGTTTTGTGGGTTTTGTATCAGCTTTTTTATATATTTTTTTACAAATATTTAGATACATAAAATAGAGTTTTCATTAGTTCTTCGTATAGACAATTTAGAATTAAGTTCACATTTAACAACATGCAAAAGACAAATATGGCCATAGAAAATTACTAAACAAATTTAAAAAGAAAGAAAGTTTTTTTTTTATTTGAAGATTCTGCCCTATTCAAAGAATGTTTTACAAATTTTAACAATTATAACAAATTATTTCAAAGTGAACAACTTTTTTCTAGAATAGGGCTTAAATTTATTTAAAAGTATTTCTTACACTATGACTAAGAGTCTTTTTCGGAATTATGTATATGACTATATAGCAAATTTATATTTTGTTATAGTTATTACAGCTAATTATTTTAGCAACATTTAAGGGTTAGTTCTAAAACTTTTTTTTAAATATATTCTACTAAAAACATGCAAGTTAAATAATTTATTTACCGGCATGTTGAGGACTGTGTGATTTTGGTATACCCTGTATATCGTCACTAAAGGAGACACTTTTTTCAAAAGATACCGATTTTTCTGAAAACAAATTTTTTGAAGTACAAAATATTTTGAAGCACTTTGTGATTTTCAGATGAAATGTTTGCCAATAAAAAAAGATTAAAACCAAATACTACAAATAAAAGAGAGGAAAAAATACTTACGACAGGCATTTTTGCCCAATTTAGGAGCCTTTTCTCTAACATAAAGATCTTCTCCAGAACCGTTTACTAAAAACACAAAAAATGTGTGTAAAAGTACAAATGTGTTTCTGTTTTTCTTACAGTGTACCGTGATTTTAAAGGTGAAATTAAAAACAAAAAGTTATAAAAAAAAAATAAAAAAAAAACAAAAATAATATTAGAAATAAAAAAGACACTAAAATTAAACATAAAACAATAATCGCATAATTACTAAATGACGGTGGTTGGCAAAATGTTTTGCAAAAAACAAATAAAAGCTTGGCATGAAGTGTGAATTATTGTTATTATTCCATTAAGACAGACAGTTTGTACTTGTGTTTTAAAAACGTCAAATTGTTTAACATACCATGACATTGTGTGGGTACTACCAAATAATTTGGATCCAATGTTGGCACTGGTATGGGAGCGATTTGTGGATTCTGATTGACTAAAGCCTTTTGCACTAAACCAGTTAAATTAGCCAGTTGACGCTCCATATGTTCTACACGTATACGATGTAGATCTTCCGGTCTGAAAAGAAAAAAAAAATCATAATATTAATAAATAAATAAATAAAAGTATAATGAATTAATTAAAATTATTTCTTGTCATTTGTTTGGGTTTTGTGAAATCCATAGTATTAATTTACACTAGAGTAATTTTTACAACTTTGCACGGTCTGTTTGTTCATTATTGCAAAAATATTTACACTTTTTTAGACTTCTTAATTGAAAAAGAAAGATTTTTAAATTCAGTTGACAATTGAATACAAGAGTGAAAACATTTCTATCATCTCCCAACAATAAAAGTTTCCCAAAAGAATGTCCTACTGCAGTGGTAAATAAATGTCAAAGGTTTCATTCCTAATACTCATTATTATTTTTTTAGCTTTCGATTCATCATTATTTGGAAATTGTTTAGCAGATTTAAGTGTTTCCGAACTATTGACCTTAAAGCATTCTTTGCAGCATTTAAAGGGCACAGATGAAATAGTTAAAAAACGTTATTCAAATCCGCAGGACTTACAATGTCCCGAAACATCCGAAGAAAAATTAGAAAAGCCTGCCACAATGGCATTGGTAGCAGAAGAAAGGTAAACAATTTCACTATACAGCGTATATACAAAGTTCAGTTTTGCATTAATAATTCTCCAACAGAGGCTATGCTGCTTCACAAGCCACTTACGAACCTTGGCAACCTGAAGAAAAGCCCTCAAAATTGCAAACTCTTTTTCAAATCAGTGTCACCGCTTTGGCATTTTTATCTTTTGGTGGTTATTTGTTGTGTTTAATAGTACAATCCATTAAAAGCAAAGGTATGCTGAAGTAGTTGACTTTCGAATAATTTAAATAACACAACAAGACATGTGCTTCTTTAGGTACAACATATTTTCATCCTGCTGCTACGACAATGGCCACCACCAATGGAATGAGAAAAATTAAAGTTTATAGAAGAAATCGTCGATCATCTATGCCACCCATGGAAAGTACACAAAATTATAATTATTATAACCAACGTAAAAATTATAATGCCAACAATCCCTATCAATATTATCAAATTAAAAACGGTGAATAATGATGTGAAGAAGTATAATACTTACCTAGTAGGATCATACAACTGATTGGTTCGAGGCATACGACCAGGGCCCAATTTCATTCCATACAAAGCATACTGATCTTCAGTCATGGTTACGTCTCTATAATTATTATACAAAAAATTGTCAAATAATTTCATAGGAAAAACGTAATTTTCGTCTAGACTTACGCTTGTTCTTCATCTATAATGGGTGCTATCACCGGACCTCTGGTACCATATTGACTATAATAGGGTTCTTCATAACTTCCACGTGTTGAACGTTCTGGCGAACTGGTGTAACCATCTGGAAAATTGTTTATTTAATAAGTTTATGTTTTCGTCTCCTAAATTACTATAAATTTAAGCTAATAATAATTAACAAAATCAAAAACTACAACAATTTTCAATTTATACAGTTAAAATATAGCAAAAATCTACACAATTTACTGGTTGATTCCAAAAACAAAGAAAACCAATTCGTTATTATCTTAGTTACATGTTTGTGGCATAAGTAGATGTGTTTTTGTAATTGATATTTTGATTATGATTAAATACCTGGTATACTGTATAACTGATCCGGGGGATAAGGAAACAAGGGTTCCATGCTACCCCTGGAGTTGGGCGTTCTTAAAGGTTTCAATGGCGTTCCTATATATATATATATATATATATGTATATCATGTATTTATGATTCAATCACATACACATTACAATAGTTACAATTAAGTATATTTATTTATGTTAAATATAACAAAAAAAACCTATAGGGATTAAAATTCGGGATTCTAAAAAAGAACCAAAATAAAATACTCAACTCAAAACATTACAAAGGAAAAATTAGAAGGATTTTTTAAAAGGGATATTAACCAGTCAGATTCAAACTTAAACATGCATTTTTTATACAATATTCGATTAGTTTAATTAGGTTGTTAAATTAATTACAGGATAACAGTTGGAAAGTAAATATTTATTAACGTTGTTCGAAATACATTTACATGTGTCGGCAAACTTACCCATTTGCATCTTATTGCGATCGGTATACATTCCACGTGGCAATGTTTGGGAGCCTCCCACATAATAAGGTGCTTGTTGTTTGCCAATCTGCAAGTCATGAAAACAAATTTAGTTAAATTTTTTCTATTTTTTTTTAATATTTTTGTTTCAATGGTTAAATGTACTTTGTATGAGTTACATGTACAAAAGTATGGTGCATATTTAAGTAGGCACTTAAAGTTGTAATTTGGTCTAGATGTATGTATGCAAATGTGTGTATGAATACTCAGTTGTTTCGGTAACAAATGAAAATCGATTTATTGGCATTTGACCAAGTTTCTGTTATTTTCTAGAGAAATAAATAAAAAATATCAAAGGCTTTTTAATTGACAATAATTTCACTTTTTACTACACCTCATTTATTTATTAAGACAATAACACAATACAGTACAATATAGATTATACAAGTAATAATTAAAATTAAATTCATACAGGCAAAGAAAAAATATGGTTTGGTAGCAACCATAATTGAACATTGTCATATTATGGTCGGAATTATGGTTGTTTATAAATTATATTATGTTTGGATTTAGAACCATAAAATGGTTCATATATGGGCTTATTTTATATATATAATAGTAATATGATTGATACATAATAAAAATCATGGTTGTATATGGATCTGATTTTATGTATATGACAATAATATGGTTAAGACACAATAAAAATAATAAACAATATAATGGTTGTATAAAGATATGATTACATGTATATAACAATAATATGGTTAAACTGGAACCATATTTTTATTGTATATGGACTTGGAAATTAATTGTAAAGGGAGCAATTAGATGTTAGGTTAAGTTAGGTTCAGTGAGCAGCTGTCTAATCAATAGGAGACAGCTCACTTGGGTCCCATTGTGAAACCCTGGGGGATCATGTCCATAACAGCGTTCGAATCGAATCAGCATGTATGAAAAAATTGATCCATCTGATGTCAATATCAGAGAGATCTGATAATACATGCAGAAACGGGCCGCCAAAATTAGCAGTCCTAATCTCAGTGGGAGTGGGACAGTGAGATAATTCGTTGTATTGTTTTCTTTGCGCTTTATGCATTTAAAATATTTTCAGTATCTAAAACATGTATGTAAAATATTTATATCTAATTTAATTTTAATTAAAATAATTCATTTTAAATAATTTACTTTTTAAATATACATTCAGTATATTTTCCAATATATTTTTAACACGCCGATAAGTAACAAGCTCTATGCAACAATAAGCACACTAAACTATATAAAAATCGAGAAATATAATTATTTTCAAATACAAATTATGTATGTTGTTGTCCATACAAAGCAGTCATTTTGTTGTTAAGTCAAAATACAATAATATTTTTATGTATTGAAAATAACGTGATTCCAACTTAAACATTTTGCTTAACATGTTGCGTCAACAATATAATTGTAAAATAGAGAATAAAAATATAGTTGCTATAACCAAATTGTTTTTAAAATAAAATATATTCAACAATTACGATGTTTGCGATGACAATATATTATTGCGGTGAAAATAATATTGTTGTGGCAAACATATTGTGAATTTTTTTCTGATTGTATATATAGAGTGTGTGTTATTTGATTCCAGCAAGAATGTTAGTGGACCCTTCACACCCAGTAGTTATAAATGAATTTCTTGTTTGACCAAAACATTGAACTTTTGTTTCCCCAGATTTAATAGTGTATGCAAAATTTTGTTATCTGCTGCCTAAGTTAATTTTTATATATTTATGATGCTGAATTAATGATTTCTTCAATATTCTTCATAGTATTTATCTAAATATTTAGTTTTTTCATATAAAGGAAATTATATGTTTTATGTCTAATGTTATACATTACATATTTACATCTTGTGCAAATCGCGCAGATTAATTTAGATTTCCTACTTGGTTTTATAAAGCTTAATCTGAAACTAGTATAAATTTTTAACTTATTTCTATTTGAAAGAATTAATTACACAATTTTGTTATAAGTTAGATTCGATTTATATAAAGATTGAGAAAGAGGGAACAATGACATGTAATATCCGTTAGTAAAACTGGGGTTTCCTATGACACACAATCTAGTTTAAAGTTTAATTTTAATTCAAAACTTGACAGTTCTGTGTGAAAAGCACTGAAGTGACTAGTTATTTTAACTTTAACAGAGGGATTAAAAATTATTATTATGAATTATATCAGAAAACATTCAATACTCAGTAGTACAAAGACAATTAACTGAAAAAAAGACAACTATTTATGAATGGAAAAATGAATATTTGTATGAATGACAGGGAATCGTTGTTATTGTTGTAATAAGTTACTGATAGTTGCTTATTAGTCCAACAACAATCAAAATGTTCAAACAATGCTTAACACCTTTTGTTAACAACTTTTATTTATTTATTTATTTTTTTTTTTTGCTTTTGTTTTCGGCAGTTAACAATCCACAGTGGGGCAGAATCGAAATTTTTTGGAAATAAATCTGTAACTTCTGATCGGCTGGTTGAATTTTCATGAAATTTGGTATAGGCATAGCAGAGAAGTGTGTAATGTTAAGTTTGAAAGGGGGGCACAACAAACCCCTCAGGGGCGGAGCTAAGGGGGCTCAAAGTTAGGTATCTATGACATAAAAAATTTTTAATCGCTTGCCAAATTTTTGTTTCTTGTCCGATTTCAAATATTTTTGTATATTGTTATAGGTCCTGATAAGACCTATAAAAAACATGGATTTGTAAAAATATAGTCATATATACAATATATTAATAAAATTTGCAGGAAATATGGATCTTATTAATATAAATAAAAGCGCGTTAACCAAATTTCAATCAAGGGTAGGGTTTTCCTGAATTCCAAAATAAACTAATCAAAATTCCCAAAAAAGGGGTTTTTTACATTTTTGGCTATAGAATCCACTTTTTTCCGAAGTCCCGTAGATTTTGATTTAAAACTTTTAATAGCATATTGAAGATTCCTAAAATATATTCCGCTTGTCGATTCGTGCTTTGGGATTTGAGAAAATATGGTCTAAAAATAAAAACTTTCATATAAAATGGGTCGAATTCGGGAGGGTATGTACCATGACCAATTGAGTTATTGTGCTTGGTTTTTATCTTAAAGTCATCTCTGTGAAATTACCTTTCAGAAAAGTGCAAAATTATTATATGTTGCTAAAGAAAAGTGTATTTTATATAAAAAAGAGTGTAAATACTTTTTCGGCTAAAAAAAATACAAAAAGTCGTCTTTTTTGCAATTTTCAAATTCAAAATCGTTTATATTAGGAGTCGGTAAAGGTATCGACTTCAAATTTTTTTTGTTCAATAGATAATTTTGTTCTTTAACTAGTTAAGAAAAAAACTAATAAAATTGGTCGGAAATACTAGGATATATATGAAAAAAATTGGACCAAGAACATTATGGTGCTTAAAAATTCAAACGCAAATAACACGAAAACTATAAGAGATAAATAGGACACGTAAACATGTTTTTTATAGGCCTTGTCAGGGCCTATAACAATATATAAAAATATTTGAAATCGGACTAGAAACAAAAATTTGGCAAGCGATTAAAAATTTTTTATGTCAGAGGTACCTAACTTTGAGCCTCCTTAGCTCCGTCCCTGAGGGGTTTGTTGTGCCCCGCTTCCATACTTAATATTATACACTCCTCTGCTATGCCTATACCAAAATTCATGAAAATCCAATCAGCCGATCAGAAGTTAAAGATTTATTACCAAAAAAATTCGATTCTGCTCCACTGTGGATTGTTAACTGCCGAAAACAAAAGCAAAAAAAAAAAAAAATAAATAAATAAAAGTTGTTATCGCGAATGAAAAATTATTTCCACATTTTAAACTCTTAAATTTACAACAACAAAAAATAACACTGAAACTTAATTTACGAGCTTAAATGCTTTTGTTACTCTTTAGATTGTTAAACAAATTAGACAAACGAAAAAGCTTTTTTTCATTTCTCCATTTTGTTAAAAGCTTTTATGTGGTTGTTTTTTTTTATATTAAATATTTGATTGAAAACATTCATTGATGTTGTTGCGCATGCGTGTATGCACAAGTCCGTTTTAAAGACTTTTTATGGTAGTTGACTGGGAACCATCGCGGCATCAAGACGCATAATACTTGAAAAAAAAAACTTTTATCTCAAACTTAAACAAAACCGTTAAAAAAAAATTATAAAAGTAATTACAAAGAAAAAAGTAAACTAAACCTACGGTCAAATTAAAACTTGCAAGTTTTTGTTGTTAAATAAATTGTTAAATAATTGTAGTGGTTTCGAATTTAAAAGAAAAACCGGATTAAGCCATAATGAAATCAATGTGGTTTTTGCTATTTCTTAGTAGTTACATTGCCGTTAGCCATGGTTGGAAACCTATAGTGGGCCAAGCACCAGCCAATGCTGCTGCTATAACAGGCTCTAAGGCAACATCGGCTACATTTACAAGTTCATTTAGTTTACAACAATCACATCCCGAATATGGTAGTAAAACATCTTATGTGTCAGACAGTGGCGGTAAAGAAGTACAACAGACAATAGGTAAAGAATTGTTGGCGGTAAAAAGTAATTACAAACCATCCGTTGTGGTAGCAGCAGTGCCAAGTACGATTAATTTTGGTGATGCTAGATTCGGCTACAAGCTATCAGATTTTCAAGAGGTAGGATCTCGAAAATATTTCCAAACCTCACCATGGTTCTCTAACTTATTATTTTGTGTTTAAAGGATCAATGTGCAGTAAAAAAGTATGCCTTTAACCAAGATGGTGTTGTACATTACGACAACAAACTACCGGAACTAACACAATTTACAATTTGCTTTTGGATGCGTTTTACCAACCACAGTGGAGATCATGTCATTTTAACTTATTCGTGTAAGTGTAATTAAATATCCCATTTATCAGTGCAATTATTAAAAAGAAATTAATCAGTGTTTCCCAAATAGTTATGAGAAAAATATTTAGAATTGAAACAAAAATGAGTCAGTATGAAAACAGTTCTACTTGTCACTTATTTAAATTTAGGTCAAATTAATATTTACATATGTTACTAATGATATGCAAATATCTGCTTAAAACTACTTTGTGTTATATATTGAAAAAAAAAGACAATAGCAATAATGCAAACAAATTTTATTTTAGTTTTTAATGTAACATATTGAGACGAGATCTTTTTTCATGTTTGGCAAACTCTGTCTATTACAATGTTCAATAGAAATGTCTATTACAATGGGTTGTTTAAAGAGTCAAGATTAATGTTTTGAAACCATTTTTACGAATAATGTTGATTACATCAAGTTGAAAGTGTTTTTGAGCCATCTTTTTGTTGCGCAAGAGTAATCTTTGACAATAAAGAGTTTTGTTGCAGAAGCTAAAAAAAAAATAATAATATATAGAAAAAAGTGAAAGGAAGCAAACTTCCTGCTGATCATAAACACTCAAGACACAATAACCTCATCTTATAGTTTATTGTGATGCTGCTGTTAGAAAAAAAAGATTGGACAAGTTTGGCATAAAGAGGCGGTCTGCACATGAACTCGTAGTAGATTTTTTTACAAATGTCCACATTCAATTCATACTTAGTATTAAAAAAATAATATATGTAAGTGTGTGAGTGCAAAATGAATAAACAAGAGATGCCAAAATTCAGAAACACACTAAACGTAATGGTCAATTCCAAGTTAACTTAATAATACGTTATTTTATGCTGTTGTCTACTATTTACATAGATTTACATAGATTTATTATATAAGTGAAAACTTAGTTTCGATTTTGTTCAAGTCTGTCCAGTCATTCCAGCTAGCTAGCGGTTTTTGTGGTACAAAATAAAACATAAATAAATAATAAATTATTTAACAACGGCTTAGCGTCTTTGTAATTTTATCAAGTCATAAAGAAAATCTACAGTAACTGACACGATTTATTTTTATCTCTGATATGTAATGAAGCGAAAATGAATCAAGTGAACAAGAGTAAAAAAAGCGAATTCAAAACTCAATTAGTAGGTTAATAAAACAAACCTCCTCGCAAAACATAGCCTGACAACGACGCAAGTGCAAATACAGACACACGATACATATCTGGGCCAATTTGAAATTAAATTAAGCAATTAATCACAAAGCTATTGGAACAATGCGAATACAATTTCTCTTCGTAAATTTCAAACTTAAAATTATAAGATGTCAACTAATCTGGGAATGTATTCATTTTGAAGATATTTTTTTTATACATACACACATATGTTTGTTTATGTATGCATTTTAAAATGTTTATTAATAATGTTATGTTAAGGTTGGTTACACAATTATACTTTAATTAAAAGCTATAGCTGATTTAATATTGTATCCAATTCGCTTATACAAGTTAATTAAAATTTATGACATTTACAATAAATAAATAAATATATATATAAATATATATATATATATATATATATATATATATATATATATATTTGTTTATTTTTTTATCAAGATTCCTGCCAAAAGTTTTTGCTAAACTGGGATTTTAATCCAAATATCAAGTATAAGAAAAATTTTAAGACAAAATTTTTGCAATGTCTGATAAGAAAGGTTGAGTTAAAATGATCAGAGTTGCTGCAAAAGGGGGATTGAAAAAGTGCATGCAAACAAAAAAAAATAAAGATTAAGTTGTTTAATGATGCTATAAAATTCTACAAAGAAGTTTAGACGAGGGAATAATTAATACATAATAAAATTGATAAAGAATTGAAAACATTAAAAAATAAAAACCTTCAATAAAAATTTTTTTAATGCTTAAATAAAGTATATTACTTTTTTCTTTGGTGATAAATAATATAAAATTGATTATTGTTTGTTTTGATTAGCTGAGGACGAACATAGAGATTTTCAATTTTGGGTTGCAAATGCAAAAAATTCCAGTTTTATATCGATGGCTATAAAAGGTCAACAAATGTATAGGTATGTATTGAATCTAATAAATATTGCAACGTCATCATATTTAGGTGTAACATTTATACTGTGTATACACACTTGTATGAACATTCGTTCAGATTTACAAGTACATACCTACATGCAATTTCAATTTAAAATTATTTTTTAACACCAACATTATACATACATACATACACACATACATACATTCATACATACATGCATACATACATACATACATCAATCTAAAACTATTTATTTTTAACAACAATCATCAATCGATAGATCAATAACTCATTTCTAACCAAATATTTTTAAAATCATTATTATTATAAATTTTTTTTAATTTAATTTTTTTTCGTGACCGTTGTTATTTTTTTTTTGTGCCAATTTTTGTGTAAATTTTGAATAGACTAAATTATCCATTGAGGGTTCGTCAATGGCATCATACTTGTACCTCGTGGAATGGCAAAACAGGTGAATGGCAAGTTTGGTTAAAGGCAGAACGTATTGGACGAGGTTTCCATAATGCCGTAAGTTTATGTTTTTTTTTTTTTTTCATTTAATGTCTAGCTTAACACAAAGTAATAAAGTAAATTATTTTGCCTGCAAACATGAATGAATTCTTATTAAATGGATACGAAAATAATTCCTTTCACTATTTACCAAAAAATAATTTATTTTGCAAAACACTTCCATGAATTATGTGATAAATCACAAATAATATATAAAAAAAAAAAAAAATGCAAAATAATCTTATTTTTGAACAGCGTCTATAAAGTAAAGCAAAAAAATCATTTTCAAACAAAGAAAAGTAATCGCAAATTAAGCTTAACGATTACACGATCATACAAAAATGAATTATTATGATATTTCCATAACCCAGCAAAAACTTCCATTACAACATTACTTTAGCAACTTAATTTATTATTTTAACATGTTGATGTCATTAGAGGCAACTAACTAGTTACCATAAATACATCCAAATATTACTCCAACATAACTGCATGTTTATCTGCCCAATAGTTAAATAACTAGAGAAAAGTTAACTGTTGACATAAAACAACTTCTAGGTAATATAGATGGGATGTCGATGTTGCCGTTGCGTTGAAAATAATGTCGTTCGGTAACTATATGTGGTTACCAAGTTTTTGCTATGAATACTTGCTATGTATTTCGAAATATTTTTAAATAATACCAGCAGTGGAAACAAATATAAAATTTTCTAACACAAGCAGACAATAAGCCCGTCTTCGCAAATATAATATAAATTTCAAAAATTCATATTAATTCATGTTTTTGTTTCATGGCTCAAGTTTGATTATCTAAAGACACAAATTAAATATTTAACATATTCAATACCCAACTTACACTTACACTTGAAATCTCGTTTGAATGAAATTTGGAAAAAAACAAAATCTACCCCGTTTACATTCACACTTTCGACACTTTTGTAGATTTTGTTTGATAACTGCTTTGAAAAAAATTTTACACAACCTCTAAACAATCGTATATGTTTCATAAATTCGTTTTTATTTTAATTTTTTATTAATTTATGTTCAATTTGATAACAAATTTTATTTCTTCGTTGTTTTATTTTTATTTAAAAAATATCTATTTACGTTCAAATATCATTTCTATTTAGTACATTGTTGTATTTCACTAACACACTGAATGAAAAACAGTAATGGATAACGATATTTTTCAAAATGTAGTTAAGTTTTATAAGATTTTGGTAAAATCTCATTAGAAACAAGATTTTGGTTTGTATGGAAAATCTTTTTAATTTAAACTAGATTTTGTTCAAATGTAAATGGGGTATAAATAAATTTTAAATAACTTCTTATGATATTATCGAGATGCAATTGCATTATGATTACTTTCTGCTACTCTCTAGCTGGTGGGCCATAAAATTCCTGCCGGTGGCAAACTATATTCCGGTGGCACTTCAGTAACCGGAAAAATTTGTGATGGACTGCATTTTGAGGTCACTTTAGTACAAATTTATCGAGTGGCATTAAGTGCCGGTAAGGCTCATCGTGATCATAAGCATCATCACGCGCATCATTTTGATCATGAAGGTCAGGAAATACAACTTACTACTAAAACACCACCACCAGTAAGTTAATGAATAAATCATACAACTGAATTACTAACTAAATTTCCATTCACTTACATTTTAAGATAAATCGACCTCAACCCATGCATTCTTTATTGGCTAATGGACAAATACCGACACGTGTTCGTATAAATCTAGCACAACCGGCCTTAGCTGATGCTATTGCAGCTGTACCAGCCAACCAAGCCGCTCAACAGGATTTAACCATACATACGAACTTTGTTAATGGGCAAATTAATGTCGGTTCTCGTTTGGTGGCCCAACAACTTGTAGGACTAAATCATAAATTGGCCACTGGGCCACAAACAACACAAACAGTTAATAGACAGGCAGTTTATGATCCCACAAATCCTTCAAAGGTGCAGTTTGTCGATGAAACCGAAATACGGATACTCTTTAAACGTCAAGCCGACAATTCGAAAACAAAGTCGACCACCATAGCTAAAGATGAAGATAAGACTCTAAAGAAACGTGGTTTAGTTTTCTTAGATGACGGTAGTATAGTGAATGATCCTTCTTTGGTCGAAGGTAATGTTGGTGATTTTAAATTCGATGGATTGGCTGAATTTGGCGGACAGCAGTTTAAGGATGATTTAAGTGGCAAAACAAATATTGAAGATGAAATAATGGAACATGATTGTGAACCAGCAGAGGAAGAAGTTAAGGCCGTAATGGCCTTATGCGATGCTTGCGTAGGAGAACCATTTCAAGGTGCCATAGTATTTGCTTGGAAAGATGCCCATGAAAAACTGGATAATGTTTTGAAGGGTTATAGTGTGGGAGGTTGTGGTCAATTCTAGACACATTTTAGTTTAAACATTATTTTTATTTAGTACAAGTAGTTAATGATGAAATCTTTTACTTTGTAGTTGTATTATAAAAACAAGCAAGCAGTTTTATTGTGTTTTTGTTTTAGCCACTAGTCAGGGAACGCACAGAATTTTAGTTTAAATAAAAACCGTATGTTGGCCTTGTTTAAACTAAATGACTCAGAAGGTTTTTATTTGTACATTTTTATCCATGTAATATACTTCTAAGTATATGTACCTTAATTCATAAATAATTATTTAATAAATTTTTAAGCACAAAACAAAACCAATGTTTGTCTTAGATAAGAACAGCTCTAGCTCACCTTGGATTTATGAATATGTTGATTTTTATAATCTGAATCGAATTCCGGTTCACTGAAGTAACTCTGCAAGTAAAGAAAAATAAATTAATTAAAGTATTAAAATCATTCTTTGCTTATTTTTTTTTTTTAACAAAATACCTGATCTTGATCCCAGTGTGGAGGAGTGGTTTGTGGCAATGGTTGTGGTATACCGGGACCTCCTGGTAGTATCTGAGGTGGTGCTGCTACTTCAGTAGATTCGAAAAGTCGCAAAACAGAACGATCTCTTATCTCCCGTAAGTGAGAGCGTACATCTTCCAGTTCGTAGAACATGTCTTTGCTGGCATCATGTATGTAGATTTTGACATTGGGTCCCTCTAGGTAAGCCATGGTTAACTGGCGAGGAAACGAACGTACAAATAGAGCTCGTACAGTGTCAATCGAAGTTATTTCATTTGGCAATAGAGCTCTCTTTGTCTCCGAACGATATTGCAAGAAAACCAAACCTGTGCGTAAAAATAAAAAGGAAAAGAACAAATTTCAACTTATTCATCTTTGTTGAAATTCGGTAGAGGGATAGTGTGTGTGACACCATACCTAGAGGTCTTTCTAAGGTTTTCGAGGGTGTACGCACAACGGGTAACGAAGAACGTTGCTTACCGCCACGTCTAAAACCCGTACTGGCAGTCTCCACCTCAGACATAATGCCCGGATCTTCATCAAATAGAGGTCCTTGATTAATGGGCACATAACCACGATTTGGTTGCATCTGCAATAAACAAACGAACAATTAATTTTTTAAACAAAAATGTATGATTGAAATATATATACGTATATAAGATAAATACGAACCTTTTTATTTTTTTGAGCACGAGTACCCATCTGAAAGAAAATATGTCTTTAACATTCATAGATTTTAGAATTTAACTAGTTCAAAATCATTTGTATCAAGTTCCTTTTCGATTTTTTGCTTTGTTACATTTCATATTAGCTATTTTAAATTTAAATTAAATAAAAGCTAACCAAGCCCAAGGGAATTTGACAAAACTTTGTATCAGTAAATATATTTACATACATACATACATACATACATACATACATACATACATACATATGTATTGTACGTAATACTTATGTAGTAGAATCTTTAAAAGTATGTCGAGTAGGTTGTAAACATTTTGTGTAAAATGTAAAAATGTATATGTAAATACATACTTCCAAATCCAATGCTTTTTGTGACTGCTGCTGCAAATTCTGTTGATTGGTGTAGGCGAGCATATCACCACCTAATGTATGTCTACGCGGATCCTCTCTTCGCATACCACGTCTTCGTTCTTCGCCTGAGGACATAGAATAATAAAAACATTACAAATGAAAATTGTAGAAAGAAAGCGTTATAATTTCCTCCACCTTCATCATAATTTCAAAGGATGAAGTGGGGAAATAAAACAAAACAAACTATACAATATTTAAACACTTTGCAAATTTTTGTTTTTCTATAGAAATATTAATATTTACCTTGTTCATTGCTCTGCATATGACCAGATTTCATATCATTTTGCCAGTTTTCATCTAAATTTGAAGAGGAAGTAGAAGAGAATAGTGACAAGTAAGCAACCACCACAAAATAAACATTTGACGGAAGGAAGTTTAATGAACATTTCAATTCAATTGCGCTTACGTTAAAAACAAAGCACAACACAAGTACTGAAAATGTATAATGTGCGAAGGAGCATATTTATATTTACTTACCACCTTCGCGTCCTTTGCGTTTCTTTTTGGAACTACTGCTACTAGAGCCACTACCGCCACTACTGGTATTTGTAGGGTTCGGTGAACTTTTATCTTTACTTTTCCAACGTATTAACATTTTAACGATGAAGAGACGACCAGACTAAAGTCTAACACAGGAAAATTTTTAATTTTTATATATTACTTGGTACTATGTGCTATGATGTATGTACGATGTATGGGAATTCGAGGGGAAAGTTGGTTCGAACTCTTTATTCCTCTTCTTCCTTTAATTCACTCTATATTTTTGTAAGGACTAAGGACAAAAAATATTGTTTTTGCTGCTGTTGTTGTTGGTTTCGTGTGTTCAAAAGTAAAATAAATATTTGATGTGCAGCACATACTTAAACATGATGGCTGTGCTCATGCATGGACTGAAAGATGAAAAGAAAAAAAAAAACGAAATACAAGTTGGGATAAAAAGTCATGAATATTTGATAAATTCTTCTTAAGCTTAAATTTCCGTAAAAAGTACATAATATTGTTCAGTTCAGTTCAGTTCAGTTCAGTTCAATTTTTTCTTTTGCTGGAGCAGGGTTCTTAATTGAAACACCTCCTGTTTAGAGCGCATGTGCTTGTAACACATATGAAATTTTAAAACATTTCAAACGAGCTTAAACAAAGCGAGGAGCCAAGGGAGGAATTTTGGTCTTGTTTGTTTATGTTTTAAAATTCAACAAAAATTTGCCGGTAGGAATAAAAATATCACGTGCAATTTGCAAAACAAAATAGAGATAAATGAGTAACAAAAAAACATCTCCAAGAGAGTTTCACATCAGCAGGACATCTCTTTTTGCACAAGAGAGAGAAGCATTGTGTTGAGTTTCTTAAAAGTTGAGTAAGGTTCTTATCAGACAGTGCTTCTGAAACTATGCAGATGAAGGTATTCGCTGTCAAACTTTTTTAGCAAATTCCGAGGATTTTTCATAGTAGATCTTAGGCGTTTTAAGGTTTCGAAGTAACTGTGTTACTTTTTAATGCTAAAGTTGAAGTCAATTTTATATATTTCTTTTCCCAGCACCACTTGTGGTTGTAACAAAGAAATTCCTTTGGAAAAGATTTATATTTTTTCATCTACTTTACAACTAACATATATGTATGTAGGTATTTTTGTAAGGCTCTAAAGGCTGTAATTTTTTATTTTTTATTTTTTTTTTTGTATAATTAACAATTTACATAGATTTAAATATTTTTTTCACGTGAATTAAATTTTAGTTGTGCATATTTTGTTTAATAATTCTTAATAATACTTTGTTTATTATTTCTCGAATAAATTAATGTGTGTATATATGCATATTTAATTTTTTCAGTAGAGTTACACACCTTTTTTAACAGGAATTTATTTATTTTCTTGAACTTTTTCTTTGTATTAAATATTTTTTTTTTTAATTTTCATTAAGTTTTTTCGGCTGATTTTGTTTAAAAAATTGATTATTTTGTATATATCAAGTATGAAAAGAAATTTTTACACAAAAGAATTTTGTTTGAGCTGTCTATGACCGCTTGGCAAAACCGTTCGATACTTTTTAAATGCCTTTGAATTTCGTGTATATCATAAAAGAGTTTCCGCCCTAAATGTTGTGTGGAACGCTTAAAGCGCGTGCGTTTTCTCAGAAAACAAAACAAATTTACGGTAATCCACCTTAAAGGTGGATTAAAATACTTACTTACTTACTTACATCTTCTTACTTTTACTTTTTCACACAAACAACAACACTAACTAAGTTTACTAATTTATTAATAACTTAATAACATACATTCACATTCGATTAAAATGTTTAAAGCAGGTATGAAGCGCATGAATTTCTATGAAATGCATGTAAAATCGCCTTGTTTGCCAAAATTTGAAGGGAAAAAAGTTTGAAATGCTGTGTTTAAAAATAACTAAGGAAAATAGTTAATGCTGCCATCTAGATGTTGTAATTAAACATTTATAACTATTTAGCAAATACACAAACCCATTTTAAGGTGTGAAATTGCTTCAACATCGTTAAATGATGACAAGTAAACATGGCGATTTTACATACATTTCATAAAAATGCTTGCCAAATCGACAGCCCTAGGTCATCAAATACTGTCAAATGCGCCTTAAATGTACTAAATGCTAATTTGAGAAATTTTGCCGTCAGCAGCACTTTGTGAAGCATTCAGTTCTGTCGCAGCGCAAAAAGAGAACACCACTCTTTGTGGTGAAACTGAAATCCATATTTAGTATATTCACCTTTAAGGTGAAATGTGTGTAAAGGGAAGTTGTTGTTTATAATTTGTAACATAATTGCAAGTTGTTCGATGGTCGAGCTATCTAAACAGTTGGGTAGGTTTTTTCGATTTCGTGTTGTGATTTATCTTCCCGGGTTCGATACTCGCTGCTTGCGCTTTACACTTTTCTGTTATTATTTGAATGGTAAGATTCTACATATTACTCTGTATCCCCTTGTTCGTTAAGCCACACGTCATTTGCTAAACTCATGCACCTAGTACGTGCCAGGAACCAAGGGAGATAAATTTGTAAGTCTCTATGGATAGGAAGCTAAGCAAGACGGTTGCATTCATTGCTAGTCGCTTGGTGCCAATATATATGAGATACAACTTTTTTCTTACTAAAAAATCATATTTTCTTCATAGCAATTCTTTTACTACTGTTTTTTGGAAACATTAAAATATAAATTTTACTATTTACTTTGTGACAATTCGGCTTCTTTATGATCTTAATTAACAATTTACCCCAATTTAAATGGCAGAGATCAATCAACTCACATTTAAGACCCGAAAAATGCTTATGAAATTATATTTGTTTCTTTTTTTTTTTTGCTTTAAATATACATATATGAATTTAAAAAAAAAAAAAAAACACATACAATCAAATGTCGTCTATTCTGCCAACGTCAACTAGCGTAATTTTTCATAAAATCTATGGACCATTTCAAATCTGCCAAAGATGAAGAAAAGCCGCCCAAGCAGCGAAATGAAAAGAGAAAAAAGTTTTTTGTCTAAGAATCATAAAACCCAACAAACCAAGAAACGATACAGTATAATTAATGATATCATAATTTTAAAATTATATGATAAAATCTATAAATTCTTTTTTCCTTAGGGCCTGTGTGAATATGCTCGTTTGTAAATTTTTAATAGTTATGAGGTGAATAAAATTCTACTGGCTCATGGGGCTAGCAGAAATTTCGAAAAATGAGCACGAATTTTTAATTTTTAAAATTTATAGACAAATTTCAATAGAACAAAATTTTTAGAAGAATAACATTTATTTTAAAATAATTTAGCATTTTAAACACATTAGAACATTTAAAATTCTTCATATTTAATATTCACACATTTCTTTTTTAATTTTTTAATAATAATATTTAAATTATAAAATAATTAGAATATTATATATGTACATATTCTGGCATATATTGCTAATTTATCGCGATTCTTAAATTCAACGATTTCATTACTAATATCGTTATTTTCAAAAATTATCATATCATTTTCGTGTATAGCTTTCAGAAAGCAACCTATGTATATCATTTTAGAATTATAAATGATATCATTTTCGGGCATCTTTATCACCGAAATGATATCGTTTTACGTGATATCATTACGATATCATTTTGTTGCTGGGAATCTACATAAAACAAAACGAAAATAAAATACACACAATTTATTAAAAGCCTAAATATCTTTGTGTGCAAATTTTCAAATACATCTGATTTATGGGGCCACCTTGTGGCATTTAAATATTAATTTATTTTTTGTTATTTTTCTTAACAGAAGAAGTAGGTGTAAGAAATGTTTATTTAGCTGGGTTAATATATTAAAATAGAAATTTAAGTTATGAATTCATTGCAGATCTGAAAAAGGTTTGTTATAAACATTGATTTGTATGGAGACAAAAATGTTGCAAATGTACCCAACCTAAAATTAAATATTGATATTTTTTAAACTAATCCCCAAAAAATATTTCGGTTTAATTATTTCGTTCACGTGAGCCATTTTTAAATTACCTCCAAAAATATTGTTTTTGATCAACAGTGTGCACAGTTTTTAATTTTTAGTCAAAATAATTACAACATATGAATGACATTTAATATATAATGAGTAAAAAGCATTTAAAAGTTCGTTTTCATTATCGCGAAATTAAAATTTTAGTAAAATTTTCTATAATTTTATTTTAAATACTATTTTATTAAATTTTGAATATTTTGGACTTTTTCCATCGTAATTTATATTTTAGGGCATCATTGGAAAGGTGTCATTCAATACTACTGATATATGTATTTATTTAACCCTTTAGTTGCACAAGTAATATTTTGGGATTTCCGGTCAATAATTGGTTAAGTTAATTTTTATGTCAAATAAGCAGACATACTATAAATTCGTGTAAAATAGTGACTAAATTTTTAATTCAATTATTATCGCTGCTTTAAAGGAACTTATTATATTTTTTATAAATTCATCTATATTTAAGTAGAATAAATACTTCCATATTACTTACTTGCGAAAATTGCTAATTTAATCTTTTAGGAATAAAATGCATAAAATTGAGTCTCTTGTTGTTAAAGGGTTAATTACGTGTAAACTTCAAAAGTATTAGAATATACCAGCGATAGGCACAAAGAGAGGACGAAAAATTTGAATGTATTAGTGTATTTGGTTTGTTTAGCTTTTTGTTACGAATGTGTTTGATATCAAGCATAAAAAAATAATATTTTTTTTTTTACACTTAACAACACTTACACAAAACTAAATAATTTTTTGTTTTTTATTCGCTCTCAATTGTTTAGCTTCGTTAACTCGGCTCCGGAGTGCAATGGGAGCCGGTGTTTGGAATAGATCATTCCAATGATACGTTAAAACTCAATATATGTTGAAAAATGTCCGAAATACATAAAATTAATATTCCGCGACTGAAAAGAGACAACAATTATTTAGATGAATATTCTACGCCTTAGTATGCTTCTATTAAAGTTTGAAGTTAATTTTCTTTTAACGAAAATTTTAATAATTATATTGAAAGAAATAAATAATTTTAGAGGTGTTTTGAAAATGGTCAAGCTCACGTAAATTTAAATATTCAGATGTAATCATATCAGGGAATCATATAAGAACAGACCAGTCTTCACTTCTAGAGGGGCATATTAGCAACTTTTTTTTCTCAGTCTTTAATAAACATGTGTGTGTGTTTTTTTTAATAGGAACAGTACATGCATTCAAGTTTCTGTTAAAGACATTAGTAGGATTTAAATTTTTCCATTTTTTATGTATGTATGTATGTATGTATGTATGTATGTGTATTTAAATATTTGGAGACTCGCATATTGTAATAATGTTCTAAAATTTTACAATGGTTTAAAAATATTTAATCATCAGAGATGATTTTATACAAAAACAAATAAAAAAAATTTTGTTTATTTACTTGAGTCTGCCATCACAATGTCTGAAATGTACCTTTCCCACAAACTGGCTATTATTTTAGTTTTCTCATTTATTTTTGACTGATTTAAATTCAAAATAACACACTAAATTAAGACGGGTTGCTCACAGCAGTCGCATTGTTTTCATGCTATTATTATAGGACATATGATTTTACTACACTATGTGAATTCCCTAATTGTTATTTCTGTTAGCTTTTAGAAATTGTGCGTAAAAATTTATTATAACAAAGTGTTTAAAAATTTACCACCACAAATATTGCCGCTGACATTGCTGTTGAGTTTGTTTGGACAAAAAATTTCGACAAGAAAAGTTGGAGTGGAATAAATGGAAATATTTCAGTAGTTCAATGTGTTTTTAGGCCAATAAATCATATTTATTTTTGATTTTAGGCCCATATATGTAGATATTTATCTATAAATCTAAATAAATACATCCATATTAACATTTACTATAAGTACATAAGTGGATCTAAGTATGTACATAAGTTAGTATTTTTAGTAGTTTAAAGACTTAAATTGGATATTAGCCAGTTTGTATTTTTTGTTACCCACATCCATTTATCTTTATATACTTATATTTAATACAATAATTTTTAAAAATTCAATACTATTTAGTTGTATTTTGTTTATTTTATTTTTTAGAAAATTTATTTTATTTAAATCTTTAAGCCTGACAAATTTTTACATTTTTATTGGTGTGAAGTGAAAACATTAATCAATTGTTATTTATGTATAAAACAATAATGGGATTAAAAAAAGCACTAAGTAATCATTTTAGTATTTATTTTCTAAAAAAAATATTAATAAATTAACTCATATGTTTGTATCAATAAACATATATGTATGTATTTGTTTGTATGCATATATGAATGGTTGAATAAATTTCCTAAATTTTTAGTAGATATTAATGAACGTTATTTATTAAGTTAATTGGTTTTTATACACATTTTGTTAGACATTGATTAGCATTTGAAAATCTAAACTGTAAAAGTGTTCATTTTGACTAAAATGAATTTTGAGTTCTTACAAAATCGTTCTACATAAAGATTTCTTTTTCATTTGTTTCCAATATGAAGACTAAATGAAGATTAGTTAAAATATTTTTCAAATTGGTTTTAGATAAAATAAGTTTTGTTTAAAATACATAACAAATTATAAAAACAAAACATGTAAATCCAAAGTGCTTAAAAACTTACAATTACTAACACGAACTCGAAGGGATCGACAATTTTAGTTAATTATAAACGTAGTTCTTTATATCCGTTAAATACCAAAAAAATGTTATTTGTTAAGAAATATATGTATTTTATTACGATACTGATATTTCTAACTAAAGCACTTTACTTTCTTTTATTTATAATTTATGATTTTAAAATATTTATGATCTTAATATATCAGAAACAATATATATATATATATATATATATATATATATATTTTTTTTTTTTATATTTATCAGTCATTTGACAAGTGGCAAACTGTAATCCTTTATATTTTTTATACTAACTCCATGTTTTATTTTATTATCGATTATTGGGATGTTTTGAGATTTTTGTCCTTGAGGAATAACAATTTTCTAATACTAAATTTAATTTTTAATCCTATTATAATTTTACTTTTGTTTTTATTTATTTTCGACAATGCGTATGTGTTATGTTAAAAAGGTCAACAATTATATATAAATATAATATATAGGAACTTCATCTTTTATTGGTAAAATAAATTAAATATGTGGCCAATGAAAATTATTTCTGTTACTTTTTATATTTTTGAAAAATTTTTATCATCTGAAACAAATAAATGTGTTCGTTATATAAAAATTTCGTTATAACCGTGTTCGTTATAAACATAGTTATTTGTATGGAAAATTTAGTTAAAATCAACCATGTTCGACTGTATTTCTATGCAATTACAGACAACACTCTTCTATTTAGATTTTTTTTTTTTTTTTAATATTTCAATCAATAACCGCACATTGTGCTTATTTTATCAACAATAACTTATTATACGCATTACTATTACCTACAATGGATTTATAGCATCCATTCCTTCAAATATTAAAGCAATCCAATTTCATAGACATCTCAGTGAGTCAGATCCATTGATATAATATCGTCTATCGCTTTGGTTAAGGTTCCTAATACATGATGTTTTTTATTTATATTTTTAAGCTTTTCAAAAATTATTTATTTTTTTTTTCCTTTAGTTACATCTTTCCATTTTTAAGTTCCATTTTTCAGA
The DNA here is from genome assembly GCA_932274085.1 of Protocalliphora azurea. NCBI lineage: Eukaryota > Metazoa > Arthropoda > Insecta > Diptera > Calliphoridae > Protocalliphora > Protocalliphora azurea. The sequence continues at coordinate 400,797 of OW026523.1, forward strand.
AAATATTTAGTATTTTAAAAATTTGTGCATGTCATTAAATCGCGCGATTGTATTTTGTTTATTTTTATACAAAATTTGTTGAAAAATTACACATTTGTTATACATGTAGGAAATGAGGGGAAAGGTAGGAGGAGATCACCTAGATTGACAAGTTAGGGATTGACTTTTAGTAGGTTGGGTTTAGGACGAAAGGAACATGACGGAATAGGGACAGTGATATAAAAGACCGACGTTACGGACAAAAGGGGAGAGTGTTTTGAGTTATTGTGGCGAACGTTTAACAACTAATAAAATTATTTTCTTATCTTGCTAATGTTATTTTTAAGTATTAAAAATGTGTAAATATTGTAAAATAGATAATTAGTGTATGAATAAATATTATAATGAATTTAGAGTGAACTGTGTTTTAAATTGGAGAGAAAAGCAGAAGTATCTAAAGTGTTCAACAAAACGCTTTTCAAATTCTACAATTGGGGGCTCAACCGGGATGATCTCACTGAGCCAGTGAAATAAAAAGTATTCATTAAAATACTTTGATTACTACAATATTCGGCAAAATATTGTATACTAACACAGTGAGTCAAAGTGAGATGGAGAGAGAGTTGCAGCTGATAAAGTGAAAAATAACTGTCGATGACAACACAGAAGAGGGGAAGCCAACAACAACATCACGGTGAACAATATGCTGTACAACAACAACTTAAGAAGTGATTTGCAATAGATGTGAGTGTTGTGACCAAAAAATTTTCCTGCATAGATGGCGCATAGAGTTTAATGAGCTGTTTGGGTGCTATATGCTTATTAATAGAGGGCGCTGCTGAGCTGAACGTGTGAAGAAGGTGTATTTTGTGTATGCGACCTATGAACGCTGAGCATAGGAGAAAGAGTTGCAGAATATACGCTTATGGTGTGTTGAGTGAAGGGGTGAGAAAGCAGAGAGTACGTTTTGCTACAACGAAGCGTGAGTGTATCTGAAGTACCGCCCAGAGGAGAAATTTTGTGTTGTGATATATTATCGTGTTTTAATTTCATATCGTTCGCAGGGAAATTGTTTGTGTAGAATTGAAGTGCACGTGCAGATTGTGTACGCACTTGTTAATTTTTTTTTGTGTGTGTTTTTTTTTTGGAAGACCGTTAGGTCAATTTTTGTGCATTGTGCTCAGCATATAGTTGTTTGTGTTTGTTGTTGAAGATTTTTTTTTTGGTGGAATTTGCAGCTGCAAGTATTTGATTGTGTTGTCTGTGGTCCGTTATGTCAGTTTTGTTTTTTTTTTGGTAAAAGGGTCGAGAATTGCGTAGTTTGTTTTATTAATTGTGTGTAATTGTTGTTGTCTGTTTTTGGGATTTTGTGTGCATATTGTTTTGATATTTTAATTTTGTCCGTTTTTTGTTTTTATATTTTGTGGCTTGTGCGCACGTGCGACATCTGTCCGTTAGTTTTTTTTTTTTTTTTTGTTTTGATACAAAAGGGTTTACTTGCATATTTAATTGCGTATCAGGATCACTTGTTTGTGTTATTGCTGTGTGCATTTTTTTTTTATTTGGGTTTTATTTTTAGTTTTGGGATTTTGCGACGTGCAATATTGTATGGATACATATTGTTACGTGTACATTTTTATATATTTTTATTTTTATTTTTGAATTTATTTTTTTTAAGGCTTTAATTTCTTTTGTTTACTTTTATTTTTTTTATAAACCTTTTTTTTTTATTTTTTTTCTTTTGAGATGGAACTTAGTGACATTTTGACATTGACGATAGAGGGGCTGAGGGAAAAGCTGGGTGAATTAGGACTTTCGACGGACGGTAGTAAATCTGGTTTGCAGGAACGATTGATTAGACACTTCCAAACCCCTAGTACTGCGGATGATGATAATTCTGAGTACGGAGAAGCGGCTTCAGGTGGTCAGCGCGCAGAGGTGTATCATCATGGGCCGTCAACCTTTACCTTGAGGGATATTGAGGAAACTTTGTCGAAATTCTCAGGAGAAGGCCAGCCGGAGGTTAACCAGTGGCTCCGTGACTTTGAAGATTGTGCCCATACAGTGAGGTGGAACGAACTGCAGAAATATATTTACGCCAGGCAGTTACTAACAGGTGCTGCGAAGATGTTTGTTCGAAGCCAAACTTCTGTTCGTGATTGGCCATCTCTGAAAACTTCATTGTGCAACGAGTTTGGGGTGCAGTTGTCCTCGATAGAAGTACATAGATTGTTGAAAGGCCGTAGAAAGAAATCAACAGAGAGCTTCCGCGAATACCTCTATGCTCTGATGGAGATTGGTGCACCAATTAGCTTGGATCAGGAGAGCACTATAGAATATTTCATCGAGGGTATCCCGGACTCAAAGGTCAATAAATCGATTTTATATCAAGCTATAGATATAAACGATTTAAAGGCCAAAATAAAGGTATACGAAAAGATAAATGGGTCAGTGCATCAATCAGCTTCGAAAGGTTTCCGTCCAAAGCAGGAGCAGACCAATATATTAAATCAACCTCAAGGTGAGAAACGGTGTTTCAAATGTGGTGACAAAGGACATTTGGCGAATAAATGTAAAACTGATGGTGTAATATGCTACAAGTGCAAAGAGTTGGGGCATAAAAGTTTCGAATGCAAGAAGAACGTAAAGGATGGAAATGTAAAGGTTATGAAGAAGGAAGAAAATAATGTCCAGACACTGTCATCATTATCTTCGCATAGGATATTTAAAAGCATCATTGTTCATGATCGTGAAATCATGGCAATTATTGATACTGGCAGCGACATAAGTTGTTTACGCAAGGAGCTATGGAAGATGATGGGCGATGTTAAGTTGAGTTCTGAAACCAAAACGTTGACGGGAATAGGCCAAAAGGATATAACGACTCTTGGCTGTTTTTCTACTAATGTTAATCTTGACGGAATTTTCGTTACTATAACATTTCATGTTGTTGAGGATCAGGACATTTTATATCCTGCTGTTATTGGTAATGACGTTCTAGAATACGTGAACATGACCATTACAAGTGATAATGTGAAATTCTGCTCAACAATCTCCAATACAGAGTCTAAAGTTGAAGGTGGATACAATAATTTAACCTTACAAGATGTCTTTAGAGAATTAGCAAATATTAATACCATAGGCCAAATAGGTGACTTAAAAGTATATGATCAAATAGAGTTGGGTCATTTACACAACGAAGAAAGAGTGCAGATACTGAAAATGTTAGAGAACTACAAACCTGAGAAGCCAGACATATTTCCAGTCAAGATGAAGATTTTACTCAGCGATGAAGTTCCAGTTTGGCACAGCCCAAGAAGGATGTCGTTTGTAGATCAGCAGACCGTAGACCAACAAGTAAAGGAATGGCTGAAGGAGGGTATTATAAGACCAAGTTATTCCCAATATTCTTCTCCTGTGGTTCTAGTGTCGAAGAAAGATGGTTCTAAAAGACTTTGCGGTGATTATCGCCGACTTAATGAGAAGATAATAAGAGACAATTTCCCAATGGTAATGATAGATGACATTCTGCAACGTTTACAAGAGTGCAAGGTTTTTACAACACTGGATTTGCGAAATGGATTCTTCCATGTGCCTGTAGAAGAGGATTCCAGGAAGTACACAGCTTTTGTTACTCATAATGGCCAGTACGAATTTTTGTATGTTCCTTTCGGTATATCCAATTCCCCAGCTGTTTTTTGTCGTTACATTTCTGCAATTTTCCATGATTTGATAAGGGATGGAACACTGGTTGTATATATGGACGATATGGTAATACCGTCAAAGGACAGAGCGGAAGGTCTTTTGAAGTTACGAAAAGTTTTACAAGTTGCAGCATCAAACGGGCTTGATATAAAATGGAGCAAATGTCAGTTTCTAATGGAGAAGATAACATTCCTTGGTTATATAATAGAGAATTCAACAATACTACCATCAGAGGAGAAGACAGCAGCTGTGGAAAATTTTCCATTACTGAGAGATAGAAAATCTATTCAACGGTTCCTTGGTCTTACATCATATTTTCGAAGGTTTATACCTAATTATGCCATAGTGGCTAAACCGCTTTCTGATTTATTACGGAAGAATGTTCAATTCAAGATAGGTGATGAACAAATAGTGGCGTTTCAACAATTAAAATCTTCCCTCGTTAGTGCTCCTGTATTGAAATTGTATAATCCTAAGGCAGCAACTGAGATACACACCGATGCTAGTATGTATGGTTATGGGGGTGTTCTTCTACAAAAGAACTCCGAGGACCAACAATGGCATCCCATAGAATTTATGAGTCGCAAAACTACCCCTGCTGAAGAGAAGTACCATTCGTATGAATTAGAGGTTTTGGCCATAATTGAGGCTTTGAAGAAATGGCGAATATACGTGATGGGTATAAGAATAAAAATTGTAACTGATTGTAACGCTTTTACAATGACAATGCGAAAACAAGATGTTCCATTAAGAGTATCTAGGTGGGCGCTTTTTCTACAGCAATTTGATTACGTAATTGAGCATAGATCTGGATCAAAAATGCGTCATGTAGATGCATTAAGTCGCGTTTCATGCTTGCTGATGGAAGACTCATTGCGACATCGAATAAAAGAGGCACAACTACAAGACGAGTGGAACAAAGCAGTTCGTGAAATTCTACAAAATAGTTGTTATGAAGACTACTACCTAAAATACGATATTTTGCACAAGGACTCTGGTAAAGAGTTAATAGTGATACCAGCAAATATGGAGAAAGAGATTATAGAAATGGCGCATCGACAAGGGCATTTTGCAGCACGGAAGACTCAAGATCTGGTAGAGAGAACTTTTTATATTCCTAATTTGAGTAAAAAGTGTGAGAATATAGTTAAAAGCTGTATAGAATGTATTATGGCTAATACTAAAGCGGGACGTCAAGAAGGATTTCTCAACCCTATAGATAAAACAGATAAACCGTTGATGACGTATCACTTGGATCATGTTGGGCCAATGGAGACAACTCATAAGCAGTATAATCATATTTTAGTGGTGGTAGATGCTTTTTCCAAATTTGTTTGGCTGTATCCAACAAAAAGTACGGGAACTCAAGAGGTTGTTGATCGTCTTCGGAAGCAGTCTGTGATATTTGGAAATCCATTCAGGATGATTACAGATCGGGGCACAGCATTCACATCAAATATGTTTAAGGAATATTGCGAAGAAGAAGGTATACAACACTTACTAATAGCAACGGGAGTACCTAGAGGAAATGGTCAGGTTGAGAGGATCCACAAAATTATTGTGCCAATGTTGACTAAATTATGTATCGAGCGTCCTCAAAATTGGTACAGGTATGTTGATCGTGTACAGCAAGTTATAAATAACACAACGTCGAGAAGTACAGGAAACACTCCATTTAGAATATTAACTGGCTTAAATATGAGAATTAAAGAAAATCCTGATATTCGAGCAGCTCTAGAAGAAATAGCGGTCTATGAATTGGAACAAGAACGTGATATTTTACGAGAAGAAGCTAGGGAGAACATCCAAAGAATACAGCAGGAGAATAAGCGAAATTACGACAAGAATCGTGTCTTAGAGAGGCAGTATAATGTCAATGATCTGGTCGCCATTAAGCGCACACAGTTCGGTACCGGCTTAAAGCTCAAACCTAAATTCTTAGGTCCATATAAGGTCATCAAGAAACTGAATCACGGACGTTACGAGGTCGAGAAGGTTGGTGAATTTGAAGGTTCCAGTAGGTGCACATCTGTCGCTGAGTACATGAAGCCGTGGGGTTCTACATTCGGGTCGAATGTAAGGTCAGGAGGGCCGAATGTAGGAAATGAGGGGAAAGGTAGGAGGAGATCACCTAGATTGACAAGTTAGGGATTGACTTTTAGTAGGTTGGGTTTAGGACGAAAGGAACATGACGGAATAGGGACAGTGATATAAAAGACCGACGTTACGGACAAAAGGGGAGAGTGTTTTGAGTTATTGTGGCGAACGTTTAACAACTAATAAAATTATTTTCTTATCTTGCTAATGTTATTTTTAAGTATTAAAAATGTGTAAATATTGTAAAATAGATAATTAGTGTATGAATAAATATTATAATGAATTTAGAGTGAACTGTGTTTTAAATTGGAGAGAAAAGCAGAAGTATCTAAAGTGTTCAACAAAACGCTTTTCAAATTCTACATACATTTTTATTGATGGCCACATCTAAAGCTTTATGACCAATAGAACATTTAAAGTGCTGCTATGCATTTTTCATTTTTTTTTTAATTTTTTTTTTTATTTTAAAGCTAAATTGCAACGATTAAGAAAAATTACGACCTCCTCGTAAACAAATTAAACAGAAATCATTTTTTTTTGTTACGCTACTTTTTCTTTCTTTTCATTTCTTTTTCACTAGACTTACAGAAGAAAATTAAATGAAAAAGATCAAAGGAAATGCATATTTTGCAAAAAGAAAAAATGTGAAAAATTTTGTTCAACGAAAATTAACACAAATTCTTAGAAATAATTATGAGCGGTAAGAAAAACATTTCATTTTATTTGATTTAACAACAAAAATTGCTTTCAACAACAGATGCCGTATTTGTCTACTACATTTTTAAGACTAGAAAATGAACGCGACACAATACTCACTTTAAAGGCCATAACGATGTTGACAATGATCATAATAATGTTAATGATTAAGTTGTAGTTGTCGTTGTTATAATTTGGCCACACTTGTTGGCTGATAGTGAATACTAGACAATGAGTCAACAGGGTATCTCTAAGATGAGCGTAAATATGCTGAGGTTGTTTGTGCTCGTATACATATAAATGATTTTTCATTTTGTGATAAGATGATTTTTATTTATTTTTTGTGCTTTCTGCAAAATGCCATAGACAGTAAAAAATAATTTTATAGAATAAAGTTAAGAATGGCAAAAAATTTAGAATGTAACCCAATTTTTTTATTTTAGTGCTAATATTTAATTATATATTTATTAAATGTTCATATATTAATATATCAGTAAAAAATATAACAAAAATATTTTTTGGATTGAGAATCTTACAAACACTTTATTTTTTATGGTGGATCCAATATTTATTGGTAAAACTCGGTTTTGTTAGAAGAAAAAAAGATTTTTGATGAAAATTCGATTTTATATTTTTTAACAAAATAAAAAATTTCAAAAATCTACTAAAATCCAAATTAATTATTTTTCTTTTTTTTTTACTCTTCACAACATGCGTAAAGGGTATAATAAGTTTGTCATTCCGTTTGTAATTTCTACAATATTCATCTAAGACCCCAAAAAAGTATATATTTGCTGGATCATTATTGATAGTGAAGTCTATATAACGATGTCCGAATGTGCGTCTGCCTGTTGAAATCATGTTTTATGCATTAAATTATATTGAATATTCCTTAGAATGACACTAGTAAAAATCAATAAAATCGGTCCATTAATGGCCGAGATATCGCCAAAAAACCGATAAGGCCTCTAAAAACGTATTTCTTTTCGACTTTTCTAAGCCCCTATATAAGTAAGCGACTTCGTTTTTGCACAGAAAATTCGGAATCTTTTCTTTTTTTTAATGTTTTCGCGGAAGAAATGAATAAAATCGGTTCAATATTAACTGAAATATCGGTCAAAACGCATATTTTACTTTGTGAAGCTTCTACATAAGCTTCAAAATTCGTTTTTGTACAAATTTGAAAAAAAAATATTAAAAATATACACACATATATAGAAAGCATTGCAATGACTTTCAGTGTCGTTGTTTTTTTTTTTTTTTTTTTTTTTAAGAAGCTATCAGTGTTGTTGTTTTTTTTTTTTTTTTTTTTTTTTTTCTTTTTTTAAGGAAGCAACGCTCGTTATGATAGTTTAATCTTGTGTTTACATATTTGTAGTTTGAAAAAAATGTAGAATATTTTGGTAAGTATAAACGTGAAAATATAAAAATATGCTTTAAGGCGTAAATCGCCAAAAAACCGATAAGGCCTCTAAAAACGTATTTCTTTTCGACTTTTCTAAGCCCCTATATAAGTAAGCGACTTCGTTTTTGCACAGAAAATTCGGAATCTTTTCTTTTTTTTAATGTTTTCGCGGAAGAAATGAATAAAATCGGTTCAATATTAACTGAAATATCGGTCAAAACGCATATTTTACTTTGTGAAGCTTCTATATAAGCTTCAAAATTCGTTTTTGTACAAATTTGAAAAAAAAAAAATATTAAAAATATACACACATATATAGAAAGCATTGCAATGACTTTCAGTGTCGTTGTTTTTTTTTTTTTTTTTTTGTATCAGAAGCTATCAGTGTTGTTGTTTTTTTTTTTTTTTTTTTTTTCTTTTTTTAAGGAAGCAACGCTCGTTATGATAGTTTAATCTTGTGTTTACATATTTGTAGTTTGAAAAAAATGTAGAATATTTTGGTAAGTATAAACGTGAAAATATAAAAATATGCTTTAAGGCGTAAATTTTATTATTTGTCGGCAAGGTGGTGAAGGGTATGAAAGATTCGGCACAATCGAATATAGTGCTCTAACTTGTTTTAGTTTTTGTATTTTTGGAAAATCAAATAAAAATTTAATTGATTCAATGAAACTATTTTTATTTTCAGGATATAAATAGTAGATGAACTTTAAATGAAAATGAAGCTGAGAGTTATAGTTTACCTAATTAAATTGAACTACTAACCATAAATGCTAGCACTTTGGGAAAATTCTGGTGGGGAATTATGTTAATCTCGGTAAATAATATCTGGTTCATATTTAATTTACATTAATTCATCATTGTTGATAAAACAGAAAGCTTTTTAAATGGACAATTATAACCTCTGATGTGAATGTCCTGCACAAGCTTTATCGAGAATTTCATAGGAAAAAATTCGTAAGAATTCTCGTATTAAGTAAATATTTCTTCAGTGTAATTTTTATTTTTTACTATTTGACAACCATGAGAACATTTTCGCATTTGTATTAACATAACATATTTAAATATCTATTATGCACTTAAGATAACTGCAAGTGTATCACTTAAATTGCAAATTTCAATAATGGGAAATCAAGCTTGTATATATTTTTATTCAATTTATAAAAAAAATTAGATAAAAATAATAAAACAAAATTAATGAATTTTGCATCTCAGAGAATTTAATATATTCAATGCATTTAAATAGAAAATTTTAAAACAAATTATTAAAATATGGCACACTTACAAATTTTATTGAAAATTACAAAAGCAATAAAAATACAACTTAAATGAAATTAAAATAAAACAATATTGAATACATTGTCATCAATTTATATTTAAATATGCAACATTTTATTTAAAACGACACTATCGATCGATTTTATTTAAATATAAAATATTGGGAAATTTTTTGTTAAAACTAGCTAAAAAACTAACGAATTAACATAAAGCTATTTCTGGCAATATTTGCTATTTGTTAACAATTTACTTTAAACTATATTTTTATTATTTTATAAATAAATGAATAATAGCTTATTTATTATTATTATTATTATTATTATTATTATTAGTATTAAAAAAGTTAATTAAAATATTTGTTTTTTATTTCCTTAATTCTCATAGGGGGTATTGAGAATTCGTTTAACTACAGAATATTATTTTTTTTCGATCTTTTATTTATTTATTTATTAGTTAATTATGTATGTATGTATATATATATATATATATATATATATATATATATATATATATATATATATATATATACACATATATATATATATATATATATATATATATATATCTGTATCTTTAAATATTAATAATATAAAAATTTGCATAAATAAATAGGTTTGTATAATACTATGTATATGTATATATAAAATATATGTTTTTATTTGTATGCTTGTATGTGTGTAAGTATTTACGAAATCGATAAACTAATTATGAATTTCTAATGGTGTTATTTGACAATGAGTCATTATTTTGAAAACATTAAAATCCAAGTTGGTCTTACGTTTTGCTCGACACAATGGCTATAAAAACTTTATAAGCCATTCACACTATTAAAGCCCAATAACAATAATAAAAAGCTTCAAACTGTTGCAAGAGTAAACAGCTTGATTTAAGCCAATCAACTTGTCGAAGAATTTGTATGAAATAAATGTCGTGATTGTTTTTGCTTTAGTATGGAATGGTTAACCATGAAATAAAGTTTTGCATTTTTTTATAACTCAGAAAAACTGTCTAAATAGTAAATTTATTAAAAAAAAAAAAAAAATGTGCTAAATGTTCTTGTATGCCATTAAAACTTGCTGCCGTTGCTTATTGTTGAAGCGGTTGCTGTAGTGTTGGAGTACGAGATTAGTTAGTTGTACAAATATTTATTATTTAATAATGAAAAGCAAAAAAATCTCAAAATCCATCTTGTTTAAAACCCAGCACAGTTAAATTGTTCTGCTTTCATTATTAAAACGAGAACCCAGAGAAAAAACGACCACGTACCTGTTGAAACGAAAATCGATACCTAATTGACATCAAGTTGAAATCATTTCGGTATCAAATTATTAAAATGCATTATGTTTTCTATTAAATTTGTTATCGAACGGTATCAAAAAACCGATACCGTTAATTACAATGTGATCACAACCATGGTGGATTTTGAATCGAACTTTTTTCTCTCAGTACATAAATGTTGGTGTGGATAAAATACGCAATCACTAACTTTAAAGTTATTTGTCAGTCAAAAGTTATGAGCTATTTCTTTTGATATTGTAGTCTCTAGTTTAGATCCTGATTAATTTGTTTGTTTGAATTTGTTGATTTTTTTTTTTCATTTGCATTCATATTGAAAATTGAGATTTTAATCATTTTTTAATGTTTATTTAGATTAATTCTTTTGTACTTGTTCAAATAAAACATTAATCTTGTTTGCCATTGCGAATTGCCACAAAACGTTTTATATAACAAATTACATTTAAATCGATATGTCTTGACTTCAATTAAACAAGCAAACATGTCTTTCTGACGGTCAGTTTAATCATTTAGTTGTAAGTCAGTTACTTGGACGGTTATTCTCTTACTTATTAAGTGCTGCGTATGAAAAAATATACTTATATGTATCTTGAAAAACAAATCTATGTTCAAATGTCAAGGCAACGATTTAATGAGAAAATATGTAACTACAATGAATTTTTATTAGTTGCAATTCTTATTAAAAATTAGGTCATAAATCCGCTGTAAAAACTCTATATAATGGAATCCAAAATCGGTTTAAACTTTAGACTACCACAAACTTTTCATATTTTTTATACATAAAATAGTCTTTAAAAGTCAATTTTACCCTTAAAACCTCCTTAAAGAATGCTGTAAAAATTCTGGCTTATATAAATACGTGAATGAATATAAATAATTGTATAGGGATGTGTGCACAAAATATTTTTGCATTATTTTGACAATTTCAGTTTTTTTTGCTTTTTGCATTTATCTCGGAAAATAGCTGTCCGATTTGACTGGAAGACTGTAATTATTGGAATCTCACGCGCTGAATCCGAATATCGACACCAAAATTACCGCCGATAAAATTTTTATAAAAACCCCTATATATTTTTTCGTTAAAAATGCAACTCCGTTCATGTACTTCCGCTAAATCCGCGATATGAGTATCATTGCTAAAAGTTAGCCAAGTCACCTTCATTACTTACAAAACAGGGTGATTCAAATACTTTACACATCCCTAAAGTATGCTGCGGAATTTTTTGTAAAAATTCTCAAAATACCCCTTCCCGGTTTTTTTGCTGTTCTGGACGCCTGGTGTTAAACTGGAATTTTGATGTTAAACAAAATAAATTTAAATGAGTGTGACGTCACAAACAAATGGAAAACAATGCGACACAATGTGTGGTTATAATATATATTATTTTCGAAACTTTTACTATAAACTAAGATTTTTTTAAAGCATTTTTAATATAATTATATCAAATTTGAAATAAAACAAGGATTTATTTTTTATTTTCTTTTTATCTTAATACTTGTTTACTTACCTTACTTACTTATTTTATTATCTCTTTAATAAAATGTTTCTTATTAAAAAATAATAAAAAATCATAGATTTTTTGTGTTTAATAAAATAAATATTTTTATTTTCTTTTAATAAAAATCTCTAAAGTAAATTTACATACTTATATATATATTTTCTTTTAAATATAAAAATACAATAAAAATATTTAGAATAAGTTCTTTAATTTATATTTCCGTAATGAATGTGTAGTTGATTAAACTTCATTTGATCTTTTTAAATAGCTATGATTTAGGGAATTTGTGTAAGGATATTAACATCATTTTTGAAGAAGCTTTACATAGTAATAATTTGTTTCTAAAGGATGCTTAGAAAAATTTGAAATCCATATATCAGATCTGAAATTATACAAAAGTAAAAAATTTTATTTATTAGAATTTGTTTACATTATTGTGAAAATAATTATATAACAATAATCCAAGAACAAGTCATGGTCATGGATTTGGTTAAACTTATGAAGAATCTTAAAAGTGCTTTAATTTTCATAATATTAAGTAAACTAATTGAAATTAATTAAAAGAAATATTTCAAAATAGATTATTAGTAAGTAAAAGAACAATCAAGAACGCTTTCAGATGATCTAATAAGGAACTTTTAATTACACATTTAATTCCTTTTTTTTTCATTTGCTCACGTTAAAAATATAAATAAAATAAATTATAAAATAAACAAATAAGTATTTTAAATACTCGTAAGTACTTAATACAAAGTTTATTGTTATTTTCGAAACTATTTTTATTTATTAAATTGTAGTTTATTAGATATTTTTAATTTAAAAAATATCATGTAGTTTTTGTTAATGCTTAAATATTTTATTATATAACACATTATTAAAGTTGATAAGCACACCCTGTCCTGTAGAGAACGTATTATACGATTCTTTCACATTTTATATTATTTTCTAACAGCTTTAAATATAAATATAAATTTAATTATGTTGTCATGATTATTTATGTAAAATCATTTAATGGCTTTTATTCAGAATGATACCACATTTATTATAAATCATGATGTTTCTGTCTGTCTGACTGTATGACAGTCTGTCCATCGAAGTTGTGATACCGTGCGTATAAGTTATATTTTTGAAAAAAAAAAAAATAGAATTTTATGCTGCATTTACTGGAAATTTATTTTGAATCTAGTTGAACTTGAAAGTCATTTTTTTATTTTTCAAATATTTCTTTTAAAAATAAATGATAGTTAATAACAGAAACAATAATAAAAGCATGATTTTGTTGCATTTTTTATTAATTTATGCGATTTCATTAAATAATTTTTCATTATTTACAAAAAAAAAAAAATAAAATAGAAAAAATCAATTTAAATACAACAACTAAGAAAAAACTATAAAAATATTAAATTCTAAATACTATTTAAGGTGCAGCCCAACAAAACGCATTGGGTGAAGGCAATTTAACGGAGGTCAGTCAGTAAGATATTCATTCAGTCAGTTTGTTAAAAAATTGTTTGTTTATAAATATTTTTGCAACAAACAGCTTTACTAAACATAAAGAATAAAATAAAAACAAAATTGTCATGTTTGTCATTTTAAACACCATAAACACAACACCATTTTTAATGAATAGTTTAAAAAAAAAAAAAAAAAAAACATTATATTTATACATAAAAGGATAGAAACAACTTGGGGAAAATATTCATATTAAAAAAATCATTAACAAATAAAATACAAATTAAAAGCCAAATACACGAAAAAGTATTCTTAACGTTTCACTGGGCCATTGAAATATTAAATGTAGCATAAATTGCCATCAACCAGAGAATACAAGGAGATAATGCATAAATTCTTAAACAGAAAACAAAAAAATCCCCTAATGCAATATATGTTGTTTTTTTTTTTAATTGTCTGTATATAATATGATATTAGAGTAAATAGGCTATTTTAGAAAATGTCTTATGAAAATAATGATTTAGCTGTAAAATATACTCTAAAACTTAATTATGCAAAAATATGTTTTTAATTCCAAAATATAATAAAAAACTCATACATTTATAATAAACATTAATAAAGCTTAGTAAAAAATTAAATTACTTAAATTACCAAGTTGGGAATCCCTGAATATAAGCATTAAGTACATTTCAGTTGTAACAAGATTGTGTTTGTAAATATTTATCACATTTAAGAATTGTTTAGCATAAAGTGTAAGCATGATTAATCATAATATGATTAAATATTTACAAAAACAACTAGAAAAAAGAACAACAAAATATTTAGCAAAATAATGGAAAAAAAAATCACATGAAATTTATCTTTATAAAAGAGAAGGGTATTTTTACTTGCTTTTTCTACATTTTATTTAAATTACAGCAGAAAAGTATTGATTGTTAAATAAACAACTTCAATGTTATTTGAAAAATAAAAAAAAAAAATAAATAAAATAAAAAATGTTTTAAATTTTATTAATTAATCAATATGGTAATATATCATATTAAGAAACACTTTTTAAAAGTTTTACTTAACAATATTGTAAACATAGATTTAAATAAATATTATACTCTCAGCAGTATTTTGATAAATAGTTAAAATATTCCTCCTTTTGTATGTTTTTAATTACTTTTAAGATCGATTAGTAATAACTAAAGTTTTTATTAGTTATTATTACTTTAAGTATTTTTCTAAATAACAGTACCATTAGTAAAGTTTTATATAAATACAATTGATGATTAATGCCAACCAAACAATCGACCAGTAAATTTGTCATTTAGTATTGTGGCAAGAATAAAAAAAAAAAATATATATACAAAATGTTCTTATACAATAATGCATCATTTTATGCAAACAACTATATTTTGCTTTTTTGTTTAAAATTATAATATTGTATTGAATGTTTCATAGGAAATTAAAGTTTGTCACACAAAGTGCAAATTTACACTCAAAAATGTTGCTGCGGAAGGAAGTTTAATTTAAGCTTGACAGTAAATTTTGAGAACAAATATGACAATACAGAAAACAAATTAAAAATAAATTTTGAATGAACAGAGCTTCGCTATTTTCCTATGTATGATTTGTATCTGCTATTACAACTTTATGATTTTCTTTTTCTGTCTAATAATTTTTTTTGTGTCATCCAGTCTGAAGGAAACATTATCATATTCAAATAAAAAGTAATATTCTTAGAATATTAATTATTATCTTAGGCAATTTTGTATTGAACAACGATTAAATTTATTCAGTGAATTAGAGACCTAAGTGTGACCAAAGCTTTAAAAAATTGAGTATTAAGAAGAGTTACAAAATTATCGAAACTAAATTTGCCGTGGAACTTATTGAGATCCCTAATTCACTTTAAAAATTTCTTATACTTTTTAATCGATTTCATAAATTTAATTATCAATTGAAAGTTCTTGATTCTTTCTTTGGCCAGACAGAGGGGATTTTAACTCTATAGTATATACTTAGCGACTGCGCTAAAATAATTTTTCCTTTTTACTTAAATTTTTATAACAAATTATTTTAATATTAGTTTCTTAGGGAAGTACGTTTTCAAAGGCCTATAACTTCCAAATTAATTTGAATATTACATCCAAAATGTGTAGTTTTAAAAGTACAATCTCAATGATGAAAAAATTAAAAAAAGAAAATCAGAGATGAACCAGAACATTAAGTTTATGCGTTGCTACTCCTATAATTTTAAGTGAATTAAAATATCAATCCTTATGATGTTCGAAATCGGTCTAATTTTGTTAGTATAACTTTCAGTCTGAAGAAAAAATTATTTTGTCTTAAAAACAAAACCGTAACAAAGTGAGTGTTAGTAATTCTTAAAAAATTCCTTAAAAAAAAGTTTACAAACATTTTACTTTCAGTATTTTCAAATATTAACAAAATTTTTATATATCACATCAAATTTAAGATAAGTAATAAATCAAAATAACCTTTAGTATTTGTTTTTTTTTTATTTTTTTTACAAATAACTTTACAATAAAGCAAAAATATTCATGTTTGTCTATTTAACTGACTGGTGACATTGTAAAAATGTAAAATGCACCACTACATTTACAATAACAAACAGCAGCCACCTCCAAAAAAAAAAAAAAAAAATCAATTACACATCGTAGGGGATACTCAAATAGAATGTGTTGTAGTGTTAATAAATCTAATTTATGGTATAAATTTACATAATTTCAAATTTGTAATTGAAATTTCAATTGTTAAACATACGCCCACACTTTAGAATTAATAACAATAAATAATAAATTAGAAAGAAATAACACAAAACACCACAGGCCAAATGAGTAAATAAATGCATTTTAATTTTAATAAACTATTTATAGAGAAGTTACAAATCGTGGCAGGCATAATATTAATTTTTCCTACAATATTGATTAATAATTTCTGCCAATAAGTGTTAAAAAGGTTATAAAGAGTTTAAGATTTTTATTAAATGATTAACAATTTTTCTCAAAATATTTACATTTTTAAATTTGTGTATATACAGTGTCGACCAAAACTAACTGAACAAAAGTTACTTATTAATTAATTTCTATATAACGCAAGTTTTTCTTGATTTTGAAGAAAATTAGTTTTAATATAAAAAGATCGAACATCAATTAACATAATAACAGAAATATATTTTTCATATTCATAACATGAAATAAATAAGAATATTAAATAAACTCAAATGAAAAAATTTTTCACCACAAAACTAATTGAACAAACTGTTGAGCTTGACATTCTGTGATAAACCAATTTAACGAATATTTAAGGCTTATTAGGAATTAAACAAATAGGCTTGTATGTTATTAGCATTGGCATTGCTGTCCAGGCTTCCAGGATTGTACACGAGAGTCTCTCTGGACCTGCCCCGACCTCTTCTCCATTGCTCTTTTGAGTTACTATTTTCCATATGTTTTAAATAGTCTTAAGATCATGGGACTGTATGGACTTGTCCATGATGATTAACACTTGCGGAAAAATCTAATTTTTCATTAATTTTTAGGTTTTATTTGTGATCTTTATCATGTTTGAATATCATGTTTATCTCAAGCATGTTTCATTCATTTCGAGTACAGTTGAGGTGCTACCGCCCAAATTTAGTATTTGCTTTTTTATTTTTCTTTGAAATAAATGATCTTTGCAGACCTGTAGAATTCTACTTCGGTCTTAATTACTTTTCTTTGGAGTGCACATGTAGTTATTTTAATGCTCAATGATTTAAAACTACTTGGAGCTGTCTTATTATTATTGATTATTATTGATAATTGATCATAGTCCATAGTAACGTATATTATCGTCGATTATGCCATATATTAACATTTCTTAAAGGTCATAATGGGCCATAACACTTTGGAATTCTCTAATGTGGTGATTTTTAACTTATTTGTAGTGTTTCGATTTAACTACTTTAATATCCATCACAAAACTTTTCAAAATTAAGAAAAATCATTAAATTTACTTTTTGCAAAAATTACATATTTTTTTGAAACTGTTTTAGATAAAGAAAAATTATTTACAATAATATTTCATCATAAAACAACATTATATATAATATATCTATTGAATATTTATGCAAAATGGTAATTTTTCTTTGATTTTTCGACAAAAACTTATTTTGTTAAGTTTGTTTTGTCTCGCTTTATTCAAAGTTGCGTCAATATTTAATAAAATTTTGAATTACACCGCATAACAAAAATCAAAAATTTTTCTAACACATGGTAAATTCCATATATACGTAGCTTTTAATTTCGTGCTCGTTTTTCGTTTTTAAATGACTTTAAAGTTTTGAAGGATGCGCGATGTTAATATTTTATTATGCTACTTTCTAATTGCTATTACAGTGCGATATGGGTATGAAATGAAAGAGGAGAATTTTGGCAATATATTGGATTATTTTTTTGTTGAAATAATCCAAATAAAAGTTGAAAAAAATGTCCTTCGAATATTTAGTCCTTTATTATCCTTAAAAATTCCAACAAATAATTTCCAAAAAAAAAATATATGTTAAAAATACTAATATCCAGTTTCAAGTACCAAAATTTTATGGTTTTAATTTTATTATGTTAACACATACAACGATTTGAAAATTATTTCTAAGAACAAAATTACAAATATATTTTTCAGTTTATTGAGACTTCGATATAGCCATTTCTGAAGCGATTGTATTTTAAGTAATTTAAGTAGATTTTAAGTAATTCTTACTTTAAATGCAGTATGACAACATTATTTGGAAGACTTTATATATTTGAAAATTTAAACTATGAAAGTTGAGTATTTCTATTTATTTAATTTTAAGTTCTTTACTTGTATTTTTAATCCGCAAAGGGACATTAGACTATGATTTTTATATTTTATTTAATGTGTTTTTATGAATAATTAACTTGAAAAAAGGTGTAGTCAGTCAAGCATGATCATTTAATATCCTACACCATTATGTACACACGTTGAAGTGATTTTTGAGTGAGAGATCGTTATATAGAAACTATGAACATATTTGGACTGATCCTTGTTAAACTTCATACCGCGGTTTATATGTTTACATAAAACTTATTAATGTCACATTTAATTGAAAATCTGGCATTTATATAAAATTTGGGTACTTAAAGTGATTTATTGGAGTGGATCTTATATGGAAACTGTATTCAATTATGGACCGATCCTCTTGAAATTTGGTGGTGCGATTTATATTTGTATACATTTGTATTGTTAAGGTAACATTCTAGAATTGGTGTTGTATGGGAGATATAATAAATTAAAGGTCGATTTTTGCGAAATTTAATAGCAGGATTTACACTCAAATACAAAATAATTATGTTAAATGAAACTAACATTTTGTATTGTATTTATACACGTTTAAATAATTTTCGGGAAGGGGCTTCATATGAAAACTATGGTTAATTTTGCAACCAAACTCTTGAAATTGGATAGCATGTCTAATGCCGACAAATATCCTATCTACCTCGTACAAATATTTGCATATTCAAGACAATTCTGATCACTTAAGCATATTTCCGGATAACATTTTTATGGGAGGTAAGTAAAATAATGAACCGATTTCAATCATTTTCTATAAGCATCGTCTTTAAGACGACTGTGCCAATTTATCATTAAATAATATTTAAAATTACAGCATATATTTCGAAGACCAAATTTGAGCTGTTGAAGCTAAAGGACAAAATATGGTGTTCAGAAATTTCATTATTATGTTTTTAAAATTAATAAAATTTCACAATAATATGTTAGAAAATCTCAAGGATGTGTAAGTATAAAACATTTGATGAACAATTTTGAAATTATAAAGGCCCGAAGGATTAAAAAAAAGAAAAATATTGGTAGAATTTCTAAATTATATTCTATCATTTGTTACACATATCGGCGTTGTTGAGCAACTAAAAAATTTTTCAATAATTAATTAAAAAAAATTATTAATTTTGAAATTTTAAAGTCCTTTTAAAAGGATATTCGAATACGAAATGAAAATCTGAGTACAAAGTCCTATCATAAAATGTCTCTACTTTCATATGTATATGGATTGGTTCATGAGTAAAAAATGCTGTTGTACGGTGTTATATAAACAGAAAAAATTTAACAATTTGTATGTTTTTTTATTAGAGCGGAAAACAACCTTTATATGAAAGTTAATACGCTCCGCATAAGAACCTGTTGATGCCACAGGTTTCCACAAAATTATTTTTAATATTAAAATTACTAATTTTTTTTTCCTAATTCGTATCAAGTAACATGATTGTGTAATTTTGCTCATTTAGGTCTTTTAAATTTTAATCTTTTTAATTTTGGTATTGCATCGTGCCGTGATATATTTTTTAAAATTAGTAAAATTATATTTTGATAAATAAAATTGTTAATTATATTTTGATAAATAAAATTGTTAACTGAAATAATTTTGTGGAAACCTGCGGCATCAGCAGGTTCTTGTGCGGCGCGTGCTAAATTAGAAGTAAATATTTTTGTAAAAAATAATATTTTTTTGCTTATATAAAACAACCTTCTAGTCATAGGCTTTGTTCAGTTAGTTTTGGACGACACTGTATATTGTTTTTAAAAATTAAAATTGTTTTTATATATTTAACTAATTAATCAGATTTTTGAATAGGTTGTTCACTATTTCCGTTTTGGACTGTTAACATTGTTTAACTTCTGTAAAAGCATATATGTGACAAAATACAAGTATTTGTTTTTTATTATTTATTTTACAACAATAAACTAATGTCACTTGATATATTAGACAGAAATTAATTATAAAACCTTTTAACACCTCCACCATTCTAATATTTGCTATACAACAACAATAACTAATTTAAAAAATAACAGAATTATAATCAATGATAAATTATCTTTACAAATTTCTCGAAATAAAAAAATTATTTACGTTGTGTCTTATTTAATTTTTAGATTTTCAAAAAAAAAAAAAAATTACTTATTTTTTAAATTTATTATTATTATTTTGGCTTAGTATTAAAAAATACTAATAAATAATAATTTAGATAAGTTGTTTTATTAAATGAATCAAAATATGAAAAAAGAAAAGAATGGAAAAATTAAAAACAGTTTCTTTATTTTTGAATTTTTTTAACTCCCACAAAAAAAAAACAAAATTAAAATTTAACTGAAATCAGTAGCAAGAAATTTTGGAGAGCATTCCCAGTCAACAATATCGTTAAAGCTAAGGCTTATTATATAATAAAATTTTAGAATTTAAAAAAAAAATGAAATTTTTATAAAATTATGTTTTTATTATTATGAATAAGGACTTTAAATTTCTATTTATATAATATTACTGCAGTAATTTTCACACATGAAAAATTCGATATATGCATGATACTAGGAGAACATACATATTAAAACTGCGTACTCAGTTTTTCTCAACAACGTAAAATTTACTTTCAAATGGACAAAGTTTCAGAAGATACACAATAAGAAATGAAAATTAAATAAATAAATAAAAAATAAAGATTTTCGAAAATTATTCATATCAAAAATGTTATTATTTTGCAGGGACTCTTAGCTTTCATTTGACACCCATATTGGGATGATATACATATCTTCAGAAATATTTTATAAATCTTTTTAAAAAATTATGTAGTCTTCGATTTGACGTCCATTTAAGTGAAAATTTGACGTGACATGGTTGTACACGTGCTTTTACTATGTATGGTTTCTAGTTTCACGTATATATATGTACATTAATTATTTCATGTATAAACAGAAAGTGTTATAAATAGAAATATGAAGCCCTTATTAATATTAATTTGTAATTTTTTTTTTTTTTTTTTGATTGCTGAACGGTGTTACATTTTAAATCATTTTATGCTAATTTTTTGTAAGTCCTTAAAATAATACCACGTTTAAAAATTTTATTTCAATTTAAGTTCAACTTATAAAAGTCTGGGAAAAATTAAAATAATTTAGATATAACCATGATATAACTTTTTCAAACTGTCATCCCTTTTGTTTTTGTTTTCATTAAAAAAAAAAAATATTTCTGCTTTGAAATGTTCCCAGGGTTGTGGATAAAACAAAAAGAAATCTTAATTTTCAGCTGTGTGATTTTGGTCTTATTTAATTAATTTATTCTTTTTAGTTAATTATAATATATGTATTTCCTATTATGCAATTAACCCATTTATAATGAATTTTTTAAATATGTGTTTTCAAATTATTTAAAAAAAAGTGCATAACATAAATAAAAATATTTGTGCAAATATTTGTTTGAAAATAGTTTGATCTTGCAAGCATGGCGTAACCAGTACAAGGTGTCATTACAAGCTTAGCTAATTATTTTTTGCTTCATTTTTTAGTGTGACTGAAATGTCAAAAAAAAAAATTTATATTTAATATATTACAATTTATAAAAACATTACAAACAAATTTCTTACAATTTATTCTTATTATTTTTCATTTTAAATAATCATTGTTTAAAATTTGCATGTGCTTTTTTTTGTTTTTTTTTTTTGTTTCTTTTGCTTGACGTTTCAGCTGCTATTATTACATTGTTGTAGTTGTTGCCTTTATGCATACACCTTCTTAAATGGTTTCACCATGCTTGCAAGTGTTTATTAAAAAAAAAAAAAAAAAACAGCGTTAAAGAGAATACAATTAAATGTCAGCTGTGATATATGTTCAGTAGATATTTTCCTGATTAAAACATGAATAAAGTTATATGTATTTTATTTGGTGGCTACTTTATTTTCGTCCAATATTTTCCTAAACTGACTATACCTTTAGTAAAACAAATTCAACTAATTTTATGTTCTTTTTAGTAAAAGAAAAAAGTTGAAGAAAAAGTGTTCTCCCTATAAGCATATTTTGGAATTTTTAACATAATTTAAATTAAAAAGATGATATTTTTTTAATTCAAACTTGCCTTAAACTTTAGTTTTTTTTCTTTTACCTAGGAATACGTCGCCTCACCATGGGTTAATATTATTTATTTATGTGTATTTGCTTATCATATTGAATAGAATAAAAAAAAAAGTAATTTAAGTTAACTCAAACATCAACTCCAAGTTATTGCGGCTTTCATATGCAAATTTTTGAAAATATACAAAACAACAAAACGTCAAAAGTAAAATTGTGTTTCTTAATTCATTAAAATAAAAATATATTTGTTTCAAATTGAGCTAGAGCGAAACAAAAGTTTGAAAAAAACACGATTTCATACCCATACATTGTGGAAGATTAACGACAACAATGAAAAATTAACTTTTTTTTTGGCAAAAAATAAAAAAATAAAAAACAAAAAATGCGAAATAAAAATCTATTAACGCTGGTTTGTAATTTATTTCACATTTCAGGCTCCAGTGAGACGCTAGACTTTTAACTATGATTATTTAGCCGAAAGTGTTCAAAAACAAACACAACATAAATTAATGTTTTTTCTTTTGTTTCGTGGATTTAGTGGCGTAAAACAAAAACAAACTACGTTTTTGAATACCTTCTATACACTCGCACTAACACACACTCTAATGCATTTCCAGAGAGATCCGCTCAGGAAATAAATTAATCTAATGCATGACAAGTAACACAAAAATAAACTACACGAATTCTAAACTAAACACACTTTAAAACAAATATGTAGATTTTATAATAAAAAAAAATATACCAAAGATGGAAAAGTCGTAACAGTTAAAAAGTTATTGCAATATCATTTAGGCATTTGGGACAGATTAGAGAAACCAGCGTCGTGAATGCTAAAGTTATTGTTGCTGCACTTCGTTCCCTGCATTCTGTTCGAAGGACCAAAAACAATCATTCGGTATTTGCCCTTGTTGTCTCTGTTTGGTCGTAAAAAACTACCAAAGCATAATGAAATATGTATTTTTTAGGCTGCCAGATACATCAGCATTCAAGGTGTATTGAAACCTAAACTGCTTCCATTAACCCATTACAACTCAATAGTGCCATATGGTACTCAAATTATTGTAAAGTTTAAGGTTCAAAAATTTCTTCACAAACATTTTACAGTATTATAGGTCAACGAAATTAAAATAAAAAAATATACTTTATACGTGTAGAAAACATGGAAAAATTTGTATTTGTCGTAAGAATACAAAATAAGGCTTCAAATAAATGAATAATTTTGCAACATTTTCAGTATTATAAAATATAAAAAATTTAGCTTAAAAATATGTAGTGACATATAAGCACAACACAAAAAATTATAGACCACTTCAATGCATTGGGTACAAAAAATAATAATATCTATGACATTTTTAAATCGTCTACCGCACATCGGGTTACAAAACCTTGGTTACAATATAGTATATTGCTTAATGTTTATTATTTGATGTTATTGACAGGTGCAATGCGGAAAATGTGTAATACCCATATTGTTCACGATTCAATCCTTACTACAGCATGGAAAAATATAACTAATCCTTTAGTATTTTGATAATTGTTTACTCGAATTCCAGTTATAGACTATTATATAACTGGGTCTATATGCGAAAAAAAAGTATTGTCCTTTGCTGTGTAAAAAATAGCCCCAAGAAAGAAAATTTTCGATTTTAAAAGATTAGAATTGTAAGGATTCGACAATAGTATTTTTTATAATTTATATATATATTTTATTTAGTAAATTTGAATATGAAAAGTATATTGTATAATTAAACACTCAAAATCATAAATATTTCATATGAGAGATTATGAAGTTTAAGTAATACCAATGGTGTTAGAATTAATGTCCGTCCGTCTGTCCGCTCTTCGTCCTCTTATATGAATCTTGTAAAACACTCTTAAGTAAGTAGAATGTTGTTCGTTAGATTTTGTTGGTTTCTTTTTATAAAATCTACAAATAATAGGGAATACTATAATACTGTATAGAATTGAGTAGTGTTCATTTAAGTTTAAAAGATAAATTTTGTGTTGCGATTTATTACTATTTAAAAATTATAATTATCCAACCCTGATAGCAACTAACTAAATTAGTAAAACTAAAATAAACAAAGAAATAAAAAGTAATTTTTAACAATCCGCACAATTTATTTTTAATATGCTGCTCTTTTTCTGAGTGTGTGCTGATTTATTACTACATACACTGAGAAAAATATTCATAAAATGTATAAATAAAATTTATAATAAAATAAAATAAAAAGTGATTCTGATTAGAACGAATGTGTCATATTTAAAAATTAACAATTTGGTAGGTATTTTTTCCGCTGTATACTTTTCACGTAGGCCTCACTAAACTAATTGTATTCAATTTACGATATAGTTTGGCGGTTTAGAAATACTACGCGGATTTAAGAAGTTAAGCGGATTTGATAACTTACGATATTTTAAGAGCGAAATAGGATTCTATTAAAAGTTGTGTTTTATTTCTTTAAAAACTAGTTTTTTCTGTGCCTCAACACTTGTGCAAATAACTTTAATTACCATTTTCCCATTGTGCATTTATCATACACATACTCGTACATATCTGATGTATCTACATGTACAAAGAAAATTAAAAAAGCTCATACATTGTATCTAAATTTGAGATTTGTTGTACACATACATTTAGTTACTTTCATTAATTAATTTATTTAAATCATTTAATTTGTTTTACAAATGACATATTGTGCGTGCCAATTGAATTCTTTTCTTTTTGTTTTTGATTTGATCTTCTTTTTTTTAGTTTACTTAGTGTTATTAATGATATCATAACTTGAAAAAATAAACAATTACTTAATAATTAAATAAATAAATATTTCTTAGTTATTTAGCATTTATTATTGTCCATCATAGATTGGACACTTTTGTCAAAAAAGCAGGCAGGAGGCGCTAATCAAAAATATAGAAAGATAAATTCAAATCAAATCAAATGAAATAAAAAATGAAATGTACTTGAAAATAGCATTTCTTCTTATTTCAAAAAAAAAAAAAAAAAAAAAAAAAAAAAAAACAAGTAAAGAAAATAGCAAATGAATTTCGATTGGCTGGGAGACTATTTTAGTTATTTAATTAGTCATTAGACAAAGTTAGTATTGGTGGATTTAAAATTCAAAGGCAAAAAAAAAAAAACGAATAATAAAAACAAATAAATAAAAAACTACTGATTACATGTTTGTTAATTAAATTAAGTATTTTTAAATTATTCATATCTTATAGGGTGAGGACGATATAAACTAAAGAATTTAGAATTATTATGTTTAACTATGAATTATCGACATTTGATCTCATAACATTTGCTATTGATCATTGTAGTATTTTTATAAATATGTTCTCGACACACTTTGAAAATTATATACTTATCAACTATAACTTTATCAATTTCTTATGTATGCCATTATCAAAAATGTTCGATTTTTTGGCCTTCAAAAAAAAAAAAAAAAGAAAAAAAAAATATCACTGAGTTATTTATATAAAATTTACGATTTTATATAAATATGATTAAAATATGATTTACGATTAAAAAAAAATCATTCTACAAAAAATCACGATTTTTAACAATTTTGCGAAAAATGCGGATCGAATCGAAGTTATTTTTACATATATTGTACGAAAATATATTTTATAAGAGTTTATTATTAAGAAATGTTATTTATTATTGTGATCCTTTTTTGACCAAAGCAAATTTGTTTTGGTCCATAAACTGTTTTTTATGCGTCTCTACATTTCCGTTAAACATTACAAACACCATCTAATTGTGATGAATTTCGTGCTGTCCATGCAATGTGACTTAGCAAATATTTAGTCAATGCGGGGGTGAGACGTAAAATTCTCGAAGGCTAAACAACAAAACCCCGCCTGACTATATTAAAGAAATAATTACAATAACGCGAGAGTTGTAATGAGATGAGCATGTAAAAAGATATTCAAGTAAAATTAATGATATTTTCAATGTTTGATGACATTAGAGTAACATATTTTAGGGTTTCCTAGTAAAATTTGAAAAAAAAAATTCTGTACAATTCGTGATTTTTAAAAACTTTTGCGAAAAATTGGCTTCGAATCTAAGTTATTCCTCCATATGTTTTACGAAAACATAATTTATTAGAGTTTATTTTGAAGAAATTCTATTTAACATTGTGATTCTTTCTTAACTCAAGTAATTTTCTTTTTTTTTGGTCCATAAAACTTTTATCTTTGGAAATTTGTTGGTCAATTTCGTGCTGTCCATGCGATGTGCCTTAGCAAAATCTGTTTTAACAAAAGTGTACCGATTTCAACTATCAATGACATTTGACTTAAATTTAGGGTATGGATCAGTTTATCGCCGCTTATATTATGTATTTAAGATTTGCACAAATTCCAATTTGCTATATAAAAATAAAAAAACAAAAAGTGCAATTTTTGCGTATTTTCAAAAGTCCATAAAATTTTTTTTACTAAAATTACTTTTAATGCTCCTTCGATTTTTTTGTGTAAAATAGTAAAAAACTATGTTCACGCAGCAATCCATGCTCTTCCTTATAAAACTGTAAATGTGCATCGTGAAAAACTGACTTTTTTAAACATTTTCGCTCTTGTTTTCCAAACTTTTAGGCCATCTACTGCGTTGACTATTTCGGGCACATCAACAAGATATAGTATCAATCCCTATTTCAAAATTTGTATTCCGTTGAGGGGCGCACAGACCTGTTGAAAGTCTGCACAACAACAAATAAAATGTAAAATTTATTCACAAAATCCAATTATTTTATATAAGATCGAATGAGATCAAAAAGTATAAGCATGCGAACAAAAAGTGTAGAAGAAGGGGAAAAAGTAATTTGTAGCCATTTTTCTAAGTTTTTGAACTTTTAACAACAGTCACGATTATGATATGAAACCTGTGATGCTAAAATTTTTCACTCTATTAGTTTCAACTCTTGTGAGTTTAAAACCGCAAATCGTTTGTTTAAAATGGTATTACCACAAAACGTATTAAAATCATTTTCAGCCAGATTAAAAATGTTTGTTAATGGCCCATATATGAGTTAAAAATAGAAAGCACTCACAACAATTTTAATGTCCTTGAGTGATGACAATTTCTTTGTTGAATCATTCAAAAGTCACTTGCATTAGTATTTTAAAGATTTATTTATTTAGGGAAAAAATCAAAATAAAATGCAATTTATAGAAATGTGAAAAATGTTGATGTTAAGGAATAAATTCTAAAAATAAACTTTTTGATTTTTTCTTAAGAATTTTTATATTTTTATATATTTTTGTTTTTAAAAAGTGTTGTTTACAATTTTTGTAAAATAAATTTAAAACTTTATTGGATTTTTCTGTACAAAATCTCCTAAAAATTTTAAATTAAACATAATTTTGTTTTACAGAGAACTTTAATTCTGTTTAATATTACAACTTCTAAAATGGTTTATGTTAAACAGATTTAAATTAAATCAATTAAGATTTTAAAAGTGTAAAATTTAATTAAATTAATCAAATATTTTTTTACATTGATAAACAACTAAATAATGATTTTTTCTTATTGGTACAAAAGTTTATTTTGTTTATGAGTAATTCCATTTTTTAACTTAAAAAATTTTGACCCTTGGTTACCGATTTGGATAAAATTCGGTGCATGTGTTAAAAATGATACACAAGCATGAAAAATTAATTTTATTCATTTTTATTTTGAAAACTGTGGTAAGTTAATGGCTTTGAAGGTGATTAATGTATTCCTTTTTTTGCAGCAGATCTGTAAAGATGCAAATTTTAAAATTTTTTTCTAAAAATTGTCTAGAGACATATATTTAAAAAAAATCATGTTTAATTTATATATATATATTTTCTTTATATATATGTATATATATATATAAAGAAAATTAAAATCGAAGTTGTAGAAATTTTTTAAAAATGCAATTGCATTACGAGTGCATTTTTTAGCTTTGAATTATTGCCTTTAAAGTAGAGATGTCAATTTCATAACACAATTGTACTGGATAAGTTCACACGTATTCTTACGCTCTTTCATTTAGTCGTTGCTGCCCAGCAAAAACTTTGCTTTCCTGGTAAGCTAGCAGGTATAATTGGAAACAAAAATAAACTACTTATTTTTTGCGTGCATAACTAGTTATTTTTGCTTGAGTTGTCCACAAATTCATGTAGTTATTTTTTAACTCTAGGGGTACTCAAAAATATGTACCTAAACGAAAGCAAAAATAAAAAAAAAAAACAAAAAAATTTTGCCGTCAGTGAGACTCGAACTAGGATACAAACTAACCATTCGTTTTTAATGACTAACGTCTTACTCAGTACACGTAGCATCCTAAGCGACAAAAATCTTTTTTAGTTTAAAATATCTTTTTAGACATTTTGTTATAAAAAACTAACAGCTTCAGCTTAATCCGGAGCTCTAGCCAACTCGTCCACGTGATTGCAGTATTACTGTGCTATTATACTATTGAGTACTTATTAATGTAATACATAGTAGGCAAATAATAATGACGCCTCATTACCAAGAAACTACTTTAATAAGTAGTTGTCATTACCGAAAACCAAAAAGTTTTTGCTGGGTGAGAGTGCAAATGGTACAAAATGCACTGGAAAAAGTGTATGGAAATGAATTGTTTCGTAATTATTATTCATTAATTTCTTTAATATTAATGTTTTAAGATAAAATTGAAAGAATGTGAATTTTATTTTTTATGGCAAAGCAAAAATGCATTAAAAAATATGTTTTATATAATAATAAAGTAACTACATTTTTCGTAATTGACATCCCTACTTTAAAGAGGCCTTAGTTGGCCTTCTTTAGAGCCTTGAATCATTAAAATCCGTCTACATTGTAAAGAGATATTAACATTTAAAGTTACGTACTTTGTTGGATTGTTTAACTTTCATAAAAATTAAAATTGTGAATAAATTCGCGATTTTTTTTTTTTGAAATTTTAAAAAATAATAATAGAAAAGACTAAATGGCTCCATAGGTTATATGCGTACCAAATATATACACAATCTGATGACCCTCCTTCAACAAATTTTAATTTTTTATAAATGATGATGTCAATACAGTTTACCAACTTGTAAGATTAGACTCTTGCTATCGAGTTTAAAATATAAAATATTGATATTTTTAATATTATTGTTTATTTATCACATTTTAACACTAACTTACTAATTACAAATTCTATATTTTTGACCAAAACAATTTATTTTAACATCTCTGTTATCAGTTCAAAACAACTAACATTTTCCATTAAAAGTTAAGCAATAAGTTTATAAACAAACTCTAAAAGTTCAAGATCACAAACCAAAGAAATTAAAAATAAAATTCAAAAACAGGTAGCAAACAACACTTTAAGAAAACATTTAAGCCCAACAATAGAACAAATAATTGACAAAAAAAAAAAAGCCAATAAAACAACGTAAAAAACAAATAAATAAAAATATTTATTTATTTAAAACAAATCTTGCAAAAGTGTCATATTAAGAGATTAAATAAATTTGTCAAAACAAAGCAATTTCTTAATAATTGCCTGTCTACAAACAAAAACCCCAAAGTCCTTGTGAGCGGCTTAGAGAAACAAATAAAAACAAATAAAAAATAATATTTATAAGAAGAATGAATAAAAAATATAATTAAAATTTATCTATAAAAAAAAATAAAAAATCATAGCAATAACAATATGATGAATGATTAATTTGTAAATTTGACAAATGTGTTGAGATCGTTGTGTGTTTTTTCGTAAACATTAAAAAGTCATAGAAATTCAATTGCTTATAAAAAAACATCATACTTTCATATACACTGAGATGAAAAAATATTTAATTATGCCAGCAGGATTACCTAGATCTGAGATATTTCTCTGCAAAACGTAAGACGACTCTCTTAGAATCTAGGTCTTACACTTACATTGTAGCCAGATTACCATTTGGAAGTAATTAGGAAATTAACATCACATTAAAGTAAATACCCAGCAAACACGATGTCAAACGTTTGAAATATGATGACTTTAAAACTTTATATCGAACTTGTTTCTCAAACTTGTTTCAAATGCAGATACAGGTTTGAATTCTAAGTTTGAAATCAAATTGAGAATCATTTGAGAAAAAACATTTGACAAATGATATTATTACCATTTTGATATCAAATGTTATTATCAAATAATTCTTAAATCTTAAGCAAGTTGAAAGATATTCGATAAATTATATTTTTTACTTTAAGGAGTGTATTCAAATAAAATATAACATGTTTTTATACATAAAAAATTAACAGAATAAGTTAGAATTAAAGCTAAATCAACTACCTGTAGTATTTCTTCTTCAGATTTTTCTGGTATTTCATATTATATAAAAATTAATTGCTGACTAGATTATTTTTAATTTTTTAGGTATGACTTTTGAAAAAAAAAAACTTTTACGAAATTTTTCACGGTATCTCTTTATAAGAATTAAAAATTAATAATTACAATTAAGAACTGCTGGGGCCTTCTTAAATTCGCTTTAACAGTTACCAAAATATTCGGTTGTTTAAATAACTAATACTCTGTGGGACTAAAATAACATTTCCATTTCTACGTGCTTCTTTTGTAACGACAAAATGTTTAAAACACTGTTGCATATCACGAGTGTCAACATTGTCTTTTTATGACATTGAAAACAATCATATATCTTTGTCGCATTTTGAGTAAACTTGTCATGTTTTGTAAATTTTTATTGTCCTTAGTTCGGTACCATTCAGGATCATTTTTCCAATTATTCGGTATACAAAACTTATACCTTGGAAAATGAGAAAAGGCAGTAGTAACGTATGTTTTCCAAGCTAATGCAAAATATTGAAATATTTTTTTATTATTGAGGAATTTTGATCGTTTTTTGCCTCAGAGTTCTTCTCAGCTTTGTTATTTTTTTTTTTAGATTTGATTGACTAAAGCTTAGGCATAGCTTTAACATGGCTCTTATTTAATTTTCACGCGACCGAACATATTTGGCATAGCTCTTTGGAGCTTCTCTAATTTCTGGGCTTGGAATTCATTCTTGTGACTTTTTCTTTTTCTGAACCAAATTTCATATTTTATTACCCTGAAATGTAATACTTTTGTCAAAATTTATTCATTCAACATTTTCTAGTAAATTTAAAAAAAAAAGTAAAAAAAAAATAAAATTTTATTTTGTATATATTTCTTTGACTGTCATCTGCAGGCAGACTAACGACCGGATTTCATAACTCGATTTGCTGTAAAATCTGACATGTCTGTAGAAAATATCAAGAAAAATGTTTAAGATTAAAAGCAGATAGAGTTATTACGAAAATTTTGTGTTATGTTTTATTCGAATGCACACTTTAATATTCAGCTTTAAAGCAAATTTAAAAAATTTTAAAAAATTGTTTAAAAAATTATATAGAAATAAAAACAAATAAATAAATTATAAATAAATAAAATCAAAAAATGCAAAATTACTTTTTTTTATCTTCCACATGTCACATTTCAAAAAAGTTGAAAGTAATAGCATTTCTCGATTTAACATGTTATTCCCCTTTTTGTTGAGAAAGCTATTATTTTCAAGTTATTTTCAAATAGTTTTCAAATGATCGACATTTGAGAAAGGGCTAGATTTCAAATCATTCTCAATTAGATATCAAACCTTTGTGGTTGCTGGGTAATAGAAAAAATCCGGAAGATAAGTTTCTCGTGGCAGAATCTTGTATGCGTTGGGTAAATCACATGTGGCTTCTTTTGGAATAACATTCCATCGCTTATTTTAGGCCCAGAATAATATATTACGATCTCAATGAAGAAGTTTAACGGGATTCTTTTAACAATAATTACAAAGAGGTCAGAAGTTGTAATTATTTTTTAATTATTATCAGAATCACTCTTTATAGATAATTTTTTTTAAATATCGGTATATTCCTGAAATGTTTAAATATATTTACATATCTTACTAAAGTATATTATAATTTGCATGCTGTTTATTTTTTACTCCCATAACTCTCATTTGCCAATAATTATATATTCGTATAAGTATCAGGGTGTTGGTTTTAATTGCAGTTTATAAAAAAAAACATGTGATTGCCTGGGCTTATTATTTTTAAGGCTTTAAACATCAATAAACATTTCACAACAGCTGAGTTTTTTTTTTTAATTTTTGATTATTAAAGCGATTAGTAAAAACTTTAGATTATTGTTTTTTGTTATGTTCATTTACGAGTACGAGTAAATACCATAAATTCGCTACTCACGGTGCATGAACGAATAACAAAAGAGCAAGGTTCAATATTGATCCAGTTTTCTAGGAAATTCAATATACAAAATAAAGTAAAACAAACAGCCAACAGTTAAAGGTCCTTTTTTTAATTGAGAGAATGCGAGAAAAGGGAATGAAGTTTGTGTTGTATGTTAGAGGGTGGGGTTTTTTGGTGGTTTTCTTATTAAATACAACATTTAGTGTGTTCGTAAATTTTACGAGCAATTCGGAGTCGTGCACGCACGCAAAACACACTTTTTTCTTTTATATATATATTTTTTTTATTTAGTTTTTTTTTATTTTGTTGCCAGTTGTTTTTACGATTGTATGCCAACACACATATAAAACTAACAAGTAAAAAAGATATAGTCGAACAAGCCCGATCATATAATACCCTATACCACACATCATCATGCACATCAAAATTCGGAGAAGGGATCTTATATGGGACTTGTGTCCAATTGAGGACCGATACTTGTATTAAATTTTATTAATTTTTTTATTGAACATA
The DNA here is from genome assembly GCA_932274085.1 of Protocalliphora azurea. NCBI lineage: Eukaryota > Metazoa > Arthropoda > Insecta > Diptera > Calliphoridae > Protocalliphora > Protocalliphora azurea. Next base: position 433,885 of record OW026523.1, read on the forward strand.
CATATGCATTATAATGTGTTTATATTAATATTTATATTTGGCTTATATACTTATGGGTGATTCCCGGAAGAAGGACTTGTATGGAACCTATGGTCAATTCAAATATTAACTTGATACTAACATTTCTAACTGATTTATGCACGAGAAATGTATGTTATATGGGAGCTATGATCAATTACGGATCGATCTTTATGAAATTTGGTATACATATTTACACTTATATGAAACTTATTTGTGCCCAATTTCATTAAATTATTGATATGTTTGAGGCATTTATGAGCGTAAAACCCCTATTCCGGGAGGTCATTTGTATGGGGGCTAGAGGAAATAACGGACTGATCACAATCATATCATATCATATTAAAATAAATATTTTTGTTAAAATTCATTAAGATATTTTCAAAATTGTGGCCTGTATTTTGTTCACAAATTTTACATGGATGGACAGCCAGACGGACGGACATAGTTAAATCGACTCAGAAAGTGATTCTGTGTCGAATGGTATACTTTAAGGTGTGGGTCCGATGATTTTTTCTGTGCGTTACAAACATCAGCACAAACGCATAATACTCCAATCATCTATGGTGGTGTAGGGTATAAATATATATAAATGTAAGTAGTGGCAGTTTGCCGTTGGAAAATTGGAGAAAAAAAGTACATACATACTTGTTATACATAAATGTGTGTATAGATGTATGTTTATAAACCATTTACGATAATTTTGCTTGCTTTTCCAACATGTAGCATGAAACATGACAAGAAATGAAAATGAAATTGAGCCAGCCGCCATTGTGCCACGTCAAACTGGCGCCACATTTTTATTATGATGATAGTATGGCTGTTTTCAAAATTGTTGCTTTTTATTCTTATTCCGTTTTTTGCGAATTTATAGACACAACCACTATTACTAAACACACAAATACAAAGGCACAAAAGTATAAGCAGCTAAGTTTAACACGAACTTAAATGTCCTTTTTTGTGACTTATTGCGAATGTGTATATTTGTTGGATTCTAAAGAAGTAGAAGTTAGTAAAAGGAAAACCCTAGCAGATAAGGAACCCCACACATATTGACATACTTTGCTGTGAATATAAAAGAAACTATTAAAAGAGTCCCACTGTGGCTACTATTTGTAATGGTGTTAGTATTTAAGTTGGTTGGTGTTGTGGAACATTTTGCCCTATAAAGCATTTACCATATTGATGGCCTTGTCTTTGTTGTTTTTGTTGATAGTTTATATTTTTTTCTTTTTTCTTTTCTAGACGATATTCAATTTTTTTTTTTTTTTTTTTTTGAAATTGATGTGGTTCTCAAAGGCGTTGGTGTTTTACATTTAGTTTTATTTCCCATATTAAATATGTATGTATATATGTATGTGTGAATGTTTGAAACGGAAGATACCAACAACTATTTTTATTTAGCTTTTTCATAAATTACTACCATAGCCAAAAGCATGTTTTAAATTGTCATCATTGTGTTACTAGTTCAAATTTAACTTTTATATAAAGAGTTGTTTTGTTTATTTTGTTTAAAGCTTAAATACATATTATAAATATGAAATTTACCTTAAAAGTAGAAAAGAAATAAATTTATCATAATTATTCGTACGTGTGTACAATTTGTACATCAAAGCGTATGAATGTTATTAATAATTTAAAATGTATGTTTCATTGTTTTTTGTATGTATGAGTTCTATATTTTTATTGTTTAATTTTTTCTAATTTATTTTTGTTTCGATTGATTATTTTAGTGAATTCATCTACATTTATTGTTATGACCTTCAAAGGATATAAATACCCAAAAGAAATAGTCTCAAGAACTTTCTTCAGTCATTAGTTTTTTGTTTAAATTAGATAGAAAAATGATTTTGTCCCATATGTCAAAATTTTAGCCAAAAAAATAATAAATAAATAAAACAGATTTTAATACAGAGATTCTCACAAGCAACAGCTTCACCTCCCCCTAAAGACATTTTAAATGGAGAACGACCCAGGAAAATTTTGTGAGTCGTTTATTTTACAAAAAGAGTTAAATTAAATTTCTTTATTATCAAACCTTTCTTATTTTAAAAAAAGCTTAATTTTATGTCATCCTCAATTTTAAATTAAGTTTACGTATTAAAAAAAAAGATTTATAATTCTAAAAATGTGATATAAAATACAGTCGGCCTGTGGAGGAGCTGGAGACAGTGGAACACATACTCTGTCATTGTGTAGGGCTTCAGCATAATAGACTGAAGAGGTTTGGAAGCCATATTCTACACGAACTGATGATAGTGAATTCGACAACCTTATAGGTTTCGTAATGGTGATAAAGTGGCTTAGAGGTAGTCGGGGTTGATTGATGGGTCTTTGGTTCCACATCATTCTCTTCTTATATTTCTTTTCCTTTCTTTCTACTTTCTCTCTACTATTGTGCCTTATTCTACTAGAGATCTTCTCTTTCTTCGTTTTATCAACTTTCTCTGTTATTTATAAAGGAATCACAATGGATCAGATGGTCTCTGGGTGGAGGCGTGAATACAAGGCCCTTTTTAACCTAACCTAACTTAACCTATAGTCGGCTGTGTTGTTTCGCAATCGGAAATATTAAAAATGGAAAGCTTCCATCAAGGAGTGAAGAATTATAATTGATTTAATCGCTCATACATACCCTATTCTAAAATTACTTCAAAACTTTAAAATTTTTTTTAAATACTGACACAAGTAAGTAGCTATCTGAATCCACAAAAGACCACTTGGGTCCAATAAGTTCCCTTTGATGTATGTATGTGAGATTTCTGCAAATAGAAATTATATTACAAATTATTGTAGGGATCGCCTAATAACATCCGGTAAAAGTTTATAACTACTAGCAAATCGATTGGAAAATAAAGCTCTTATTTAAAAAAGGTTGCTAAATTTTACGAATTTGGAATCGTGGTTAAAATATTCTAAAAACAAATCATATTTTCTATTTATTACTATTAAAAATGTTATATGAATTGATCAATTTATTGAAATATTGCTAAATTTCACGGTATTTTATAAAAATATAAAAGTAAGTTTATTTGTATTACTGATTTTTGAATACAAACAAATGTTTAAATTGTGTCTTTAAGCAAATTTTCTTCGACCTCCCTACAATATTTGTGCGGACTTCTTATGGGTCGCAGACACCCATTTGGGAACTGATGTTTTAGTACGTAAATTTTGGAAAATCATTTGTTATTGATTAAAAGATAATTATATTATTTCAACCCTAACAAAATGTTTTTGCAAATATTGAACAGTTCTAACATAATGAAGTAAACAATACATACCACTTGAATATTTGAGTTATTTTTTCCCAATATTACTAATCTGAAATTTAAACAAAATATTTATTAATAAAAGTTTGAAAAAAATATTCAATTAAAAGATTAATAAAGAAAGGAAATGAACATATGCTTGAAAAGATGCAGAAATATGTTTCTTAGTTTCAAAGCAAAACTCACTCATTTCCACTGACTTTTCCTTAATACTCAAAGACTTCGGGATTAAAATTAAATTAAAGACAATAAATATAATGAGAGCCAAACAAGAACGCAACACAATTACGTTGCTATCCCCTCTCAAATAAAAACACTACTATGTATGTATACCGAACGTAATTTTGTTTGTTGTTGTTGTCTTTTTAAGTTCCTTTTCGATGTGTCAGTCACATACAACAATATCGTACAAACGTAATGTATTCACTCAATACTAGGCGCTCAAAATTATGCAGAAATCTTGTTTAGAACAAAATTAAATGAAAACAAAATACACTCGCTAAATTTAAGCTAAAAAAAAACTGTTTGTGTATGTTCGTTCGTAAACATAAGCATTAAGAAGCCACCTTTTTTATTTTTGTTTCTTTTACCCATTGCATTGTATACTTCAGAGGTGGATAGTGGTAGTACGAGTACAGTAAAGAGAGAGAGAGAGCTAAAGAAGATAAACAAAAAACAAAAGTTTCATTTGTTTCATTTGTTTTGTGTAGTGTAAAGAACAGAAAAAGTTCTCTTGTTTGTTTTTTTTAGGTGCCAATAGGGGGAAGAGTGACTAACGAGGTGTTTGTATTAGCTTTTGTTTTTTTTTTTTGCTTTTGTATTAAAGCTGTAGAGGCTCTATAAATCTACTTTTGTTATTGTCATACTCTTTGCCATCAGCGCCCTCCTCACATCTTCCCATTAGATCAGACAGACACTGTAATGATTTTGTACAATAACAATTTATGGTGTAGTTGAAAATATTTGTTAGTTATTTTTGTTGTTGTCGTAGTGTAGTTGCCGTACAATCATTTAATATATTGTATGCCTTCGGTTCTGAAAGTTGCTGTTGTTGTTTTCTTTTTTTATATAGGGACATACGAACAAACATATATAAAATATTTGTGTTTCTCTAGCTATGTGCGATTATTTGACTAACCCGACCATTGAAGACTTCGTTTCTTCGTTGTTTGTCGTTAACTTTGTAGCCAATCAGCATTTAATATGACGTGATCGTTGGCAAATCGTTGTAAGGCGATGATGAGAGTATGAGCTAAAAATAGAAGTTTCACATTCACAAGCATCTGACGAGTCATAATGAATGTTAGACTCACTTTCGGTCTAACATTTTGACGTTTTGACTTGGCGTGCGCTATAACTTTGTTATTGTATTTCTATATGTTAGTGTATTTTGTGTTTGATTATTGTTGGTCTGCCGGGTCTAAGAGGGGATTGCTACGGGGTATTAACTGTCGAGTTTAGTGCATGTTGACATGTTCGACTAGTCGGTCGGTTGGTTGGGCTCACTCACTAGTTTGGTAGCTAGGTAGTCGTTTAGAATATGTGTTAGTTGTATGGATTTTAATAGTTTTTCTTTTTTATTTATTTATTTTTTTTTTTTTTTGGTATTCGGTTGTTTTTGTATTTAAATGTTTTTATTTATTTATATTTTTTTGTTTCTGCATAGAAAAAGCTAGCATTTGTGTGCTTGTGAGTATTTTATTAATTCACAATTTTTATCATTAGACCGGTTGCGGTTGTTTGCAATTTTATTTTATTTATTTATTTAATTATTTTTTTTATTTTTTTCAGCTTGTCTAGGAGACGTTGGAGGAGGTTTATAAGAAATTTTATAAATTTCAAAATGATTTTAATGTTATTTGATTACGTGTGTGCTTAACGTATGCGTCCCAAATTGCTTGTGAATCTTTTAGATCCAACAAGTATCTTTTTAAGTTATTTTTTTCTGCGTAGCCGCAGTAGTCTGTCAAAGTCAACTCGTCTGCTTTAAATATTTATTCTGCTCTGGATGTTTATTGTTTTGAATTTTATTTTTTTATTTTTTTTTTTTAATTTTTCTGCTTCATTTTCCTTTTCATAATTTTTTTCAAAAAGTGGTTTGCTTGTTATTCTGTTTTATTATTATTATTATTATTATTTTTTGTGAAGGCGTAAAGTAGTGACTTGACACAATTCCTCATTACTTATATACAAAAAAAAAAAAAAACATCCACACATTAATTTTTATTTAGTAAATTATGATTTTGATTGATGAGTGAAGATGTTTGACTTACTGACTGAGTGAACATTTTTTATACAGCACACAGACAGACAGACGGACGGACATACATACACTTTATAATACATATTTTATGCTTGGCTGAGCCGGAGAGGAAACTTGTGTCCATTCCCTGCTTACTATGTGTAAAAAATCATTGTTTTTTTATTAAAACAGCATAAAACCTCCTTTATTGTTATTATATTTTTTTTCCATTTTATTTTGTTGGTGTTTTATATATATATATATATATATATATATATATATATATATATATATATATATATATATATATATATATATATATATTAAAATAAGCATATGTGTGGAATGCAAAAATAAATATGTTTATAAAAATACTGTATAAAATCACTTAAAGTTGGAAATTAGGTTAATGCAGTGAATTGTCTTCGTAAATTAAAATCATGCTCTTCAAGCTTTTAAAAAGATTTTTATGTAAGTTATTTTTGGAACTTCATCAAGTGTGATAAATTAAAAATTCATACATAACAATTAGCATGTTTTATTTAAAAAAATCAACGCAAAGATTTCAAATAAGTAAGTATAGCTGTTAATTTTATAATTTCTTGTTATAATTTTTTATAACTTGGGAATTTATAATAACTTAAATATCTAAGAATATTTTTAAATTCATTGTAAATATTATCAAAAATATAAATAAGCAGGACAACAAAAATTTATTAATTTCATAAATCGATGCAAGGCTTCTTATAGGCAAGATATTTTTAGCCCATTTTGCAATGTTTATAAATCTTAGCATTATAACCAGGGCAACTAAGACTATGTTCTAAAAAAAGGATTTTATGCACATAAAAAATGCTCTTAAAATCGGAAAATATACACTTAAAATTATAAAATATGCTCTTAAATTATTATGATTTTTCTGGCTAAATTTTAAGTTATCTAAAAAAATATTTTCTTTTTTTCACTTAAAAATATTCAAATTTATAACATGAAAATAATAAGGGCAAAGGATTTGAAAAACAGTAAAAAAATGCCACTATTTTGAGGTTATTAACAACAAAAACCATTAGCTGATTATAATGTGATTAACTTGCTTATCATTTTATAAACTAAAAGACCTCTCTCAACATGTCAGTTAAATTTTCCAAAAGCTATCATTGTTGAGAAATATTTTAGATAATTAGTTAGGTATTCCTGTGGTAGCGACTATTATACATACATATGTAAGAATGTGTATAAAAATGATTAATTATCGTTGGAATCAAAGAACACAATTACAAATAAAAAGAAGGCGATAATTAACCCTTAAAGAGAAAAGAAGACTTTCAATACTGAATTTTAAGCCACCTTTAAACAAAATGTTCATAATTAAAAAAAATAAAAATTAAAATAAATTATTTTTAACTAAATAAAATGAAAAAAAGCATTTCAGTAATGGAAATTTTTATCTTTTTCCATTAACATTCTAAAGTTAACTACTTAACCAAAATATGTCGAATTATAAAATAAAACTCACCTCAAGTGATTAAAATCGTGGAATACGTGTACGTGAATACACGTTTGACCAATATGTCTTGGGGCTTTATCTATCAAAAAGGTGGTTTTCAGAAAAAAAAAGATAAGAGCAAATTCAACAAAATATTTGTACTTTATGTTGTTTTAGCATTTGTAAACACTCGTGTTGTTGTGTACTTTGCAGTTTATTAACAAATACGTCACTTTATAGTATTTGATAAAGATAAGAATTAATAATTGAAAAAAAAAAGAAATAAAAAACAAAATATGTGCATTTGTCAAATTATGAAGCACAATTTTATTTAGCAAGATGAGTCGAGTGAATTATGACTCGTAGTGGAAGTTTTTTTTTATTAACAGTAACAAAAACATGAAAACTAATTCCAAAAAAAGTTCAAAGTGACATAAATGTGATTTCTGATATACAGGTATGTCACAGAACACAAATTCGAGCGAAAATGAAATTGAAATCGTATTTACCTGCTATAGAAAACAAAAAAAAAAAAAAAAGAAAACTATTGTTTTTTTTCACTTAAAAATAGTAAAGTGGAATTAATATTTTCATTACATTTAAATGTAGCAAACCTTTAAAAATTAATTTAAATTTAAAATAATAATAATTAAAATAATTATTTAAAAATTAATTTAAAATCCACAAATTTTCTAAGAAAGGAAAGCTTTTTTTTTATTAAAAGTAAGTGGATAAAACTCCTATTTTTGTTAAGTGAACACACAAAATTTTTAAATTTAATTTAAAACATATTTTTTATTTTCAATTATTTTTTTAAATATTTTTCCTTTATTAATCAATTGGTTCTAATGTGGAAAAGAGCGTTTTTAATATTTTTCGCATTTGTGAAAACGTATTAGAGCTGAAAAAGTAAAACGAAAACGTTACGAATTCGACTATACGAAAATTTCACTTCCGACAAACTTCTGTTACATTCCTGATAAAGATAGTTTATAATAAACTAAAGAATAAAAAAATATATATTTTGTTTAACTAACAAAAATCCAGATAAAAAACAACTGAATTATAAACTCTTACATGCAACATGTAATTTAAAAATTTTAAAGTTAGACATTTTATTAGTATTCTTTATAAATTTTATAAAGACTTAATAATGATCATTTCTTTTGTTTTAATTTCTGTTTTTTTTTTTTTAATTTCTAACTGACAATAATGATTTTGAAGGATGACTAAGAATACGTTTTTTTAAGTTTTCAAAAAAGGTGTATTTTATTTTTAATTTTATTTCTTATTCGTATGATTTACGAAAGTTATAAGACCAACAATCATAAAACATCAAATACAAATTCTTGAAAAAACTCTTCAGTTTTTAAGCTATAAAGTAACAAAACAACATTACTAATCCCTTCTTCACACCGATAAGCAAATGCATAAATTATTTTACTCATACAAAATTTTTTTAGGACTTGTTTGATTTTCTTTATTTTTCTTTTTTTTCATTCTTATGTTTCAATTTTTCTTTTTGTGGTTTTCAATTAAGAAACACAAAAATACCATCATGTACAAAAAAAAAAAAAAAAAAAAAAACAAAAAAAAGTAAGAAAAACAACAAACATGAACAAAATTCAAGGTCATCTCCTGCGCATATAACAAAAAAAAAAAAAAAAAAAAAATAATAATAATAAAAAACTAACACAAATACATTTTGCCAGTAAACTCACACAAAACGCAAATTATATGCATTTGTCAAAAATCATTTAAATGTTGATGACTAAACCTTTTAAATGCATTAAAGCGCAGGCGCAACTTAAGCTCTAAGGCATTGTGAGAGGTATTTTCTTCAGATACTCTCTAATAAAACTAACAGGAGCTTAAATGAATTTTGACCTTCAACTTCATTTCGAAAAAATAAAACACATCAAGTACAAAAACTACAATAGCATATATTGCCAAAAATATACTGCAGTTAAAAATAACCATTTTATGTATATGAATGTATGTATGTGTTCCATATGCATTAATTTTTTTTATTTTATTTACTTTTTTTTTTATTTGTTTTCATTTGTTTTTCTTATACCGGCATTAGTTTATGTATTTGTATTCATTTAACTCTTCTTTAGACCTGTGTGTGAGAGAATGTTGAGAATGAAAAATATGGAGAGTAAAGCTTTAGTTTAAACTAAAAGCTACAAACTTACAATTATTCGTTTTGCTTTATTTTTATTTCTTTTTTTTTATATTACTTGTTTAACCTACTCTTAATTTTATAATCTTTGTAAATGTATGTTTGTATGACTTATTGTTTTCTTTTATATAAAAAACGTGCTTTGCTAATGTTATTTTTTTAAGTTACTCATTTATATATAATGTTGTTTTATATCTTTCCAAAGAATTGTCAATAATAAAAAAGCGCACACACAGATACTAAATGTTACAGACATTTGTGAAAACTACGTATACAAATATTCTCTAAGGTACACTGGTAATAAGGGAGTAAAATCTAATTATGTTTGGAGGAATTTAATATAATAATAAATATTTTAGCAAATTATTTGCTTTTAGGTACAAATTAATCAAAACTTTTTAAAAATCAATAGACAGAAGAAATTATTGTACATATTTTTTAACATTTCAATTTTATTTAAACATTTCGTTTTTTTACATTTATAAACTTAAAAACGAATATTTTCTTGAATCAGTAAAATCTTTTTAATTCGTAAAAGCTGAATTTTATATATCATATTTAAAAACTTGTAAATTCACAAAATATTTGATTAGATTGTCTAAAATCGAAAATAAATCGATTTTTTTTTTAAGAGAGAAAAAATTATTATTTTACATAAAAGCGTTAATTTATCGAAAAGAAATTTCAAAGAAAATAACTTCAGGATACTTTTAGTTTTTTGTATAAAAAAAGTTTTTGTATAAAAACGCACATTTGGTCCACGGTGCAATCACACTCACAAAAACTACATAAGTTTATATAGTTTGGCTAAAGAGCTTCATGCGGATTCGTTGTGTTTTTTTTTTTTTTTTTTGGTAAAACGAATTAACTTTTGCGTTTGCGTAGTTTGTAGATACATTGTTAGATAAACAAAAAAGTGGTTGTTTATCATAATCCCCCCTTTCTGAAACTATAGTTCTTAGCTCTCCTACTATCCCCTTACATTTATAACATAGTGTCTATATTAGACAATACTTTATCAAGACAAACGTTAAAATTAACGCGAATTTATGGAGGGTGGCAACAGCTGCACAAAAACAACAATAAGGCGACTTCATTATAGGTATATGCAGTTTGACAGATGTAACAACCAAAAATAATAATCAGCGGTTTAACTGAGGTTACCTTGTATAGATTTGCAGTGATTTTGACGCTTGTCTTGATAAAAATTTGTCTAATATAGACACTACGTAATAGTTTTCATTACTACTTCTAACCATTTAACACTTTACCCTCATATATATGTTTATGAGGGAATACATCAAAACATTTTTAATTACATCTACTACTACCACTTTCCGACTTAAGAACACATTATAACTTTTGTTGTTATTGTTGATTTTTTTTGTCTTATTTTTTTACGGTTTTGTGCGTCTTTTTTAGCTTTTTTGTGTGTGTGTTTCAATATTATTTGAAAAGTATAATATATATATATATATATATATATATATATATATAACTAAGAGATACATTGTGGAAATAAACTCTCCCTTTTCATACACTCTGGAATTCTCTTTTTTCGACATTTGTTGTGGTTGTTGTTGCTGATTTTTCTTTTTGTTGTATTTTGCTGCCTGCTTATAATACGAAGTGCTTTTATAGCGGTTCGTCGGTTTAGTATGTGTTTTTTGTGTTCAGCTCAGCTTTGCTGTTTTGGAATACATCAAAACAATAAGTGTTTCAGTTCTTTTTAAGTTGTAGTCATGAACGTATCTTGTAGATATTGGTTATAGATATACGTATTTATTAAAAAAAAAAAAACAAGCAAGAAAATACTAAACACCAGATATAAGCAAATAAAAAAAAAACACTTGAAATTTATTTTGTTTATAATTTTTAAAATATTCGCATATAATAAATTCTCACAACGAGCAAACACTACTTTGTGAGAGAACATAAACCAACCCCCACATTTATCAGCAACAACAGCAAATGAATCTCTAATGATACATTATAAACAATAACAACAGCAACTAAAAGAACTACATGTGTATTGTGTGTGCCCAAACGAACAGTAGAACATTAGAGTTGTCGTGATTCCAAGACATTTCGTTCGTTCTTTCGCCTGTGTTTTATTAATGAATGTATTGTTTGTTTTCTATTTCTCTACTTTTGATTCAAATTGAATAGAAACAGACTAGAGTCTACTTTACTCTACATTATTTTTGACAAGTTCTTCGTTTGTTATGTTACGTTATATGTTAAGTTTGGTTCGTTCCGACATACATCCATCCATACGTTCGTTTGTTTGTATGATTCGTAAAATTTTGTTTACTTTGTATTTAATATATAAGAGCATATGTGTGTGTATATTTTTGTGAGTGTATTTATTCGGTTATATTATATATTTGGGTTTGTACATTTTGCTAATTCTCATAAGAATTTATTAGATTGTGTGTCGCCCAAGTGAGCAAACGCTTTGTATTTAAGCCAAACGTCAAGTTGTCAAAAAAACACACCCCTGTGCTCCCCTCTCTCCAAATCATAAAAAACATTTTTTTCATTCTCCTTGTTAGAACTATAGAATAGAGCATGTTCACTAAATTCTACACTAAAATAAAATAATATATTTTTTTCGCAAAACGTTAACGAGTGTTTAGTATGATTATAAGCGTTTATTTAAAAATCTGAAATTGACGCGTAAGCAACACTTGTCGAGCTCTTAAATAAAATATAACCAACTGAAAAATATTCTAAATGAGTTCTAAATAAATTTAAAGAAAAATTAAAGTTCTTTTAAAAATTTGAAAAAAAAGGTTAAAAATAATAAATGAAAACTTCTAAAAATCTTTTAAGTAAATAAATAAAAACCTTATATGAATGGCCTTTTTCAAGATAACCTAAAATATTGTGAAGTGCTTTTAGAAACTAAGCTATTTTTGTAAAAAAATATTTCAAAAACGTTGTCATGCTGTAGTCTTTAAAGTTTTTTTTTGTTAAAATAAGGCGTGTAATTCCTTAAGGAATGAACCCAGTTATGCGCTTTAAAATTAAAAAAAAGAAAACAAATTTTTAAAAATAAAAAGTGCCTCTTAATTTTTGAAAAAAGTTAAAAAAATAAACACAAAGTGCAATTTAAGAAATCAAAAATAAAACAGAAATTTATAAATAAATTTCTTAAAGGAAAAACTAATAAATTTTCTATAAAAAAAAAACAATAAATTCTAATAATAATAATAATAGAGTAATAATTTTATATAAAAAACGTTAACCACAGTGCCCTTATTCAATGATAATTGAAGCAAATTAAAAAAAGGAAATTAAAACAATCATTATATTGCAAAAAAAAAAAAAAAAAAAAAAATCAACAAAGCTAAAAATAAAAAAATCTTCAAAACAACCTCTGGACTTAAAAAACGAATTAGTCTTTCAAATCAATTATATAATCTGAGTTTTATGCAGCTTAATTTTTAAATGCATGGGAGAATTACATAAGGTGAATATGTTTTTATACAATTATTCTTTATCTGTGACTACTGCACAACAACAAAAACAACACCAATAAAAAATAAAAATTAATAAACTAAACTAATATTATACCTTTGGATACATTACTTTTTCTATATAAAATTTTGCTTGCTGTATTTTCTGCATACTGCTGTTTCAAATTGTTTCGTGCTCCCAACAATCAGCTGTTTTTCAACAACAACTACAACAACAAGGGTAAGTTTTACTAGTGTGAGTTAGGCAAATGAAAGGTCACATTAGGATTTTTTACTACAGTTACTATACTATAATTATAGGAGTTATATTTTTTATATTTAATTTCTTTAATTTTCAATTAAATTATTAATTAGAAATTAATTCTTATTCGATTCTTAAGTTAAAGTAAAGATAATTTCATTAGTTTAAATTATAAAAGAAGAAAATTAGCAGACAGCTGTCATTTTTTTAACGAAAGAGAAAATTTAAGATTTTTGTTAATTTCCTTAGTTGAGTTTTAATTAAAAAATATTAGAAAAAATCAGGGTTTGGTTTATTTTTAAGTATTTTTATAATCAATAAACCAAATAATTTTCTCTGTGTACTAACTCTTTTTTATTTCACTGTTCAACAAAAAATTACAATTTATAAAACCCCAATTGGAGATTAAATTTGTTTAGATTAACAGTAGTAAAAGTAGGAGGAATAAAATTTTATTTGCTCAGTAATTTGAAGCGCCCAATAAATTGTGGGGTATCTAAAATTATATTTTTATAATTATTAAATTACATTTTTTTAGTTTTGCTACTTAAAAAAAGTTTTCAAAAACCCAATATTTTATTATGATTTTTTTTTTTTTTGCATATTTAATTATTAAGAGTATGTGGGTGGGTTGCATTATTATCATTATAAATATAAAGATTTTATTATTGATTATAAATATTTTTTTTGCAATTTTTCTTGAAAACAGAATTTCATGATATTACGTTAATGTGTGTGCTAAACAAATATATATGTTCTCCCAGAAAACACATCAAACGTTTTAAAGAAATTCAAAAAGAAAAACAAACTTAGCAAACACAATTTATACAAAATTACAAAAATGTACAAAATAATAAGAGAGAAAAACTAATAGCGGAAGCTACAAAATTTTCTTTAAAATTACTTTAAATACATTTATGATTTCCACAGAAAATATATAATGAGTATAATAGTTAAATTTTAGGCACATATATATATATATATATATATATATATATATATATATATATATATATATATAAATTTTTTTAAACAAAATATTAAAATTCTTATTAGAAATTAGCAACAATATGCAAAGAAACCCTAAAATTTGCGTATTTTTTTGTAGAAAATTTTAATAAAAGCCAGCTGTTTAATTTAGATGTATAGGTTTATGAGTTTGTGTGTGTTTTTGTATATTTTTGTAGGTATGTATGTTAACAGGTGTTTTCTTTTTCCTCACATTTTCATTTCAATATATGTTTTTTTTTATAAATAATGGCTAATATAAGCAAACAACAAATACTTTTGTATACGAAGCAAAAAACAACTTATAGTGCCCACTGTTGGGAGCAAAAAACAACAGCAACAATAATACAAATAAATGTGGGCCTTACGTTGTTGGAATTTCTTTCCTTTTTATTTTAGTTCAAATGTATTTTTTAAATACAATATCTAGATATACATTATAATATATAATTTATTGTTATACATATATCTACTCACACACTAAATATAAATAGTAATAGATTTATAATTTATTTCAAACACACGCGTTTAAGGAATTTTTAAAAAAATTAATTTTAATTGCACGAGTACAACGGCAAAAACAAATTGTTGCCATCTTTAGCTGTGCCACGCTAATTAAATGAGTAAGAAAGAGTATTTGCAAAATTTATTTATTTAAATAAATTAATATTTTTGTTTTATCTTTTTTTGTTTAATATTTCTGTACAAAAGTCCAAAATAAATATTTTGAAACAGTTTTGTTTTCTTTCTTTGCATTTTAATAAAATAAAATATGATTTTTGTTTATTTTAATGTTTTAAATTTTCTTTCATATGTACATGTTTATGTGCGTTTTCTTGCTGAAAATTTCCATTTTGCTTCTGGTTTTTGAATTATGTGTATTTTATTTTGGCATTTGTTTATAATACATTAAAACTGTGAAATAAAAACAAAAACAAAATTTTAAGAAATTTTATGAAAAAATAAAAAAAATATGTATGTATTTTTTCAATGTATTTTTAATGTCAGAGGCGTAAAGACAGTTTCAGTATACCATACTTCATATATAAAAAAGATTCAGTTGAGCGGATGAGTAATTTATTCAGTGTGCCTTGGGTTTGAACTAATTTGCTGTAAGTGATACTTAGTATTGATATTTAAGAATGCCTTGATTATGAAATTAAATGTTTTAAAAAAAAAATTACAAAAGGGTTTTGGTCTTTTTTTAAGTTTTTTTTACAATAAAAGAATACATAATTGAATCGAATATATGTAATAAATTGTTTCTCATAAATGTTTTCTATAAATGAACAATTTACTTTTACAATTTTGAGAAGATTTTTATTTTAATTAATATTATTTATGTATGAATTAATTTTCTTTGAAAAGAAAAATATATAAGAAAAGTTGAAAATAGTGTAGAATCTTTGTCAAATTTAGGCCACTTCTAATACCATAAATCGTCAAAATCAGGATAAATCGTCAAATCTGGTAACAGTATTTATATATTAGAGCAAGTAGAAATTTAAAAAAATTGAAATTTCACTAAAAATAACAATGTTCTAAAAAAAAAATTGGAATATGGAATATTTTGTGAAATATAAAAATATTAAGGTCACTCTTAGATATCTTTTATATACCAATGGACGTGGCTTTTAAATACCTTTCAAATGAAACCACATTTTATGCGGTCTTTTGAAAGAAAATACAAATATTTTCGAAAAAATATAAAAAGACCTTTTTTTGGGAAACATTATAAAACAACACGATGGTTTATTTTCAGGTTTAACAAAATCCTTTTTTTTTATGAGTCGCCTTAATATATGTATACAAAAGATATAAAAAGGTGTTTTACACATATAAATAAAAATATATCTCCGAACTAGGTTCATTTTTTTTAATCTTATTTGGAAAAATCATGACAATTGCTTAAAAAAATTCTCATCATATGATTTTTAACAAATAATTTAAATTATAAACCCAAAATTATTCATGATTAAAAAGTGTTTTTTTTTTTTACAAACCATTAATATTTATAAATTATAACTTTAATTCAATATCTCCCCTTTTAGTTACTTCCCACAACATTTTAAGAAACGATTCTGCTTAATAAAAATCGCATATAAACATATCGCCTATGATGTACTTCATCCGTTCTGTTACTAATTCTAAAAAATGTTTTATTTGGCGTGTCGCAACTTGAAATTTCCGTACACAAAATAGACATTAAAAAAAATTGAACAAAACACACAATTGATTTTAGTTTTAACACATGTTACAAACATTTTTATAACAAAGTCTCATAAAATGTTAAACGAATATTTTTATTCGAAAAAAAAAAAAAAAACAACAATTGAGGGTGAGATTTAGATAGAAAACAACAGAATGATATTAAGTTGCAAATATTTTATATTTAGTTAGACAATTCATATTCATATGTGTTGTAAACACACATCGACTATGTGCATAGCGAATTTCAAAGAAAAAAAAAAAAAAAAAAAAGACAATTTGGATTCAACTAAATGCGTTGTTGAAAATCATTACTGTCTATGAATACCAAATGAGGGTGGTGGTGGTTCAATGATTTTCACAGATGATATTTTAGTTCAACGATTACGATTAACGTTTATTTGGGGGGAATATTTATTAGATATTGAGAAATTGATTTAAATGATAAGGGATTTTATTTTATTTTATTTATTTTTTTCTTCTTTTTACTTAACATATATCACACATGTCTTTGTATCTAGATTTGATTAAGTTTTAGTTATAAAAGCCTAAAAACTTAATGGTACATTAAGTTTTTATGAACGAACATTTAAAGTTTCCGTTTCTTAAGTAAGAATGCAAAGTAAGTAAGAATGAAATATAGACACAAAGACTGAAGAATGTTTAAAATATCTAAGAAATAACAAAAAAAGGGCGTATGTGTAGCATAGATTTATGTTTAGAACTCTCTATATGTCGGCCTGGTTTAAATGATTGATTTAGATTTATGATGACTGCTGTTAAGAGAAAAAAAAAAACCAGCCCAAATATACATTATTCAGAACTTTAAGATTTTTTTATTTATTTTGATATTTAACAAACAAATGCCTTCTTTCATTAGCTTTGATTTAAAACAAAAAATATTCTTTGTTTAGTACTTGAATTACAAATAACAACAGACTTTTATAAAAAAAAAAAATGTACATACTTATATTGGCTATTAAAAAGCAAGATTTTAAAGATTATTCAAAAATTTTCGAGAAAAATATCAAAAATTAGCATTTATATTTGTGGATATTATCCAAATATTCATTTACCATTTAAGCATTACTAATTAATGCTACTGTAACGCTGGTATTTGCTGCTGCTGTTTCTGCAGCTACTGTCACTCTGCTGATATGGTTTTGGCTTTCAAACAAACATAAAATAAAAGTATTTTATTACTTGGATCTGGTAGTGTGTGGTACTGTGTACAGTATAGCAAAACATTAGCAAATCTAGTACTCATTGTACGCTGGATTTTTCTGTGTACACGAAATATTTATTTAATATTATATTAAATAAATATTTAGTAAATTATTTTGAGTATCAACTGCAAATAGTGTAATTTTTCAAGCCAACTAAAAGATGAAGCAATATAGCTTAAGTTTAAAGCTTTCCTATAGGTCTATTTCGTGTTTGAAAAACCTTTAATGGAGGCTTTAGTGTCTGATATAGTATTAGAGTTTGTCTGATATTCTTTTGGTTGTTGTGCCATGTGTATGTGTGTGTTTCTGCATTGTTGGGGTATTTGGGCATGATATGTTAACATTTTGTTTTGGACATCTATCTTCAGATCAATCAACAATAAACCCCCTTTTTTTCTGTTTAGCTTTTATTTATTTAATTTTTTCGCCGTTGTTTTTTTTATTTGTTCAGATATTAAATATATTTATTTATTATTGTATTGAATTCATTGCTTAATAAAAAATATACTACTAAAAAAAACTATAATCAACGAGAACTAAAAATAAATAAATAAATAAAACAATTTAGATAAAAAATATATATTTTATGAAATATTGTACCATGATACAAAAAAGGAGGTAGTTCTATTTTAAATAATTTGACGGGTTTATTGAAGTTTATTTTCATTGTAAACAATTTAAAAGACGTTGCCACGCTGAGAAAAAGAAAAATATTCTTAGAAATTTTTAAGTAAGTATGTGTAATTTATTATTAAGTATATAAAGATAATAATCGTTTAATATTTCGAAAATAAGAGATACACAACGAAATGTCCTTGGGAAATGTAGCCATTACACATGTTTGTTGGTGAAGGGTTTAGAGATTCTTGCAGAGTAAACAAAAATGTCATGACTAAAAAAACATCTTTTTATCATGAAATATTAATAAATGTTCAATCTCGTAAACCTTTGCTATATTTTTAAGTTTGATTTATAGAAGTAGCAGCCAAGGAAGTTTTTTGTTTTCCTCTTGGCAAAACACGTAACCAATACTTTCTTCCTGACCGCCTCTAGAATATGAGTAATGGAAATTGTGCAGATTAATCCAGAATTTTTCTTTCACATTCCTCAAATTTAGTTTGAAAGAAATATGAATTATCACCGGTACAGAATTATAACCTGAACAATATAAAAAACAAATTAATAAAGGAATTTATCTTTTCTTTTTCTTTATATTTCTCTTTATATTGTGAAGATTAATCCACAACTGTTCGTAGTAAAAACTCTTTCTAATGCATGTTTTTTATCTCTCTAATTCTTCTTCAGCGTTCTGCTCACGTCTTTTAAGTTTGCCTTCCTCTCCATTATATATATATATATATATATATATATATATATATATATATATATATATATATATATATATATATATATAATATAATATATAATATATAATCTCTAAGAATCGTGAACCTGAAGTCATGCAGGCCATAAAAGGAACAACGGTAATAGTTGTAGAAGTTTTGTTAGCATTTGCTTCCATTTGTAATTAATTTATAGCAAGTCTCAACATTGGACTGAAAATTGCATCCACAAAATAATAAATATATAATAAGTTTATTTTATCAAAATACTAAAAAAATACAAAAAAAAAATATATATTTTTTATTTTACCATGATACCATGATTTTATAATAAAATTTCAAAACCCGTTTATTTTGATTGAAAAATTTAAATTGAAACTACCTCGTATTTCTTATATCATGTTTGTACTTTTTTCTCTTTGAGGTTTATTAATTATATAAATATGTATGTAAAACTGAAAAAAAACAACATAAAGGAATTTTATGTAAATAAATTAAATTAATTCGTTTGTCAATCATAATTTATAAAACAATTTATAATTTACCCTTATGTGTCATTCTATAAAAAAATAAAAATTAAATCAATTTAAGTTTTTATCTTAAATAATTACCAAGAGAGACATAATGGCTGGCAAATATAAAAATTATATAAAATAATCTGAAAAAAACTACAAATTATTATAAAAATTTTTTAATATTTTTCTTCAACTCATAAAGAAATCACATAAATTTGAGGCTTTTAATTAACATCAAAACGATTTTTAATATGAAATTTATTGGAAAATGTTAAATAAACGACTAAAACTTGTTTACTTTTTAAATTATAAAAAATTAGAATGAAATGTTAATAAAATTTATGAAATCTTAAAAACAATTTAAATAAATTAACAGAAGGTAAAAAAATATGAAATTTATAATCGATTTAAATAAAACATCTAGTTCTCTAAGGAGAGCACTTTTTTCTCTAGGTCGAGTATAAACAGTGAATTGTATGTTAGATTTTTATTAAAATTTATCTTACTCAATTTAAAGCATATATCAGAAACATTAACAGGAATTAGTTCATTAAAAGAACTAAGTACGGCGCACGAAAAAATTAGTGCATACATTTTAGCTTACTAAAATGAAACCAATGTTTAAATTTTTTTGAAATTTTGTTTTTGTTAAAAACTGTTATATTCAAGTTTTAAATTTAAAAGAAAGACTGATTTCTTATTTGTTTTTTAAATAAAATATTGGATATTTTCTGAAATGCTCTTCCTAAGAACTTTATTACATATTTTTTGTTGGATTTTTAAGCTACATTTTAGTTTTCACTCAGCTTAAGTGCTCTTTAAATATTTTTTACTACGACCTAATACATTTCAAATGGAACTCAGTCCATTTAGTGGTTTGCCTCCTTTCGTATATACCACTCAGTTCCTTTTTTGTTGTAATGATGAGTAGGAAGATCTGACCAGAAAAATTAGAATTCGTTGTACATTTCTCTGTTGTCGTTTTTTTACACAATACTCATCTGCCACATTACCTATAACATCTATATTCGGAATTCGTAATCAGGATGCTATAAACAGTTCGTCAGTACTCAATAACTTCCCAGCGTTGCCAAAATGACGATTTTATCATATTTTCGATGATTTTTAAACCAAGATATGATTTGATGTTTTTTTTTTCTTCAAAAAAAAAAAAAAAATGATTTTTTTAATTTCCAACTAAATGTTTATTTTAAGTCTCTCAAAGACTTATTAAAAGATTTTATTTAAAAATTGCAATATTTGAATATTGCACAGGTAGACAAAATCATCAAAAATAATTTTGATGGGATTTATACTAAGGTTATATATATATATATATATATATATATATATATATGTGTGTGTGTGTGTGTGTGTGTATATGTATTCATATCTTGTTTGAATCTCGTAAAGGTATTTCATGTTCACATTACGCAAAGCAAATATTTGTAGCATCAACTTAGCTTTAAAGTGTATACTGATTTTTTGTACCCAGTCCTTAGTTCCCAAATAACTATAAACGGATACAATTACGAAGAGTTAGTTCAGTAAAATAACTAGTTTATAAAATAAGAAAAGAGATTACAAATATTAAGAGAATTATCATAATATTAATTAGCTTTGCAAAAGTACCAGCTCACAAACAAATTAAAAATTGGGTTCATTAATTGGACTTAGTTAATTTAAGGAATTAGTTCACAGAAGTCTTTTTCAAAATCGAATCGTTTGAATCCAAAACCAATCCAGTTTCGAAACTTAGTCTTACATATAAGATAGGTCAATGTAATATTTTGGTTCTATCTTACTGGCTAACCTTCCCTATATCCCTTCCAATTTAGAATTATGTAATTTTGTAATTTTCTAGATACTCTTTTGCTTCAAAAATATCTCTTTAAATTGGTCTAGTTTTGTGCTTTTTTATTTTTATTATTATTATAATTATTATTATTATTTTTTTGCTAAAAAAAAACGAACAACAAAATGTTTATGACTAAACTTTTAAAATGTTTTTTCCTTTTTGTTAAATTTTTATTGTTTGCTTGTCTTTTTATTATTTATTTATTTTTTATTTTTTTCAAATGTTTTTCGTCTTTCTACACTTTTTATTATTGTTGCTGTTTAAAGCCCTCATTAAAATTTTTAAAAAGAGTTTTAGAACTTTTTTTATGATGTACAATATTTTTTTTTTTTGCTAAAACTGGTTTTAACATTTTTGTTATTGTTGGTGTTGAGTGAGTGTATTTGTGAGTTGTTTTTAGCAAAATATGTTTTTTTTTTTTAATATTTATAGCACGATTTTTTTATTTGGTCTTAGCTAAAAGTAGCATAATAAGAGAAAAAAAATTAAGAGGGAAGAAAAATAAATTGATTAATTTGTTGTTGGTTGAAGAAAGAAATAAATAAACAAATTACACTGAGATGAAATAAACAAATGCACTCAAAAGCATACATACATTTTAAGCTAAATTCTATATAAATTTGGGAGCGTGAAACTCTTGAGATGGAAAATAAGTGATTAAAAAATTAGAGAAATAATACTCATATGCAAAAGTGCTGTTTGTAGGGTATACTGAGATGCATGTGTGTTGTGTGTGTGTTTGTTTTTTTTTTTTTTTAAGAAAGTTGTAAAAACAATTACATAAAATTAAGATGTATGGTTAAATGAGTTAAGCCCACTTAAAGTATACTTTAAATAAGTGAAGTTCCTTAAAAATTTTATCTTTTTCTTTTTCCCCTTAATTTATTTGTTATTAAGTTTAAAGCTAAATCTAATAATTTTTCTTAATTTCTCTCAGTGTTGTAGTATTTTTTATCTTTTATGTTAATATCATTTAGTTCTCCTTAACATTTATACATTTTTGTGTTTTTTTTTTTTCGTGTTTTTTTTCGCTTAACCTTGAATTTGTTTCTTTTTTTGTTGTTTCATATATAAATTAACTTTTTTTTGTTCTAACTTTGAGATAAAAAAAAGTCTGATTGAAATTTATATGTATTTTTTTTTTTTGTTTAACCATAAGGAATGTCATAAATTTTCAACAGTTCATTTTATTTATGCTTTAAACACAAATATTTATTTGAAATTTTTATTTTTATTTAAATACTTTAAAGGGATTTACATAATTTATGTTGTTGATTTAACAACAAAAAATAAATAAAAAATTTAATTAAATTAGAAGCCAAAAAAAGTGCAAATTTTATTCGATTCATTTAATTTAATTTTTTTTTTATTTTATTAAATATAATAAAATTTTGTTGTTAATTAATATTTTTTTATAAAATTTGAGAAACTAAAATTTTATGGTGATTTGACGTTGATTTATAGTAGTGACGGTTTTGTAACCAAAAAGAAAATATGCACGCTACCCCAAAATCTTTTATTTTTTTTATTATTTTTTTTTTTTTAATTTTTTTTGTTTGTTTTAAATTTAATCACGTTTCGTCACGCTTGGAAGCATGTATATTCTAAGTTTAAGGTTTAATAAAATTTTAATTTATAAAAATAAAAAAATCTGTGTATATATTTTAGGAAATAGTCACTAAAACTAAAACAAAAAAATGTATCTACGAAATAATGTTGTACACAATTTAAAACGTACCAAAACAAAAGCTTGTAGTACTTAAAAAAAAATTATATGAATTTATTTATTTTTGTATGAATACTTTTCCTTTCATTAGATTTCATTCATGATAATAATCATGTTGAAAATATTAGACAAAAGGTACAAAAATAAATGATCATAAATGTAAATTATTTTAAATAATACAAAATAATCATAAAGAAATGAACTTGAAATTTAAATATGTATAATAACAACAAAATTATATAAAATTATAATAACAACTACAAAAATAATTATTAAAAAAATAATTATAAAATATTTTGTGCCAGATTTTCCATAAATAATTCAAAACCATTTCCTAATATGAAATTGAAATTTGGTAGGGATTAATTTACAGATTAAATACTAAATTAAGTGGAGTATAAAGTATTTGTTATTTCGATAAAATAGCCTTTTTTTTATTAAAGATATAAAAACTTTATTATATTGAAGAATTTGACGGATCATTCTAAGAACTCTTTATAAAACTATACTTTTTTACAAAATTAGAGCAAGTTTTTTAAGCAGTAATACGACGTAATGCAAAAAGTAGCGAGTGTGGTTACTTAGTAATGTCTAAAGTAAGCTATTAAATTTAATATCAGAACAAAAGCCTTTATTGTTTCACTATACTTAACATAAACCTTTCAGCTTAATTTAAATATTTTATGGTAATGATTTCAGCTTAAATTTAAATTGCGTTTTATATTATGCTTCAATTTCAAACAGATTTGTTTTATTTTAAAGACACCTGGAAATGGTTCTTAGTATAATTTAAAAAAAAAATGTATGTTTTTAGATTATTTTATTACAAATTCTCACGCTGTAGGTAGTTAGCTATAAAGCAGGGCGTTTTCTGCTTTTTTTCACAATTTTTTCTTTTATCTTTTACGATTTCTTGTTAGATAAACCCATAATTATAAATGGCATAGGCTTATTAAAACCTTTTATGAATTGAATGTTATTAGAAAAATCATAAATTTTCTTTAGCTTAACAAAAAAAAAAAAAAAATCAACAGCAAACTACGTAGTTATTTTTAACTACGTTTTATGTTTTCGCTTTTAAAATAACTTCCTCGTAAAATCATTAAACTAAATTTGTGAAATTGTTTTCGGTTTCTTACAAAAAAAAAAAAAAAAAAAAAAAAACATCATGTTAAATTACTTAGTAATACTGGCATAATATAACTGGGTATCTTAAAGATTTTGTAAGACTACAAATATTAATGTATAAAAAATTCCAATTTTTTTATTATTTCCGTTTTAAGGTGTATACCTACCTAGCATTATTATTCTAATAGTATTTTTGGTTGTTATTTTTCATTTTATATTTTGTATATTTTTTCGTTTTTTAATTTTTGAAGTTCAAAGTTAAGTTCATTAAGAAACAATCACATTTTAAAAGACGAAAAGTACCAGAAAACAATAGGAATTAACAAGATTTAAATAGCAAAACAAAATTCGTTATAAAATTGTAAATAATTGAGGGAAAAAATTTAAACACATATATATTTATAAAAAAAATCTAAAAAGTAAACAAATGTAAAACCTGCAGGCGGCACAATTTTATTTTCTATATAAATAAAGAAAAACTTGAAAAATTAAAAAAAATAATAATAATAACAATAATCTCAATTGCTGTTTGCCTGAAAAAAAATAAGACTAATTGTTTGCGGTTATGGGTAATGAAAGACTTTAAATACACCCTATGTAAATAATGTAAAATTGAAAATAAAAGTAAACTTTTATTAAATAAATGGTTTCTGCTTTATTTTGAAAATGAATTTGAAAGAAAAATCTCAATTAAAATACAACTAAGAAGTACATAGTCGGTCCAACCCGACTATGTTTGCTTACTTTATACTTATATAAAAGTTGTCTGTGTCACATATAATCATAATACTAATGTTTAAATGGGACTTATTTACGTTAAAATAATATTCGGGGTTTATATGGGAGCTATGGTCAATTATAGATCTATCTTAATGAAACAGATTTCTACTCATATAAAACTTATTTGTGCCGATGGTCATTACATTGCATAATTAAGATATTTATAAGCGTTAAATCCGGGAGGACATTTGTATGGGGACTAGGTTAAATAATGGTCATAATCATAATAAATTGCAATAGGCTTACTCCCTCTGCCAAAGTAATTATTCGTGCCAAATTTCATCAAGATATTTTTAAAATTGCGAACTGTAATTTTTTCACAAAATTTACATGGGCAGACAGCCAGCCGTCCAGACGTACGGACGGACATCATTAAATCGACTCAGTTAGTGATTCTGAGTCGAACGGTATATTTTAAGGTGAGCCTGAAAATTTTTCTGTGCGTTACAAACATCAGCGCAAACACATAATACCCCAACCATCTATTATGGTGTAAGGTATAATAAAGCATATTATATGTGCATATAAGATATTTAAAATTTAGTGTTTATAAAACTCATTGCAATAGTGAACCTTTATTAGCTTAAATTAAAGTTTGTGATAATTTCAATTCCCAAATTTGTTAGTAGGTTATCTTTAAACTAATAAATATTTCCAATATGTTTACCAAGAAAAAGTGTAAAAACTAACAACATTTTTATCTATTCTTAATACTTATTTTCTACACTTTACTCTAAATACTAGTGTATTGAAAATAACAAAAGTTTTTTTATTCAAATGTAATAAAATCAAATAATAACAAAAATTAACATTCAATAATGATTTCTCACACCTGTAGCTTTGAAAGATCAATGTTAAAATAATTAATCATGCAGATTATTTCATTTCATTTAACCATAATTAAATTGACCGACTAAGTAAGAAACTGACAGGCAAATGAAACATTTATATGGTTGTACTAATAGGTACCTCGGGCCACTGAATACAAATTAAATGTTCAAAAACATTTTACACTAAAATTATGATAGAACAAAACAAAATATCAAGAAACTATCGAGTGATTCCATATCAAAATGGAAAAAAACAGGCATTTTCGCAATTGATATCTGCGATTTCAATGAAATTCGCTACATATATAACAACCTATTGCAAGTGTTGGTCAAATCACAAACTTTCAGACTGAAGGCCCTTTCCGGTCCAAAATTATGACGTTTTAAAAATGAAAAAAAACTGTAGATTTTTTCCAAAAGTGTATATAATTTATTGCTCATAACTTCTAAACTACGCATTGTGGAATTGTAAATTTTATTTCATTTAATGAAAAAATATATTAACTTTAAATACAATTTATTTTCTTCGAAAGTTCAAAGATCAAAATCGATTATATACAGATCAAAACAGATTATCTCAAAAAACGGTAATTTAAAATTTTTAAAAAAGTTATAATTGATAATTTAACTCTATTCTATACTCATGCCAACTTTTGGTTTAGGATATATGGTAAAAAGAAAATTACTTGTATTTAAAATTTCAATAATTAATTTCAAAGTATGTTTTCTATGAGCCCATATTTAAAAAAATTACATTTTTTATAAAAAATTTGACTTTAGTTTATATTTTGTTATATAACTTCTAAACTAATGGAGTGTCCAACATGAAATTTTGCACGAGTATGGGGAAGAGTTGTATTAACACTAAATAATTTTATAAGAATTTTAAAAATACCGTTTTTGAGGTATAATAAAGTCAAGTCGGTTTTTTATGGTTTAGGAGTTATAAAGCAATATATGGTAAAAAGTAAATTTTTTGTCTGTAAAATTTCACATTAAAATTTAAAATTTTGGATTTTTATATGTCTAACTTTGATATTTGAACTTTGGGTGTAAAAAAACTTTATATATATATATCATTATAAACGTAATATCTTTATCTTTAATATGAAACCAAAACGAAAGTTATTAGCAAATAAACAATTACACCTTTATAAAATTTTCAGCTTTTTTTTCGCTTTCTTTTAAACAGAAAGGGACATTGGTCTAAAATTTTGTGATTTGGGAAACTTTTCCAATAGCCAATGTCTGCAGTAAATTTCGTTGATATCGTAGATGTCAAATCCGAATACTGTCCGTTTTGACATGGAATCACTCTATCATAAAAATAAAAATCAATATTAAAA
Organism: Protocalliphora azurea; assembly: GCA_932274085.1. Taxonomy (NCBI): domain Eukaryota; kingdom Metazoa; phylum Arthropoda; class Insecta; order Diptera; family Calliphoridae; genus Protocalliphora; species Protocalliphora azurea. Next base: position 460,779 of record OW026523.1, read on the forward strand.
GTAAACATTTAAAATAGTAAATTTTCTGTAGACAACAATATTGTATTTTTGTTTGTATAATTTTTATTAAAAGGCCTTAAATGTTTCAAATAATATGTTTAGCTACAAACGCCGGCGGCATGTGGCCAAGACGCCACCTTATTTTGCGCATGAAATGAAGTGAAATTCATCCGTCATACAACACTATCGGCCACCACCCACGCTTTTTTATTACTTCCCGAGCACGCAATTAATGTTTGCAAAAGTATTTTTTTTTTTTATTTTTTTATTTTCAGTTTTCCTTTACTAAATTGCTTTTGTATAGTTTGTATTCATGCCATTGGAAATTTGCTTTGTTCGGTTTATATTAGAAAAATGTTATTGAAACTTAGTTTTTGATTTGTACTTAGTAATAAAAAGGAGATGAGTTTGGATCATTTATAAAGAGCTTTTTTATTTAATTTTATATATATTTTTTATATTATTATATTCTTTTATTGGACAAATTAAAATTAGTTATCCTAATTTTTTTATTACTTAAATAATGTTTTAAATGGCCTACTTAAAAATATTCCTTCCATTAATGTTTTAACTATTTTCTTGTAATTTTTTTTATTATTATTATTTTTTAGTTAAGTAATTAAGTTTTATATGAAGCTGCATACATTATTTAACTTAAAAATCTGTATGCATAGAAAACTAAAGCCAAAATATAACTTTTAGTAAATACTTTACTAAATTTCTAGTACGTTTCCACATCCCTTACCGAACAACTTCTAGGAACTGAAATTTGCATATGACAAATTTCGATAAATTGTACAGAAGTGGGTTAGTTTTAGGTAGATTTCTAAATAAACCCAAATTTCAGCCAATCTCCAGCTTCTTTCAAATTACCTTCATAATTTCTTTAAATCTTTAATAATATTTCATATTTAATTTAAAAATTCATATTTCACACTTTTTATTTATTTTTTATATTTTCAAATTGAGAGCTGAATGCAAATTCTATTTAAGATTTTTTTCTACTTGAACTTTTGTTATACGAGTATTTTTCTCCCCAATAAGCCAAGACAAGCCATGCGAATATTCTCAAAGATTGCCAATTTAGATAAAATGGAATTACAAACGAAAAAAAAAAACTTTTTCAAGTGTATAAAATAAAAATTTATTTTCTTCGATGTTTTTCATATACAATACATTTAAAAAGAGATTTTTAAATAAATTATTATTTTTTTAAACAAAATGAACTTTCGTAAAAAATCGAATTAAAAATCATTTGAATTTTAAATGTTTATTTTTGTAGTTCAAATACAGTAATCTTTTGATCTAAATTGTTCAATTAATAGAGACTTTTTGCTTTAGAAGTTTCCATTTCTATTTGCTTTTTTATTTTTAAAATAAAAATAAAAACTATAATAATGGTCAAAGGGGTTGTTTGTATCTTGTTAACAAATTAAACATTGTTGTTTATTGAATTTTAACAAGTTGTTCTTTTTAGTTTAATAATGTAATAATAATATTATCAGGATTTCGGTGATCTATAAAGCAAAAATTTATTGGAATTATTTTGTTTGGTTATCTTTAGCAACCAGTTTTTAGATCAAACCTCCTGGTAGGTAATACAGTGGGCGTTTATTATTTTTATAATAATTACAAACAAGCCTTTACATGTTTTCTTATGAAATGAAAATAAGGCAAAATTTAAGATAACACCAAAAACAAGTGTTTAGAATAGTTAATTATCTAGAGAATTAGTTTAAAAGTCTTAAAAAATCATATTTTAGCCAGAGGCGTTATTGAAATAAATGATAGTAAATGCGCAATTTTAGAAATTAAAGTTTTCCTAATAAGTATAACAAATTAAGGTAATATGTAGAAATATTAAAATACTATACTCTATACTATTCTGTAGTCCTACTAGTTACTATCTACATTACCTGTAATTGATACTAGTATAACTTCCTTCTACACAGAAGAAAATATTCCAAATAATTTTTTAATGAAATGATTAATTAGCTCTATATTGAAATTTAATTACAATTTTTCGACAAAAATCGACAGCTCTTAACAAAATATAAAGAAAAAAGAAAAACTTGTCAATATGTATAAAATATAGCAATAAAATAACTATAAATCAATTTTCAGCCATTTTCAGCAGTTTGCGTTCATTTTATCTATTAAAAAACAGTAATACGAAATATGCACATGATTTCTCAGTATTCGGAGACGTGTTTTATAATAATTATTTGTATGTACGAATTTTAAATATTTTATGAGATTAGTAATCGCTTAAATATTTTTGTAGATATTTCGGTCATTGGTACCGGGTGTTAAATTCAATTTCAAAATACATTCTTGTTTCAAAAATATTCTATGGACGATTATTCATAAAAGATCAGTTCTTATTGTTTATTTTTGACGATTTGTTCAGACATCTGTGATATTCTTTAATGTTTTTATTGGCATATAGATCATAAAGGCACTCAGATAGGATAATATGAAAATCTTTATTGGGACGTACCTCATAAATTTTCGGAAATTAAATATAAGTGCACAATATATTAAAGTTTATTTAGGATGAACTCTTACAGAAACATTATACATATTCAATGTATAGTATACATAAACTACATATATAAGTATATTATTCTAATTTCTAGTTAATTAATAAATATAAATGAAATATAGTTTTGTCTTGGCATCATATAAATCTTATTGAAAGTCACAGTTAAACACATATAAGCTGCATGAAAAAATAGAGCTCATAAATAAAATGAAACTATATACCAACTTTCGTTTCTCCCAACCAATGGTCTAATTTTACTTGAATTATATTATTTAAATATTTCTAATAATTAAAGAAATAAATTTCATTAATTTTTATTGACAGAAAGATTTCATTAATTATAGAATTGAATTAATACATGATTTTAACATCATAGAATCATATTTCTATTTTATTTAATCAAAAAATTTAAATAAAATTTAAGCCAAAATCTATGATCCTAGTTAATTAATATTATCATTTTGGTGATTAGAGCAAAACCAAACAAAAATTTAATTAATATAACCAATTTCATAATTGAAGTCCACTTTTATTTTTTTTTTTGCCTGTGTAGTTTGAAAAATAAATAATGAAAATTTTCTAGGTAATTAAATAAAAAATTAAGAATATAATATTAGCTCAATTAAAGCAGTTATTTTATTATACTGTGAGCACTTACCAAACAACTTTGTAAAAGTTAAATTTGCATATAAAAATTAAGTAAAATTTATAAATGTTTTTATCTATTTTAGAATAATTGTTTTTCATAATTATTTTAGTAAATCTATTGATTTTTTGTTAATCAAATCCATCTCTATAATTCCCTGTCAAAAAGAAAACCCTAAGAGTCAGTTTTTCACTTCTACATTAAAAAGCCCATTAACAATTAGATTAGTTAATCTGAAATTTAATCTAATCCGCCATTTTTATTTTTAAGTACGAGATTAAAACTTGTAATATTGCCACATTTAACGGCACACATTTATAAATAAAATATGGTAATTTGTGCAAATATAAACAAAAGACTTTTTTTTAATAATAAGAAGAAAATGCAGAGTATTTTTATTAATATTTGTGGGAACTTGGAATAAATCTTTACCAGAGAAATTTCAACCAAGAAATGCAGCCACTCGGTGTCATTGATTTTCCAAATTATTATAGTTGTTTATGTTTCTTTATATTTATACATGTATATTTTATCGTCGCGACCTATTTATATGTGTGTATATTAATATTTTATCACGAGTTTAAACCTCCAACATTGGCCGCTCAAATAAAATAGCAAATAAAACGAGATGATCGACAACTTAAGATCAACATTCAACGATTAAATTTAATTTAATAGCTAATCTTTAAGCGAAAAACTGGCTCTAAATTAGCATAATTGTTTTTACCCATTTTAAATGCTTTTTTTATTTTCGTTTTTACTCAAGAATTTTGTTAAATAACAACTTAAGTAGTCTTTATTTTTTTTAATTATCTTTGGTAAATAAAGTATGTTTTAAATAATTATGTTTACACACCTTTTTGTGATATTTGCAGATTGTCTTAAATCTGTTAACAAGTTTTATTAACATTTTCCATGTTTAATTAATTTATGCAAATAAACGTATTGTTTTTTTTTTTTTTTTTTTTTGTAGACTTTAACAAACCAAGACATAAACAAAAGTGAAGTTTTAAGCAAAAATAATTACAAAAATTAAACAAAAAAAAAAAAACAAAGGAATTGATTTCCGTAAAAAACAGCAATGAAAATTATTAAAAGGTCTTTGAACCAACTCAAAAAAATATAGAAAAAAATCAATAATAAAACTATTTATTATTAAAGTTATTAACAATAATTAATAAACTTCGAAAAAAAAAAGATAAACATATTAAAAAAAAGCAGAAGATTTTTAAGAATTGATTCATTATTTTCAAAAAAAAAATTGACAAGTGGGCGATTTTATTAAAACAGCTTTAACAACAACAGGTGTTGGTGTTGTTATTTTTTTCGTGTTAGTGTTGACATTTCTGGAAAAAATTGCAATTTTATTAATAATTTAAAAAAAAAAAAATATATAATAAAAAATTAAAAAAAGTACCCTGCGTGAGTGTGGTTAAACTTCGAGGTAAGTTAGTCAGTCAGCCAATCGTTTAGTGTAGGTGTTTGTTTTCCTTATAATAAAATTTGGTATTTTCATTACAGTGTTGGTGTTTTATTTGACTTTACTATATTTACAAATTGGACTTAAAAAAACTTCATTCATTCATAAAAAAAAAAAAAATTATAAAAACAAACCTCAATTCATTCATAAAATCTATAATGCAGCAGAAAATTAACCCACATAACTCAATAACTTGCAGTAGTTGTAATGTCATTTTGAAAACCATAAAAATAGTTCCACCAGTAAGAGTTTTTAATTTGGTTTTAATAGAATTCTTAAGTAAAACATTATTATTAAAAAAAAAAATAAAACTATTTTCTCTATTGTTGTTTGAAAATTTGTTAAAAGAAATTCAACAACAAAAGCGAAGGAAAGAGAAAAAAAGAACTGATGACCCTACCCAATTGTTAAAATTGTTGTTTATGGGTCATTTGCAGTTGCTAGCTACTCTACCTATTGAATTATAAAGAGGGCAGGCAAGCTTTTTAAAAAGTTTGTCTGTCTACCAAGTTAAAGTTGTGGTAAAAGAAAAAAAAAAAAATAGAAATTATGGTTTGAAGTATATGAGCATGAGTTAAAATGTTAGATAGAATTACACTAACCGACAATGTATTAAAAAAAACTATATAAACTGCTGTAAAAGAAACAAGAAAAAATAAAACACCGCTCCCTTGTTAGCTTTATGTGTAAACATTAAGTGGGGGATACACTCAAAAGTTAATGTTAGCAGAATATAGTAAAAATGATTTCAATGTTTACCAGCAACAAAATAATTTGTACTAAATTTTAAAATTGAATTGATTTCATTGAAAGAGAACTACAAAAGAGCAGTAAACAGGCCTATTAGATTTCCCGACTTATTGGCATTTGGCCGATTTCTTACCTTAAAAATAGCAATGTACCGTTTTTTGTTTCAAAAATGCCAATTTTTTACTAAGACTTATAAATATAGGAATTTTATTTAATTTTGATTGTTTTCGACAGAAAAGCATTTATTTCTTTTTTTTTAATTAACGTTAATAAACTAGAAGAATTCTTTTGAAATTCAACGAACAAAATTGGAGATTTTAATTAAAATAAAACCACTGAATCAAATAATATTGTTTCATTAAACAGACAATTTACAATACTTTATAAAAATTCTAATTTAAGTAGATACATAAATTTTAGATTCAGTAGGCTAGTTGGTATTTAGTTAGCTAATCTAACAGCCTGAATGTTCAATTCCTGTCAGAGATTTGGTCTGTTTCTACGTTACTCTGCTAGGTTAATTAGATTAGAGTATAATTTGTAACTGCATTGTAAGATATTTTAATTAAAAATAAATAAAATAAAAAAAATATTAAATATTTTATATTTCCGATTTTTTGCCGATTTTTTTAATATAAAGTGCTGATAATACTGTTTATACCCTATACCGCGATAGTTAGGGAGGATATTATACCTTTGTGCTGATGTTTGTAACACCCAAAAATATTGGTCTAATACTTTAAGGATAAAGCCTATAGAAATAAGTTACGATCGGTCCGTTATTACAAATGTCCTCCCGGAATAGGGGTTTAACGATCATAAATTCCTTAAATATAGCAATATTTTAATGAAATTTGACACTTATAAGTATTGTTTAAGCATAACTCTGCCGAATTTCATGATATAAAGCTCTTAATGAGTATAAATCCCATTCAAATAATAATATCACTTTAATATTTTATATAAATCAGTACCAAAATGTATGAGGATCGACCCCTAATTGACCATGGCTCTCATATAAGGTCCACTTCCGGGAAGCATCCTAAAATGTATAAATAATATGATATAATCCATACGTATGTATGTTTCATAGAGATATACTTTTATTACAAGTATCCTCCCCGAATTTCGATGCATATACACGATGGTGTAGGGTATGGGTTCAAACGGGAGTCCGCGGATCCTTAGAGTAGTATATTGTGTATATTTTCTAGTACTCGCGAGTGTTTCCCGAGGAATAGAAACCTGATTGAGAAGTTTTACTTTATTATTATTTCATTTTTAAGAAAAATGATGCCGAAAGTCATCGTATTTTGGTGCTTTAGTTGAAACAACTTGTAGTGTTTAAAATGACAATCCTAAGCCCGGCCAATCAGGAAAATTTACACCAAAGCCAAATAACCATGGCACCTAAGTAAAGCTCTATATTTAATGTGATTAGAAGTGTGCCATCTTTTATGCGCTGTTTAAATAGAAAATTAAAATATATAACGATCACGAAAGATTTCTGCCGAACATAATTCATAGTATGAAAAGAACTTTGAATGAAAAAGAGCCAGAATGTGCAACCAGACACGAGTCCATGATTTTTCATCATGACCATGCTCAGCCTCATGTAGAGCGACCAGTTAAGAAGAGGTTGGGAAACTTTTTATTAAAAAAAACGATGGAAATTAATGCATAAGACAATATATATGGATTCTTGGCGACCCTGCAAACATTTTTTACTCATTTTGCATTTGTATTATTAAATAATTCGTATATATCTGGGGATCAGCGGAAAATGAAAATTTTCTGAAAAGGTCCGCGAGTTAAGTTATTGTGGGTATCTCTGCTGTAGGGTAGCAATTGATTGGTAAGGATTGATCGACTATAAATTTCTAAAGTTTAGTTTAGTAGTATTTACTTTATTTCTTATTAAATTTGGTTCCTGCTTTAATTTTGTTTTCGAAATGTTAATTCGTTTTTTATGAACTCTTTTTCTTGAGTGTAAAATTATGTGCATACATACAAATATCTGTATGTACATATGTAAGTATGTATATAAATGTAGTTCAATGTATACATGCCATATTGTTGTATTTTTTCGGACTATTATAGTAGAAATGATATGCAATAACCAAAGTCAATTTTAGACTCTTTTACTAAATTCATAACACACTCATACAAACCTAAGTTATACAAAAAGACTTTAGCATTTGGTTTTTTCTTACGGAAATCCGGTGGGTTTTTGTTACAAACATTATTTTATTTTTTGCTGTTGTTGTTTTAGTAAAACTACATGGTGGATTATAAGAAACATTAACAACAATAAAAAAAGTTGACTTATATTGTGTTTTTTTTTTTATATGGTTAAGTGTTAATTTCTAATACACCACCAACCACTCTGCTCCTACTAAGAGTTAAATTACGCTCTTTCTCTTGACATATGCATATAAAACATTTGTTAAAATATTTCTGATATTCTTTTTTTTCTATTACAATCAACCACCCACGTTTAATCATTAGCGAGCGTTTCTAATTAATTGAGTTTGTATTTTTTTTTTATTTTTTTATTACAGTTTCTTTTTTTCAAGTTCTCTTGTGTTGTTTTTTATGGTCACTGTTGCCAGATTTGTCGATTTATCTTCATTTTGACGATTTTTGGTTCGAAAAATTGACTGTTGACGATTTGACGATTTCTGTCGCAAATTTTACGATTTTTTCTAAAAGGAGATTCAGATCTATTTTCAGCATTTTTTATATACATATTTTTTTTTTAAAGTAAATTAGTTGACACATAAATATTCACAATTGAAATAAAAATCTTTTACATTTGTCAATGTTAATGGTTCATTTATAGTAAAGATTTATGGGAAACTCATATAATATTATATTCGATTCAATTATATACGAATTTACTATGAAATAGCGAATAAACACTTTACAAAAGGCAAAAATCTTTCTGCAATTTTTATAAAAACTTAATTTAATAATCCAGACATTAAAAGTCCTTAAATAGCAGTACTAAGTATTCGGAGACATTTTTTTAATGTATTCATTCAAAATTAAATTTTGTGTATCTTCGATGGGCTTACGAAAAGGAATATGTCTTTTTTTTATAACTTTTCAAGAGACAAAGTAAATAATTTTTTTTTTAAATATTCATCATACCACTTGACTTTCAAAATAGGCCGACTACATATAAAATTAATGTATTTTTTTAATTTCTTGTCAATTTAAAATGTAAATTTTCATCATGAAAAGTATAGAAAATGTAATGCACATTATAACATATAAAAAGAAAAAAAAAACTAATTTTTGATGTTGACGATTTTTTGATGATTTCATATAGTCAATTTCATGATTTTGCCGATTTCTTTTTGCACCAAATCTATAGGGCAACTATGCTTATGTTTTAACTTTTTTTTATTATTATTGTTATATATATTACTTATGTTATTTTAGTAGTTGTTGTTATTTTCTTAAGCTACTCATCCCAAAAACTTTAATGTTTATTTTATATTTAATTACAATTTATTTGAATTTCTTCCTTTTTTTTTTTTTTGAGCTATAAAAATATTTATTTATTAATTTTGTGTTCCCTATGAATGTTTTATATTGGTTTTGGTTTTGTATTTCCTTTTATATGAGTGTGTGTTTATTTTGTTTTCATTTTATATTAATGTTAATGATGACCTTGTTTGTCAGCTTGATAACTTGATGATGATGGTTCATATGGCCTGCTACTAAGTGTAGACTTATTTTTTTATTAGTTAGAGATTTTATTTGTTGTTCTAATATGCTAATTAATATTATATGTATGCTATAAACTTCATCTATTTTTTTAATTTATTTTCAGAATTTTATTTAAAACCCATTAATTTTTTGTTTAGATTAGATTTGGATTTAGATTTGTTACTGTCACTTGCTATAATTTATGTGCTTAAATAAAATATAAAAAAGAACTCCCTCTGCCCTGTTTGTTTTTGTTTTACCTTTTGCTTTCTTTCCTCTTTTGTATAAAAATGCAAAATTGTTTTTTATTATGTGATTTGTTGAGTGTATTTTTTCAGTAAATTTAAATTTAATTAAGCTTGCAGTTTTGTTGCTGTTTTTGTTTTATATTATTTTTTTTTTTATTGTCTTTAGTAATTTGTTATTGTTGTCACTGTAGTTGTTGATAAATTTGCATATTGTGTGTGAATTGGAGCAAATTGTTCGTTACGTTTCGTTAAACTTTAAAACATTTAATATTGTGACTTTTCCTTTTTTTGCATTTTTTTTTTAAATGTTTGTACTAATTTAAACTAATTAAAAATAAAAGTCATTAGAAAATTTTTGGCTTTTGATTTGCTAAATGGTTTTTAATGATTTTCTTATTACTTAATTAAATTTGAAGGAAGCACAGCATAAAAAATTGAATTGAAATTAAAAAAATAAAAATTTTATTAAAAATTTGTTATAGTAAAAAATTAAATACTGAATGATTGATAAATTCGAAGTGATGAAGATACGCTACTTTAGAAGCTCTTTATTGTATCATATATTCTCTTTTAAAATTACTAGTAAAACAATTTTCTCTGAATTATATTTCCATTTATTATTTATTGTACGATCTCCTCTTTAAAGAATATAACTGACAAGCTGCTATTATTTATTTAAATAATTTACTATAATCTTAATTTTGATAAAAGCCCCCGTTATTTACAAAAAAAAAAAAAAAAAATCAATTGCATTGATCTTGGTATATAATTTTCTATTAATTAGTATGTATGTTGACTATATAATTATGAAGTTGTTTAATTATAATTATTTCATCAACTTTTATTTATTTTTAACATACCAGGCTAATAAAGTACAAATTAAAATGTAAATATTATTAAAGGGAAGAGAAAAAAATAGCAAATTAAAATATAAAAAAACATAGAAATAACATGCAAAACACAAACTTATACATACATTAATTACTATATTTTTTGTTTATTATTATTTTTATTTTTCACTTGTTTGAGAATTATTTAAGGCAAATAAATAGTTAATGTTTGTATTAAACAGAAATAATATTAAAAAATTATTAAAACTGCAAACAATATATATTTTTTATAACTGACAGCTGTCATTTCTTTCTAAGGGGAAGCCATCAAGTTATGAGTTTCATGTCAGTTAGAGCAAGAGAGGGGCTAACAGCCTAATTGTATTTTTTAGTAAATGCAAATTTTTTATAAATTTTTAATGACCTAAAATTTGTTTGTTTTATTTTTTATATTTTTTCTACTATTTTAAAACATTGCCATATGTTAGACAGCATTAAATATTACATATTTTTATGGTCTTTAGAAAAAAAAAAAACATTATAAGACTTTTAATTAAAACTTAAATTCTATAAGATTTTTTCTTTATGTTTTGTTTCTTTTATTAGGTGCATTATTGTAAGAGCATTATTTTTTTAATCCTGAATATAAATTTCGCATGCATATACAAAAACGAGGTATTTTTTTAAGTATTTTGACGTTATTTATTTTTTGTTTCTTGCCAGCTTAAATTGTAAACACTTTGTAGCTATTGACTGCCTAGCAGTTATACTTGACCAAATAGCGGCTAAAATTGTTTGATGTTGGTTTATTTTGAGAAAAAAATGTTTCTTTAACAACAAAAGAGTACTTATACTAACACGTATTCAATTAAATTTATTTTTATTATTATTTTTTTTAATATTTTCATTTTTAAACTTGTATGTAATAATGATTGTTTAAACAAATGTGGATGTAACACAACCTTAAATAATATTTGTTTAATAATATGTAAATTTTAAGGTCTTTAATAGAGTATCCAAAACCGGTTTCCGGATTTTTACAAACGCTGTCGGTTTTGTTTTTTTTTTTTTTCTAATTTTCGGTTTTTTCGAAAACGGTGTTTTAAAGGCGGTTGACCGGTTTTTTAAACAAGATTTTATTTAACTTTTTGGACTACAAAGCAGCTCAATGGCTTAAAAAATTTGAAAAACAAACATTATAGAAAATACAAAAAATCCGGTTTACCTATTGATTATATGAGGTACTCCATATCAAGATCAGTTTACAATTCGGAAAATATCAAATGTTACAATAATTATCTTTTTAGGGTGAAAAGAAACTTTAAAAATAATCCAAAATATTTTTACCAGTTCGTAAATTCTAAGCGTCGAGTCTCTGAATATCCGTCCATGATGAAATTTGGAGATAAAGAATCCTCAAACGATGCAGATATTTGCGATATGTTTGCTGCTTTCTTCTCATCCGCCTATTCTGATAAAGATTCACATGAACTTTCCAATTATCCATATCCAATTCCAGCTGCAACCCTTATAAATTGTCCAACATTAGATAAAACGATGGTACTGAGAGCTGTACAGAATCTAAAATATTCTGATAAATGTGGACCTGATGGTGTTCCAAGCTGTGTTCTTATAAAATGTTTACATTCTCTTATATCTCCAATAACATACTTATTCAACATATCAATATTTAGTGGTTACTTTCCTGAAGTTTGGAGGAAATCTTATATTATACCTTTGTTCAAATCCGGTAGCAGATCCAACATTTCCAATTATAGAGGTATTGCTAAATTAAGTGTTATTCCAAAACTTTTCGAAAAGATAGTTACTGAAATCCTTTCGCATCAAGTTGTATGTTATCTTTCGCCATTTCAGCATGGATTTAAAAAAGGATGTTCCATTACTACTAACCTTTTGGAGTTCACAACCTCAGTTATAACTGCATTTGAGTCCGGTTTACAGACAGACGTAATATACACAGATTTCAGTAAAGCCTTCGATAAAGTAAATCACGATCTCCTACTGTTCAAATTGGATAAGCTCGGATTTTTTCCTGTTTTCCTTAAATGGATCTCCACATATCTTAAAAATAGATGCCAATGTGTACTATTCAGAGAATGTACATCAAAAACCATTCCTGTTTTATCTGGTGTTCCACAAGGTAGTCATCTCGGCCCCTTACTATTCCTAATATTTATAAATGATCTACCAGCTTGCATTAGGAATTCTAAAATATTAATGTATGCTGATGATGTAAAGCTGTTCCATAGCTTTAACTATTCCTATCAATGTTCCTTACTCCAATCAGATCTTGACAATCTTTATGATTGGTGTATGATGAATCTAATGGATCTGAATTTAAAAAAGTGTAAACACATGATGTTCTATAGAAGAAGTCCAGTACTCTGTAGATACACAATAAATGAATATCAACTTGATCTAGTCGAAGAATTTCTTGATCTGGGTGTGTTGCTTGATTGTAAACTATCCTTTAACTCCCACGTTTCACAAATCGTTAATAAGGCAAAAGGAGTTCTAGGTTTCCTCAAGCGCTGGGGAAGAGAGTTTAATGATCCTTATGTTTCTAAGCAATTATTCATATCTCTTGTAAGACCAATCCTGGAATATGCTTCCGTGGTCTGGGATCCTCAATACGAAGTTCATATAAAGAAAATTGAATCGGTCCAGAAACAATTTCTCTTATTTTGTCTTCGTAATCTTCCATGGAATCCTAATATTAATTTACCATCATATGAAAGTCGATTACAGCTTATTGATCTCCCTACTCTTGAAAGTAGGAGAAAATATATGAATATTTCATTTGTAATTAATTTAGTAAACGGTTCAATTAATTCTGAGTTCCTGCTTTGTAAGATCGAATTCGTAATCCCAAATCGTCCAACTAGAAATTATACTCCTTTAAAAATAAAATATTTTCGAACCAATTATGCCAACTTTGATCCCATGAGACGTATATGCAATCACTTCAACAGTTTCTATCCATATATTGATTTCTCATTAAATCCAATCCGCATTAAGAGGATTATTTTTAACTTAGTTAAATAATAAGTTTTTGTTATTGAATGATTATGAAAATATTTTATTGTTAATAGCTTTAAGAATAATATATATGCTAGCCTGTAAGAAATTGTAATTTCATTGGCTATTAAATAAATAAATAAAAAAAAAAAACTTTTTATTGTATTTTACTCAGAAAAAGGGTTCAAGGAAGAAAAATTATATGAATTAAAATAAGAGGTTTCATGTAACTTGAGAAATGCAATAAAAATGACAAATAGCTTATTTAACTTGGATAATTTTCTCTTTAAATAGTTGAAATAAATCCAACTATTTAGTGCGCACAAAAAATTTAAACGTTTAAATGTTTGCTTTAAAACTTTTGTTGTATGTATATGTACACATTAAAAATAAAATATATTTATCATTATTAATCATGATGGTATGTGTGTATATGTACCAAATGAGCCCCATCAACCAAATTGGCTCAAAGTCCGATCAGTTAAAATGTATCGGACCTTATACAACAAATATTTAAAGGATACTAAAAGCTTAGAAGTTTTATTAAAATCAATAAGAAATTATTTAAAATTTAAAATTTTCTTTCATAAAAAAAAATACCAATAGATGGTTCTTTTGGCATAATTTTTATAACCAGAATTTTATCCACTAGTTTTCTCGTTCTCATTTAAAATATTTCAATCACAAAATACATTTTATTTTGGAAAGATATATTTTCAAGTACCAGGATTAGGAATAAAATATTAAAGAAATTTATTAAATTTTATTAAATAAGATAAATCAAATCAGAGTGAAACTTGTATGCACGTATAAATTTAGGCTTTTGTTTAAAAAAAAAATACAAAAAAATAATATTTTCTTGTTAAAAAAAATTTAAAATGAAAACATGTTAAACGTTTTTTGCAAGTGCTCAAAACCGGGTAACCGGTTTTTTATAAAATGAGATTTTTCGGTTAAACCGAAAACAGGTTTTCTAAAAAAGTCGTTTTTTTGGATACTCTAGTCTTTAAGTCACTTGTATAAACCTCTTTTCTGATATTATTTCTTGACAATTAACACATAATTACATATCTTGTTTAAATTATTAATAAACATTTATCTATTAATTTTCTAAAATTTTTCTTTATTAAACCTTTTTGTTTAATTACAAACTCTTTATTTATTATACCAGTTGAGGATCTTGTCTTGTTGTTGTTATCAACAATTTATATGTTTATTAAAAAAAATATTATTTTTAGCTGCTTTTAGACTTTACTTAGACATTTTCAACTGTATATATATATTTTTTTTTTTATTAAAAATGGATTTTTGATTTTTTCCTTTAAAAAAAAAAAACATGAATTATGCATGAGTCCAGCTATAAAAGAAACTTAGTTAAATAGAGAGTGAGTTAAAGAGAAGAGAGTGGCAAAAATAGAGAAGCTTTATTTGGTAATCAAACTATTATAATAGAATTATAATGACTTTTTGTGTTAATGTATAGTGTAGTTGTTAATTTATTTCATTTTTTTCTTCTTCTATTATCACTATCTATTAAGTTTTCAATGAGTATTGGTGTCTTGAACTAATAAAAAAAAAGCCATTGAACTGAGGAGGACGTTAGCTAGCTGGCCAATTTTGTCTAGAGTTTTTTTTCAAATACTAATGCAAAAATTGTTTTCTACTCACATACACACTTACATTTTCTAAGCAAAAAGGTGGGTTGATGATGAGTTTGGATTTTTAAATAAATTTTAATAAAGACATTTTAGTCTTTTTGAAAATGTTAATTTTGTTTTTTCATAAAATATTTTGTGAATGAAAGTTAGTTGTTAAGATAGGTGTTTGTTTTTAATTAATTTAAACAAAGGGGAAATTAATATAAATTGAAATTTCAAAACTTGTTTTCAATAAAATATTCTTTGATTCTTTTCCTTTAAACAAATTCCTGTTTTACTTGAAATAATGATTTATGTCTTAAAAAAATAACATTTATAAGTTTAATATCAATAATTTGTTTGATATTAGTTAAATATATTTATTAAAAAAAAATCATAAAATTCCTAGCATTTATATATATCAATGTGGTTAAGAAAATTTAATCATTACCAACAGATAGATCATTTATCAAATATTTCAAAATCTTTAAAAAATTTGCATAAAACATAAAACCTAATTAACACTAAACTAAAACTTAAAATATTACTGAAACTATTTATTTTTGGTATAATAAAATTGATTTTTTAAATAATTTGTTAAAAAAAAGCTTCCTGCTTAAATAATTAAAATAAGACAGACAAAAACTATTTTGACATTAACAACTTCATTAGATTTGTTTAAATAAAAAATCGATATTTTAATAATTTCCAAAAAATTAAAATAATTTTTTTTTAAGATTTTTGTTTTGATTTTTCTGTCTAGCTCTAGACACCATTTTTTGTGTATATATTTTTTTAATGCCTTGAGGCTTTTGTATTGCCGCTATATATTGCTGTATTTTATAGAGGTATTAACAAGTTGTCAAAGTCATATATATGTATTTCTTTTCAAAGTTTGGCACCATCTTATTTCACTATAATTTATAAATTTTATCAAAATTTTCTTCTGGGGTGGTCTAAATAAAAAAAAGTGGGGAAAGTGTTTTCATAGTGTAACCTAAAAATATTTAAAATTTAAACATATATATATATATATATATATATATATACTTTCAAATTGTTTTTTTGTTTTTTTAATGTAGCTTTTTGTTAATTCAATTAAACATGATTTTTAATTTATTTTAAATTATCCATAAATTATATTTTAATGTCAACAAAATTTGACACTTTAATGTAAGAAAACAAACAAATTATTTAAATAACCACAAACCAAGCCCACTTATTAAAAAAACTGGTTAAAAATATTTAATTTTTATAAATATTAATAATCTTATAGAAAACTAAATTTGTCTTAAAAAAAATATTTTACAAAATTGTAAATTTTATATTTGTTTTCTTTAAAACATAAAAGGAAAACCTTGACAAGTTTTATTAAAAAAAGGTGTAAAATATTTGAAAAATAACTTCCGCTTTAAAAAGAATTTAGAATTTATTCTTTAGCCGGTTTTATTAAAAAAAAATAATTGGATTATTTGGATCTTTTATTAATATTTCATTTAAATCAGTTTATAATTATTAAATTATATTTAACTAAATAGTATTTTTAGTTTGTTTTATATATTGAAATGTTACCTTGATTTTTGGTTCGTTTTTTTAATAAAAATAATTTTATAGCTTTCCATATTATAAGAAAAATAATAATTCTATTTCAACTACAAAACATTTCTTTATTTTAATGGCCAAATTCACATAAAAAATTATTCGTGCCACCCACTAGGTTTTCCATAAAAAATAACCCATAAACATTTAGAAAAAGTTTAAAAAACAGTAGAATTCAGCTAAAATAACTCATAACAAATTAAAAGTAAAAACAAATAATGGGAAACAAATTCTTAAGAGTTATTTGGAAAGTGTTTAGAAAAAACTCTGGTTTAATATAGTTTGGAAGTTGTTGTTTTATGCATATATTATTCTAAAGCTTTAAGTAGCGAGAAATTTATTACAGCTTTACTACCAGGTAATGTAGAAAGTAGCATGTTCCGGTTAATAAGTAATGACTAAAATAAATTTTATAAAGTTTACATTAAAACTAAATTTTTTACATTTATTCTATCCATAAACAACTGTGATCAATATAAATTTTATACATCCTGTGGCCTTGATTAAACTTACAAACAAACTTACAAATTTCAAATTAAACAATTACACTGTTGTATTTTATGACCCAAAATAATAATAATAATAATAATAATAATAATGATGCTATAAAAAATACTTGTTTGTTAGTTGCTATTGCTATTGCAATTAGTCAAAATTAAAAGCTATCAAAAACTATTTAATATCTATAATGAAACTATCCCAAGTTTTAGTTTAAAGATCCATAATAAAAAAGCCCTCTGATGTATTAGTGAAGTATTAATGACTTATGGCTGGCACACTTGTGGCTACAAATTATTAGAAAGAATAAAAAACTATAATGCTAGTCATAAACTTAAAAAAAGTGATAGTTAAAACACGACAATGTTGGGGACTTCGTACATTACAACAATGTATTTTAAATGCATATTTACTTAAAGTGACATGAATATATACGTGAGAACTTTTTTATGGCACAAAAACGGTTTATTGTAAAGGGTTTGACATAGAAATATTATAGCAACTAAATATTACTTTATTATAATGCATATTTTATGGTTTTTGAAGAAAAATGAAAACAAAGTAGAAAGCCATAATTGGAGATTTTTTGTGTAATTTAAATTTTTAGAACTGATGAAAGTGTACTTCCTTAAGGAATTCTTTTACATTTCTTTGCTGAGTTATTGTTGTAAATAATTAATTAATAGCAGGCAGCACTATTACAAAGTTCATTTTTTACTCTTAATTTAGCTGTCAACTCATGTATTTTGCTATTTACAAAAAATTATTTTAATTTCATTGAAATTAATGTGGACTTTGTACTTATTTTCAAAATCTTTTAAATTAAAACAAATATCTTTCGTAAAAGAAAAAAAATAATTTTGTTTTTCACTTGCAGCTTATAGTGGCAACATACCTCAACATTATCAACAACAACTGAAAAAAAACTAGTGACAAATATTTGACCCATTAACTAACCTTATTTTTTCTCTTTTTTCTTTCTTTCTTGTTTTTTCTATTCAACTTGAATTTATGCCAACTAAATAAAAACTACTTAAATGCTTTTTTTACTACTTTTATTTATTTTTATTTTCGTTTTATTTATCTTTTTCTACAAATTTTCTATGCTTTTCAATGAAATTGATATTGGCTGGCGTTCATTGTCATGTTTGCACTGCAAACTCAGAGCAAATGTAGCAGCCGCAATCATAGCACACTCTCTAGCTAACATTGCTAAAACATGCATAAGTGGCATGCAACATTTCTTAGACTAAGTAGCTACTTGCTTTTAAATTTTTGTAGTATATATTTTTAAGAATTTATATAATAACGTTATTTAAAATGTTAAAAAAAAAGAATTTTACGGCTTATCTCTAGCTACAGTAGATTATTGATTTTATGACTCTTAAAAGTTATATTTTCCTAAAATGAGAATTGTTGAAAAAATTAAATATGTATTTAGCTGAGATTTTGCTACAAATTTTTTGCTAAAAAATTTAAGTACATTGAAATAAACTTTATACGAGAGAATAACTAAACTACATTTTTTCGAAACTGTGTTATTGAGTCAATACAATGAGGAGGGGAAATTATAGTTTCTTTTTTAACTTACTGCACTTTAAGTGAGTGGCACACTTGTTTGTTGACAACAACAATAACAACAACACATTATGCCACAATGCTAATTTACAAAGTGTCATTATGGCGCTTCAAAGTAAGCAACAAATATTTAATTCATTCAATAGATGATGAATGGGATTTAAATGAAAAAGATAAAAAAAACTTTATTTATTTCATTGCTTTTGTTAATGTTGTTATTTATTGTTTAAATGATGAATGAATGAAAATGCTTAGAAAACATACACACATACATATACATACACTCATTTTCAGAAAAGTCAATTAACTAATTGGCAATAAAAACTATCACAGAAAAAATCTTTAACGGGGAAAAAAATAACAAGAATCTAACTTTTTGTAATTTGGCATTAAAACGAAAAGTTCAAAATCCAATTTAAAACTAAGGAAAATTCTAAGAAAATAAAAAAGGAAATTATATTTATGGGCACAAAAAGGACTTTAAGGATTTTCTGTTCATAATATGTTTAAATATAAAAAGAAGAATTCATTAATTAAAGCAGTTTAAATTTTTAACATTTATGAATAGTAACATTTATTATTAACAGTGTAACCAGAGGTGAAAATTTTTTCACTTTTTAATGTCATATTTTCATTTCGTCTGAATTTTGCATAATTTTAATTTGTGCAATTATAAAAACAGAATCGACTGTATAAGCAGAAAAAGAAAGAAAAAAAATTCGTGGAATAATAAGAAGAAAAAAAGTAATAATCAGCTATATAGAAGCATGTCTCAACATTTTGTGCTCCTCTCTGCTGCCACCAAGTCATCCAGTTCACAAGATGAATCATATACAATATGCTGCAGTTTGCAGCTAGATACATATCCAGTAACCTAAGGTCTGTTCTGTTGAAGATCCATCCTTTAATAAGATGAAGTTCATGTTAAAATAATATTTGTTTGAGAATATCAAATATCAATACTTCAATGAATATACTACCATTTCAAAGAAGTCAGTTTCAGAACCATAGAAACATTTATTTAATATTTTTAAAGCGCATCTAACAGAATTAAGAAGAAAACTTTACCATTCATAGTTTTCGTTCTTATTAAATTCATAAAACGAACTAATTGACCTGTTCACCTAATTATTATTATATTCATTAAAAATACATATGTTAATGTCTATATTTTACTAGCTAAACCTTGTTAACATTTAAGTTATTTATTATATGATTACCAAATACTGATGCACAAAAAGAATTATCATGGAATCGTATTATAGCCAAAAATTGCAGTCAATAAAAAAATTAAGTTTTAATTTTCTAATTTTGTCCTTCTTATGAAAAATGCTAAATAATATGACAAATGCTATTTGAAAAATTTGCGGCTAAATCGCAATCAAAATTGCTAAATTTAACTGGATAAATGCTAAAGTGATCACACTGATCATTAGCCACGGTGGATTATATTTACATATCTTGCAGATTTTGAAATTTTATTTTAATTTTGTTAGCAAAATAATTTAATTGAAATTGTCATTTACTTATTTAGTTTTAACTAAATAAGTTCTATCTTATTTTCTATATATATATAATATCATTTAATATTAACTTCAGATAATTGTTATTATTAACGAAAAAAGCAAAGTAATTTGTATTTTGTATTCAAATATCAAACAAAAAAAATAATAAATTATTAATTGCTTGTTTCTTTTAAGCCTTATATGTATGAAACACTAATATCTTTTTTATAGTTGTATTATTGTTATGGTTTAAATACCAACAACTAAAATTATTATTTTTGTATTTTAGGTTTTAAGATTTTAAGTGATAATTTCTTATTAATATGCTAGACAAGGTTTGTCACTGACAAATTTGTTTTTGTGTGTGTGTGTTTTTAATAAGTTAATTTGTTTTGTGTTGGGTATAGAAAACCATGTAAATGTATTGAAATTAAAAACCCACTACTTTTGAAACTTAAAGGTTTCTCAATTACAAAACAAATGATATGAGGGAAATTAAAAAAAACAACTTCCTAAATTACTTAGTTTTTTTTTTTTATAAAAATAATGAGAATTTAATGTTAGTTAATTTCCTTAAAGTTTTTAAAATTTTTTAAGTTATTAATTTGAATAATTAAATTTCAAAAAAAAAAAAAATTAATAAGAAAACGCATTTGTCTTCTCTTCTCTTTTTAGCTATGCAAAATTTGGATTAATAGTAAGTTTAAAAAAAAAAATTAAAAGAAATTTAGAATGGATAACCATCAAAAACGATCATTGATATATTAAAAAATAATTAAAAAAATACAAATTTGACAATATTTCTACTATTTCTCTTTAGCCTTTTTAACAACTAGATGTGTTTTTTGAAATATCAACAGAGTTATCTCATAAAAGGATTTAATTTAATACAAGTGCTAATGCAAGGAAAAAATACATTTGCAGTATGTAGTATGTATGTAGGTTTTTATGTAAAGTGAAACTGTTAAAATGTTTTATACTCAAATGAAACGGAAACAATGGCGCCTGTACTATCGTACTCGTAGTTTGTGGTTTTGTGAAAAAAATAAATAAATAAATGCAAAATTTAGCGGGCTTAAGTTTATAATATAAATATGGCGTTTATCATAATTACACACTTCTTTTAAACAAATTACAAAACGCTTGAGAAAATGTGAAAAAAAAATACTTAACAATAAAAATTACAAAAAAAAAAAATTACAAAACTTATCGTAGCAAATGTGTACGTGACCTAAAGAAGGCATGAAAACTATTTAAACTGCAAGAAAATTTGCATAAATCTTTTAAAGATTTAAATTTTTTCTAGAATGAAAATGCTGATTTATATGCTCTTCATGTAAACTTTATATATTTTATGACAAAAGGACATTTCTTTATTTATGTTTTTTTTTTGTATTTTTGTTACAATTGCCCTTTTGTGTTTAAGGAAGTTATTACTTTATTTTTATATACACGTTTAAAAAGGCGTCCAATTGTCTGTAATACCCCTCCTCTTTATTATTAACACAAATGAAATTTTATATTTTATACACACTCATACACTCAAAGCTTTACTTACATACACATAAATATATTTGCGTTTTACGATTATTTGGAAATTTCTACATAAAAATACGCACTAAAAAAACTTTTTCGTTTTTGGTTTTATTTCCTTTTTCGAGTAAAATTCGTAAAAAAATCCTTATGTACATAAAGTATATCAAGGAGATATTTGCACTGAAGGTCATATATAAATATTTTTTGCTTAAAAAATTATTTTTTCTGTTATAAGAAAAACGCCAAACAGCCAGGAAAAATGTAGAAAATATTTTATAACAGTTTTTCCTTAATATTCACTTTCATTTCAGACCAAATTGAGTCATCATAAAATACTTTTATGTAAGCAATATTGTGATGTTTGATGTTTCGTTGCTATTTTTATAATTTTTTCTTTACATTTTGTCTTGAGTTGTTTTGTAGATTTTGCATTTGTATTTGTTTATTAATTGATGGCGTGTTGTAAATTGATTTTGATTGATTGAATGCTTTAATGGTTGGTGTTACAGCGTTAGGTCAATAGGCAAAATTATTTAATAAGATTATGTTTAATAGAATGGGAAGAAAGGAAAGAGAAAACAAAATGTGAGAGTGTATTAAATTCAATGATTTCCAGGAACATCAAAGCGTGAGATTTATGTTGATTGAAAAAACGAATATTAAATTTTTCGTTTAGAAAATTAATTGCCTAAAAGATTTTAAAAGAAAAAATGATTAATTATTTTCTTTAACTAAAGCGTTTAAATAGAAAAATTATAAAAAAATAAATAAAAATCGTTTTATAAAACAAAAAAGAAAAATAACTAACAGTTTCTTACAAATATTCTATTTATTTTTATGTTTTGAGAAAATTTTGCCCTTAGGCTGAGTTCTCATGTGAGGATCTAAATGCCCTAAGAACATTTTCCAAATCTATTTGTAAATAGATATAGGTCCTGAGTGCTACTCAGTTGTTAACTCAGAGAGGATAAGGGGATCTTTAAGGACTTTAAAAAGCGCAATTGAAATTTATCTGGAATTTTGTTTTTCAGCATTTGTGATTAAATTTCCCTGCTTTTGCAAATTGAAATTATTTATATCTTAAATAAAAATAAAAAACAACAATAATAAAAATTCTCTAAACAATTTATGCAAACAATAATAAATAAAAAAATCAACTTTTCTAGTCCAATAATTTAAATATTTAAATAGTAAAGAGCAGAATAGAACCAAAAAATATCTTGGTTGAAAAACACACCCGAAATCATAATTATACACGAAATACACTCAAAGAAAAATACACCACATATACTCATATTAAATTATTAAAGATATTTAAAACACACATGCTAAAATAAAAGAGTAAACAAAACAAACAGTTATAAATTATACAGTTTGTATTGCACATAGCCAGAGAAAGAGAGAGAGAGTGTGTGTGTGTGTGTTTATATGATATAGGAAATTATTTTATCCTGTCAAGGTGTGTAAATGTCGTTAAACAGTTAAAATTCTATTTTTAAGGGAGTGTTAAAACAAATGACACTGTATTATACAGTTATACATATATATTTAACATATACATATATATTTAACATATATTTAACATATGTATATATATTTAACATATATATATATATACATATATATTTGTTATTAATAATCTTGCATAATAGCGTGTCTTAAAGTCCTTAGAGATAAAATTAGTGAATTATTTCTATTTTAGCATATTTTATTTCAATTTAGATTTTATTCTATTTCTTTTTTTACTTATGTGTATGATTTTATATTTTTCTTTAACCTTGACACATTTACGTTTTTTTTTTTCTTTTCTTTTATTTATTTTATTATTCTTGCTGCTTTTTACATTTAGAATTTTTAAATATTTATATTTGTATACTTGGCTTCTTTCCTTGCAAAGTTATTTTTTTTATCCATTTATTTTCCATTTGACTCCACATTTCTGTTTCGTTTTTTTTTTTTTTTTTTTTTTTTATTTAATTCCAAATAACCCAGTTTTAGCTTTTTAATTCTTACACACTGCATTAAAAAAACACACATGTGTGTGTGTAGTTCTGAAGAAAGAAATATTGGTTGGCTTCATTTTAAGTTACAAGGAACTCTTTTGGCTTCGTTTTTATTCTCCTAAAAACGTATACATGTCTGCGCCTATATTGTTATTATATATATTTATTGTACATAAAGCAAGAGTATGTTAGTAAGGTCCTATTTGTATATAAATTTAAATCCTTATGTATTTTTTTCTGTTTTTTTTTATTGGATTTTTAGCTTTCTTTTTGGTAACCTGACACTAATGCTATTTTTTTAACTTTGTTATTCTACTTAGGTATTTATTTTCAAAAGAATTTCAAAAACTGCCCAGAAATAAAACGTAAATTACAGCAGCTAATGAAGTAATATAATTTGTTTTATTTGTGTTATTATATTTGACATTTAAATTTTACAATTTCTATTTAATTTACTAAAAATTTCTTAGGAATTATAGAGAAATCTCATTAAAAAATAACAACAAAATTTCAAAAAAAAAAAAAAAAAAATGAAGGAATAACATGTTTCATAAGGAAATGAAAAAAATTGATGAAAAATTTAATTTATTTATTATTTTTAAAGAAAATGTCTTACAATAACAAGTTATATATATAGCCAGAAATTGTTATAAGCAAAGTGTTTTTTTTTATAAATTAAAAGTACAAAAGTTTGTTTGCGTTAATATATTTACTAACATATCTTTTTAGTTAGACTTTCAAAAGATTTACTACTAATAAAAAAAGAAACAAAAAAAAGCAAACAATTTTGCCACACAAGTAAATTTAAAGCACAAAAAATTTATTTAAAAAAATGCAACTTTCTCTTATATTTCTTTAAAAAAATCATAAAATTTCTCAAATTTTCCTTTTAATTTGTAAAATTAAAATTTCATTTTCTTAAAAGTCTTGCTTAAATTTAAATAGCGGTTAAATTTAAGTTGCCCCACAAGCTTTTTGAATAAATCTATAAATTTTAAGACAAACGTTATTATTAGCAAGTTTTTTATTTATTTAAAATTTTGGCACATTTACAAAAAAACGTTTTTTTTTTCTTTCCATTATTTAACAGAAACCAGATGATTCATTAAGAATCTATATGACTTTTAAATGTATTATATATATATATATATATATATATATATATATATATATATATATGTATATATATATATATATATATATATATATATATATTTATATATTTACCAATATATATATGGTAAATTTTGTTTTAATAAATAAGTTTCAGAAATAACACTTAATTTTCTGTTCATGTTTGCATGCTGTTTGTTAATGCCTGTGAGGCGTAAGATGGCAACTTTGAAATATTAAAAGTATATAACCCAATAAATTTAAAAAGCAGTACAATAAATTTAAAAATATTAAAAAATTAAAGGAAAATAAACAATTTAAAAAAATACCAATAATTTGTAGTAAATTTAAGATAAAAAAAGGCAACATTTTCAAAAGAAAAATGTTGCCTTTTTACCAGTTAACATCTTAAAAATGTTACCTTTTCTAACTGAATATATGTATATGTACAAATAAATAACTTTAAACTACATATAACGAAGACAATTGTAAAAAGGCAACATTTATGTATGAAAGAATTCACAAAACTTTTTTAACACTGAAAAACAAAAATTAATTTTCGTCTTTTTTGAGAAAAATATTTACAACGCGTTTTAAAATTGCCTTCGTTATAAATGAATCTACAATAAAGAAATACAAAACGAATTTTATAGCTGTTATAATCCAAGCAACTTTTTAAAATGTTGCTAAATATTTTACAGCAACAAAAAGACACTAAAACCTTAAAAATCGATAAATTTATTTAAATAAGTTTTTAAATGTAAAACATTTTTGCAAAAAAGAAACAGTTTTTTCTAGATGTTGGTAAACTTTTCTTAGCAACATTTTGACATTCATAAAAATTTTATCTACAATAAAAACGAGTTTTATAGCTGTTATAATCCAAGCAACTTTTCAAAATGTTGCTAAATATTTTACAGCAACAAAAAGACTCTAAAACCTTAAAAATCGATAAATTTATTTAAATAAGTTGTTAAATGTAAAACATTTTTGCAAAAAAGAAACAGTTTTTTCTAGATGTTGCTAAACTTTTCTTATCAACATTTTGACATTCATAAAAATTTAATCTACAATAAAAACGAGTTTTATAGCTGTTATAATCCAAGCAACTTTTCAAAATGTTGCTAAATATTTTACGGCAACAAAAAGACTCTAAAACCTCAAAAATCGATAAATTTATTTAAATAAGTTGTTAAATGTAAAACATTTTTGCAAAAAAGAAACAGTTTTTTCTAGATGTTGCTAAACTTTTCTTAGCAACATTTTGACATTCATAAAAATTTAATCTACAATAAAAACGAGTTTTATAGCTGTTATAATCCAAGCAACTTTTCAAAATGTTGCTAAATATTTTACAGCAACAAAAAGACTCTAAAACCTTAAAAATCGATAAATTTATTTAAATAAGTTGTTAAATGTAAAACATTTTTGCAAAAAAGAAACAGTTTTTTCTAGATGTTGCTAAACTTTTCTTAGCAACATTTTGACATTCATAAAAATTTAATCTACAATAAAAACGAGTTTTATAGCTGTTATAATCCAAGCAACTTTTCAAAATGTTGCTAAATATTTTACAGCAACAAAAAGACTCTAAAACCTTAAAAATCGATAAATTTATTTAAATAAGTTGTTAAATGTAAAACATTTTTGCAAAAAAGAAACAGTTTTTTCTAGATGTTGCTAAACTTTTCTTAGCAACATTTTGACATTCATAAAAATTTAATCTACAATGAAAACGAATTTTATAGCTGTTATAATCCAAGCAACTTTTTCAAATATTGCTAAACATTTCATAGTAACAAAAGCAAGCACATTGATAGCGGTAAAGATTTATAGATACATTTTATTTAAATAAAGCGGAATAAAATTTTTTCTATAAACAAAACTATTTATTGACTGTTATAATTTAAGGAATTTGCTGAACATTTTACAACAACATAAAGACCCTAAAACATGCAAAATCGATAAATATATTTAAATAAGTTTTTAAATGTAAAACATTTTTGCAAGCAAGAAAAGTGTTTTTTTTTAG
This sequence comes from Protocalliphora azurea, assembly GCA_932274085.1. Lineage (NCBI taxonomy): Eukaryota > Metazoa > Arthropoda > Insecta > Diptera > Calliphoridae > Protocalliphora > Protocalliphora azurea. The sequence continues at coordinate 487,535 of OW026523.1, forward strand.
ATGCAGATAAATTTTTCTTACAAACATTTTGGCTTTCATAAAAACTAATTAAACTAAATTATTTACTGGGTTATTTCAAAATATCTATGTATTATAAAAAATAAAAAAAAACGTGCTTGTTATTTTTTGGCAATTAATCGTAATGAATTTTGCAAACATGAAACCAAACAAACAAAAGAAAAACATTAAATTAATAAATAAATGTTAAACGAAACACGTTTTTATGGCAATTTGAATAAATGAATTAAAATAAAGAAACAAGTATTGATTATTTGAATTTTGCTTTTTTCCATTTATGTAATTTCTTGTTAAATAAATCTTAAATAAGTAGGTGTTGCTAAAAAACTATATACAAACTTTAAAATAATAATGAAACAAATTTAATAAATAAATTAAAGAAATTCATTTCTTAATGAATTTCATAAAAAATTCATTAAAATCCATTAACAAAAAATATAAGAATTCAGAAGTAATAATAAATGTTTTTTTTTTTTCATAAATAATTTATTTAATTAAAGGTTTAATAAAAGCTGCAATTAAGTTATTTAATAATTAATTAAGCACTTTGTTGTATGTGACTAAATTAAATTAGTTATTGTTGTCTTTTTATTAATTCGGTAGTTCAAATGTTCAACGTACATAAAAATATATTTTTTCATGTTTAAAAACAATTAAGAAATTGTGTAAAAAATAAGAAAAAAGATATATGGAAAAATGTGAGCACAGCTAACAAAAACTTAGTTCAAAATATTAATAAATTCAAGCAAAAAATATGTAAATAAAAAAACACTTCCCAGAAGTTGTCTGGTAAGAGAGATAGGCATCTTATGAAACCAAATAGTTTCAATATAAATTTTTCCTTATTTAAACTAAAATTTGAATTATATTCTAGCTTTAATTAACGTTTTTAGAATCTAAAAAACTCTTAAATCAATCTAAAATTGCAATTAATTGCTTAAATTATTTTTAAATATTTTTCCTTTTTAGCTTTATCTTATAAATAGTATTTAAAGGTTTTTATGTTATATATTCTATTAATGTTTATAAACTAGTTTGTTTCAAATCTTGTTAAACTATATAAAAATTTGTTAAACCTTCCACACACATACAAACACCTAACATCATGTTTTTCTAATAACAAAGTGCAAAAAATTTCAAATGTTTGAAATAGTTTTGTGGCGTCTAATGTTTGAAAACTAAAAGTGCGTAGAATCCAATGCTTCATAAACGTTTTTGAGGTCACGGTAATACATTAATAGTGCAACACTCTAACAATAAAATCTAAATCGTAACAACAAAAAATGCAATTGCTAACAATACGTGATAGAACGAACACATTTAAACCTGTTAAGTATTTTATTTATTTATTTTTTAAGAAACTTTATACACATAAAAAAATTATATTTAATATTTAGGTTACTCATGAAATTAAGTTAATTTATAAAAGAAATATCGCTTCAAATTTTCTATATCATCAACAGCTGTTGCCACAGAAAGAACAAAGCATTTCTAGTCCTTTTTATAGAGTCTTTTCTTTAACTTTTTAGCTTAGGTCACTGTTTTATATCCGGTTCGATGGACCAAAACTTGTTATATGAAAAATATGTATTCAGATTTCTCAAGTTAAATTAGGAGAATTTTCCGTTATTATCTTTTATTCTCAGGTTGCAGTGATTGGTTGAGTAATAACTTTATTAGCTTAATATTTATTTTACTCACTTTTATTATATTTAAATATTTCTTTAAGTGCATGATTTTATTTTCGCAAAAAAAATAAAATAAACTACTTAGACATTACAAAGTTGTCACAAATATTTGTAATGAATTGATAATGTTTTTTCACACACAAATGACTAAAGTAACTTTGCAAACTTTCAATACATTTCCATATGTCTCTCTCGTATATTTAGTACATAACTTAAGCTGAAGTGACTGTTTGTTTATCTTTTAAGCAATTTATTGACTAAAAAAGGCAGAGTAAGTAACTAAGTAAATAATGAAGACTTGATTATCAATATTATAATATCTCTCTAATAATGTTGATATTTAATCAAGGGGATTTATTTGTTTAACTATTTTTTCACTTACTCAAAAAAAAAAAAAAAAAAAAAAAAATACATTATGAGAAAATACAATTGCTTATAAAATAAACATTAGAAATGATAAACAAGTTGTTTATGCATTCAAAGTGTAGGCAAGTTGTTAATAACTTTATTTCAATTCAAATTGCAAGTGTGTACAACCAACAATAACAAGAATCGCCTTTAAATTTAAGGTCAAGAACATTTAGTTATAAATTTCTAATGAATACACAATAAATATTGACATACTAACTCATATTACCAAACACAATACATACAAAAAAAAAAAAAACTCCAGAGTTTTGTTGAAATAAATTCCATGTAAATTTTATTTTATAAATTACTGTATAAATAAATTATTACCTTATATTTTTCAACTAACACAGTTGTTTCATTTTAAATCAAAATTTAATTAATATATTGAAGCAATTCAAGTGTATTTTTTTCTTTCATTTAAATTTTTAATTCATTCAATCATCCACTTGCTTGATTTAATAAATTTTTTAATTGGAAATATTTCTCGGTTTTTTATTTTACACAGTTATTAGCAATTAATATAATCATTTTGGTGAGAGGTGTAAATTTAAACAATTTTTAATTGAATGAATTATTTTGGTGATTGCAGACTTTTTTCTGTGTAGTAAAAACAAATGAATGTTTTTTTTTTTGCGAACTGATTAATAAAATAAATTTTATTTTAAACTCCATTACTAGAGTATAAAATTGCAAGGACGTTTTAAAACAAATGATTGAATAATGATTAAATCATATACTTGGTTTATTTTTTAAATGATTTTAATGGTTATTTTATTTGTTTGTTTTGTTATTTTGTGCTGATCAAACCATTATAAAAAAATTAAAATAAATAAAAAGTAGTTACTGCTTATCATTTTAGACCCCATTAAAATTTATACATACACAAACATATAAATAGTAAATTTTTCCGCTTATACTCTAGTTCCACATTATTTTGAAAAGTTTATGACTATTCACTCTATCTTCAATTCATATGTTTTTATATAAATATTTCTTCAATCCTATAGTCATTGTGTCTGTCTCTCTAAACACTGCTTTAAGTATAATATAAAATATTTACGCTTTTTTGAAAATATAATTAATTTCAACATTAATTCACTTGTGACACTTAAAAAGATTACAAGCACATTTTCAACAGACATAGTAAATTGTTAAATAATCTAGGAATTTAATGGATATTATTGAACAAATTACACCAAATTGTTTAGAAGTTTTTGTATGAAAATATTTGTTTTGAAAGAGAAATAAAATTAAGTGGTATTTTCATCACCATTGAATTAAAAAAATGTGGAAAATATAGTTATAAATAAAACCGGAGAAATTCTCTAAAGATGACTTGTACTCACATACATATTTGAAGATATGTATAATGTTTATATTTTATTTAATGTTTACATAATGTAGAATATTGCTCCAATTTGGTGAGATTTATTGAAAAACATTTATCTTTTTACGATTAATTTAAACAAAAATCAATTGTTTACATAAAAAGAAAGACAATCTTTTTACAAAAAAGGAAATGAAAATGAAAAAGTGTATAAAAATATTACGTACCAGGTCAAATACAGCGAGATAAATAGAGAAATCAGAAATCTGAAAAAAGATGCTTTAATTAATAATTTGTTTACATTTGAGAAATATTGTCGAAAATTGTGAATAAACAATATATAGATAATTAAATCATTATTTACATTTAATTAGATAGTTGATACTCATAAAATATCAGTTGAACAATAAGAAAATACTAAAAACTTTTTTATAGGTTTTTTATTTTAAACTTTATGAAAGTATACAAATTATTAGTGTAAATAATTAAATATTACCTTAAAATGTTAACTTTACATTGAAAATCATAATTTGCAAAATGAAGAAAAAATTCCATAAACAATTGTTTACATGGTGTAAAGAATTAATTGTTGTTTCAAAAGTCACCCTGAATCTAATTCATAATTTACGCAAGATTACTTTTTTTACACCATGTAAAAATACTTTTGTGTACATATCTTTTTAAGTTTTTAAAATTTTAATTGTTTATACACCAATTTTAATTGGTGTAAAAAATTAATTATTACTCCAAATTTCATTCTAGATGCTTAAATGTATTATTTACACAAGTTTACATTTTTGATATAGAATATTTTGGTAAACAATGTAAAAATAAATAAAAAGGTTTTATTTTTGTTTGAATTATTATTATTATTATTATTATTATTATTATTTATTATTATTATTATTATTATTACTATTATTATTATTATTATTATTATTATTATTATTATTATTATTATTATTATTATTACTATTATTATTATTATTGTTATTATTATTATTATTATTATTATTATTATTATTGTTATTATTATTATTATTATTATTATTATTATTATTATTATTATTATTATTATTATGTAAAAGTTATGTAAACAATACATTTTAATTAAAAAACTCACCCTAAACACTTGAATTCTTAACAATTGAATTCTTAATCAAAATTCAATGCTAATTTACTCATATTTTTCACAAGAAAGCTTTTTTGATGTCATGTAAAATTTCATAACAATGTAAATTACCTATAAAACATATAAAATGCCTGAAAAAAATCAAAATTCAATGCTAATTTACTCATATTTTTCACAAGATAGCTTTTTTTCATAACAATGTAAAATTTCATAACAATGTAAATCACCTACAAAATTATATACTTTTAGGTAAATTTTTTGTAATATTTAAAATTGTAGTTCTATAAACAATGTAAAATTGGTGTAAAATTGTTAATTGTTACTCCAAATTTCACTCAATATTTAAAGTTATTATCTACACAAGTTTTCATTTTTGACATCATGTAAAATTTGTGTAAACAATGTAAAACTAAATAAAAATTTGACATTTTTATGTAAATTATTAAAAACATTTTCAATTTCAATTACTTACGTTATGTACATTTTATGTAAACATTTAATTTTGAATTGAAAAGCTCACCCTAAACACTGAATTTATAATTTGCACTATATTACATATTTGACTTTACGTAAACTTTCAAAAAATAATGAAAAAATTTAATCAGCTCTATATTTTTGTATTATATTTAAAATTTTAATTATTTACAATATAACTAACGTACACCATACAAAAAAATGTATTTTAATTTTATTTTTGTAACATAATTTTAAAGCATAACAAACTTTTTAAAACTTGCCCTCATACTTTAAAGTTGTTGCTCTTTTCAAAGGGAAGCAATGTCAATTATTTTTTGTTATTTCAAATTATAAGTTCCTTATTGTCTGTCAAAATGAATATGTTCTATAAATGATAAACGCGTGTCAATGTGCGCTCATTGTAGTAAATAAAAAATTATAAAAATTCTCCAGTTGTATGGTTTTTATTTTAAAATGTGAGAAAATTTTACACAAGTAAAAATAATAAAAAAATAAAATACAAAATAATTATGGTGTTAAATGAAGTCCCTTCTGTTTCTGTTTTCAACATTACATATGTATATATTATATAATGAAGTTCAGTCATACACCCTAAAAAGTGGAAAAACGAATACATTTTTGTGCAGCACACAACAGCAAATGAATAATCATCTTCCTCATGTTTAGTTAGTAAGTAAAATGCAGACGTGCTGTCTGTGACCCATATTCGTATAAAACAAAAACAGCATGATTTGCAAGTAAAGAAGAATAAACGGAAAAAATATTTTGCATTATTTTTGCTAGGAAACACAGTTGATGATATATTTCCATAAAATTTAGATTTATTTTTAAAACACAAAAAAACTGTTTGATAGAATTACCAGCAAAAAATGTTTGCTGGGTAAACTGATTTAAAATTTCATCAATTTTGAAAATGCTCTCAATATTTTATAATAGAAACAGCTGTTTTTTCTATTAGACCTAAGTTTATTTAGTTTTGGTTAATTGGCATTAATTCTTATTTCTGAAACTCATGGGGTTGAAACAAGGCGAATTCAAATAGGTGACCTCACTTAATCAGCTGATTATTTTTTTAGTGTTTAGAATTGTCAAACTCCATAAAACCACAATTTTTTCTTACCCGCTGAAGTGTCAAAAATATTAATAAATTCGCCGTATTGTTGTTTTTTTCGCTATGGGCTTGATATCAAAGTTTAACTTTAAGCAGATGTTTTTATTATTTAATCAACATTTTGCATGCATGATGATAAAAATGTTAACCACTGTATTTGTCTTTTTTTTTTTTTTTTTTGTAAGGAATATTTATATGTTTAGGACATAAAATAAAATAATAAAACAGAAAAAAAATTTATATTTTCTAAACGTTCAACACGATTTTAACACACATCGAAAACTTTGTAATAAACCGCTGAAATATGTGAATTTGTGTTTACAACTTTCCACAAACGTGATGAAATTTCATAAAACACTCACGCATAAAAATCGCATAAAAAAACGGCAAATACTAAAAAAGGAGGGGAATGCTAACAACTTGAACATAACAATATAATAAATATAAAAGCCGAATACTTTATTATTTTTATAAAGCAACAACCCTAAAACAGGACATTTTTGGCAAAATTTTCAATACAATAAGGAAAGTTTATTTTCAATCATATATGTACTTAAATATACAATATACATAAAATGGTCAACACTATAAAATACAATTTATAACTTTTTCATTCATTTATAATGCGGAATACTAATAAAGAACCACGTTGAACAAATGGGCCTGTAAATGAAATTAGGTACAGAAAAATTCATTTATCTTTTATATGAGAAAGGAGAGAGTTGCAAAAAGTCTATAAAAAATAAACAAATTGTTTGGCATTTCAAGTTAAAATAAGAAATTCTTTATTGATGAATCGTAAAAAACAAATAAACTTAAATGTTTACTACATATAACAACACCGCCATAATCATTTTCTTCTTCGTTATTATTATCGACAACAATTTTTCTTTCTTCTTGCTAAAAACAGAAAAGTTTAATTAAAAAAATGCTATATCTATTGAATAAAACATTTGTGACTTCTTTTAAACAATATAATTAAACTTAAGCCTGGAGATGCAACACAAATATTATGAAACAATTATTTTAAAACAATATTTAATCAACAAATAATATCATATTTAAAGAAATTCTTATGTCATTAAAATGAACTATATTGTTTTTCAATTTTCCATCCCTGTGAAAAAAAATATTTATTTATTATCTCTGAATTAAAAAAAAAAAAAACAATTTTTTTTGAAACTATCAGGCAGCTTTGACTGCAATATTCTCTTTAATATTTCATTTTTTCATCTCTGTTTACAAATGCCGTTAAATGAGTATTGAGTGTATTAGCACACCATGAGTAACTAATATTGAACTCTCATTAAAAAAAGGGTGGCAAATGTGGGATGAAGACCGTTATAAACTTTATCTTTACTGTTGTTGTTGTTGTTGTTAGTTACTCAATGATATCAATGACATTAATTAGAAAATCATAAGAAAATTAATAGCAAAAAGATAGAGGTTGGATGGAAATACATATATTGACAAAAGATTTAAGACTCTATAATAGGGTTATATATGTGATTGTATGTGTATGTGCTTGAAGGCAATATAATATATAAAAGATTGGGTGATAATAGAATTTAATTAAAATTGTATGAATAATAAAAAGAAAAAAATGTTTATAGACATTTATAATGAGAGACAAATAGAAGTGATAGAAAGTAAGAAAAAAAAAATAAGTAAATACAAATTAATATTGGATAACATGGGGAAAATAAACAATTACAAAAACTTTAATTAAAGCTAAAAACTTTTTTATTTTTATTAAATCCTCATCTTAATGGGTGGAGAAAATTAATTTAACTTAAATTTGTTTGACAATTTTCTTTAAACTGAAAGAAAATTTGATTTAAATATATTTAAAAATTAATTAAAATTCATTCTTTAGTTTATTTACTTAAAGCTATCAACACTATATATTTATGTTGTGTGGTATTGTCCCTGACTTCTATGACACTTTTTATTTCATTTCCAAAAAAAAAAAAAAAAAAGCTTTTAAACTTTTTAAACCAAATGCCAAAAAACCAAATAACAAAAAACTAATTAAAACTCAGTGTCTTAAAAACAATGTGTAAAAAACATTTTATTTTTTGATTTAAAATTAGCTTTATGTATATTTTTTTTTTTTTTTTTTTTGGGAATGTTTTTAATGTGTTTTTTTGCTGGTTTTATTATTTTGTGAAAGAATTATATTATTTTATTTTTTTTAAGAAAACATTAACATTTGTGGTAATCATTCTACCCATATGTTTTTTTTTTCTTCTTCTTTGTTCGCTATTGTAGTGGAGCGTCTTTCTAATTCTATTAAAGCATTCTTCTTTCAAAATTTTTAAGCATTCTTGTTGTGTATAGTTTGTTATTTAGTGTTCCATTTAGAGTTTATTTATTTCTGTTCATTTTAGCTGCCTTCTTAAGCAGACATATACAGAAAAGTCAAAAAATATTATGATTTATGAGTTTTTATTGTTCCCGTATGGGAACTACTTGAGAGAGTCATAGCCAAAATATTTTTTTGTTTGTGCTTCCAATTTCAAATGTACAAGAATTTCATAGTTTCTACATGTTTAAGCAATTTTTTTAAGTATATTTATATAGGAAATAATATACGATCGCTTCTAAAAAGAAAACAAAAAAAAATTAAAAAATATCCAGCGCCTTGTATTATAAGGGTAAAAAAATAAATAGAATACCACACCTTATTGTATATATGTATAAGTATACGTATAATATTTTCCTCCATTGTATATTATATATAACAAACTATAGAGAACTAGAATGTGTTATATATACATAGAAAATTATTAAACTTATCCATTTAGTTAAACTTTATATTAAAAGTTTAAAGTACATACTTGAAAAACAAAATAAATAAATTGTGTGTTAGTTTTCGAAATAATTGCTTAATTGATTTGATTAAATAGTTTTTTTCTTTATTTTTTGTAATTAACAAATTTATCACATAAATTTCAATTATTTTTCAAGAACATTTTAAACATAGTAATTTTTACACTTAAATTAAATTAATAAAAAATTATTTATTTATTATTATTATTTTCGTCTCTTTTCTTTGCAGTTATAAATAAATGTTTAGTGTAATGGAATTCGTAAAGCATTTCTTAATAATTTTACAAATGATCTATTGTTTCAATAGAAAATACAACAACAAATAAAAAGTTAAACAAAAAATTAAATCAAAATTAATAGAAAATAAAAAAAACTAAAAGAAAAACAATTTTTTGTGTTAACCTGTAACGACGGCCTTTAACTGTGATTTTAATTAATAAGTGTTTTAAACAATTAGCTTTTTAGTTTTTATTCTTGTGTTAAAATTTCAAAAATATTAAGTGTTAAATATTTTAATAATTATAAGCATAAAAAGCAAAATGTTTAATTTAAATATACCACCTTCATCGTTGTTGGGTGTGGAGGGCTCTGGTGGATTATGCTCCAAGCCTAATACACCCGAAATTCTCAATTCTCTAATTGCCATGACAAATCCCTTGGATAATTATAATTTTGCTAACATTAATAGCAGCAACAACAGCAACAACAACTCAACAGCTACAACACCAGCCTCAGTGACAGTGCGCAATTTCAATGCAAATACACAGGTGGGTTCAACAAAAGTAAACAACTTGCAAAAAAAAAAAAAAACTCCACACTCACTGTTACTATATATATATATATATATATATATATATATATATATATATATATATATATATATATATATATATATTAGCTAACTAAATTAATTTTTATTTATTTAATTTTAATTTTATTTTGGGTTTTTTCTTTCCTTTATAGAATACCTCCCAGGATAGCAGTCATTCGAGCAGTTCTTCTACACCTTTAGATTCACCTCCTGGCACAAATACTACACCCAGTGTACAACAGGTAGGTTTTGTTTAATTTCTAATAACTACATAACAACAAATTTTTCATTTATTTTTATAAAACAAATTTTACAAAAGCTAAACATTACTCATGCTTTTTTATTTCATAGATCTAAAAAGTGTTAAACGAATTAAATATTGTGAGTTTATGTTATTTTGTAAAAAAAATAAAAAAAACAATTATTCATTCACAAAAAAAGCTGAACAAAAATTAAAACGTATTTTGCTGGCTGCTTGGTTGGCATTTAATTGGAAATGCTTGCCAAATGCGCCCACACTCGGCCTGGCCTGAGTTGACTTTTAGTTGGCGTGAAGGCAATTTTCGCTTTTATTTAAAATTTAAATAGATTTTTTTATTTAAAAAAGAATAAAAAAAGTCACTCGAAATATAAAAAAATTAAAAAAAAACAATTTTCAAATGTAAAATGGAATAGAACTGACAGCTAAATGCGTGCATCATGCACAAAACCGCAACAACAACAGCAATTTTTAAGAAAAATATTATAAATATTGTAATAACAATAACAACAAATACAATAATAAAAACATCAAATGATAATTTAAATACAACGACATTGGCCTTAATGATGCTGCCACTTTTTTTATTTTTATTAACTTAGTGCGGCACTATCACACACTCACTTAGAATTCTTATCATATGCTCTGAAAAAAAGGAGATGAAAAAGAGTGAGAATAGTGTAAGGAGAATGTAAAAATCTCTCTAATCTTTAACCAAAAAAAAAAAAAAAAAACTCAATCAATAATAAAGTAAATTATAAATGTCAGAAATAAATGCAATTGATTTTGTAACGAAAACTATTTTTCGCAGCATTCAGATTCTAGAATATTTTTTTTTTATATTTTCAATATTACACTAGACAACAATAAATTGTTGAACATATAACGATAAAGAAAAATTTTAAAATACTATTAGTGAAGCAAAGACCCCAAAGGGTCTAAAAAAACTTAGATTGAATTTAATTTTAATTTATAATATTTTCTATATTTCTTTAATTTATAAAAGAAATATAGAAATATAAAATAATAAAATGAAATAAAATATTTTTTCAATCTATAAAAACGACAAATTGCAATTCTATACACATATATATATATATATATATATATATATATATATATTTAATTATTTTGAAAAATTAGTTGATAATATTGGCCAAAAGGAGTTTGAAATTTTAGGTCGATATTATTATCGAAAAGAGAATTTTAAAGTCCTTTAAAAATTAATTCAAGGTAAGGTGGTGAAGCTCATTGAGGTTTAGTCCCCGTCATTTTTTAAAATTTTCTTTATTCAATAAATTAAAATATCCCAGCAAAAACTTTGCTTTCCTGGTAAGATAGCAGGTATAATTGTAAACAAAAATAAACTACTTATTTTTTGCCTGAATAACTAGTTATTTTTGTTCGACTTGTCCACAAATTCATATAGTTATTTTTTGACTCTAGGAGTACTCAAAAATATGTACCTAAACCAAAACAAAAATAAACAAAAAACAAAAAAATTTTGCAGTCAGTAAGACTCGAACTTGGACACACACTAACCATTCGTTTTTACTGACTAACGTCTTACTCAGTACACCATCTCGCACATTGCATCCTAATCGACAAAAACTCTATTTAGTTTAAAATATCTTTTTAGACATTTTGTTATAAAAAACTAACAGCTTCAGAATGGGGTTGAACCAACTCATTACCAAGAAACTACTTTAATAAGTAGTTGTCATTACCGAAAACCAAAAAGTTTTTGCTGGGATATTATTTAATACAAAGAATAATGAACAATTAATTATAAAAAAGTAATTTTCCATAAAAAAAACAAGTATTAAGACATATCAATGCAATTTTTGAATAATTAAAATAAATTTAATTACATAATCCCTCAATATTTCCTAAAGATTAATCGTTTAATCGATTAAAAACGTATGCTTCAATTCTCACAAAACAAAACTGAGTTTAAATTATTTTAAATATAAAATGAATGGCTAGATTTTCTTTTATATAAACATAAAAAATTATAAATAAAATTTTCAGTGGTGGGTGTTAACTTAGTTTCAGTTGCTAAAAGCTTAAAAAAACCTAAATTGTTTGTTTTACTAATTTGAATATAATGCCGTAGAAAAACAATTATAATGAATGGAAGAACAAATGAATCATTAGGGAATTTCTTAATTTTATATAAGCAATATGTACATTTACAACAACTTTACATACATTTGTATATAATAATTATATATAAAGTGCAAATAAATAACACATATACAAATAAAAAAAATCATTAAATAAAAATTAATTTAAAAATAAAATATATTTCTTGTTGCCATTTTGGCTGGATGTTTCCGCACTTTAGAGTCAATATTTATACGCGCAATTAACACTATCTCGATGGTAATAATTGCTATTGCTGCTGTTGTATTTTTAAAATGAGCAAAATAAATAAATAAATTTTGTATACATTTGTAAACAGAAAATCAAAAATAATTATTAACAATTATATAAATTTTTTATGTCAAATAATTTTTAGCACCCATAAAGCAGAGAGTGTGACAAAATGAAGGGCGTCCCAAAATTAAAGCAAACTTTGAATTTGCCACTATTTTTGCAGTAAATTATTGGCAAACCTGAAAAAGAATAATTTGACAGCTGAGAGTTTAGCGTTAGTAAAAATGGAGCTTTATAAGATACAACAACGTATTTTCATTATTGAACAATATTTCAAAAATAATGAAAATTTGGCAGTTCGAAAATTTTATGGGTTTTCACAAAACTCTCACGCACTGCTTCGATATTTGCATTTGAACAGCTTGTTTTTATTGTATCCAACTGATCCATTTAAATTCAGGTATACTGGATCAATTATTTATTAATCTTTTTTATTATTATTAATTAATCTTTTCACAGGAACGAGGTTAAAACAATATTTTGCCCATATTTGGTATAAAATTTTCGAACTGCCAAACTTTCATTAATTTTGAACAATATTTCGTTCAATAATGAAAACAAGTTGTTATATCGTATATCACTCAATTTTTATTAACCCCAAACTTCAAGCTGACAAATTGTTCTTTTTTTCAGTTTATTGCAAAAATGAGGGCAAATTCAAATCTAGCATTAATTTTAGGACACCCCTTATAAAGGGAAAAGTATTTAAATAACTAAAAATTTTAAAAACTGCTAACAACTGCATTTCAGGTAAAATATATTTTATTGATAAAAGTAATATTGCTTATACAATAGGCACTTTCGGAGACAAAAAGGAGCATATCTTCATGAGGTCATTAAGTAAACAAAACAGAATTTAGTGAATTTTTTAATTTATTTTCAACAGCTCCTTTTTCGCTTCGTAGGAAGTTCTTTTTGCTAAAGGGGATTATTACCGCTGGCAAGTATAACAAATAAAAATTCACTCAATTATGATAAGATGATTTTGCTATGAATTTATGGCTACAGATTTGTAATAATTTGTAAAATTTCTCTTTTATTATTTTGCCATGAATCACGCACATTATTTTCTTGGCTATAAAAGTTTTTTGTTGCATAATTGTTAAAAATAAATAAATAACATTGTATTTATATTAAAACAATAAAACTATAGTCACCATATGGTGGCCATAATTTAAATTTATACATAGTGTTGTTAAGAGAAAAACAGAAATCAATAATAAAAAATAATAATGATAATAAAGTGGAAAAGAAAAATATTTATTAATAAAAAGGGAAAATAGGTCTTGATTTCTAAAACGAAAAAGGTCATTTCAATAAACAACTTGTCACGTTTGTAAAAACACCACCACCACCACCACCACCAACATTGACGCTACCTCCAGCCACCACTGCAATCTCTTTACACATTCAATAGCATTCAATTACAATATGATTGTACTATAACCATTCTGTAAACAGACTAGATGTCTGCCTCGTATTTGTTGTTAAGACATTAATTTTATTTATGCACTCAATAACAGCCAGAGTATTGAAACCAGAAAGCCAGTCTGTGAAACGCATTCAATAAAATTAAAAAAAAAAACTTAAAATTGAAATCAAAATTATGGTTTGTTTAAATAACATTGAATTTTATTTTACCATATAAAAAAAAACCTCAAAAAACAATGAAATAAAATATATATGCGTTTTTTTTTTTGGAAAAGAAAACAATAATCGATTTAACCACCATATGGTCGTTCAAAATAATCAATAAACTAAATAAATCTTAACGGTGTTGAAATGACTTGATTTCGACTGGACAGTCTTCAAAAGACATTTCCGTATAAGGTGTAAGCAGCACAATGCACTCACTCTCACTTTATAAACAATAACTACTTCCACCCACCTTAAGTGCAGCAAACTAGTCAGCCAGTACTTGCCACATCAGAATGATTAACAATTGTGGTGTGCAACGTGCGTACGTACATTCATGATTGCTTGCTAGCTTGGAAGTGAGTGAATGAGTGAGAAAAACCACAAAGTGATTTTTATTAAATGTAGGTCACACTTGACAACATATTGCTGCTGCTGTTATTATTGTTGTTGTTGTTACTGCTGATATTATTATGGAATTGTTTACATTTCCATCGAATTGTATGCGTGATCAAGATTTTTCGAAATGATTTAACAACATTTTTGTTTTTATGCGGATTGTATTTTCGTTGTTGTTGTTGTTGTTTTTGTAGGCCACCAAATTGGCAAAAACATTTTTGTTGAAATTGCAAATGTGTGGTTTGTTGTTGTGTCTGGCCATAAATTTATATTATTTTATATTTCAAGTGACACTAGAGGCACGCCAAAATCAAAAAGCATAATCAAGAAAAGGGTTTCTTTATATTAATGTCATATTTAGGGAGTGTCTCTGAGCGAGATTATCACTTATTTTATTTAAGGCAAGTTAAATCAAAAAACAAACCGTATTTAAAAAAAAGTCCACCACTGAATACTACAAATCACCCAATTTATATACAGAAAAAGTTAAGACGTGTTTAGAGTAGTTTTTCGCTTTGAAATGTTTTAAATTTTTGCTGCTTAAATTATGACTTTTTTTATAGTCGCATTCATTACAATATAATCGTGAGAATTTAAAACTTTTATTTATATTTAAAGATAATAATTATTGCATACATATCGATCGATTTGTATCTTTTTGACATTTAAAATGTCCAGTTGCTGCAAAAGTACTTTTAAGTGTAAATTGCTTCTACATCACACAAACCAAAAAAAAAATAAATAAATAAACTGTGATGCCAAAGCATTTTATACAAGTTTCCGTTTTTGGCCATTTTGTTAAATACACAGGTAACCAAAATAAATAAATTACACTCAAAAAAATTCATAAAGGAGTTTTAGCCAAAACTACTTATTCATTATCCCCCATAAATTTTAGCTTCAAAACTAATTTCATTTAAAATCAGCAAAAGCTTCTTTAAGGTTTGTTTTCAAATTGCATTTTCTTTCGTTTTCATATTAACAATATTTCTCGAGTGTAATTTACTAAAAAAAAAAAACAAATAAAATTTTACATTTTTACGGATTTGGTTATTGGTGACAGACGAGTTTTTTTTCGGAGACATGTCAGATTTAAGACGCAGTTAAGCTTATAACAATTTAAGTTAAACAAACTACAACATGTTGGGTTAACAGGCGTCAGTCAGTTTTACTTTTAATGCAAGTTTCAGTTAAAACCCATTCAGGGTCATGATTTGAAACAAAGTAACAAATCCAAAAACATTTTTAAAATACCTCCAAAATTTACAGGATTTAAATACCAAATATTGGTAATTACTTTCAAACGAACAAATATTATATTTAGAGTGAAAACAAGAATTAAAACTCGCACTAAATAAATTTAATTTACAAAAAATAGACTTTAAAACATTTCTATGGTGCTAAATGAATTACTGACTGAGTTACTTTTCTATCTGTACTGGACTACATTAGTGAAGTGTGTACTTTTAACCACATCATACTACAAAGTCATTAACAACTTTATTATCATGTGTTATGTATGTACAATATTCACATGATCGGTCTTAAACTACAGTCAATGTTAAATAAATAAGTTCACTTTGAAAAATAAACATCTTAAATATACTTTAAGTTCTTAAACGTTTAAACTAATTTCCTCTTCATTATTTTCTTTCTTTGCAGACTTGTTCACAATTAATTAAAGCTGGTCTTAAATTGTCCATACAAAGCAAACGCAAATTGTCGACGTGTGACTCCAGTTCTGGCTCTGAGCAACCCATGTCCAAGTGCTCGCGACCCAACGAGGAGTTCGATGAGACCACAGATGATGAAAGTGATGTAAAGGCCACTTTGCCCAAAGGCCTCACCCCAGAAGATGAGGATAGACGTAGACGTCGCCGGGAACGCAATAAGATTGCTGCCACCAAGTGCCGCATGAAGAAACGTGAACGTACTCAGAATTTAATTAAAGAAGCCGAACAATTGGATACACAAAATGTAGACCTCAAAAATCAAGTACGTGTTTTGGAAAATGAAAGGCGTAAACTTTTGGAAATGCTACAGGCTCATGAACCAGCCTGCGTTCATCACGAAGGTTTAAATTTACCCTCAAAACTCTTACAATCACCAGCTTATAAATATTTGGCCGATTTAAATTTGGACGATAACTCTTGCAATTCTTCAATAAATGGTCTTAATTCACCTGCTAATATAAATAATGGCTCTAACCTCACGTCTAACTCCAGCTCACAAACTCACACACAGCGCACCGTTATCCCACCGATGTCAACTATAAAATTTTCTCGCAGCAATGGTTTCAAGGCTGCAGCTGCAGTTTCCGCCGCTCTTACAAATCCCGTTTCAATGGTATCTCAACTTCCCAGCTTAACACAAACTTCAACACTAAATCATCACACTAACCAGCTGCCCAATGGTTATTGTAAACCCTCACCCACGCCTCAAGAGTTGGGTTATTTGAATTCACCCTCTCAGGATAGTACAAGTCTATGCATACCAGGTTTGCAGACTCCCACACACCTCACTACAACCACCACACCCACCGCCCACCAGACAGTCATCAGCAATTCTGCTTCCAGCCTTATGGGTCACAGCATGTCCGATTACATTCCAAATTGTGACTCGAGTGCTTTAGGCCTGACTTTGTCTCATACACCCACCACCTGCACAACACCCATAGGTAGCAATGGCGGCGATAGCAGTGCTCTATTAGCCAGTGTAGCTAGTGTAGCCAGTCCCATGTCTTGTGTCTCCACACCAACCACCGCCACCGAATTTGTTAAAAACGAATTAGTCGATTCGCAAAGTCCCTACACTACGGCCCAATCGGCTGAACGGTTTTTGTTTGAGAGCAACTGTGATAGTTTTGTTGACATCAAGCATGCTGTGAATGTCCACCAACCGATCAACCATAATCATGGAGGACCTACTCTATTGCAAAACTCAAATTTAGGAAGCAATATTCTAGATTTCACCTCTTCCTTAATGGGTGGTAATGGTTCGGGAATTGTTTCGTTCCATGATCAAATCTCCATTAAAAACGATTATCTGCATGAAGCCGATTTATTGGCTCAACTAACGGGAGAAGCAGCTGAGTTTGTTGACTTGGATACTGGAGTAGCAGCAGCGTTTATGGCCAATGGTGGTTGCCTGGCTTAAGTTTACTTTCGTTAAGAATACAGGGAGTTTACTTATAACACATTTTTTCTTTTTTTCTGTTAATTTGCGGGTCAAAAACAAAGCGAGAAAAAGGGCAACGTAAGTAACTCTGAAGAGATTATTTATAGGTTGGGTGCTAAAAGAAAAACGGATAGAGATAAAGAACGGATAGAGATACTCTATTATCTAAGCCTAAAAAAACTTCCAAAATTATAAAAAAGGTTTTCGGTAGTACATTATAAACTTATGGCTGCTATTAATGTTAAGGTTCTTTATATATTTTACAAACAACCACGTCCTAAGTTCTTTGTTTAACATTCCCTTTTTTCCAAAACTCCCAATTAATTAAATATTTATGTCTTCCATTAAATGTTGATTTAAAGAAAACTAAATTTTAAAACAACAACCCACCTTTGTTAAAAAAAAAAAAAACTGAAAAACTAACGAAAACATCAATCAATAAATAAATACTTCCTTAATAATATAATTAATACTTCCCAGCATTGAATTTTTGACATAACAATATTTTTTTCTGGTAGATTTTTTAGGTTTTATTTTTTTGTTTGTTTTTGTTTTAAAGAATATAAAACGTGGTTGCCATATTAACTCGAATACAATTTTTAATCGAATTGGCAGCTTTTTTTTCGTTTAACCCTACAACCCTCAAATTTTGGAAGCTTTTTAAAGGCTCAACTACCTCAATTTGTTATAAAAAAAAGTACTATAAAAATTAAAAAAATGCATTCCATAACAAAGTTTTAATTTATTGCAAAATTAAATTCACAAGAAAATAGTAAGAGAAACAAATAAATTGAACCTACAACAGTAATTATTATTTTTAAATAAAAAAAAAAAAAAACAAAATTAATATTTTTTTAAGTAAAAGGACAGATATTAAATGTAAAAATACAAATTACTATTTAATTGGCTTTAAAATATAAAAAT
The DNA here is from genome assembly GCA_932274085.1 of Protocalliphora azurea. Lineage (NCBI taxonomy): Eukaryota > Metazoa > Arthropoda > Insecta > Diptera > Calliphoridae > Protocalliphora > Protocalliphora azurea. Next base: position 506,175 of record OW026523.1, read on the forward strand.
TTAATGATATTTCATTATAAGTGATAAATATATAACACAAAGTATAATTAAGCAAAAAAAAAAAATAATAATAATAATAATAATAAAAATAAAAAATGCCTTGAATGTGGAAAAATTCTATAAAAGAAACAATTTTTTAATATATAACTCATAAATTTACTAATAAATGTGCTCTTATTTTATTAAAGCTAAATTTAAATTTAATTAAACAAAAACAACGGATATTAATTTTTATTTTTTAGGTGTGTTTAATGATAAAAAAGAAATTCCTTAAAAAATCAACTAAAAACAAAATTTCAATGATAATTAAGTGTTAGTTGTGCAGAAAAAAAAATAAAATTATATACTAATTTATTTTTTAAAACAAAAAGTGTCTTCAACTTTTTTTTACAAATTGGAAGAACAACAAAAAAAACTTAATATTATAAAATAAACTAAATGTCCTTAAAAAATAAAAATAATAAAACTAAAAATATTTAATGCTTTATTTAACTAAAGAAAACAAGAAAATCAAGTGCTTTAATATATATATATATATATATATATATATATATATACATATATATATATAATATTTTACAATATTAAATATTTAATTAAGACCAAGAAACTTAGTAGAGTTTTACTTTAAAATGTAAAACAATTTTTGATAATCTTTGGTATAAAATAAAAAGGAAAAATAACAAATAAATATTTTTTATTGCAGCAGTTTATAAGCTTTTTTGCAACGAGTTTACAATAAAAAAAAGTATATACGATAAGTAAACAAATTACTTGATAAAAAAAAATATATGACAAAGAAATGCCTTCTTCCTATTTTTAAGAATAGGTTTGCTATGCATACATAAATATTTATATATATAACGAAAACTAAATATAATTATATAATTAATTAAAAAAGAAAAAAATCAAATCAAAGCATCAAATTACCTCATTACAACAAATCCAAAAACATAAAAAAAAAATAAAGCGTTAAAAATATCTAAATGTATTGAAATCTATATATTGTTGTTATTAAAAAAAAAGGAAATAAAAAAATTAATATGTTATTAATAAAATATTTAATTAATTTAACAAAAAACAAAATATATAAACAAGACTTACAAATTCTTCTATTTTAATTAATTTTTATAAGGGAAATTCCTTTCTTTTATTTCATTTAACCTTTGCATATTTGTTAAAATTATCTTATTTTAAAATAAATCTGTCATCTTTGTTTATAAAGCGTTAAATGATCTTAAAATTTAAAGAGTAAGAAAGTTGTGTAACGTAGGATTTCTCTTTTACTTAAAAACATCACATTTGTCTTCTTTTTTCATTTCAACTAAGTGGCGCATTTGTGAATTAAATATTTATTCAAAAATAAGAAAAAATAAAACAAAACTATATCTTTAGAATTTAAGAACCACCCAGTCTAATATTATTATTGTTATCATCACTTTAAGAATAAATTAAGGGTCGAAGGCCTAATTGCGCTACCAATGTACCTGTTAAATCAAATTTAACTGTAATAATTTTCTTATTCATTTCATTTAATACAATTTGTAAGTCTTGTGTTAATATTTTATCTTTAAAATATGTAAAAAAGGTTTCCTTAACATTTGTATCATAAAAAAAAAAAATCAAATTATCAGTTTTTAAGTATTATGATATTTTTGACTAGAGCAAAAATATATAATTAATATTTGTGTTAATTTTCTTTATTTTTCATTTCTTTGCTTAATTTAATTTTTTCTGTTAAGTTAAACTGTTGCAATATTCATAACTATTTTTTTGTTTATAATTTTTTAAGTTTTCGTTGATTTATATTTTTGTTATTTATTTGTTTTCTTATTTTTTTTTTTACAATTTTCTCGCTATTTTTTTAACAAATTTATCATAAAATAATAACGTTTATATATTTAAAATCAAGCACACTTAAGACACCTATTTAAAATATATCTATTATATACAAAAAAATAAATAAATAAATAAAAAATATTATATAAAAACTGAAGAAAATACACACCAATATTAAAATCATTACTAATGTAATAAATTACTAACTGTATATTATTTATTTCTTTTTGTAATTTTTCTTATTTTTATATAATACTTATAAATATAAATATTATTATTACTCTCTATGGTCTTTATTTATAATTAAGCAATATTTGTATAAAAAATAAAAAAAAAAACAACAACCAAAATTGATGTGTAGATTTTATGTAAATTTGTGGTAAAAATATTTAAATGAAAAGCAGAATACATTATTTAAACAAAAACTTGTTTCAAAATTGATAAATATTAAAAAAAAATAAAAAATAAAATTTAAGACACAAATTAATTATTAAATGTATAATGATGAATAATAAACAAAAAACAAATTAACATTATTAAAAAACAGTAAATTGAAATGATTTTTTAATTCTTTAAGGAACTAGGGTAAAATGAAAAATTTGGGTATTACAATTTTCCAATATCAAATAAAATATATTTTACATTTTTTTGCTTGATATCACTTTTCCTGAGAAACACTTTTCCTTGTGAAAATTTTAGACACATGGATCGCACGTGAAAACATGTTGCCTTTTTTACCGAAAATTAAATTTTTTTCAACTTTTATTTTTTATTTGTCCTTTTAAAACAATATTAATTCATTCTACACCTTGCTTTTGTTAAAAAGAGCAAAATATTAAAAAATAACATTAAATTTGACAGCTCATGTTAAACATTATTGCTTAACTTTGTGTTTAACCATTTATTGAGAAGTAAATTTTGTAGTAGAATTCTTATTGGTCCACATGTAACATTTTAAAGAGAGAGATAGAATTTGACAATTGCCAACATAAAAATGTCTAAGTGTAGACTAGCGGTGTAGACTAAGCAGTTAATGGAAGCGCTGGACTACGACTATTTAGTAGAGTATTTAAATTGTTCGGTTTTTATATTGTTCCAATGAAACGAATAATTCGAATAAGATGTTTTCGGTTGTTCAAATTATTCGAATAATTAAAAATAAAAAATAATATTATTTAAAAAAATAATATTAAAGTAAAATCATTGAGAATATCTTTAAAAAATAATTCTCAATATAAATGTGGATGTGTATACTATACAATCCATTCCAGGACAAATTTGAAATAAGTGAAATTTTTGACAGAAAGTCATCAGATTTTGTTTCTCTGTTTCTACTTTAATCAAGATTTGAATTGTTTTACAAGATAAAAAATCAATAAAATATATAAGAATCTATTTAAATTGGGGATAAGTTGTTTCGAATACCCTTCTACGTTTACACATTTATAGCCTGTTTCTCAAACGGTTTCTTTCGCATTCTGAGAGAACGCAAACTCGTTTCTTTTTCTCTAACACACTTCTATACCAACAACGTTTCGAAATGTCAAAAATGGTTCTTAATTCAGGGCATTATTTATTATTTTGTTGTAATAGCTGGGTCATTAGTACATCAAAAAACTACTTTCTGAATTTATAAATATTTTTGTCAGCGTAAACCATTGATCGTCCGACTGTCCGTGCATCAATAACCAGCATTTGATATAATTTGTAGGTCGCCGTTTTAAAGATAAACTTATGAAATTCGGAAAGTGGGCAAATAAAAATTTTCCCGGAAGAAGGCCAAACGCTTATAAATGTCTTAAATATGACCGAACTTTTATAAATTTCCTAACTGGTGAGTTTTGTCTGAGCAAAAATCATACCTCTAAATTTCATTAAGAACGGCCCAAAATTTACAATAGCGCCCATATAAGACCTCCTCACGAAAATATATAATAAGTTTTACTATTACATTCAAATTTCAAACGTCAATGCCAATTCACAATTATTTTTGTACATTAAAGTGATTTAATAAGGCAAAACTTGATCGACTGCAACTTAGAAATTCTATATAGATCTCATTGTAAATAAAGCAAATAAATAAGAAATAAATTATAGTTTTAAATATGTAATAATTAAATTTTATTTTGTTTTTTTTTTTTTTTTTTAGAAAAATGTCACATTTACAATGGATTTTTTTTTAATTTTTATACTAAACAGTTTATGTAAAAATCTAAATTTCATTTTCATCCAAGTTCGTGTAAAAACTTTTTGAATTTATAGATAAAAGTAAAAAGTGCCTGTTTTTAAACCGATAAAAAATAAATGAACATATTTACCTATGCTTAACAACTCCATTGTAAAATAACTACTTTTTATAAAATAAAATGCAAAAATATAATCTTACAAAAGTTCGATATTCAATCTATTTGGAAGTACACCGATATCGTATAATCATAATTATCTTTAAAATATCAATTTAAAAATTGAAATACACAATAGAACTTTCGTTTTATTGTTTTTTGTTTATTTTTTATTTTAACTATTTTATTTGCATTTCACCATTTTTTGTATTTATGTTTAAACAATTTAGTAGTATTTTTAATACTTTTAAGAAAAAAATTTATAAAAGAAGCATTTGACATTACTCTGAGAGCAAAATATAACATAAAAAATGTGAAAAGACGTAACTCCATTCGAACAAAAATTAATGAAATGAAATCAACTTATCTTTGTTGGCTTAGATTTTTTTCAACATAGAAAAACAGGCTATTAAATATTTATTTTGAAACCTTTAAAAAATTTTGACAAAAAGCTCCTGAAATTTCTATTTTCGCTTAGAATAAATTGTCAAAATCCATGAAAATATTTATTAGTTTTACAACGAGTTCTAGAATGCATGTAAATATTCTGTACTCATTCTAGTTTGGCGTTATGACCAATGATTTTTGTTCGCAATTAGCACCCCCAAAACTACTTCTGTGGAAGAATGGTTGAAGAACTAGTTATCAAAATCAATAATTTTTGTTTGAAGATTCTGAGTTGCAAGTTCCTAATTCTTTCCCGGAAAGTTTTATTTAATTAATTTAACTTTGCAAAATAAAGAAGAGCGTTACAGAGATGAAGAAAGGAATAAGATATGATCCGAATACTAGATTACTGATGTCTCGCCTTTATTATGTAACCAATAAGATATGATAATTAAATTTGGAAAATTTACATAAATTATCATCTTCACACCATAAAGGTCACAACAAACAAAATTAACAATAATATTGTATTTAGAATTTTTAAGCAAATATTTTGAAATTTATACCCAAAATTTTAAATCAATTAGATTATTCAATTAATATCGAAAAGTCTCCAGAAAAAAAATTCAAATTAAAAAATGAAACAAAAAATTTAAGAATTCTTTAAACATGTGCATAATAATATCCCCATTTAAAAGCTTTTAAATAAAGTTAAAGTTATGTTAACTGAATAATGATGGTAACCTTAGTCATTTGACAAATAGTTTCAAGCTTGAATTAATGTGCACTTCTACTTAAACTAAATAAGAAGAGCTGCATTGTAGTTAAATTATTATTAATAATAACAGTTAAACTAAAAGAAATTATATTTTTTTATATCAACAATTAAATCAACTGTTAATTATTTACACTGGTTTAAACTAAATAATCAAAGGTTTGATTGTGCTCACATAACAAAGGATTATTAAAATGATATTAAAAGTTTTCTTTTTTTTTAATATATATAGAAGTTAATATTAAAAGGGCTGTACAAATTTCAAAAGATAAAGTAAACGTTAATATAAAACTTAGTAGTAATATAGTATGTGGTTTATGTGGTTAAATGAATACCCCTAATGCTATTATTTATGATAGAGAAAACAGTTTTCAAATATTTGAAAACTAAATTTTATTTGAAAAGTGACTAAATAAATAACAACAATTATTATTATTATTATTATTATTATTATACATATTCCCCCACTTTTAATAATGGATGACGATGATGATGATGATTTTTAATGAGTGTCGTTTTAAATGACCTTGGCTACTTTCGGCTGTTTTTCTTTTTTTATTTTCATTAAGTTTTTATTTTATTTTATTTTTTATTTTTTTATTTTTAGTATAGAATTAGTTAAGTTTCTAAGTACACACTCTCATACATGAGAACCTCTTAAATGAAAACAAACAAAGAAAATATATAAATAATCAACTTAAAACAAAAACTTTAATTAATTACGAAAATTTGTCTTGAGTTGTTTTTTTATTTCTTTTGTGTTTTAGTTTTTGTGTTTTTGGCAGTTGGGTTAAATGCCTGACGGCGGGTGTTTCAAATGATTATAGCTGCTGGAAGGTAGAAAAAAGCTTTATTGGAGGAGAATTTATGTACTCCTACAATTATTGTGTTTGTGTATGTCTTTACGTATACTTATCTATTTTATAGTTTCAGTTAAATGTTAAGGAAATAATAAAAAGAATATAAAAATAAAAAAAAACAATCATTTAAAAAATTTAAACAAATACTCGTACAACAAAATGTCTTATTAAAACCATGTTAATTATGTGCATGCAATAAATTAAATTTAAATGTGCGTGTATTAGTCTATATAGTCTACAGAAGAACCCATATACATGTAGTTTCTATGTGTTTTACAAGGTCGAGGGGATAAACATCTGTTTTCAAAATTATCAGCCAACCAAAAAAAAAAAAAAAAAAAACAGTGAACATAAATGGAATTTAAATTAGTAGTGCTTTTTTTAAATCACACTTTAACTACACAAAAAAATAATAATATGTATTAATTAATAGCAACACAGCAGCACAAATTTTTAGTTGAGAGCATTTGTTTGTTTGAACAAAGTCCATATGAAATGAAAAATAATTTTACTGTAATTCCAAAAATTCAATATAAAATAAATAAAATTAACACGCCCTTTTTAAAAGAGGTAGAAAATTATTTTCGAATAATTAGTTTTCTGAACTGAGTCCAATAAACTTAGACCAATTGATCAATTGCGATACTAGGGAACAATCTTGACTATTTCTAATGACGCCTTTACAAGAGTGAAAACTTATTGTCACTTCTGATTTATGCATTCTGTTAATTTTTTAACTCTTCAGAATGAAAATATTTGACCCTCTCATAGTCATGCGATGATCTGGATGTTGTTGTTTTAAACCATAGGCAGAAAGTCATATTGATGCATGTATTTGTTATAAATACATTTTAAAATTTAAATATTATTTCTAAATTTTGATAGATAACATCGTGGGACAGGCAGTTAACTTTACAATAAAACATTTTCATGAAATGATTTTCTATAACTTTCGATGTGGATTAATTGAAAAAAATATAGGTATATTGAACCCACTTTATATCGCTGATGTACGCAATCCATTCATAGACACTGCACAGTGGGGTAGAATCGACTTTTTTGGAAATAAATCTGTAGCTTCTAATCGGCAGGTTGAATCCACATAAAATTTCACATAGCTGTAGCAGAGAAGTGTACAATTTTATGTTTAGGAGGGAGGTTCCTCAGGAGCGGGGCTATTGGGGCTCATATAAATTTTTGTTTCTTATTCAGTTTCAAATATTTTTATATCTTCTTAAAGCTCTCGGTAAGGCCTATGAAAAACATGCTTGCATGTGCTATCTCAATTTTTCAAAATCTTGCTCCAGTTTTTTAAATATATAGCCCAATATTTTCATCCCATTTTGTATATTTTTTTTTTCAGTTAGTTCAAGAACAAAATTATCTATCGAATAAAAGAAATTTGAAGTCGATATCTTCTCCGAGTGCAAAAATAAACGAATTTGAATTTCAAAAATTGCGAAAATTATGATCTACACTCTTTTCTCTAAAATAAAATGTTCTTTAAGAATGTGTAATAACTATAAGTACTTTTCCAAAAGGTATCTTCATGGAGATGATTTTAAAATAAAAAAAAACAGCCCAACCACCGTATAGGGCTAAGTTCAAACCCTACCGAATTTGACCTATTTTGAAACGAAATTTTGATTTAAGCCTATATGTTCTAAAATCCTAAAGCTTGAATCTACAAACTGATGTATTCTAAAAAGTTTCCAAGCGCGATTTATCAAACATGCAAAAAAAGTTTATGGGCAAAACAAAGATCCAATATTTTTGGATTTTCACTAGTCTTTGGGAATCTATATTTTTTTACACTTTATCATCTGAAATGATAAAGTCTACAATCACCGAAATTTTCGTTAAGATATCTTAACTAACAAATGTTTTATTACAGATAAAACTTTCCAGAATAGTTTTTCCCTTTTAACCCTACCGAGAGTTAACAAAAAAATTCGACCTGTGTTTTTGAAAACATATTTATGAGAATGTTACAGATGACGAAATTAGCTTATATGGGTATAATTCCGAAACAGAAGATCAGTCAGTAGTATTACACCTTCTCAACCCCGATAAAAATTGAATCCAGCCGAAGCATTTAAAGTCAAATGGTCGCTTGTTTCTTAAGATATCCGAACACTTTGGTAGTGTACGTGTAAAGCATCAAAGTACTGTTAGTTGTGAATGGTATGCAATCATTTGTTTGCCAAAAGTCTTCCAAGAAGTAAGGAAAATCAACTTCCAAACTCGATTATACACGATTTGAAAAATAAAAACAGCAATATTACAGTGCAAACATCGAATTGTATGTTATTCGTCATATAATCCTAATTTGTTATCCGATAACTTCATTGCATTACACATTATCAAAATAAATTGCGTGGAAAACTTATTTCAACACTTAGAAAATCGGTTTTTGTAACTAAAATATATACATGTTTCAATCAAAGTGAAAAGACTGACTTAAAATTTGGTTCAAATGTAACAGAAAATGTATTAAGTGTCGTGAATGCTACTTAAGAAAATAATAAAGTCTTTTTCTAAAAGAGATATTATCGTTTTATAGTTTTTTTTTTTTTCGCAAAATATAAAAAGCACCCATCGTATAACAAATACTGAGTATAAATGTTGAGCGAATAAAAATGTACTAATTTAAGTAAAGAAAAAGTAAAACTTATTCCTAAATTATTTACGCATCTACCAATTTTGATATATGAAATAATTACCTGAAAATTAATTTAGTTAATCAACATTAATTAAATATGTACGTACATCACAAAATAAATAAATAAAAATAAATAAATATGATAGATTTTATTTATAAATAATTATATATAACTTGTATAATTTAATTTAAATTTATCACGTTTTATAAATCAAAAAGTAAAACCTAAATATTTAAACAAAACAAAACAATTTTTTTGTATTTAATAAAAAAAAAACAATACAAAAAACGTTGTTTCTTTTTTAAATCTAAACAAAAACTTAAATTACTCATGCTGGAATGGCGCTTTATAATTGTTAATTCGAAAAAAAGAAAAACACAATTTGTGTTATTAATGCTAATTAGTCATAATAAATTTTGAATATTTTGAATTCTTAATGAATTTTGATGAAGAAAAAAATTGAATTAAAAAAACAATAAAAGCAACAATTATAACATACAAAATTATTAATCATTAATTATAAAATAAAAAAAAAGTAATAAATGATTATTTATTACGTTTTTTATATAAATAGTTATTTTTAATAAATTTAAAAATAATAATATTTTTAAATGAGAGATAATAAATTTAAAAAAAAAGATCTCCCCCGTGACAATGTTCCTCTTCTTGGAATGGAACATTGCCGTGACCAGGATTCGAACCTGGGTTACTACGGCCACAACGTAGGGTCCTAACCACTAGACGATCACGGCTATTGGAGATATATTATTACCGTTGTCAAATCACCTTGTTACATGTGTGTGAAATGTGTGAATTCAAACACACACTTTTTAAAATAAACCAATGAAATGAAAGTGTGGTGTTTTTTTTTTTTCTATAAAGTGGTGAGAAAGCTAGGGTGAATTTATTAATAGTTATGTGTATAGAAAATTTCTACATACACAAAATCATTGCACTGCGTCAGCCTTTGACAAATCTCCATACACATTTGATTTACATATTAAAGCAGGTATGGAGCGTGTATGAAGGCAAGTGTCATAAATACTTAATAACGTCGCTGCTGCGACAACGAGCAGAATATGTAAAATCAGAAAATACAATTCTTCCAAAAACTTGAACGTTTCAGAAAAATATGTAAATTAACGATAACAGCAATAAAAAATTCATTCAATTCACATATTTTTGAAAATTTTAATTCAAAAATTATAAAGGTTTTAATTTGATGCAAAATTTATAATTAAAATATAAATTAATACCCATTTCGAAATATATTCATTTAATAATGCAGTATTAGTTTTTAATTGAAATTAATGTGTAGAATTATACAATTTATTAAGAGATTAAGGCACTCCTCGAAATGCTACATTAATAAAGCAAAATGAAGATTAAAATGTAAGTTAACAGTTTTATTTATTGACAAAATTATGGGTGATTTTTAATAAAATTATAATGGGGAATTAAAAATGGGAAATAAAATGCTATAATCACTTTCCAATTCAATACCTTTAACTTTTTTTCTTGTCTTAATGTTTTCTCCTAAGCTCCTACAAAAGTCATTGTGTTCTCTATTGAAATGCCATAAGATCAGAGATATTTTTGTTGTTATGGTAGATACAGTTAGAATCCAGGATACAACTGCTTTATTTTTTGACAAAGACTGAATAGAAAGTTATCAACTCTCTTCCCCTGTAGAAGTAATTGTGCATTTACCATAAACTAAAATATAGGGATGGTTTCCACGCCTATCGAAAGTAATGAAAGCGTTCGATCTTAACACCCAGTAGCCACAATTTAATATCCTACAGCCATTTCGCAATGAAAATAGCTCAGATTAGTTAACTCTTTAGGCTTTTAATGAAGTCTAAGAAATTAATATGTATCTGATTTCAAAGGCCAAGAAAATGTATACGAATAAAAATTTCAATACAAATGAAAAAATTTTGACACTCGCACATATAGTGGTGGAAAGAATAATAGAAACGAAATTACTTATTTTATATAATTTTATATTTCTCAGCAAAGAATCGTGTGATCCGGTTCATTTTCGCACGACAATAACCCTGTGAAAAACTTCTTCGTCTGGAATAAAGTGAAGATAATGGAGTTGCCAGTGCAGTGAATTAAACTGAATTAAATAAAGCATCTTTGGGCTGATTTATTCGATATTTTTCGACCCACAAAATATTCAGTCACAGTGGGAAATGATCTAGGAAGGGTGGTATCCCATACCCCAGGAATTTGCTACAAACTTTTGAATTATAGGTGTCTCAGATGTGTTGAAGTAGTACTAAATGAGGCTGGTTCTACCAAATATTATATAAAAATAAAATTTAAGTTATTACAAAATTAATTTGTTCAGAGTAAATTTCCAAATATTAAAAACTTTTAGTACAATTGCATTTGTTCCTATTATTTTTTCCAAGGAAATGGTACCTCTTTAGTTGGAATATCAGCGGACTGAGTTAAAGAAGGAAAGAGATGTAAGTTGGAAAATCAAGAACCTTTGTTTACTATTCATTTAAAACATAAACGAACTAGACCACACGCTTCTTTACTGATAAATACGAAATTATATAAAATAAGTAATTTCGTTTCTATTATTTTTTCCACCACTGTATGTATGTTTTATTACAAAAACCATAATGCGTCTTATGTACGAATATACATACAAATATACATTTTGTCATGCAAATGTATAAATATATTCCATATAAAAAATAACCAAAAATATGTACAACAAACTTATCATCTTCATATCACTGGGGACACATCAGAAACGCGCCTTTACTTTGTGAAAATAAAACCTAAAGCCGCCTTTTTTAATGTAATTAATAAAATTATTTAAAGATTTTTTGCGGCTAAACTTTTTTATTTCTTTCAGCAAATAATACATAACTATTTCATTTAAAATAAAATCCAATTTATATAAAATTGCCCTGACCCATATAAAATGAAATATAAACATCTGTATGTACAAAAATTGCAAGTCCTCTAGATTAAAACATTTGATTAATAAGTATTTAAAATTATAATCGCGTGTAAAATCTATTTTTAAAAGTTATTGTTAATTAGCAGCCAATAATAAATTTGTTAAGTTATTGTTAATTAAAATTTGTTTGTTGAAAAAATTACAAAAAGACCTTAAGAATAAAACTTAATACTTTTTTTAAACAAGGTGTGAGAATTTTAACATTTATTTCTTTATTAAGTATAAATGCAATTACAGACAACTATTCCTCAAATTTAAACAAAAAGTTGAAATTTTTATTTATTTAAAAATATTTCATTAATATTTAAGTCAGGGTTTATTTATAAAATTTGGCATATTTGAATAATTACGCATAATATGTTAGTTAAAAACAGAGCCTGTTTTTAAAGTTGCCAATCATATCGTGTGATATAGTTGAAGTGATAAATCTTTTTCGTTAACAAAACTAATTACCTTGCAAATTTGTTTTAGTTTGGTTTAACAAAAATAAAACAAAACGCCTTCATACATATTTAACAGAATAAATTGATTGCATATTAATCTTAAAGTATATATATATCATAATTCTTATGAATGCCAGGGCTGCTGCCATAGACGTTCAATACATATAATATACATACATGATGTCACTTCACTTCTCTCTCAATGTTTAGATCGTTTATTGATGTTTAGCATGCGCCACAAAAATCACTTGATTTAACACTTGATAATCATCGATCGAATGAATAAACTACCCTCTTCTTAAGTTAAATCTCTTAAAAGATCCATGTGTTTCATGTGCCACTGAATATTAAATATGTATGCTTGTACAATATATTATATGCATTTGTTTTAGTTGTTGTTCTTTCTTAGATTTGCGAAAAAAAAAATTGTTGGGTTTAAAAGCAGACATTGATGGTTTATTCCGTCTTGTTCTGGTTGCCAATATCTGTACAAAATGTCTTTTAGCTGCTGTTTAATGTTCAAAATTTAAAGTGTTATACGACACCATCGCCAAGTGTTTGGGATATTTTTATGTTTTGTTTTTTTATTATTTTCATTTTGTAGTTATTATCTGGTTTGATGTTGATTTTCTACGCTTTATTTCACTTGAATTGTCAATATTTCTGAAAATAATCGTGATCTTGTCGTTTGACAATAAAATAAATATATAAAAATACACAAAAACAAATGACAACAACATCAGTTACAACCAGTAAATATGTATAGGTATAAAAAATTAAATTGGTTCCAAAATATAATGCCGAATATACAAAAGAACAAAAAGAATTAAGGAGCGTTAACGAATTTAAAGTACGCTTTAAGAAAAAGTATAGCACTATGGGATTTAGTAAATAATTAACAATTTACAATAATCAAAGAATCAAATAAATCTTTTATTTTTTATATTAATTTATTAATTTCTTCATTTTGTTTCATAAAATTTTATAATTGCACCATTAATTCACTTAACTCCCAAAATTTTTTTGTTATGTTAATTTACTAGTTCCACTTATTCTGTTGCTCCTATTAAAAACATATTTTTCTTTCTTTTTTTTAACAAAACTCACAAACACGAGCAACTAGTAGTTTCTTATTTTGTTTACCATTTTTAAAACACTTTTTCGTTAGTAAGTTCATTAATTTTAATAAATTTTTTATATAGACGTATTAAATATTTCTTCATTTAATTCAATATGCAGAAATATTTCAATATAATACAGTATTTTTATGAAAAAATTTTAATTTAAATACCAAATACCCCAAACTTGTCTGCCATATTAATTTTCAATACTGCACTTTGTACTTAAAGAATTGTAATTGTTTTTATAATACAACAACATAGCATCTCACTAAAATGATTTACTCTCCCTCTTTCGTGTACTAATAAAACAACACACACAAATTCGGCCAACAAGTGGCTTCTTATATTTTTTACAATTTTAAAACACTTTTTTTCGTTATTAACTTTTTAATTTTTAACAAAATTTTTATCTAAACATATTAAGCACTTCTTTATGTAAATTTTTATGTAAAAATCTTTTAATTTAATTCACTTCTTCTATGATAATTTTTAATTAATATGATAGCAAATCACTTGGCAGCCGTAAAGTCGTAAATTTATGCAATAACTAAAGAGAAGCCAAAAATATGGTGAAGAGTAAAAGAGGGAAAATGCGCCATTTACTTAAGGGGGAGTGAATCAGGTATGTGTTACGTTAATGTATAATAGGAGAGGTGGGTAAGTTGAAAGTAAGAGGATTATAACGAAAAAAAAAAAAAAAATAATATTTAAATAATAAATTTATAATAATAAAAATAAATTTAAAATAATGCATATTTAAATAATAAATTTAAGTAATAAATAACAGTTTGGTGAAGAAACTGCTAGAAAAATTAATAAGTATTTACTTATTAAGAAAATATTGAATTGTAAAAGGTAAATATAAATAGTTTTTAGAGTTGTTTTGAAATAACATTTGTTGTTACAAACGTTTTAAAAAATTTAAATGTTTAAATATTCGATATATGTTAGAAAACTAAATTACACTTGAAGAAACATCGCAATTACTTTAAAACTTAAGTACATACATATGTACACATGTACCTGTCAAAATATATATTTTAGTGTATTTTAAAAAACTAATAATAAACTTTAAATTAATTATTATAGGATTAGACAAAACAAAATAAAATAATTTTTAGAAAATTTATTTTTTAAATTTTTAATAAAATCATTAAACATTTAGATTTTTTCAGCGTGTAATTTTTAATATTTTGTATGTATAAAAATTAATTAATACCGCAGCCAGCGGGCATATTGTCTGGAGTCTTGAAAACTTAATAATCGTTTTTAGATGAGAATTTTTGAACATGTCATATGGTTAATTCATGTGCTGTTATAAAAATGTTTTTTAAATAAAACTAGATGATATGATATTTTGCTTTATTAGAATATGGCATGAGTGTTGAAACAAAATTGAATGAATCATATTTTTAAAAAATAAAAATAAAAACGAAATTTAATCAAATTGAATTTTTTTTTTTTTTTTTTTATTATGCATGACAAAACTTACCATCAATTTAATTCAGGGTTAAAATAAACAAACAAAGGAGACAAATGTATATAATCTAAAAGAAAATTAATTGCTTATTAATAAAGGTTAAAAAGCTAAATAATAAATAAAAGATTTAGGTATTTAATAAAAATGAAATAAAAAGTATGTATAAAATTATTTTTGAAATAAATTAAAGATTCAATTTTATTACATTTCGTTTTTTCCTACTTTTTTTTAAGTAAAAAATAAATTAGTTTCAATTGTTGCATTTTAGTATTAATCAAGTTTAACAAATTTGTATTTACATTTTTATTAGTTTGTATAATTTTAAAATAATATTATAAAAGATTTTAACATCTAACACTGTTCATAATTTATTTTATTTTTATTATTATTATTCTTATTTTTGTTTTGCTAAAACAAACGTGCCTCGTTGCACAATTACTTTGTGTTTTATTTAGTACGAGTACCTACTATTATTATTTTTTTAAACGAATGAGAATTTGAAATTCTAGAGAGGAAGAGTGATTTGTAGTAAAAATACTGCTTCAACCAAAAAATTATTGGCATTTCCGTTTCAAGAGCGTGTGATTAAATGAAATTTATTATTTTAAAAGCGCATTAAAGTATTCTACAAAATTGCACATTATGTAAGTATTTGTTCATACTTATTTACATAAATTTAATGAATCTCGGTTGTAAAGAAATTAATAATTTTATTTTAGTGCCAGTCAGCAATAAAAACTTAACTCATGCACCAACACATAAGCATTTTCATCTAAAAAATATATACTATATATCGGGAGCCTATATACAAAACACTCTATCTCAGAAAAACACGTCTTTTCAGGAGAGCAAAAAAAAACTGATTATTTTTTTTTTATTAAAAATAATTTGTTTTTAAGATTTTACAATATTGGAAATTTTAAAATAATCAATGTGTATAAATAAAATAACAATATAGGGGGTTTTGTGTTGTAAAAAATACATATAAAAATACATATAATGTATAATTTTTAAAGTTTATAAATTAGTTAGTTATTACATAATTCAAATAGGCTACCCAAACAAACAAAATAATAATTATTATAATTACATCAACCAATCAAGATTAAGTTGAATAAAGAAAATGCCATAAGGGCATAGAAATTAAATCAAGTGCTAAGAGATGCCAGATTTGAAAAACTTTACAATTTTATGGAAAATTCTAAATGATTTTTTGATTATGTATGTAATTTTTTTTTTTTTTTTTTTATAAAAGGATTTATTACATTTAAAAAAATATAACTTTATATCCTATTTTTAAATTTTATTTTTAACAAGTTGAATGATCGTTCTTGGAAAAAGTTCTAACCTGTATTTATTTAAAATATCACTTTTCTAAAATCCCTCATTTATTATTATTTTTATCATGTAGATAAATACCAAATCCCTTTTAGAATCGTTTAATTTTCATTTTATCACTCACCGGCAATGACAAATCGTAATAATTGTGATTACAATATTTTTTGTTTATTTATTAATAATTTGTTTATTGTAATAAAAAGAAACACATACATATTTACGCTTATTACAATTCATTAATATCCAGTTGAAGGTTTGAGTCATACAGAATTTAAATTATTTTTTTGTTTATTTGCAAAAAAAAAAAATATAGAATAAATAAATAATTGTAATAAAAAAAAAATATACAAGAAACTTGTTCGGGGGCGTGCGAACCCCTGTTAAGTTAGAGGTTTTGTTTTTGCGCTGTTAAGCATTTAATATATGCAAATTAATCAAAACACACTGTAAAGCATACTAGTCAATTAGTCAGTCATACTGTCAGGCAGGCATTTGAATATTTAGCTCAGCTAACCAACCGGCTTAATTCTCTCTCACTCGTGCAAGTGCAGCAAGCGTTTGTAATTTCTATAAATAGATTTACAATCATAGTAAAATATTAAACTATTCATATGTACATACATAATATAAATAATTAATTTTGATTTGTATGGACAATGATTTTAAATGGTTAAGAAGATAGTTGTAAGGGATTTTTAAAATTATGAGTATTTTAACAACTTCTTTTATTTATAGATTCGCGGTTAGAAATAATAAATAAGTTCTTAGAAATATTTCGTTATAAATACAAAAATATACGATTAAGTAATATTAGGATTTTTTGGCACATTTTAAATTAAGCATTTGGTATTTTGTTGTTTTTTTTAATTAATTTAATTAACAAACTAATAATTTTACCTTTTCCATTACTTATTTGGATTATTTAAATATATTATTTTTAACTATGTAATTTAAATATAAATACAAAAACAAGTATTTATATGTGTTTCTTTTCTCCATTTTTCACTTTAAGTACAAATTAATTCAAATTTAACAGTCTTATAAATGCAACCATGCATTTAGCTTCATAACCAAATTCACCCAACATATACTCACCACTAGAATACATTAAATACAACCTTGTACTGAGTAAACGATTCTTTGGCTACACTAATGAAATCAACATAACAGAGTCCTTCGCCGACCGGCCTAGTATGTGGCTGAGTCGAGTCGCCGATTATTTTAAAAACCGCCGCCGCAGTGTACACGAAAGATTTTTCTATCATAACAAACGTCAAATTCTTACCATGATAAGAATTTATCACTTGTGGACCAAATTTATTTATATTATTGCAGCGTTATGATGTAATTGTTAGAAGCGCAATTCTTTATACCAATCTCAATTAATTAATTATTTGGAGCAAGAGTAACACAAAATACAATGAAATCAAGAAAAAAAGAACATTTTAATAATAAATTTTGATAACATACCTGGACGAAAAACGAAAAAAGTGATTTATTATAATAAAATTTGATCTACGTGTTCCCATATACATATACTGATATGAATAAAAAAATTTCAGTAGCTTGCCGACGTTTTGTTATTTGTTATAATAGAAATAACGTGTAGACCCTACATTATAATGTCGGCGACAATTTTAACAAAGATGCAGTCTCATGAATTTTCGCGGCAAGAATTATTTGCTCCTTATCTAGTGTCTACATTAGGCAAATTTATATTAAAACAAACGTCAAAATCAGTGCGAATGTGTGCAAGGTAACCTCAGATAAACAGTTGATTATTATTTTGGTTGTTACAGTTGTCAAACTGCATAAAAAACAATAATGAATACGCCATATTGTTGTTTTTGTGCAACTTCCACAAATTCGCTTAAGTTTGACGTCTGCCTTGATAAAAAATCTCTAATGTAGACACTATGTTATGACTATGAGATGTGCTACAACTGACAGATGATGATGCGCTGCACTGATGTACATATGAAACAACGTATAAACACAGAAGCTTAGTTTAAACGCAGCCTTTGGACAAATTTTCATACATATTTGACTTACATGTTAAAGCAGGTATGAAGCATGTATGAAGGCAAGTATCATAAATACAGGAAAATAGGCGAATTAACAACAGAAATCTATAGGAATAAATAAATATAAATTAGAATTTAAAAGTAAGAGTTTCTTAAGAGTAAATGCCGCAATTAAAAAAAATTAAGTTAGAACTGGTATTAGTAGATTACTAAAGTAGCAATTTACCATTTTTTGTTGAGTGTAAATTTTAATAGTGCTCCATCGCTTTATAAATTTATTTATATAAACATAAAATAAACAAAAACGTTAACTTTAAATTCAACGTTAACAAAAATAAATAAAATTATTTTCATATACTTAAAAATTAATTAATACAGAGTTGTATTTTAGCAGTTATATATTTAATATGATACCATTAAAAAATTAAAGTCTGAAAGTATTGAGTAACTACTATACAGTATTGAATAACAAAAAAAGAGGCAAATATTCGGTACTTAATACTCACTAAATAGAGTACATTCCAGTATTAGAAAATAATCAAAAAATATTAAAATACTAATTATAATTACTAAAGAAAGCATTCTATACATAAAAATAAAATTTTGTAAAATATATTTTTATTACTATATTCAGAACCCTCTATCTCGAAAAACACAACTTTTCAGGAGAGCAAAAAACTGCTTCACTTATTCTCCAAAATCCTATCTTTTACAATATTTCAAACCATGACTAACTTACATACAATTTGTTTTTAATATTTTAGAATATTGGCAATTTTGAAGAGAGATAGAGGGTTTTTCATTTTTAAAATATTAAATGCGTATACATAAATAAAATAACGATATAAAGGATTTTGCATTGTAAAAATAAATTTAATTACCATTTAATGTATGATTTTTAAAGTATTTAAACTAGTTAGTAATTTAACTAACATATTTCAAATAGGCTACTTTAAAAATTATTTATCGCTTAATGAAAACTATTGGAGCAAAAGTTTTAAAATTGTGTGGAAATAATTTCCTTATCAGGGCAGTTCTAGGAGAAGTGTTTACCCCCATACAAGACAAATTTTAATTATCGCATACCTATAGAACTATTACAATGAAAGTCTCGAGATTTTGTGGGAATAATTTTCTTGTCTAATTCCATAATTGTTGTGAAAGTAGGTAGGGCAGCTTTACAGGGGATAGTAACAAAGTGAATATTTATTATTATATACATATCTAAAGAATTATTCAACCAATTTAATTTTTTATGCCAGATTAATATTAGCATTTACAAATTAGTTAGAAATGGTGTATCGTTATCTTAATATAGAATAAATTGTTTCCCTGTCATATCGAAAAGTTTTCTTTATATTTCGTCATTGGACAGAATAACTTTCTTTATTTGGTCATTGTTGCCTTTCTCATGTATAATATTTTCAATTGAAGCAAAGCACGGGTTCCTTCATTGGTTTTTCTTGAAGCTAGTGCTAGTTGATTCTTAAAAGAACTCATTTAGGAAAACATATAATTTTTGTCTTTAATTTAAATATTGGAATTTTTATTTAAAATTCTAAATAATATTTACATTAAAAAATTGTGTGTTCAATAATATTTTTCAGGTCTCTTCGCAACCCTCCATGAATGTCCTTGCGGACCCCTTGTTGAGAACCGTTGGTGTAGTGTATTCAAAAAAAAACCGGCTTTTGCAGAAAACAGTTTCTCGAGTTATTCGAGAAATTGCTTTTTGAATAAACCCGGTTTAGAATGCGGTTTATTTAAAAACACCAGTTAACCGGTTTTTATTTAAAATAAAAATATTTTTAAAATGTTTATTACTCGTATATTTACTAAAGAAGTTACACACATAGAACATTTTGCTCTACTACTCAAAATATTAACTGTTTTTTTAACTTAATTCTCATAAAGATTATTCAGACCCATGAACTTCATGTTACTTTGGGTGGGTGAACGATTTCTTGTATAAAAATTCTAAACATAAATTGACTACGTAAGAAAGTCAGATTTTGTTGATAAAATTAGTTTCAAATAAACTGAATAAAAAAGTGTTTAGAATGATAAATGCTTTCAGTAAAACAATTGAATGGTTTAAAAACAAAATTTGTATGAAAACTACAAAAAAAAGGGGGAAAAAACATTTAAAAATTTAATAGTTTTCATAAAAATTTAATTTTTCAGCAATTTTAATGCTGTACTGAATCAGGCCCTAAATAAGGTTCCCTGAGCAAATATAAAAATGGGAAATATGGGATGTTTTAATAAAAAATAAAAAAGAACATTTCATAAAAATCGGTTAACCGACAGGATTTTTTCTGTCGAATTATTTAAAATAAAAATTATTCGAAACCGGTCAGTTTTTTTTTTAAGCAAAAACCGGTTAATCGGTTTCGGAATACACTAGGAATAACCAAAAATAATAACAATCTGTTTAATTGAGGTTACTTTGTACTTTTGACGTTTGTCTTGATAAAAATTTGTCTAGTATAGATGCTATGTAAGGCTCTATTACTCTACCGTAAACATAAATGTAATGAATCAGCTGACAGATTTATGTGAATACGGGTACTCATAAACGTAAATCTAACGTACTGACCTAATGAAATTAAGTCGCTTTTCATTTTTACGTATTTATATTTACGGTAGAGTAACGAAGCCTTTACTGTTTAGTTAATGCCGCAAAACCCCCTGCATATAAGAAATCGTATTAATTTAATTTATTTGACAGATTTATTTTTTATGTACCGTAAAACTCAAGGAATGTAATTTGAATATCTAAAAAGAAGGATTAAATACGATAACAATTCATTAAATGATTTTATTCGCGTTAAATATTAAATTAAAATATGAAGATCAGTGTTGCCAGCTTAGGCTTTTTAAAGCTAAATCTATTTCATTTTGGCTTCTAGTTTTTTTTTTATCCTTTTTTGAATCTTAAAATTGCCTTAAAAAGGGTAAAACAACAAAGAAAATACATAATTTATAATTTTCTGTCACTAATCTTATTTTTATATAATCATCCATTTAGGTATTTTTTTCGATATTATTTGAATTTAACAAAAATTTTAGCCTGCGGCGCTTCATTCTCCAAATCAAAACTAAATTAACAAAATCTATCATAATTATTTTTTTAATATATTTCATTAAGCATGGAAACTATTCATGAATATAACCTTAAAAAATATTATAAAAGCGAAAAATCAACCAAAAATTTGGAAATGTTTAATAAAAAATACATAGTTCCAAAATGATGACAAATTATTTCAAAGCATTGAAACAAAATTCTAAAACTTGACATAACGCAAATTTTTATGATAATTTTTTGGACGACTTGTGCCGTTCTATATTTTATTTATAAATATATTACAATAAAAGAATATTTATATCCAAAACTAATGAGAACGAGATAATCAAGTTTTTAAATTAAAGAAATTTTAACCATTTTCTGGCCTTAGTATTTTGGGCCAATTTAGCGTTTTAAACTTAAAATCGAGCACTTCAGCTTTAGTTTTATTAAAACATAATTCATTACCTGATTTCCTTGAAATTCGGAACCTTTTCACTTCAATTTGATTTACAGAGCATATAAACTTGTTTACAAACAATTTTATAAATTAAATTGTTTGCTTATAAACTTATTTGAATTGCCCTAATTACGTGTCTAATTTTTAGGGAACTCGAAGAACCAGCCTTTATTTAATCAGAGATTCATTAAAATTAAATTATTGTTTCTGAACAGCAATTGTAAATCTAAATCAAAGGTGTTAAGAAAAACATTGATTTATATTCGAATATTATATGTCTCCAAAATATATTTTCATTTAAAAATTTTTATCGAATTGTGGAATATCAAGCTAATTGTTTGACAGTATCAAATGACCCGAGGAAGTAATTCGGTACGTTTGAATATTAAATAGTTTCAAAAAAGTATTTTAATATCAACTTTTTATACCTGCTTATCAGACGGGTAACAGCCGATTTTGAGCAGCCGCCTACGACTTTTACAAAAGTCGCCGCCGTTGTTAAAATTCTTCGGCGCAGGTCTCTCTAAACAACGCCAAAAATAATTATATTTTTCTTCAAGCAGACAACTTATTTTGGTTCGCAAATTTCCAAACTATAATTAAAATTTAAAAATTTACGTTTTAATAAATCTTGATATTATTCTTCAAATAAAGTGTTAAAATTATTGTTTTTCACAAAAGCTGTGCACTAAACTTCAACATTTCTTGTTTTTGCTGATGTGTGTATTAGTAGAAGCAAACAAAAACGAAATTGATTTTGTTTAAAACTTCAGCAAAAAATAAAACTAATAATAAACTCTCTAAGCAAAACATAAAAAGCAATAATTACAAACAACAACTGCAAGAAGAAGAACAAGAAAAAAACAATTGGCCAAACAAGAATATTAAGGGAAACGAAATAAAGTAAAAAATATAACAGAAAAAATATAACAAAACAATTTTGTAAAAAAAACTAACCTCACTTTTTGCAGCGATTGACACAAAACACAGTATACTGAAAAAGAAAGAAAACGTCAAAAACGCGCGTATTAAAGATACAAAAGCAAAAGAAGAAAATCTTCAGCCAGTCTAGAGAATATTGTGTGACACAAAGGCATTATAACAAGTGTTTACGATAAAAAATAAATTAAAAAAAAGAAACATTTTGCCCAAAAGGTAAAAATCATAGAAGAAAAAGCGTTACACAGCCCTTGAAGTTGACCAGTTTGGTTAGAAAATTTGCAAAAATTTCGCCCAAAAGAAAACAAAGTTTTCAACACATTAGAATGGAAGTAGACGATGCAATAGTTAAGGCAGAGCCTGTTGATGAAACAACTGTACTTGCTGGTGATGGTGGCATAAGTGACGATGACATTGACGAAAGAGAGCAGCAGACAGCACCAGGTGCTTCTACGTCGTTATCGTCTAAGCAGAAACATGCTAAAATTAAACACGATAATGAAGAACCACCCGGTGCATTGGAATCGCAAAATAATGACTCCGTTTTGACAGCTACGCCTTTTAAATTAGAGGTATCGGGTTCAGAAGATGAAAGAGAGGATATGGAAAAAGGTGATGACAATGTCTCTAAAGTAGCAATTAGACGCAAATTATTATCAACTCCAATGGAGGAAGACACAGCCGCCAAAGATGGTTTAGAGGAATTAGAGGAGGTGGCTATTAAAAGGAAACGCTACGAAGTAAGGAGATCTGGTTCTGAAGAATGTTTATTGGGTTTTGACGAACTTAGTGGTGAAGCTGAATTGGTCAAAGCTGAAGTAGCAGAAGATTCTGTAGTATTAGCAGAAGAACAACACATTGAGAATGCTGAAGAACCTTTTAAAAGTGTGGAAATGGCTAATGAGGCCACAGAAAGCCCTTTAAATTCTCCCAAGGCCTCTAAAAAGGTAAGTTTTCTGCTAATAAAATTTTTTTTTTCAAAATTACTAAAATTTTTATAATGGTAGGCATCCCCTGTAGCAAAAATTGCCTCGCCTGCTTTACAATCCACAAGATCGGCCTCAAAGTCGCCTAAAGCCTTAAAACCGAAAACTCCACCTTTGGAGCCGGTTCAACAGGCTAAAACAGCTCAAAAATCTCCTCCCAAGCCTCATATAGTTGCTGATGGTGAGGAAACTAATGGCATGACTCCTATAAAATCTAATGCTCCAGCCAAAAAACCCATATCTCCACAAGATGAGTTTTATAAGAAACCATTTGAATATGGTTGGAAACGTGAATTGGTGTGGCGTGCCAATCCAGAGCAAAGTAAAGATAAGGCAGATGTCTATTTTATATCACCAGCTGGTAAAAAACTTAGGGCTCGTAGTGAAATTATACCTCTGTTGGAGGGCGATTTGACCATAGATCATTTCTGTTTTACCCGTGAGCCTTTAGGCGCTGGTCCTGAATTGGAGATCGTAAGAAGTGCTAAACCTTCTCATAGAACCTCGGTGACAGCTGCTTCATTGGCGACTGCTTCTACTCCTCCCAGTATGGGAAAACGTGTTTCAAAACCTAAAGGACCCAAAGGTGCAAGTCCTCCACCACAAGGCTGGACACCCAGCAAGGCTCTTAAAGTTAATAATGCTGCTTTATTAAGTAGTACTGGGGCAGTTGGTAGGGTTACTGCTGCGCATCATCCAATACCAAGCACACCTCCCAGTAGTCGTAAGCATGATAATGCTCATGGCAATGCAGCTCATTCCGCCAAGAATTCTAAAGCAAAAAAGTAAGAATTTTACATAAGTTTATTCTAAAACATATTAATTGATGTTTTTAAGTTTGTTAAGCTAAATTTATAGAAAACATTTATTTCTGTATTATGAATTTGTAGCTCGCTCTCGTTATGTTTGCCTTTTGCTATATTGAGAAATTGTTTGTTTTGCCATATTTTACCTTTTCGTTTGTAGATCAGCCACCAGCAAAATAGAAGCGCCACCAATGCCAGATGTTAAGAAAACTACTATAAATGTTGAAGCAAAAGAACCTTGCACAGTAAGCTGTCCAAAAGCTCAAGGACAAGTGCCACAACTTCAATGTACAAAATGCTTATGTCTACACCATCATGAATGTGTGGGTCTCAATCAATTTAACTCCGAATATCGCACTGCCAGCAATAGTCGTGGCAAGGAGTATATATGCGAGGTGCTTAAGACAAGAATTACTCTGATAATAATTTTTATAAATTTTCTCATTTCATTTAAAGGCTTGTTTATCCAAGATATCCAATCAAAAATCTTCAACAGTTGCTAGCATGTCACCAGCAAAGCCACCTGCAAATATGGTCAACAATAAAAGGCTAGAGAATAAATTTCCTCAGACTATTGCTGTGGTAAAAGGCAAGAAATACGTTATGGTGGCTAAACCTTTAGCACTGCCCAACGAGTGAGTTTTGTAAAGTATTGTTTGAAAATTAAACAATAAACTTTATTGAGAGCGAGCTTTATTTTTTTAGAAATAGATTTACAAACATAAACTATATATTTTGTGTAGTGATTAATAATGTACTTTTGTTTATCTTCCAGACATGTGAATGATATTGAAAATGATTTGAAACAAATTAATGAGAGTATACGTAAAAATCGAAAACATTCAAACAATTCCTTGGATGGCTCTATACAGGCTCACAATTCTCATAATTTTATAGCCGTTGATCATTCGAATAAAATATTTGCTACAAATTTTTTTGCCAATGTTTCATACGCTTATGATTCACTGTTGTGTATTTTAAAATATTTAAAAATACATGTAAGTTAAAAAAGAAGCAACTATTTTTATTAAACAATTATAAATCTAAAATATTTATAATTTATATTTTGCAATGACATCATAAAGGAACGTCCTCGTGCTGCTGCTGTATGTAAATTATGGAATTTGGCGGCTAAGGATACATCACTTTGGCAAACTGTGCGTATGAAAAACTCAAAGGTTTGCAGTTGGTCGGGCTTTGCCGGGGCTTTGCGTCGTGGTGAAACTAAACACTTGGATTTACGTAAAATGCTATTGCCTAGTGGACGTAGTGAGGATATGTGGAATGATTTCTGTGCAAATATAGGTACTGTGTGTTCTCTAGAAACCATAGACCTGTGTCGTTGTTCTGCTAGAGTAGTAGAGAGTTTATTCCAGAGCAATCGCAGTTTAAAAGTAATCAATGCTTTAGCTATAAATGATGACACCATAAATCTCGAACACATTTCCCTGCTGCACTCCTTAGAAGAACTACGTTTGCGTACTTGTGAAGCTGGCGTTTTGTCGGGAGATCTTACACCCATGGCTTCACTCTCTCAATTGACACATCTTTCTTTCACATCCATAAAAGGTCTGGGTGCAAAGAGTGTTGAGGTTTTAGGAGAATTGACAACCTTAAAATCTTTAGAATTAGGAGAATGTGGTGACTTTGATTCAACATTTGCCGAAGCTGTGCTACCCAAATTAATAAATTTGCAAAGACTACGTCTGGAAAACAGTCAAGTTACAAATGTCTGTACTTTGGAAATTCTTGATGCTGTGGCTAGATTGGTGCAATTAAATCAATTGGAATTGGTTAATTTTGATATAAAGCCAGGATTTGATGAGAAATTAAGTTTATGTATGAATATTAGCAAATTGCTTATCATTCCTACCTATATTTCTCAGTCGGCCACCACCAATCAAATTGTTCTCAGTGCCGTTCAGCAAGTGTCTGAAACTCTTAAAGTATTTACATGGTGTGTTACCGTTGAACTGCTCCGAGTTACAGCCCTCTATGTTGATCAGTGTGAAGAATCTACGAAAAAAGAAAAACATCATTTCGATGAATGTATACCGGTGTTAAAACCGGTACCGGGAGCCACCACCGGCGACGAAGATGAAGAGGAAACCGCAAAAGCTAAATCGCCCGCAGTCAAAACAGAGGATAGTTCTGTCGCGACGGAAGTTCCCCAAATTGAAATTTTACCTTTGGATAAAGTAGAATCTATATTAGCAGAAAATTTACCCAACACCAAGTTCACCATTGTCAAGGTGCCCTATCATGCGACTTGTAAACAACAATTAGTGGAGTTAAATTAGTTGTCTATCAAAAAACGCCTTTGTTTTTTCTATTAATGTTAAAACTGTCTTTTTACAAAAAAAAAAAAAAAAAAAAAAAAAAATACACTTCTAGTTGTGTATTCAAAAATAGACGATATTTTCAATATTACTTTAATTTCGTTATGAGAGCGTACGAGCCACCTTTTAAAGGATTTTCTTCTTTTTTTGAAAAATAAAATTTTGGTGTAATTACCGACTGAAATTTTAATTTTAACTTTAAAAAGTAACATATTTCAATATTAACGTAGTAGCTCCTAAGAGTAATTAATCTAAAATTCAATAATCTTAAAAAATAAAAACCTAAAAAAATTAACAGGCAAAAAAAAATAGTAATTAAAAAGAATCATTATGGACATCAATCATCGACAAGAAGTAAAATAAATTTAATTATGAGAATAAAAATCATTTGAAATCACTTATTTTTTAGTAAAAGATAATTCTTATTACTACACTTTAGAATTTATTCTTAAATAAAAATAAAATACATACAAAAGCAGCAATTTATAAAAATATATTTAATAATTTTTATGTGAATTTTATTTTTTCCATCGTTTCTTTTTTTTTAATTTTTGTATGAACAAATTTATTAAAATAAAAAAGGTCACCGTTTTTTAAACATATTTTTTCCATTTGAAAAATGTATACATATATATATATATATATATATATATAAGTTTTAAGAATATTTGCAGATATCTGATTATTAAATAAATGAAATATATGAATAAATAGTTCTATAAACAATAAAAACATCAACAGAAAAGTTATTGTAAAATGAGTGTTAATTGTTCATTAAATATAGTAAGTAGTGTTTTACTTTTTTAAATTAAAAGTTAAAAAATATTTTTATTTCTGCTTTTTAATTAAATGAAAAACATTAAAAAAATGTTAGTTTTGTCAGAAGTGGGATTCGAACCCACGCCTACAGAGTAGACTGCGACCTGAACGCAGCGCCTTAGACCACTCGGCCATCCTGACACATGCTAGCTCAGTGACAATTGTTTGTTTTCTATACCACACACACAGTTGCTATTTCTAACATATTACGAATTTTTGACATATTAACCCTTAAATGGCTTTTGTGAGAAAAAAAATTGTATAATATAGATGGAAGCACTTACATTTTTGTATAATAAGTCGCAAATTCTTTTTCACTCGGAGTCCAAGCACCCGACTAACTCAAAAAATAAATGTCGTCCAGGCGGCCAGAGTGGAGGAGGAGGGACAGACAAGGTAGAAAAAAAGGGAACGGTGGAAAGAAAGGAGGGGAGGGAGAATGAAGTGAAAAAAGTGAGTGAGGGAGGGAGATAGAAATTATTTTTTTTGTTTTTTTCTGAAGAGTTGTGTATGGTGAATAAAAGTGAGGTGAATTGAAAAAGTGTGATGAATAAAACCGAGTTCGATGAATGAAAAAGAAATTCATCACAAATTCCGTTATGTCAACATATTCAAGGTCATGTACTATTTTTTACAACTGTTTGTTCCGTTGTAAAAAAAAAAAAAATAATATCAAATGTGCAACCGAGTGATGAATGTCTTTGCTAAATTCAGTGTTTCCCACAACCATAAAAATCGTGTTGTTGTTAGTGTACAATGTACTAAATTCTCCCAACAAAAAAGCTTTGTTGCTGCATTATATTGCTTTATAGTTTTCGCGCATATTTCAATCGGATCGTTCGTATAGAGTTGCAATTCCTCCCACCTCTTCATGCTTCACGGACGCTTTTCGAAATGTTTGTTTTTTCTCGGACCCATTGCCACATTTTGCCTTTCAGTATAGTAAAAATGAAAAAAAATAGTTAAAGCTCAAAAGTTATTTATATGGCAACTCTGCCTGATTAGACGTGTTTTTTCAAAGGTCTGTACAATTGCTAAAAATTACAACTTTTTTGATTTTTGCTTAAGAAAAATTCGTTTGTGATTTATTATAATATTTATTATCGAATTTATAAGGTAAAGTTCGAGTTTTATTTAGTGTTTTGCTGATTGATGCCATTTAAAATATCACGATTAAATTGCTGCTGATGTTGTTTTTTTGGTGACTTGTATAAATTTGTTGTTTTTTTGTTTACACACTTTGCTGCCATTTTATATCGTCGTTTTTAACATAGTGTCTACATTAGACATTTTTTTTTATCAAGACAAACTTCTAACTTAACGTGAATTTGTGGAAGGTGGCAACAGTTGCACAAAAACAACAATATGGCGTATTTATTATTGTTTTTTATATATGCAGTTTGAGAACTGTAACAACCAAAATAATAATCAACTGTTTAACTAAGGTTACCTTGTATATATTCGCACTGATTTTGACGTTTGTTTTGGTATAAATTTGCCTAATGTAGACACTAGGTTATTATTATTAGCAAGTTATAATGCTTATAAACAAAACATACAATTGTGTGTGCAAAAATTTGTGAAAACACACTCAAAACTTTGAAAGAAACAAAATTTGTGGTTTTTATGTGTGAAGAGGTGTACGGAAAAAAAATTCTTTCTTTGGTGTGTTTATTTTTTTCCCAATAAGTATTAATTTAAGATCAGTTACCAGGGATTTATACTTAGGTAAGATTAACAAATAACACACGAATAAAATAAACGAAAAAATACGTACCTACTGATGGAAGTGTAGCTTGTGCTGAAATTTGCTACACTCTTCCTAATCCCTTCCACCATGCTGACTAATAAAGTCTTTAAGTTGATTTTCAGCCCAATATTTAAAAAAAAAAACTTCCTCCCTTCACTTTTCGTAATTTAATAAAAATTAAATTTAAAAAATTCATGTTAATAAACATTATAATATTATATATTTACTTATATAAAATTATTACAAGGTAGTAATTTAAGAATTAAGTGATAAGCATTAAACAAAATTATTTATTTATTTATTTTTACTCACATTATAATTAAAATTTGGCCACCATTAGTGAAGATATTACGTTTAAAAATATAGAATTTAATATAAAATTAACTAAATTTAAGGAATTAAAAGAAATTAACTAAATGAAAATTAAAAAAATAAAAATCTGGTGACGTGGATGTAATCTTAAAGTTGTAACGCGTTTACTGAATATAGTGTTTTTAAATAACACACCATGAATACTTCTAAATAAGCAAAATATGGTCAATCTTTTTTGGATTGACATTTGAGTGCAATTTAAAATCAGAGAAATTGTAATTTATTTATGTTGTGTTAAATAAAAATTAGAAAATTGAGTGTTTGAGAATTTTATTCAAATATGGCTGTTAAATAAAAACATTAACACTCACATTTTCATTATGTCCAACGTTGTTAGCAAGAATTCGATGACTTTTGTTTATAACGTATTTCGTATATTTTTGCTTTGCCAGTTTGATATTTTGATTTTAAATTTGAGTGAATATAAGTTTATGAAGGTGGATTGTGTTACTAATGTCAATTAGAACATTCTTACGTAACAGAATCCACACATTATAATGTGATTATTATATGAATGTAATTTTAGTTAAAAGTTAGTCAATGGTTTTATGTTTTTGTTCTTCGTGTATATATTTTATTATGTTCACATACATTAGTTTTTGATTTGTTTTTTGTTTCATATATAATTTTATTTTATTTTTCCTTTTGGTCTGTTTTTCGTTTGCCAAAATATTTTCAACAATTTTTGATTTATATAAAAATTTCACACAAACACTTTCTAATTAAAAAAAAAAAAAAAAAAAACATTTTTAAACAAATAAAATTTATGCACAAATATAAATTTCATTCACAATTTTTAATTTCTTGTTTTTAAACGGTTTGACAATTTTTACAAATTCTTTTTTCAAAAAATGTCTATGTACTAAAAATACTAAAAGTTTCTTCCCTGTATTGAAATTTAGTATGTTTTGTGTGTGTTAAAAAATTAAACAATTCGAATCGAGCGAGATGTTTTTTGGCTTTGAAATATATGAAAAAAAAAATCAGTTTGTGTTTTTTGAGAAAACGACTCGTTTTTCAAAAACCTCTATATGTGAATATAGCATTAGAGTATTTTTTTTTAATTTTATCAATGAAAATTAATTAAGGAGACCATTTAAAAATTAAATAAATTATTTTGAAAAAGATAATTTAATAAATTTAGAATTTACAAAATTCAAGGATAATTTGAAGTTTGACAAACGGTGTACCAGATACAATGGTAATTTTGAATTTGGTCAAGCAATAATAAAAAATATTGAGTAGCTTCTTATGCAATCGAAACCAAAAAGTATTAATTTATCAGCCTTTTAAAAATATCACACGTTTTGACGAAAACTGATGTCTAAACAGAATCTAGTTTCCAGTGGGTCACAATTAACAAAAACAGCACTTAATATGCAAATCCGAGTTTTTCCCTTCAGGTTTCCAACTGAAATCTGGACTGGAATTTTAATATTTTGGGCCAGGAATTTGATGTCTTAACAAAATTTCAATGTATGGAATTATATATCTTCCTCCCCAAGGAACAATTAAATCGTATTCAATAGCAAAAAGCAACCAATCTGGGTTGAAACAAAAAACCGTTGACACAAAAGTTTACAATTTTCAAAACATGTCTAAATTCTTCCAGGCTTTTATCCAAAGATAATAAATTTATGAGCTGGTACTCCCAAGACTTATTGCCAAAGCACAAATAAATTTATCGATCATTTCACTTAAAACTTTTTCAATAATGAAAATTTTCCTTCAAATTTCTGACAATTTCGAAAAATAATATTCAAAGGTAATTTGTTAAAAAAATCTAAATTCAAATAAATAAATTTCAAATAGTTAAGTTTTGTTACAGCCAAATAAAAATTTAGTAAAAATGAAAAATAAATAAAATATGAAACAGGTCGACTTCACAAAATTAGTAAAGACTATTTGGGGATTCACAAGATGGTTTATCATGTTATATTGTCATAATGTTAAAAAATTTTACAATGGTTTAGAAATATTGTTGTTGCTTTTCGCAAAAACTTGCTATTATTTTGGTTTCTTCGCTTATTTTTGGCTGATTTAAATTCAAAATACCACATTAAATTATTTTCATGCTATTATTATGATAATAATGGATTGTGATGTATGGATTGTATTACTCGGTTTTTGTGTGATTTTGATGAGTCATTTATTTTTGTCACGAGTGACGTTAAATTGTTATACTCTAAAATTTGTTCTCTTTTCCATAACTTATATACCCATTGTTTCGAAGGATGAAGTTAACAGATATAACACTTACAACATAGAAAACAACTAGAAGTCCAACTCTTTTAATTCGCTCAGCAAAAAAAAAAAAGAAAATACTCTTCACACGTATAAATTAATCCTGAAGAAAATTCTACTAACACTTATAAAGAGTTCAGTTTTTTTTTGGATAGCGGGGTTACGTTTTTTAGAGCAAGTTGGACTTCTAATTATTTTCTATGATTTGCAAGATTTTACAGCTGAACCTTTTGATTTCAACGATTAGGATTTTTCTAGGAGTTCTGTATTTTTCAGTGTATTACAGAATTTGATATCTTGATTGCCTTGGATAAGGTAAAATATAATTTTGTTGGAACTGATGACATTCCGAAGGTTGTAATACCACCTCACTCCTTAGTTTTACTGATTTAGTTAGATAGAATGTAAATGAAGACAGATTTATTGTTCTTGTTTTATTTGATCTCTCCAAAGCATTTAATTGTGTTAACTAGAAGAGGATGATTGACGAATTAAGAATTGATTACAATTCTTTGATGTTTGCTTGTAAGCTAATAATATATTTTCTTAATGGAAGATCTCAATTTGTTTGCGTAATTGGAGCGATTCTAGTTTATTACTACTTCATTCTGGGGTACCACACGGTTCCGTGCTTGGTCCTATTTTATTTATACAGTATATAAATTATCTCCCCTGTTTTATAAATTCGATTGTTTGTAAATCATGTCGCCTTGCTTTTTAGTTGTGATCGTGATTTCCCTGATGTTTTGGAAAGTAATATTAACTATTGTCTATAGACTGTTTTAGATTGGACTTTAATTAATTCAGTGTCTGTCAATGGTTTAAAGACAAAAGCAATTGTTTTTAACCCATTTTACCATTTTAATGTCACCTTAGACATTTTTATTGATGGTGTACGGGTTGAGTTTGTAAATCAAATTAGGTGCTTGGGAGTCATTTTAGATAGCAGGCTTAATTTTGAGTCACACATTGATCAAACTATTTGCAGAGTATTACAAACAATGAGGAAGAATCTTTCCACTAACTAATTTTACATTTTTCACGTTAGATGGACTCGAAATTATTTTGGGTACTGTTGCTACAAGGATGAATCTTATCGTTAACACGATTGTTCGGTTTTGTCTATAACGTTAAACGAAGGGAATATATTTCTCAATATGTTAAGATATTTCTGGGGTGTTTACGCTGTTTGGTTTACTTTTATAGAGCTATGAATCTTGGTTTTTCATTACCATTAATAAATTATTTCACATTTAGTCGTTCGACAAGAAATCCTCAAATAATTATTTCTAGGATCTGCAATTCAGTGTATCATGATCGTCTGGCCCGTTGTTGGAACTACCTACCAATTGAATTGTGCATTTTTCACATTCAAATAATACTTTTCGACGTAACACATAGAAAAGGTTATCCAACACCCACCTTAAAAATTTTTAAATTAATCTAACGATGTCCGTCAGTCTGGCTGGCTGTCTATGTAAACCTTGTGCACAAAGTATGGGTCGGAATTTCAAAGATAATTCAATGAAATTTGCTACGTGGAACTTTTATGATACAAAGACGAAGCCTATTGAAATTGATTGTGATCGGTCCATTATTTCACTTAGCCCCCATACAAATGTCTTCCCGGAATAGAGTTTAAACACTCAAATATACCTTAAAAATAAGAATATTTTAATAAAATTCGGTGCAAAGAAGTTTTGTACAAGTATCAATCTTTGTACAGAATTTTATGAAGATCGGTCCACAATAAGTATTTTTTTAAAAGATTACTATGTAATAAGTATTTTTTTTTGGCCTTGAAAGCTTTATATTACTGAAATAAATAAAATAAAATAAAATAAAATAAATACAATTGCGTTACCAAAATTTATTTATTTAATAATAACTTTGATTTTACTAACTTTTTAATATTGGGAGAAATTTCTGACAAAGCACGTCTTATATCATTTTCCACATCAAAACGTGAACTAAATTTGGATTTTATGAACATATATATTATAAAATATTTGAACATATAATCTATGATAAGCTATTTTTCCACCTTAAAAGGTACGTTTCTTTTTTTTTTTTATCACAGCATGGTTTCATGTCTGATAGATGTACTACCGCAAACTTAGCTGATTTTACTCAATTTTGTGTCTTTCACTTTGAAAAGAGTTTTCAAGTTAATGTAATCTACACTGATTTTGGTAAAGCTTTTCATCGTGTTCCATATGAATTACTTTTATTCCATTCTCAAATGCTGAGTTGGTTTCGTCATTATATAACCAATATATATTATACTGTTTCTATTGACTCTCACTTCTGATATACTGCAAGGTAGTATCTTAGGCCCATTACTTTTTATTATTTTTGTTCATGCAATATATTATTGTTTTAGATATTCTAATTATTTGCTATATGATGATGATCTTAAAATATTTAAACCAATTTATACTATGACTCATTTAAATGATTTTCAAGATTATATTAATAGAGTTGTTATGATGATAATGGTCTTCCTTTTAATTTTAAAAAGTGACGCTATACGATTTTTCATAGTATTTTGATTATCACAATAAGAAAATATTACTTTCTACTTTTGTCCGATCTATATTAGAATATGCATTGTTTATTTCGAGTCTTAATTCAAACATTCTCATTAATTGTTTGGAAAAAATTCTTAAATTTGGTACTTTCTTTTTTAAATTTTCCAATACCTCTTACATCTTATGAAAATAGATGTATCTGGATATCAATGTAATCGTTAAAAATTCGAAGAAAAACTTCTTCATTAATATTTCTTCATGGAATTATTTAAGGCAATATTGATTGTCCAATCATTCTTAATTGTATTCTCCTTCATATTGATACACATAGAACTGATTATGATAGAAATGAATCAATAACTAAATCGATAAGTTTATTTAATATTAATAATCTTTATAAATATCTAGATATTAGTGATTCAAAAAATTAATTCAAAAACCAGTTAAATAAATTATTATAATTTTGTAATTATATTTAAGTTTCTAGTCTGTAAGGATTTGTATTCCATAGAAGGAAATTATAATATGACAAAATGTATTAACAATATGATAAAATGGAATCAAAATATGAAAAAAATGCAACATAATGTGATAGAATGTGATTATAATTAGATAAAGTCGAATCGTGATGCGATAAAAACAAACTTTTATATATAAAAAAGGACATAATATGATAATAAAATATGTTCATGATATTATAAAGACAAATCATAAAATTAGAAAACCGGGCTAACATATGATAAAGTGGAATCATAAAAATTATAATCATTTTATTTTTTAACTCTAATCATATATATCCCAATCCCAATGTTGTTCTTAGATTATAGTCACCACAACCACAAAGGTTTAGTAACCAATAATTCATCCTTTATTTCATCTTTTGCAATAAAATAAAAGTTGGCTTAAATTAGAAGGACAGAAGGATCTCATGAGTTTTTCTTTTCTAAGCTTATCTTAAAAAGAAAGCTATTAGCATTAATATCCCAGCAAAAACTTTACTTTTTTTACTTACTTATTATTTATTTTTTACCTGAATAACTAGTTATTTTTGTTCGAGTTGTCCACAAATTCATATAGTTATTTTTAGACTCTAATTTGACTCAAAAATATGTACCTAAATGAAAATACAAATAAAAAAAAAAAACAAAAAGGTTTTGCTGTCAGTGAGATTTGAACTTAGGCACAAATTGACCATTCGTTTTTAATGACTAACTTCTTACTTAGTACATCATTTCGCACTTAATATTCTAAGCGACAAAAACTTTTTTTAAAATAAAATATATTTTTAGACTTTTTGTCAAAAAAACTAACAACATCAGTATGGGGTTGAACCAACAACCTTCTGGTTGTTAATCCACCGCTCTAGACAACTGATCCACTTGATTGCAATATTATTGTGCTATTGTACTATTGAGTACTTAGTTATGTAATATATAGTAAGCAAATAATAATGACGGCTCATTTCCAGGAAACTACTTTAATAAGTAGTTGCCATTACCGAGAACCAAAAGGTTTTAGCTGGGACACATTTTCAATCTCTCTCGCTGACCTCCCATTGGGAAACCTTGGTATAGAGGAAGTGTCTTTTGAAATGTATTAATTTTGTATGAAAACAATTAAGAATTTTTAAAGATTTTTGCATAAGTTTATAAATAAAATGTTGCTTAATTTGTATGTAAAAATTTTCTTGAAAAGTCATCAGGAAAAAATGTAAGAAATAAAGTGTAAGTTTTTAGTACAACACCGGTTGTTGTATTAGTGTAATTTTGAGAGCAAATAAACATTTTATATGAGTATGCTAAATGGTTGGTCTTTTATTTGATATTTTTTTAGTACCTTTTTATGTGTGGTAAAATTAGTGTAGCCATGAACCAATTAATTGCAAAAAAATGTTTTGATTTTTGATATATTTAAATAAAAAAAAACTTTTTTAATTATTTATATATTTCCTAGTATTTTTTACATTATTATAATATTTGTTAATATAATTTTTATTAATTCTTTGTTCATTTTTCTTTGCAATTTCATTTTAAAAATTGTATAAAACCGTTTTTTAACAAGAAATATAAATAATAAATAACAAGCAAAACCAGGTGAATTTATTGCTGAGTTAAATTTAATTTTTAAAGAATAATAATTATTATTATTAATATTAATTATATAAATACAAATTATCAATTAAATATTTAATTTAATATTACTTGTGCCTAAGAATTTTTTAATTTTTAAAACTATCTTTTCAGTTCAAATGTTAATATATTTATAAAAAGTAAATTTTCACCACTTTAATATTTAACTTCAATTTTAAAATGCAATGATTATTTTCCTGTGTCATTATGAATAATTTTGCTCACAACAATAAAATAATATAACGAAAGTTTACTGTTTTGTTTTTTATTATTAAAAAAGATTTGATTTCATTCTTGTTGGTACTCTCACATGTACTAAATTCTCCCCACAAAAAAAGCTTGTTGCTGCATTTGCTTTTTAGTGTTCGCGCTTTTTTCACACGGTTCGCTTGTATAGTGAGAAGTGTCTTAAGAAATTAATTAGTTTTTCATAAAAATATCAAAGAATCTTAAAATATTTTTTCAAAAATATGTAATAAAGTGTATTTATAATAAAGTGTATTTGTGTATAAAAATTTTCCTGAAAAGTTAACTATAAATATAAGGAAAAAGTGTGTAAAGTTGTATGAAAATTGGTTTTTAGCACGATGCCGGTCGTTGTTTTTCCTTTACACGGTCGTTCGTTGCATTGAAGGAAGTATAGTTGTGTTAGTGTAATTTTGAATATGAAAAAAATGTATGTAAATAAAAAGAGAAAATGTTTAGAGCTGAGCATGAAGAGAGAAAATATAAAGCTCTTTGTTTATATTTTGATGTTAAGTGAGAAAGGAAATAGGTATAAAGTTATCACTTGTGATAAATAAATTTAATTAGAAAAGAAAGAGTGTTTTAAAAATTAAAAAAAGTAAATAAAGAAATGTAGAATATATAAGATATTAAAAAAATAATATAAAGAAAATAAATAAAAATAAATAAATAAATAACGAATATATTAATAGTGGGAAGTAAATAAGTCTTAAAAGAAAAAGCAAAGTTTAAAAATTAAAATAATAATTATAATAATAATAATAAATGTAAAAATAAGTATGTATAGAATGAAAATGGTAGGAAATAAATCTAAATAAAAATTTAAAAAAATAAAGTTGAAAAGGTTAAAAAAGAAATATGAAATATGAATTAATAAAAAATAATAGTGTTGTGCTTATTAAAACGCCATGCATAAATTTATTTCTTACTAAAAAGTTGTTATTTATGTATTTTTAATTAAAAAAAAATATGAATTTCTAAACCACAAAAGGAAGAGGAAATGCTGAGAATATATTAGAGTAAGTATATTTTTTGTTTCCCTATAATATGTAGTGTAAAAACCTGTATTTTTCTTATTAAATTTAGTTTATTCATCAACCAATATCAATGTTTATCAGTGTTGCCAGTTAGTTAACATATGCATGTTATGTATGTTTTTTATTATCCCGAAACTTAAACAAAAATTTCGTTGGAATGGGAAAAGCATTTCGTCACCAATGTTGCCAATTTAGCCATTTTTCGGATATAGCGATATTTCTTCAATCTAGCTATAAAATATGCTATTTTGTTTTGGTCCTAAAAAAATTATTTCAGTTTGTGGAAAATAATATTGCTCGGAAGTGAGATATCTCTTCTGGCTGTATTCTAAAGTTAAAAAAATCTAAGATAAAACCCTTTGAAATAGCTTTAAAGTAGTGGTAAAGCTAATTTACATTTTTTGTATTTA
The DNA here is from genome assembly GCA_932274085.1 of Protocalliphora azurea. NCBI lineage: Eukaryota > Metazoa > Arthropoda > Insecta > Diptera > Calliphoridae > Protocalliphora > Protocalliphora azurea. The sequence continues at coordinate 544,571 of OW026523.1, forward strand.
ACAATAGTTTAGAAAATATATTTTAAGCAACAATTGTTTTTGAATATAGTTTTATCAAATTTTGCCTAACAATACTTTGTAAGTCTGCTGTAAGTTTTTCTTTTTTTTAATTCGGCCGTTATTGTTTTATTTTTTAATAATTATTTCTAGTACTTAAAATTGCTTTCGATAAAGTATTTTTGTTATAGAAATATTTTGAAGTTTTTCTAAATGTAAAGCTTGCTATTGAATGCATATTCGAATGGAGACGTTGAAGACGTTTCATTCCAAATAAAATTGGTAAACACAATATTTGAGAAAACGATTTCAATGTGATAATGGAAATGTATTATATCCAGCTCAGGATATATTAAAAAAAATTGAAATATGTAAATATGTTTTCATCGAAAGTTATAAATATCATTTCAGAGTTATGGACTAAAAATTTAAAGCTTATAAAAATTTTATTAAATGCCAGTTTCTCGATGTCGAACAAAGATTATTATAAAGTGACTTGTATGGAAATCATAAAAAAATAATAATTTAAAAGCTGGAAGTTTTATGATAACTAAGATAAGCACACCAGTAGTCGGCAGTTTGAAGTGATCCTTTATAATGAAAGATAAAACCTTTTATAGTTCTGACGAAATGTTTCTCATAATGCGATCTAAATGTATTTGAAATAAATTTAGATCTGAAGTTTACTTACATTATTACCACAAAAATTAACATCATATGCCGACTGTAGGAAATATAATTTTTTGTTAAAAACAACTTGGTCTGTCCTTGATTTTTTTCTAAAAAATGTTATCAAATATTTGTACTTTAAGAACGGAGGAAATTGACATTCTAAATTCTACTCAATCTAGCTATAAAATATGCTATTTTGTTTTGGTCCTAAAAAAATTATTTCAGTTTGTGGAAAATAATATTGCTCGGAAGTGAGATATCTCTTCTGGCTGTATTCTAAAGTTAAAAAAATCTGAGTTAAAACCCTTTGAAATAGCTTTAAAGTAGTGGTAAAGCTAATTTACATTTTTTGTATTTAACAATAGTTTAGAAAATATATTTTAAGCAACAATTGTTTTTGAATATAGTTTTATCAAATTTTGCCTAACAATACTTTGTAAGTCTGCTGTAAGTTTTTCTTTTTTTTAATTCGGCCGTTATTGTTTTATTTTTTAATAATTATTTCTAGTACTTAAAATTGCTTTCGATAAAGTATTTTTGTTATAGAAATATTTTGAAGTTTTTCTAAATGTAAAGCTTGCTATTGAATGCATATTCGAATGGAGACGTTGAAGACGTTTCATTCCAAATAAAATTGGTAAACACAATATTTGAGAAAACGATTTCAATGTGATAATGGAAATGTATTATATCCAGCTCAGGATATATTAAAAAAAATTGAAATATGTAAATATGTTTTCATCGAAAGTTATAAATATCATTTCAGAGTTATGGACTAAAAATTTAAAGCTTATAAAAATTTTATTAAATGCCAGTTTCTCGATGTCGAACAAAGATTATTATAAAGTGACTTGTATGGAAATCATAAAAAAATAATAATTTAAAAGCTGGAAGTTTTATGATAACTAAGGTAAGCACACCAGTAGTCGGCAGTTTGAAGTGATCCTTTATAATGAAAGATAAAACCTTTTATAGTTCTGACGAAATATTTCTCATAATGCGATCTAAATGCATTTGAAATAAATTTAGATCTGAAGTTTACTTACATTATTACCACAAAAATTAACATCATATGCCGACTGTAGGAAATATAATTTTTTGTTAAAAACAACTTGGTCTGTCCTTGATTTTTTTCTAAAAAATGCTATCAAATATTTGTACTTTAAGAACGGAGGAAATTGACATTCTCAATTCTACTCATATAAGTACATATATTTGAATAATTTGCAATAGAAAAATAAATATATTTTCTTTGCAAAATGCCTCTTATATGAACATTTAGTAGTCGCTATTGTTAATTATTTCGGTTTAAAGTTACAGTTATATGCCGAATTTCGCCATTTTTAGTTACTATTTATTACTCAATGTAGCCATTGTGTATGCGAATGTGTCAGTTATCTTTGAAATTTTTAATTTTCGTTAGATTGTTTTTAATTCAAAATACAAAAACATATCGTGTTCCTCTATTACTAGCATATTATAATTCATCAAATTTAATTGTTTTATCAAAAGTGGCAACACTTGTGGCTATTTCAATATTTTTAACAGTTTTTGTAACTCTTTTGAAGTTAAGTTAGGAAGTTATCAAATCATTTGGTTTGATCAGATACTTAATCGATCAAACATGTTTAATTTAATATAATTTGTAATAAATTAGTCGCATTGGTCGTAGGTTCATATTTCAAAAATAATAAAAATTATATAAGGTCATTAATTAATTTTGCAACTACTTTGGGTTAAAATTAAAATCTGTAACATTTTAAAATAATTTGAGTAAAAATATATCAAAAAAAAAAAAAGACTTCTAAGTCTAATTAAATATTTTAGAATTTGTAAAGAAGTGTTTTTTTTTACATTTTTAAAAAAAGTTTTAAGTCTTGATGTTTAACACGAACTATTCACTCCGGCAACCCTATATTCGATTGTCTTTTATGTTCGAAACGAAGTTCGTTTCAAACCAATTGTTGTAACCTCCGGCAACAATTGTTTTTTTTATACAAACACTTACTAACTAAATTCAATAACTTCATTTATATTTGTGTTTTGGTAGCGAACAGACGAACGTTAAAGTATTTTGAATTTAATTTAGTAACGCAGTAAAATAGTGTGTGTTTAGTTAGTGCAAGTAAAGTTAGTGAAAGAAAAATTCCAATAAGAAAGAAAAGTAAATATTTCATTAAATAAAACAAAAAAATATATATAACAACAAATTAAATAAATTAAAAGTGTTTTAAATTTAACAAAAAAATTCTACTTATTAAATAAATAAAACGTATTAAAAGTATAAAATAAAATTAATAAAAGAAGAGGCAGTAAGAACTAAAACTAAAAAAAGACGCGATCCTGTTTTGTGGAATATAACTTTTTCAGTGGATTATTTTTAAAATAACCAAAAGCTTTCAAGGCTAAATTCCAGTTTACAATAATAAAAAAACAACACTCTAACTAATAAAAACAACAATGAAACAAACTGCAGCAGCTAACGAGGTGAGTTGCAATTTTGTTGGCAGCATTTTTTTCCTTTGCAGTTTTGCTTAAAAAAAAAAACTATTACCCATTGAAATTTTATTAGGAAGTTTTAGAAATTTAAAGATTTGTTTTGAGAAATTGGTTAATTTAATTTTTTACCACAAATCTTCTTTTTTTTTAACACTTGTTGCTTGGTTTCGGCTTGTTGTTTCTTGCTCTTGATATGTTTAATTTTTTTGTTGCTCTTTATAGTTTCCGTTAGATGGTTCTGCACCTGTTGTTGTTATTATTTAAGGTATTGCTGTTGTAATTTACACACGAACACAAACCTGTACATATAATGATGATAGCACTCTTTATTTGTTCACAATTGACATATGGCGGCGTTGGTGTGGTGGGTATTTGTTTGTTGTTTTTGTTTTATTAGGATCATTTATTTAGTTGTTGTGTTATCAGCAAGAAAACCTTGAAATTGCTGTTAACAGATAAATTAAAAAAGTACAATTTAAAATGAATAGCTTGTGTTACTGAAAATATGTGTAACACTTTTTTGTTAAATAAAAAAAATAAATGTAATTTAAGTTTGGTTATTGTATAGCTTAATTTCCGGTTAAGAATTTCCTTTTAAAAACTTTTAATTTAGGGTTCTTTTTGCCATTACCTAACCAGCATTGTTTTTTTTTACTCTGTTTATTGACCCTTTACTTTTAATTCATTTACACCCTCTCCAGCTCTTGCAACAGCTTTAATCATTTCCCTCTCTCTCTTCACTAGAATATGTTCATATCAGTGTTGCCGGGGTAGCTTGCAAAAAGTTATAGTTTTTCCTAAAATATTACATTTTCGAATTTGAAAAAGTTTTATGGCTAATACGTATTTATTTCCTATCGAAAATTTGTAATAATATAATATAAAAATAATATATATAATATATATATATATATATATATATATATATATATATATATATATATATATATATATATATATATATATATATATATATATATATATATATATATATATATATATACATATATATATATATATATATATATATATGTATCTATATATATATATATATATATATATATATATATATATATATATAATCCTTGAGACAGTTATAATGATTTGATTTTATAAGTTTTGTTGATTAAATATTTCCTAAAAATATGCATTTTAAAATACGTATTGCTTTTTTAAATTGTAAATAAAATATTTTAATAATTTTAATTTCAATAAAATATTTTAAATTAGGAAATTCATTTAATAAATTCATTTAATTGTAATATTATTTTCAATGAGAACATACCTAAAGTTACTTTTTATGTAATTTTGTAGATCAAAAATGTGTTAAAAAATTGAAATTATTTCATTTGGCATGGAAATCAGAATATTGCCGCAAGAAAGAAATTTATTTTAAATTTTGTTCTTTTCAACAGAAGTGTTAGGAGGTAAATTTTGAGAAAGTAGCAAAAAACTTGTTCCAAATGATGGTAATTATTTGCATGATCTATCTACGTCAATAATACAATTTTTATACGTCGTACTTATTTTTATTGAAGGGATCAAAAGTAACAAAAAACGTAAGAAATGTGACCAAACGGCAACACTGGCTCATATGTAAATGTTAGGCTTTGTGTGTCTGTTATGTATGTTTATGTACCATGTTTTAACTAGCAGAGATCCAACAGCCAGTTGTAGCCCGTTCCAATGACTAATTTTTAAATATTTGCTCTTATTCTATTCATACTTTTTTGTGTTTGGTCTCTTTATTACAGAAAATATTGTATGTATCTTAAAAGTAGGTTTAAACTTTAAAGGCTAAAAGTACTTAAGTCCGTTAGGCAAATAATTTAGAAATGGAAGAAAAGTATCATAATTTACATAAAAAATTAAAATGAAAAATGAAATAAAATATATTTAAATCTTTTAATTGCTTTTAAAAGTTCATGAACTGATAGTACTATTATTTTCCTATATATTTCGTACTAGAAATCAAGCGTTAAACACCTGATGATTTTAATTTAATCCAAAACAAAAATTTTCAATTCTTTGAAACGATCACTATTTCATAGTTAGATCTAATGTAAGTGAGCTATCTATTGTAAGTGAGCTAAATATAATTTTATATTCCAACCTCTTAGGATTAATATTGACTTGGTCAATAACAATATTCACTACACTAATTTGTTTATGATTTTTAAATTTCTAATAATTTATAATAAAATATTTATTTTTTTTTATTTTTGAAATACTCGCTATTATAATTACGATTTTAATTTTTAAAAATTTAACTTGATCGTCACTGAAAAACTTATGTTGATTTACCCAATGTAAGATTTTTAAGAATAGGTTTTACTATAAAATTTCTGAATTTCACTTAATTTTTCTTCTTTTTTTTAATACGAATGAAAATAAAAAATTATTCTTTATTATTTCCCGTAATATGTATTTTAATGATTTAAAGTGTTTTTATCTTCTTGAGAATTTCAGATTAAATTAATTTTATTAAAATGAATAATCTGAAAAACACGAAAGGTTGAACTATGTAGATCTTGATAAGATATCAAGAATTTGTTTTTTTTTGTTTTAATTCACAAAATTTTTTAGATAAATAAAAAAGGTATTTTATTACCATTTGATTTTAGCAGAAGTGAAAAATTACTTGAAAAATTACATATGTGATATATTATAAATCAGTTTTAAAAGTGTTCAAATTTTGAGTTATTGTGTATGTTTTTTGTATAGGTTTCTATATAAATGTATCCAAATTTCTGTTATTATTTTGTTGATTTTTTCTTTATAATTTATTTATTTATTTATTTTTTTAAGGAAGTAGAATAATCAGTCTTTTCAAAAGTATACTTTTGGTTATGTTGTGGTTAATAATAAAAGGAATTTTGTAAACAACGTTTAAGAAAATACAACTTTTACAAAATTTTTTTATCTACCATCTTTTTTGGTTTGCAATTTTATAACGTTCCTCTAACTATTGAAGTTATGAAGGACACATTTTGGAGCCAAATTTGGCACCTCTCCCCTATGTGATCCGTCCCGAGCCCACTCCTGTTTTCAACAAACAGACGGACGGACATAGCTAGATCGTTTTATAATTTCACGAGAACCCAGAATATATATACTTTATGATACCTATGATGAATATTTCGATATTTTGCTAATGAAATGACAAACAAAAAAGAAAAGTCTTATGTGTTTTCCAAAAACTTTTCAGGAGAGCGAAAAAAATTATTATATTTTATTACCTATATATTATTATTTGTATAAAAGACATACAAAATTACATATTAATACCGAAATTAATCGAAAATAGATTAAAATTGCAAGCTTCCAGACGGTCTATTAGAAAAATTTCGGAAAAACCTCGTTTTCTCCATCCTACAACTTTCAAGTCCTAAACAACATTTTTTGAAGTTTTTTGGAAAAATGTTTAATTTTTTAATAATTTTTATGTAACAGAAAAATTTCACACATTTTCAGTCACTCTTTTTTTCCGAAGTGAAATCTGGAATATAGATTATATAATATGTATTGTAAGATTTAATAATATCTAGGAAAAATATTTTATTTTGTATGAAAAATGTTTGTATTGCGTTATTTATTTAAAAGTCACATTATTGGGTAAAAAAAAAAATCGTACAAAGTTTTTGGTAGACAAGGAAAAGTTATTTAATTTTGTTGTATGTATTCGAAAGATATATCCAATAAACTAATACAAAAAAAAAAAAAAAAAAAAAAAAAATATTGCAAAAATTTTTCAATAGCTGAAAGTTCTATTTTTAAAAAGTTTTAAAACATCTTTTAGTGTAATTTTAATATAACTAAATTAACTATTACTTAAGCAAAAACTTTTGTATCATGTATTTTTAATCTTCCTTTAAATTTAAGTTTAAATTTATCACAAAATTTTAAATTGCTTTTTGGCAAACTATGAAAACAAATGATATTACAGAAATGTTCCCTATTAGGAAAATCGAACAATGTTTAGAATTGTAAAGAAATTCATTATCATTATCTATTTAGAAAAAATGTCCAAAAGAATTTATATTTTTTTCCTTTCCTTTTGTAAATTTTTCTTATTTAAAAAATTAATTTTGGATCCGCGACTGCACCAAGGATAATCATGTCTAAAGAGTAAATTTATTAGGTCGAGAGACATAATTTTTCTAAACAGTTCGCTTAGCCCGAAGAATCATCTGATCGCAAGTTGTTTTAATTTCAAACCAAAAAGTTTTTATTTTATCTTTTTTACAATTTTATTTCGTGCATTCTCTGTGACTCCATTGTATTACAAATTTCTGTAGATAATCACTTTTACCCTTTAACTGTTTTCATTATTTAAATTTTAACTAAAAAAAAAAAAAACGTATAGTATTTCTTTTGTTTAAACATCCAGCATTTGTTTGTTTGTATAATAAATACAGGTGTTGTTACACATTTCGTTAAATTATTTACTCTTGTTTTTGTGTCTTCTTTTTGTTGAAAAACGACAATATAGGTTGAGCTCATATTTAAATCGTTTAAGAATATAAAGTACTTAAATACATTAAAAACACTAAGTACACCAACCCGGTTTCACAGTATAGAGTTAATTGAAAAAGTTTAATTTAAAGAGTAAAATAGAGACCAAAATTTACATAAATTTATTTGGTAATTAACAATTTAAAGAACATTTTTAAAAATATGACCTAATAATAAAATTTAAAAACATTGAAAAGATGTCTAATCATATGATGTTATATTTAACTATAACTTTGAAACTTAACTTTAAATGTTTATATATTTAAATAATGAAGTATTCATTTAACTTTTAACTATGTTTAGAATACTTTTATTTGCCTCTTTTCACTAAGTAGGGGAGTAAACTGGATCATTCTTTAATCCTACTATAATAAAATACCAAGCAATAATCTCTTGAACCCTCCAATAGAGCTGTTATATAGAATGGACTGTTGTCTAACGTTTTTCATAAAAGTAATAAGATTTATTATTATTCGTATTTACGAGACCAATAAGTGATGAAAACAAACAGGTCACTACTGACAAAACTAATAGAAAATAATAAAACAAAATGTTTAAAAATAGATAGTTATTTCTTGTATTTGGAATAATGTAATTCATATGAGGAATAAATAAATTGCAATATTTCCTCGATTTTTAAATCCAGATTTTCTTCCTTTAATAAGCTAATGTAATGGTACACGTTGGCTCTAAAAATTTTTAGTCTTATTGCTGAGTTTATTGAGTTATTTCTAATTTTCCAATGTTATATTGCTTTTAATAAAGCATCACGTTTCTGATTTGTTTTATTAGATTTTCTTAACTAATGGATTAAACCAGTTATTTACTATTTTTCAGCAAAATTGAAAAAAGGGAAAATACATGGAACATTAGGATTTACACATCGCATATATTTTTACTACAATGCCCCAATTTCATAATTTTTACGTCAAGTAGAGATCTGAAAAATAATAAATTTTTTGGGACAAAACTTTTTTGTAGTTGAAATATGTGCAAAATAAAGTATTCAATTTTGTATTCACCGATTTATAAATTATCTTAATTTGGATATCTTCCTCAGAAACATCACCACTTAATAAAACTTTTTAAGATATTTAATTTGCTTGTGTTCGAATAGTAATAAAATCAGAGATTTCATAGCTGAAATATAATTTAGAAATGTAATGCAATAATGGCAAACATATACCAGTAGTCTTTTTTGCAAAAAATTAAAAATACGTGAAAAAATAATATTTTCTTCATTACCCCATACGTCACAATGCCCCAGTTTCCCCTATATAATTTTTGTAAAAATAAAATGTTGTAAAAGCCCAGCAAAATCTTTGGTTACCATGTAATGAGTTAAGAAGCTAATATAATGGCTCTTCACTACTTACGTTGAATAACTCATTATTTTAACACGGTAATGATATTAGAGGCAACTATTTACTCTATATTATTACAAGTATTCATTTCAGAAAGTCATTATTTAGATGTCATTACAATAACTAATTACTTATAAGCCGTTCAATAACTCATTGATATTAAAGCATTACTGAAGTCATTATTAGTAAAAACAATAGGAACTAGTTACATTTTAGGTTACGAATAACTAATTAATATCAAAATATAACGAACAGTTTTTTTTATTTAAGACGTAAAAAGATTTCATAAATTTCAAATTCAAAAACTTAACAATAACCAAAAATATCATAAAAGTAAAAGTAATAAAAATAAACTATTTTAGATTAAAAATAAATTCACATGCAAATTTTACCTTTTCATATGTTTATAAATAAGAAGTAGTATTTTTAAAAATCTGATCATAAATAAGTAATTACATGCCTGGTTATAAATAAGTAGTTACTGAATAACTTCTATGTAATACAGACAGTATGTCGTTGGCATTGAAAAGTAATTACATCCGTAATTATATGCCATTACCAAGTTTTTACTAGGAGTATAAGCAAAATGAGAAGTGTTTTTTTAATTTATTTTTTTTTTCGTATTCATTCATTCTTTTAAAGAACTTTTTATTGTTAACAATGATAAAGAAGAAGTCATTATATGTTAAAAAAAAGAAAAAAAAATTTCACTTTATATTAAAAACATATGTTCAAGTATAGAAATAATGAGACAGAATCAAACCACAACTGACAATCACTTTTTTATTTATTATATTTTTCTATAAAGATTTCAGCAACAATATTTCAATATTATTTGAAAGTTGTCAAAGAAGAAGACTATCTTGTAAATAAGATTTGTTTCTAGATAAATTTAATGACTGGAAAAAACAATTATTTATAATAAAGTAAAAGTTATAACAGAATTCGATTTTATTAAAAGTTTATTTTTGACTTTCTTTTAAATGTTAACATTTGCAACCGTTAAATTTCCGTATTTGATATAATTTAAAAAATAAAAGTTTATTTGCATTAATTTTTTTTTATAAAATACTTCCATTTCTTCTTGGTTTTATTATATCATTTGGCTTTTTTTTGGTTTTTAATCATGATTTGGATTTGTTTTTATTTTTAATCTTTTTTATGGCGTTTAAATAAATCAAAATTTTAATATGCGTACCGTACCATTTAGCTTCCGGTTTCGTGTGAAGTTTTATGTTTTAATTTTTTCATCTTTAATGATATTTTTCTTGTACGAAATTCCCGCTTTTTTCACTTTTCTTTACAACAGGTTGATCAACTATTGCTTTTATAGTTTTGTCTATTATTTTGGCGTGATTTTTAATCATTTTTCGTTGAATGTTTTCTTTGGTCAGCTGTGGAAAAGTATTAAATCTTAAATAAACTAACATTTAGACATTTCGTAAAAGCACTGTTATTTTCAAGACAAAATCAGAAACCTAATTTTTCACCAAAAATCTAATTTTCCACATAAAACCGTTTTTCACCTCAAAATCAGTTCTTCACTCCAAAATTAATTTTTCATTACAAACAAAATCAAAATTAGTTAAAAAAATCATTTTCCAACACAAAATCATTATTTTCCATTTTTTTTTCACCACAAAACAAAATTTTCACTAATAAAACAATTTTCATTATAAATTCTGTTTTTCACCACACAACAAATTTTAAAATTTTTACCCCAATTTATTGTAAATTAAAAAAAAAATCATAATTTGACAACTTTATTTCTTGAAAGACTGGCACAATTAACAAGGTAATATCGTTAGTCCAGCTGATTACTTGTTTTGATTTATTAAACTGTCAAACTCCATATAAAATGATAAATTTCTCTCTCTCTCTCTCAGTAATTTGTTTGAAAGTCAAAACTTGATGTATAAAAATTTTGAGTAAAGAAGTCTCTACGAACTGCTGCTACCTTCAAGGAAGATTTAACAAGGTAACATCATTAGCCTATCTGATTATTTTTTTTTTTTTTTTTTTTTGATTTCTTAAACTGTCAAACTCCATATAAAATGATGATTTTCGCTGTCTCGGTTATTTGTTTGAACGTAAAAACTCCATATATAAAACATTATGTAAAAAATCCTCTCCGAACTGCTGTTAGTTTGTTAAATCTGGTTACCTTATTAAATCTACCTTGGACTTAAATTTGTAAACATTAGAATAATTCTTCAATTGAGCTTTCATTCCTTTCAATCTCTGTTTACATTCATATTTTTATATCAACTTTAGAGTACAAAAAAAAAAAAAAAAATAATAATAATAAAAATAAAGAGTTGAAAGACATTAAAAAAAGAAAACGTTTTCTTTTTTTTTTCTGTTGTGGTGGATTTTGATTTGGTCATTCCAAAAAACATATAATATTTTTATTTTTTTAATTCTACAGCAAGAAAAAAAGTAAAACACAACATAATGAAAGAATAAATAAATAAAAAGAAATTTAAAGAAAACAAACAAATGGACATTATTTAACCATGACCCATAAAATTATAGTTGATGAGAAGTTCTTAAGCAGATTAATTTGTAAAAAAATAATTTTGAAAGTTAAGAAAAACCGCAGAAAGTAGTTGTCACCTTAATACAATAAGTTGCAATGAATTATGATTAAAATGAAATTAAATTTTATAATTTCAGCAGAAATTTTTGACTTGTGGCCGATTTTTTAGGTGATTTTAAATGATTTATAGTCTATTCAGACTGGTAAATTGAAGGCAGTTGAAATGAGATTTCAAGCAAAGAATTTTAAAAACTTTGTAACTTAAATTGAATTTATGGTTTAAAATTCTAATAAGTCTTATTATATTTGCCAGGCTTTATGACTTGTCTTAAATTCCAATTATTTGCTATAGAGTATCAGCAGCTACTGTTGTCTTTAAACAAATCTCCGCTTTGTTGATATTTCAGTTTAGATTGTATGCGCTTGAAAAACTTTTTGTTGAAAGCAGCTTCTTCATAATTGCATTTAGATTTTGTATTAAATTTCTCCGGATTTTTGTTCATGACTTTGTAAAATGTTTGTTTGTTTTTGCTATTTTCCATAAGACCAAAACGAAGAACGAGTTGTAAACGACGATGGGGTGAGTTAGCAGTAAGCAGCACATGTCTTTTTCAAAATCTTTTATAAAAGCAACAAAAGTGTGAGTTTGTATTACAAGGCTTAAAATTTTGTTTGTACAATTGTCTAGTTTGGCTAGTGCCACTTAAAAGAACCGGTTCAAAATTGACTGGCTAGCTGGCTGTAAGAAAATAATAGTCAGTAGCTAAAGTCAGCCAACCACCAGCCTTATAATATCTAGCCGGTAGTTATTATGTAGTCATACTTAAATTTTTTTTAATTTATGCAAAATTGAACGAACAAAGTGAATAGTATTAAATCAGTCTATAAATTTCCCTTTCAATAGCAAGGATCAACAAATTTTACTTTTTAAATAAACATAAACAAGATTTTTACAAAAAAAAAAAAAAAAAAAAAATCCACAAAATCCACAATTTCTAGCAGGAAATCTTCTGCTTTTTATTAGACATACAAATTAAGCTTGTGTTTAACACGTTATTAATAATAAATAAGCTTAAAACCTTTAAGCAGTTAACAAGTTAACGGTTAAAAATCTTTGTTAATTAAATAAAGCTAAAAGCTGGCTTGAATGATTCAGTAGCTTTTATAACAGTTAAATATTTTTGTTTGTAGAAGTATGATTGAGGTCATTTGCATAATAGATTTATAGAGACTTAAAAATAAAAATAGCTTTCAATGCATTTATATTGTTTAAAATATTTTAACGGTTTTTTCATATTTTTTTTATAAATAATTTACAAAAAGAAAAAAACTAATTTAGAGCAGCCAACGTTTCCTTATTTGTTTAAGATTTCTTTAAGACATGAAATATTTGTGTATATTTTTTGAATATTAATTTTTTGTTTCAAACAGTGTACTGTTTTCAATAACATTTTACATTTGCATGTAAATAAAAATGTAAGAAAAGAAAGAAAAACATAACTATAACAATAATGAATACTTATTAACTATAATCAGCTGGTAATTTTTAGAGCACAACCATTTCGATTGATCTACATTTATGTAGATATTTAAATGAAAATATATATCTACATATATGTATGTATCTTTTATTTTCTTGCTTTCGGTTAAATTTATGCATAACAGATTTTTATCTATAATTTTGTTAGAAAAAAATTTCTTGTAATCTAAAATATAGATAAACATATTTTTATTATTATTTTATAGTATTTTTTAGAAAGTATAAACAAAAGAAAAAAAAAACAGCTCTTTTTTCCAAGCCATATATTTGCTGTCAGTAGATTCAAACTGAAAACAAACTTGACTTTATTCAATGTTAATTTTTTCGATGAACTTTTTTTGTTTCTTATCAAAACAGATCAAGTTCAAGTACAGTTTAAAGTTATTAAAGATTTGAACAAAATAAATAAAACAATTAAGAAAACTTTTTACTTTATTAAGATACGAGTTAAAAATAATAATTTCGAAATAAATGTTAAAAATTATCATATCATTTATGTATAATTATTACCCAAACTCGTATATACGTTTATTATTCCAAAATCTTATACTTAAACATTTCCTAATATTTTCTTGATAATTTGTCAAAATTATGATTATTAACTTACGACTGAAAGGACGAAAATGCTGTTTAAGATGTGTTCACATTGCGCAAATATTTGCTACGATAAAGGTGAGCATAAAAAGATGTTAAACTATTTTGACAGAGATCTTTTAGTTGTTCAAAAATTATTCAAACTATTTTTAAATAAATCAGTCTGATATTGAACAATATAATTTAATGATTTTTATTGCATTAAAACTTCATTTTAGTTTTTATCTAATGTGAACCCATTTTTTATAAAACTTCAGTAACTTTAGTTACAATGCGAAAAGTTTAGTTTTTTTTAATTTTTATTTAAAATTTTTTAGTTTTTAATCCATTAAAAAATAAACAGCCTAATAAATAAAATAAAAATATGTATTTGCATGTTTCTTCATCATTAATATAAATAAACACAGGGCATTGTCTTGATATCTTTATATAAATAAACATTTTCTCTTAACTTTTCAAAAAATTAATTAAATTAAAAAAAAAAAAAATATTTTGTGTAAATGTTTTCAAAATCATGTTAATAAATTGTTACTTTTTGGTGTTAACAATAAAGAAAATTTACTTTTGCTTTCATTTTTAGGTTTTACATTTTTATTTATTTATTTATTTTTTTTTTGTAAAATGTATTAAATAAAATATGACTTATTGTCAAAAAAATTCAATCAAGTGTCAAATCAAATAACAATACCCACTGAAACTAACGGTAGTTAACCTCTCACCTTCTTTTTGAAAAAAAAAAAAAAAAAAAAAACATAAACAACACAAAAAGAAAGATGAGTTTTCTTCAAGAAAAATAAGAGCCCACACATGCAACTCTTTCTTGATTTAAACAGATGACATTTACAAGATTACACACCAAGTCATCATGAGAGCTCAAGGAGTCGAAGAGTAAGTGATTGTTTGAGCCAGGAGACAAGTGTGGTATGTTTGATAGTTATTAGTGGTGTGTTTTTGGAAAAAAGTGCAGTTATTATGTGTATTTGTTACATTTTTTCTTCTCTTGTATGTAACCAAGAGAAAAAAGATTGTATTAAAAATAAAAATACTAGTTGTAATAATAGCTATTGTTTGCTAATTTTTTTCTGTGGCCGTAGATATAAGCTAAATTATAACTTTTTTCTTTCTTATATATACTTTTCTTTAATAACTTTTAATAAATTTCACTTTCTTTTTTTATTTGATTTGTTTTGAAAATAATATGATTTTTAATGAAATTACAATTTTAACTTATTTTTATTTAATTTATAAAAAAAGTAAAAAAACTAAAATTATGTGTTTAGCAGCTCGTTTAGAAATTTATAAATTTCTTTATCTTTTTGCTAAAAAACACCTGAGGAAATTATATTTTTTGACTCAAGAATCATTAAACATAATTTCTGGTTTCTTGGATATTAAAAGAAAGGTTCAATGATCTTTTAAAATTATTTAATATTTAATTAAATATAAATAAAGATATTTTTAAATAATTTTCTAATTAATAAGTCGTTAGAAACTAAAATTAAGTATTTTTTTACAAAAACATTTAAATTAAGGAAATAACAAAATTAACAATAATTGAAATTGATCATTAAGGAAGTTATTTTTCAATTTTAAAAGTTTTTTCAAAATTTGGTCTCGTTTTGTGAGAGCATATTTTTGCATATTTTGTTTTAAAGAACTTATGTTTGTATATTTTGCTTTTAGGTATATAGTTGCCCTCAATATATTTATTTTAAAATTTTTAAATTTAAGTCGCTTTTTTAAGCATTCATTTTTCTCTTTAAAAATTATTTTACAAGCTTATTTGCATAGGTCTCTAAAAATGATGTTGGGGCTTTAGAATCTAGGGGTAATACAACAGGACAAAGATAATACGTTTATTTATATATGAGAATAAGTTAAAGAGAATTTTGTGTTTTTTACTTGCTTTCTAATAATGGTGTCTATTCTTGAAAACGCGTCGAAGAAGTGAAAATTTCCATTAAACCAAAAACAAAGTTTAAAAAATTGTTTTTGTTTACCATACATTTCTAAAATGGAATTTACCGTTTTTAAAAGAGAGAGAAACACGATAAAGTTCTCACGTTTATTACATTTTAAAAATATATGGTAAACAAAAGCAATTTTTTAAACTTTGTTTTTGTTTTAATGGAAATTTTCACTTCTTCGACGCGTTTTCAAGAATAGACACCAGTATTTCCCCTCACTTCAATATTTCTAGTAAATTAAATGTTAATTTCAAGGAAATTGTGTTAACTTATAAAACATTTTAGTATATATGTATGCTATATGTTACTTTTTATAGCTTATCGTTGCTGCTCCGACGTGATCGGTTATGCAATAATTTTTTTATTTTTTTTATTTTACTTTTTATATGAAACCTATATCGAGGTAGTATATATATGCCTGTACAATAGGGATATAAAGCTTTTAAAATTTTTGCGAAAATAAGAGTTTACATAGTAGCATGCCTGTATAGGCCATGAAAAAATATTAGGAAAAAATAAACAAAAGTATGGCGCAGCTTCTTTATATTGAGACAATACAAATATTTTAATATACATTAGTATTTCTTTTAAACATTTCGCGGTATTAAAAAAAATTACTAAAACGTACAAGCGAATGCGTTTTTGAAGTTTTCAAATTAGTCTCGAGGAAACAGTAGTCGATATATAACATATCGTAATCAGTTTGTTCTGAAAAAATATTTGTTTAAATTTAAAACAGTCCTCTTTTGTAAAATGATTCCATATCTGATATATACATGATTTTAGGATTATTTGAAATATAAAAATATGTATATATATATTCAATTTATAGCTAAATTGTTTTCAACTAGACAAATGACATGCAAACTTTTAGCTTAACAATTTCTAAAATACTCAGACGACTGGAGACTATTAGAAATATAAAAGATCCTCAAAGTAAAATTGTATCTTTGTATGAAGATAAACATAAAATAGAGGAACCAAATTTCAACAACAGTTTACATTCTAAAAAAAAATAATATGCATAAACATTACCATGCATTTTATGATAATTTAAATCGCTAATTTATTCATTATTAATTAATGTGCACTAAATTAAAAAAATAATAAATTATTTAATTTTTATATTATAATCTCTCTATGTTTTGTAAAAGAATCATTTTATCGGAATAAAAAAACATATGCCGATGGACTTTTATGCAAAAATTTACATTTCAGCTAATAAAAAGTTATCCTTATAACATTATTAACTTATTTTGCAGCTTTACCCTTTTTAATATTAAGAACATTATTAGAGCAAATGTAAAAGTTGAAAAAAAAATGAATTAATTCTTAAGATTCCATATCCAGATTGAATAGGTTAATTCTTAGTAATTTCATCAAATTTTCTAAATAAAGTTTTTTTAAAAACCAAAACAGTTATGTGTAAAAAATATTCTAAATCAAAAAATAATTTTATTAAAAATGTTCCAGCAAAATAAGTTATGTGTAGTGTTTTATTATTGCTCTCTTGTATCTAATCGTCTTGATTTTTGTTTACGTAATATCTGTAGTAATTGTACTGAGGTTCCAAATAATCATATAAGTTTCAAAGAAATTTGTCATATTACAAAATTAAACTGTTTTTTTTCGCTCTTCTGAAAACCCAATTAAAAACAAAAATACATAACAATAATTTGTCGGAACAGCGACGTTATATAAACTTGAAAGTTAAAATAAAAATATATAAATTTGCTATCAATATCTTATCACTGACAATTGTATAAGATAACAATTGGTAACAAATTATTAATAGGTTTTTGTTGAAGTATGTATTTTTATCTAGAGCAAAACAAAATAAAAAAAGAACGAGGATTTATTATTTGGCTTATAAAATCCACATATATTTTTACAGCTAAAAAAACGAGAATTGCAATATCAATATTATTGGCTAAAATACAAACAAACAACAAAAAGTTGGTTATAAAAACTTTTAATACAATTCTCAAGAATAGAAACATAAATCACTTTATTTCACACAAGTAATTACTCTTAGATAAATATACACTCACAGAAAATACATAGTTAGAGAGTGCCAAATTAATAAGTCATCTCTTCTTTATCAAGTGTTTCGGAGGTGATTTTTTTTTATTTCAATAATAATAATAATATTTTCAACAAAAATACTTGTTATCAATTGGCAACATACTCATCAACCTAATAATTAATAAATAATTTACGCCATTTAAGTTTCAATTGTTTAAATGACATGATGTTGACTTTAATTATAGGAAAAAAAGTGTAAAAATGTTAATGTTTTATTGATAAGAAATTGTGATGAATAATGTTACTAAAAATTTAAAAATTGAACGTTGTGTTATATTTATAAATTAAAAAAGGGAGAAAAAGTTTTAAAAATGTTATAATTTTGTTATGAGTAAAAGTCGTGATTATTCATGAGACTAGGTCATAACTTTATATTCTGTTAACAAAGTCACAAAGCAAACTTAACATGTTATGTAAAGCTGCCCATAAACATATACTGCAGAGAGATACTGCCGATGAACCAATCTCTACGTTTGTGATTGACGATTTCTCTACACATTGATCAATAAAATTTTTATTTTTGTAAAAAATTTTAAATATTTTAATTATTATTTTTCTTTAGTTTAAAAAGTCAAACTGAAAAACAGGAAAATTCAATAATTCATTCAAAATATTTTGTTTGCAGTATGAGTTCATTTTTAAATCAAAATACGAGTAATTTTGGTTTTTCATACTGTTTCATCTGTGTGTCTCACACATTCTCAAACCCTCTCAATTTTACTAACACATGGTTAATGCAGGAGCTTATGCAGTATGTGTCTACGGAGTACTTAAAGTTATATATTAGGCACTTCATAGACACATACTGCATAAGCTCATGCAATAATAATATGTATTAGTAAAATTGAGAGAGCTTTTGAATGTATGAGTCACACCGACAATGTAGTATGAAATCGTTTTGATTTTAAAATGGACTCATACTGCAGACAGTTTTTTCGAATGAATTTGATCATTGTTTTATATCATTTATGAAATTTTTGTTTGTCATTTCAAATTAAAATAAAAGATATAAAAATATTTAAAACTGTTTTGTTTTTAATCTTTTATTTTTAATTGACTTTTAATTGTGACTTTTCTTATCAATTGAAAGAAAAAAAATTAAAATTTGTAGGGAATATGGATAATTTGCAAAAAAGACAGAAATATTCGATGAAAATCCGCAGGAAATATGGGTAAGAAGTTCAACTCTTTTAATTCTCTCAGCAAAAAAAAAAAAAAAAAAAAAAAAATCTCTTCATACGTATTTATTAGTTCTGTAGAAAATTCTACTAACGCATACAAAGAGTTCGGTTTTTTTTTGACAGCTGAGTTAGGTTTTTGAGAGCAAGTTGGACTTCTACTCGTTTGCTATGGTTCAAACTAAATTTTCGAAAAATTTACTCATGTTTTTCAAAACACAAAAACAAAATATATGTGACTATATATATTTTGTTGTTGCATGAATTATGTATTTGACAATTGAATTAGGTTATTGTCTCTCACATAAACTTCTGGTTGATACAAAAATAATAAGGTAGTGCCTCTCTCTCATTTTGTCATGATAACCATCTGACGTTTAAGCCAACACAAACTTTATTCTCTCAAATCGCGTTAAGGTACAAATTTTCAAAAATGCTTGTTTTTTTTTGTTTACTTTTTTGTGTTCAATACATTTAGACAAAATTTTAAAAACTAAATGTATATGTCCGATCTTGACAAATTTTTTCATTTAGTAGAACTTTTTGTTCTAAGGTTACTGATACGAGGGCGGATCAATAAGTCCGTGACTTTTCAAACTTCCCTAGTAGTTATATGAAATGCAACACTATTCCCATCAAGTACCATCTGTTAATAGACTACTGTCAAATTTTGAGCAAGTGTCGTCATTTACTTTGCGTTTAACAGCTGTTCAAAACATATAACCTCGTGTATTTTTCTAAAAATGGAAAAAAGTGAATTTCGAGTGCTCATTAAACATTATTTTTTGCGAAAAAAAACCGTCAATCAAACCAAGGAAAAGCTCGATAAATACTACGGGGACTCTGCACCATCGATTTCAATTGTAAAAAAGTGGTTTACTGACTTTCCTTGTGGTCGCACAAGTACAAATGACGTTGAACGTTCTGGACAGTCAATTGAGGTCAGTACACCCGAAAATGTCGAAAAATCCACGATATGGTGTTGGCCGACCGAAGACCGAAGAGTAAAAGTGCGTGAGATTGTTGATGCCATAGGCATTTCATATGGCAGTGTGGTTTCAATTTTAAATGATCAGCTGGGTGTTCCGCCCTCGTATATACATTTTAGCTAAACAAAATTTTAGTTTAAGAGATATAAAGATTCATAGTTTCATAGTTATATAAACTAATATATATGTTATGACTATTTTTCAGTCACAATATTTTCTGTGAATAGGCATGTTAATTGAATTATTTGGAATGTAGGTAAATGTCTTAATTTTCAAATTTAAATTGAAGCAATAATTTCCTAACAAAATCGATTTACAAAAAACACAGTTTGACGAATCTTTTATTCATTGGCCATTTCACATTTTAATATAAAATTATCCAGACTATTGTTTGTTTTTCGTTAAAGAAAAAAATTGCATAAAAAATTGAATAAAAAAAGATTGTAAAATAAAACAAACAATAAATGACCACAAAAGATCGTTAATATCTTTAAGAGACTGTTGCATCATGTTACAATATCACACGAATAGAAAAGAGTGTTGTGAAAAAAATGGGTGCCTAATGCGTCTGTCCATTAACAGCAGATATAAAGTTTTAACTGTAGCATCATTAGTGAATAGTTTAAATTTTTTTTCTTGTTTTATATATTTTTTTATAACGTTTGCCGTTAATTTTGAAATTAGTATCATTAAAATGTTTTTTATAAATATTTGTTATACCAGCACGCTTTGAAAGATATTTTAGGTACAAACACAAGTTGAAATCTCTCTAAAAAATCGCTTTTAATATCGAAATTGCAATAAAAATATAATGAACTTGTTTCTTCATGTCTTATTGCAATAATTATTCTCTTTATTACCTTTCGCTCTCTTTGTATAATTTGCAAGCGGGGTCTCTATATGATTTTTAATTTTGTTTAAACAAAATCATTTTAATTTCTTGAATTGATACGAACGATTTCTTATTCTTAATTTATATTTAAATTTTGTTTTTCCGACCTTGTTTTTCGTTTTATTCTTTTGGTCTCTTTCCAATGTTCTAATAAAAGTTTTTAAATATTACCGAGTTTCAAACAAAATTCTTGAAACTCTTGAATCTATGGTTCTGACAGGACGAATTGGAAGCTCTATACCTTAACTTTTAAAACTTCCTCTTTGTTTTTTTTTATCTATTTATGTATTGCAATTTAATAAATATTTGTTAAATTATTTTTCTTAATAAAAAAACTTATTGAATATTTATTTTTATCTAGAAACGTTTTGCTACAAAATGTGTTTAACACATATTTTCTTTTCTTATAACAATTTTTTTTCTTTTTTTTTTTGTTTTATTTCAAATACTACACTTTTTTCTTGCTTTCAATTTATTTTTTTGTGGAAAAATAATTAACACTTTTTTACAAGTCTCGAATGGATGATGTATGGTGTTAATAGTCTTATAGTTAGTTGTATATAATAAATCTTTTCCTCAATTAAATTTCATAAGCATAATTATACACGGAGAAAATAAATGACTAAGACAAAAATATATTATTTATAAAAGAAATACTTTGATTTGTTATAAATAGAAATTTACATACTCGTATACAAAATTTCCACTTTTAAAAATTTTTTTAATTTCAAATTTTTTTTCTATTATAATATTTTTTTTCTTTTAAGAATTATTTTGCCTAAAAATAAGTCAATTTATAAGCAAGAAATTTTTATTTAAATTTAAAATAATTTAAAACTAACTTCTATTTTATATTTCTTTCAGCGTATTTTGTTGAACGTATTTTTAGTCATTCATAGTTGGAAAAGTGTAACAAATAGTTTTAGTCATGTTAATTATTTTTAATAAAATGTTTCCTTTAATTAATGCTCTACTATAAACAATTAAAACAAAATTCAAATTAGTTATGCTTTTTACATAAAAAAATAAAAAAAGAAATGAAAAAATCTGCTATAAAATTAATTGCAGGCGTTATAATTCTAACTAGATAAAACTAAAAATAAAAATTATGTATTTGCAAAATTGAAATAATCAGATAATTTGCAAAAATTAAAAAAAGACATAAACGTATCTGAATATTTAAAGTATACATACATATAAATTTTTTTAATTTCATATTTTTAATATTTCAAATATATTAAAAATAATGCAAAATTGTATTTTATTTATTTAAATAAAATATTGACTATTTATAATAATTTAGTTTAGAATGTGAATTTAATACAAATATTCTGTAAACAGACTCAACAAATGTTGAAACTGTCATTTTAAAATCGAGGTTATGTTCTCAGCTGCGTTGTTCCTCTTTTTAATTTTGAACTTGAATAATTTTACAAAAAAAAGTAAGAAACATATAAACAAATATATATAAATAGAAATTTTTCCACCTGTTGATTAATTGTTTCTGTGTTATCAATATTTTTTGTTTTAATATTTGTTTTCAATTTCAAAGACATTTGTAAAACGTTTTTTTCCTTTTTAAATTCATTAAAAAAACAGTTTAAATATATATAAATGTTTGTATCTATTTGTTTATACATTTTCATAGCTTTTTTTCTTAACATTTTGTTAATTATTATTTCTTAACGTCTGGTTTATGGGTGTTTCATGATGTTCCAAGTATTTTTATCTTTTTTGCGTTTGTCTTAAAACATTTTAAAAAAATTCAAAGTTTGTCTCCTTAGTATACTTTTTTCTATGAAATAAAAATCTTAGAAATGTTCTTAATAAATAATTAAAAAACAGAAATATAATAGACAAGTGTTAATAAAATACAAAACTTTTCATGAAATATGTAATAAGGCTAGTCACAGTTTGAGGTATAATATGAAAATAAGATTTTCTATTTGAACATTATGTTTAAATGTAGTGATTTATTAGAATTTATCTTGTGTTTAAGCTTAGACTGTGACTAACCTAAATATTCTGTTAAACTAGTAACTTTAGTTTGCATTAAAAAAGTAACCAAACTAGCGTATTTTTATCTTGTTATGTCGTTATTTCCTTAAGATTTCTGTTTAAGCCATATTATTTACTTGCACTCGGAGTAATAATGACAATGATCACAAGCTGACAATGATAATGATTATGTTGCTGCGAAAAAAATTTTACTCGTATTCTTCCCTAAGAGTTTCTTACAAAAGAAGTGTCATCTGGAAAAAGAAAAATTCTACTTGCGTGTTACATGAACATATTTGTAATTGAATCTAAGCAATTCTTAGTACAGAAAACAAGATAAAACACAGCTCAAGTTTATAACAAAAAATAGCATCATTTGTAGTTCAAAGACCTTTTTAATAAAACAACAAAAGAGAGTAAATCTCTGATCACATTAGGCAAATATTTGAGAAATTCAAATTAAATTCTTTTTATAGTAATAAGTTTACATGGAAATTTACAATTTAAATTTAGTTAAGACAAAACTTCACTGAAATTTAAATATTTTCATATTTATTAAAAGCTTGCTTAATTTTATTAAATATTTGGCTAATGTGACTTGTCTTTTAGAAATGAATAAATCTATACAAAGAAGATTAGCGAGTGATAATTTAATTCTATAGTCCGTCTTAAGTTCCCACATTTATCTTTATTTAAAAACTAGTACAATAATAATAAAAAACAATAGCTTAATTTAAACTAATTTTTATAATATATTTAACCAAGTGTTTTGTCATACCTGAAGATCATCTTAAAGATACAAACATGCAACTTAGCCTTATTTTTTTTTCTTTGTATTATTTAAAGCTGTTTTTTGTCAAGAATGTTTTAACAATTTTCGCTTAAATAAAATACGGAAGTTTATTTAGTTAAGATAAGCCAATCTGTGGTATTATTGAGCTGTTTATGTTGCAACTTGCAACATGCCACTTACAAAAGTAAATGGCAAGATAGTTTTATTCCAAGCTTTTTAACATTAACAAAACAATCTTGCGTATGTAAATCTGTATCTGAATAAATGTAAAAAAAATATTGAAGGTTTTAAAGGTGGGTAAATGACAGTAGAAAAATGAATTGAGTAAAAAATTTTGTATAAAATTAGTAGAAGAAAAATATCGTTCAATTTAGCGGAAGACAAGTTCTTTTGAAATTAATTGTTATTAAGAAAATGAAAGGAATAAAAATGTTAAATTTTGCAAAGGAATTTAGGCATTTTTTTAATGAAATATTTAAAAGTAATCCTATAAACTGGACTATAGTCCAGTCGATAGTCTTGTCTATAATCTAGTCGATAGATTATATTCTTGTCTATATTTAGTTTTGATTTTCAGTTTTGACTATAGTCTTGTCTATTTTCAAGGGCATAGACTATAGTATTGACTATAGTTCTGTCTATAGTCTTGACTATAGTATTGTCTATAGTCTTGACTATAATCATATAGTCTTGACTATAGTCTTGTATATAGTAGCGACTATAGCCTTGTCTAACCTTAAAAATGGTTTTTGACCGGCCTTTATGGCCGTAAAAAATTGTATTTCTCCACTTAAAAAATGTTTTCACAAATTTGCTACTGTGCCACAAAACTGGTGTAGCTAATGCAACATAATTACTTTGCATGTAACAATTTGTTATGAATAAAACTTTCAGGAAGCATTTCACTTATCAATTATAGCATTTATTTTATAGCAAATATCTGTTTTTGCCATAATTATGTAAAAATGAATTTCAAACGATTAAACAAATATTTACCGGCAAAATGATTAATTTCATTTGCAAATTGTATATGTATGTGTATGTGGTGAGAGGATTACAAATGTCTATAAAAATTTTTTGTTTAGATAAGATAATGGTTTGTTGTATTACTTTGGCTATAATTGAATTTCTGTTGAAAAAATTTTATTGTTTAAGTAAATTGTTTTTGATTTTCTTATATAAAAATATATATAAATTATTTAGTTAAACTAATTTAATAAATTAAGGTCACGCTAAAAGTTTATTCTAGAAGTTAGAATGTTTTATTTTCATTTATTAAAGTTTTTCACTTAAGGCCAAACCTATAACACATACTCTCTTAAATTTAAGATATACTCTATTTTCTCTTTATTTTTGTTCAATGTTGGTCTAAATCAGGGATGGAAAATTGTACTGATCTTAATTGGATAAAGTTCTAATTCGTTATTTAAGCATTTTACTGAGTGAAAATTAAATCATAAAGCTTTTAACTGATCAATTTTTCGGGTAAAAAATAATCTTTTAAAATATTGAAAAAAAGTGCTAAACAATTTTTACAAAAATAAAAAAGTACGTTATTTTAACTTTTTAAAAAGTACCTTTTTATTCATATGTCCATCTCTGTTCTAAACTAAAGATAATCATTTGTTTTATTAACTTTCAACGTTAAATAGTTTATTTATTTGTTACGTTTTTTTTTCATTCTAGTGACTTTTTTCAAGTGGTTGGTGGTCATTTATTTCTTGAGACATTTAAACACGATTAAAACGAACGTTGGCAAGAAAAAACAAAATAAATAAAACTATTTCATTCAAGTTTAATTGGAAAATCATTAAGACAACAGAAAGATATATACAAATACGTAAACACAAATAATAAATTAAGTTGTTGCAAAAAAAATTTATAAATATATTTACGAAAACGTTTTGTTTTGGCTCTGTTAGATAATCATCATCATTGTCATCATCATTATGTCAGTGATTTGCAAAAGAAAATTATGTGAAATATTTTTTTGTTGCTTGCAAATTATATTTGTATTTTATATACATTTACAAAAACTATTTCTAGTCTTTTGGGTAAATATAAAACAATTTAATATATTTGAAATTTATAGTTTACGGTTAATAGGAAATTTAATAGAGATTGTATGTTAAGAAAACAAAAATGATGTAATACATATTATAAAAGGCTTTTTGATGTTTTTTTAGGGAAGGGGAGTAATTAGTCAATTAGAAGAAAAGTAAGTTTTTAGATTTGTTGTAAATAAACTTTTTTTTTTTTTTTAATTAATATTTTTTAAAATTGTCCAACGTTAAATATTCTTTTGATTTTTTTTTTTATGAAATGAACTTTGAATTGCGATAAAATTTAGAATCTTATCAAAATTTTTATATTCCAATTATTTATTTGTTTTTTAGCAACACAGAAAATGCACTAAGAAAATTCTATAGCATATATTAAAAATCAAAATACTTTACAATTTAATGTATTGCAAGCGGTTCTTTTTTAAAATTATTTATTGTTAAGCAAATTGTTTTCTTTCATTTTTAAAACAATAAAAAACATAATTTGCTTACACTAAATAAATTATTTTTTATCTTAACTAGTTCATAATTCTATAACTTTTTCCACAACACCTGATGTTTATGAAAAAAGAAGAAATGAAACATTTCATTGTTGCTGCCGCCGTTGTTGCTGTTTTAAGTAATTTTAACCTCTAGATGTAAAATAAAAATACGTGATGTTTTTGTCTGAAACAAATCTTAAAATAATTTTTTATGATTTCTTTTTTTTTGTTTTTTTGTGTTCGAATTTTTCGAGCAAAATAATTATTTACTAATATTTCACGTTTTTAGTTTAAAACCATGCAACCATTAAAGAAAGAAAAAAAGAAAAAAAAAAAAAAAAACTGAACTGAACTAAATTAGACTAGAAGAAATAGCAAAACATACACAAAAAATTAAATCAAAAACCATTTAGAAGTTGATGATGATGAAAATGAGGAGTAAGCGTGAGGTTTGATTATTCGGTTAGAATATTATTCTACTTACATGAGTATAAAGATTCAACACAAGAAGATATCGGTACATAATTTGCATATGGTTAACAAAAGCAATAATAACAATAACAACAACTTTAAAAAACAACTATTCGTTAAAAGAAAAAAATAAAACGTGATGGTAATTGTTTGCATGCTTTATGAAGAGAATAGCTCTAACAACAAATTGCTTAAGAAAATCTAAAAAAAAAGTTATTTATCGAACGTACATAATATGAGGCAATAATATTTTGAGGTATTGATACATTGAAACACCCTACAGTAAATAAATAAAAAGTATATAATTTAGACAGTTGTTTTAAAAATAGATTTAAGATTTTGTGAAAAAAACGAATTTTAGGTTTAAATTCAGCTTATTTAGAAAAATATTGGATTTGTGTTAAAAATTTATTGTATTTTTATGGAACATTTTTTTCGTGATGAAACATTGATTTTGTGGTGTAAAAATAGTTTTATGGTGAAAAAACAAACATGATTTTGTGTGGAAAAAAATATTTTGTGGTGAAAAATGGTATTTATGTTGTAAAACCGGTTTTGTGGTGAAAAATTTGTTTTGTGGTAAAATATTAGTTTTTTAAATGAAAATTTGATATTTTATTGAAAATTCAGATTATTTTATGAAAAATATATTTTGTGATAAAAATATAGCATTGAGATGAAAAATTGGTTAAGTGTAGAATAATTGGATTTGTGATGAAAAGCCATTTTTATGGAAGTTATTTTCGGAAATATTGTTTTTTTGCAAAGAAAAAAAAAATAATAATAATAATAAAAAGAAATGTATGTTATAATAATGTGAGGTCAATACCCAGTAATGTGGCAAATAATCGCTCCTGAATATATTTGCTCTCTGTATATAAAAGTAAATGTTTATTTCTTTTATGAAAATTTGATAATTTGGAGAAAATTCAGATTATGTGATTAAAAATATATTGAGTGTTAAAAATGTATGTGGTAATGAGGTATTGGATAAGTCTAGAAAAAATTTATTTATGATGACTAAAAAAAAAAAAAATGATTTTGTGGTGAAAAATGAAAATCATTTGTGCTTTGAAAAGCAGTTGTATTACCAGATAATGTGAGGTCATTACCCAGTAATGTAGCAAATAATTGCATATTCAAATATATTGTTCTATATATAAAATTAAGTTTGATAAGTTTGATTTATTAATTGCTTAATATATCATCACAGATTCTTATAAATAAATTTTTTTATAAATTTTAATATTTCATTTATCACGAAAGTAGAGTATCACTTTTAAAGCTTCACACCATGTAAATACAAATATAGCAACAACAATTAACTTGAGACATGATTTGAACAAAATTTCTTTTGTTTTTTCCTACAAAGGATGAGAAACAAAACAAAAAAATTTAAAGATTTCTTTTCATTTTCGGGTCAGTGAAGACAATAACAGCACAAACTATAAAAAAACTTAAATAAACTAACAATAAAATGTAGAAAAAATGATCTACAAATGAAATCATTAACAAAACTTTAAACACATTAAACAAAAAATTAAATTTCAAATTTTACATTGTTTTTGTTTTCTTTTGCTAATTTGTATAACAATATTTTTGAAAGTATAAAATCTAAATAACAAAAAATTCTTAACATTTTCCATTATTTGTTTGCTTGCCAGCTTTTTGTATATAATGAGGAGATTATTAAAAAGTTAATCATCTCAATTAGGTTGTTAATCAAACGGTAATAAAAAAATATGTTGTATTAAATAGATTTCTATGTTTCTGGGTCAACTTACAGTTTTCTTTATTAACGTGAATTGATTTAGTTTTTTATAATTGTTTATTAGTTTTTTAACATAATTTCCTAAATATTCATATAAATTATAAATGACATAATATATAAACATTTGTAGTAATGTAATAATATCAAATTAACATTATAATAGTTAGGGCAACCGAAAATATGCAAAATCATATTTTTTCCTGGGCCTCATGTTAACCAAACTGTTAGTTATTTATTCGATTCAGACAATTTTAAAAACAAATCGATGCCAAAGATTTGTTGCAGCATATTTTTTTCATATTTTGGTCTTAGCAGCATATTTTTTAAAATTCTTATTTTAAAGCATATTTTAATAATTTAAATTGCATATTTTTGCATATTTTATACGTACGAGCATAATTTCGCATTACACTAAAGATCATAATTTTGTATAGTTTACATTCAAGAGAAACATTTAGCTTACTTTGCATCCAATAGAATTTTTTTCTTAATTTGCCATTAATGGAATTTTCTTTTTACTAATTTAGTTTTATAAATTGATAGAGATTTTGTAGGATATAGTTATTAGCAATTGCTAATAAAAATCAAGTTAATTTTACTATAAATAGTAGATAATTTATATTTTCCTTAAAAATATTATATTTTAAGGTTATATTTTCCAATTTTAAGAGCATTTTTTATGCGCAGAAAACACTTTTTTCCGAGCATATTTTTGGTTGCCCTGATAATAAGTTTTAAATAAATTTAAACACATACAGGCAATCACTCACACGGTTTCGCAGTGCGTTTAAACCACAGTAACCTCAGTTTTATTTCAATAGAGATCATTTAT
Organism: Protocalliphora azurea; assembly: GCA_932274085.1. Taxonomy (NCBI): domain Eukaryota; kingdom Metazoa; phylum Arthropoda; class Insecta; order Diptera; family Calliphoridae; genus Protocalliphora; species Protocalliphora azurea. The sequence continues at coordinate 573,812 of OW026523.1, forward strand.
TTTTTATATTTATTTTGTATATTTTTATTTGTTACTTTTATTTACAAAGCTGAAAAAACCTTTAAAATGTTATATTACGTGTTGAAAATTTTTAATTAAACCGCCAAACTGTCTGCTAATGGGTGTTGTGTTTGTTTGTTAAACAAAAACATAAATTTTTGCTAAAAATTTCGTAATTTATTTATAATTTTTTTTTTTTTAACAAAAAATATTCACACAGTTTTAATGAGGGTTTTTTGTTTTAAATGCGTTATTTAGTTAAACTATTCTGTTAAAGCAAAAATTGTTTTACAATCTAAAAAATACATAATAATAAATTAAATATAGACTAATAAATCTTTTTTAGATTTATCGTGAGGGCTTAAAGTGCATATAAAAGGGTTTTATTTATTTCTTTTATGAACAAATTTTAAAATATTTTAAAGCTCTGTTAACTATAAAACTTCTTTTTAAAACTTATAACTCATTCCAATGTTATTAATAATTGCCAGCTGTGATTTAACGCCCACCCAGGTCTACTTTATTCTTATTTTTTTTTCTTGTTTGTTTAAACCAGAAAGAGGGTTATTTTTTATTTTGTGGGTTTCACCATTTATCACGTGCTTAAAAACCAGTTTTTAAAACCAGGAAACCAACTTAAATTCTTCAATTTAAAATAAAATACTTATACTATGCACATGAGACCATTTTACTTACATTAATAAGCCAAAGAGATTGACATATTTTTTTGCTGGTGTAAAAAATAAGCAAAATGATCACTTGAGTGGCAACATAAAACCCGCATTATTTGGTTGGTTTAGTTAAAAAATAAAAAAATCACAAAAGAAAAGATACACACAACAAAATATATAAAAAAAAAAAAAATAAACATCAGCAGACAAAGGCAAACATTACAAGACAGTAAAACCAAGATAAAAGGCTTTAATAGGTTTATTCTTATTCAATAATTCGACTATAGGTTTAAATGTTTGTATAGATAGTCGTGGAATACCTTTAATCGGTTGCTGTTTAGCCATTGAAAAATTAATCTAGTCATCAGCCATTTTTTTAGCCATTTTAATTTTAATTTTAGCCATTTTTATGATTTTTTGCTAAAATATAAATAATTTTTAAGAATTTTCACTACATAAACTATTTTTTGTGCAAAGTATCATAAAATCTTTCAAAGAAGGCAAATTACTTATTGCAAATTTATTTAATCTTATAGTTAAGAATATAAAAACAATAATAGTTTTATAAAGTGTTACATTTTCTATTCTGCCAAATTTTATCAAGAATGATTTAAGAATTTAACACCTTTTTCCATGAAGCAAATAAATATTATTGTACAATTGTAAATATCAAATTTCATTACCTTTAAGTTTGTTAACAAAATTGTTTACAAATAATGCAATAATTATTATCTCAGAACTTATAGCTTAAAAAAAAGGAATGATAAAACAGTAGAACAGATATTTTTAAATTGTTTTAGTATTTATTTTGCGACAACATATTTTTTACCCATTTTTGGTCACCGAGAATTGGCAACACTGGTTATACATAATATATCTAGATTATATCAAAAAGAAGATATTACTTACTTCCATTAACTACATGAAACATTCTTGGATCTACTTTCGATAAATAGATATATCTTGAATCCACTGTGCAAAAGTGCATACAGTTATGGTCAATATCTATAAAAACATTTATTAAGTTAAACCAAAGTTTGGTGCGCATAACGATGGAACAAAAATAGAAGGAGTTGTCTTAGAAAACTGAAACTTGGTATATATATTACTTTAATTAGAATTAATATATACGAGGAACACGTCTACCTTTTTCATATATCTTAAAATTGAAAAACAACTAATTTTCTTCTAAAATACCGGTAAGAATTTTATCAAAACTTGTGGTTATTGTAGTTATTATTTATGAGTCTGCTAATTAATTTTTAATCGTTGCAAGAATACACCTATCTTCCATATATCCTGGAGCTAAAAGAAATTTTCTGATACTGGTCAGAATTTTACCAAAATTTCTGATAGCAGTTAAATATGGAGTATTTATTAATCTGCTAATTTGAATCGAAAAAAGAACATTCCTATCTCTCATATGTCCTAAAGTTGAAAAAAGCATTTTTAGTTAAAAATTGGAAATAGGGTTTTTATGGGTCATATAACATTTCAATTCATGGGAGCAAGGGCTTATCTCCCTCACCCAAACCTTGTCATCTTCTAATACTATTTTAACTTCTGAAACTACTTTTTCTTTTCAGTAACTAATTAATTTGCCCAATATCCGGTTTAAAATTTATATTTCTATTATTTTTCAATATTGTAAAAAATTTTAAAGTATTATCGATTTAATATTTTAACATAAAAAATTCTTAAACATACATATCTGTAAGAAAAAAAATTTTTAAAATTATTTTTTTATTCGTGATTAAAAAGTAGTAATTCTTCATTTATATATTAAAAAACAAAACTAAGCAATAAAAAAATCTACGCATTTTTTGACAATTATTTCCCTGAAACACTTTAAAACCACCTTTTTGTTCATTAATATTTATTTTATATTATCTAACTTTAGCGTCATCTCGTAGCCACAAAAATAGTTATTTTCAAATTCTTTTAATGATTTGAGAGAGATAAAAATCTCTTTAAAAATGTATATTTCAACACAATGTGAAAAATTTTATTTTGATTTTTGTCCATGGGACAAAGCACTGTGCGGCGCTCAAAGTTATTATTCGGCATTTTCTTATATATTATATTGCGCAATGTAGCTTAGAAGTTTAAGACTAAAAATTTTAAAGCAACTTGATATTAAAACTAAAGCACCTAAAGCTTCTTTTTTTTGTTTCCAAAGGTTTTAGGTTTTACCCCACATACATACTAACTTTTTTAAAACATTAAAGTATAAAGTAACCAACCAAATCTTAGAAAAGAACTCGCTTAGTTCTTTGAGATAGCGTCTGTATGCTTTTGAGCAAGAGTATCAACTTCTTTTAAAACCAGATAAATCTTTTGATTTTTTTTTTTTTTGATTTTAGATGGTTTTCAAATCAGTTTTTCTATTCTTTATGCGTGACCTTTGTTAAGTTTTTCATGTTATATTGTTGTTGCTGTTGTTGTACAATTTTTTATGTTGTTGAATTTCTTTTTTATTCAACAGTCTTTTTTGTTGTTGCTTTTTATGTCGAAACTCCACTTGTGGTAAATGAACTCTGGCTATATTTTATGATGTTGTTTCAATATATGATGACGATAATAATGATGTTGATCATTATGATAATGTTTAGTATAATTATGATGAAGTCTAGCATCATTATGATGAAGATTTGCATCATTATGTTGAAGCTGTTGTAAGAGATTTTCTTGTTGTGGTTTGTTGTTGTGAGAAAAGTTTTTGTTTTGTTTCTATTTACATATAACTTGGCTAAAATTTTATAGTGTTGAAATGCAACAAAACAATTGTTGGAAAATTTGTGGTGTAAATGAGTTAGAAAGGAAATCACGAATTTCTTCATAGTGATACTAATGACATTTTAACAGTTACTTCTTTGACCTCTAACCAAAACGAATCAACTAGCCAACTGTTGGTTTTAAGAAAAAAAAAAAAAATCAACAAATAAAAATAACAGCTATTGGAAATTGCTCTTAAAAAAATGTGATTATTTTTTTTAAGGATAAATTAAATGAAGTTATTTGGGAAATATTTAAGGAAGCTTATTTCTATATATTTGTTCAAAGAAAACAAGATTTCTAACTATTTACTCGTATTCATTAAATATTTATCCAATGTGCCTCTAGCTTTAATTTGAATGTTTTTCTTAAATATTTGTTACAAAGTTGAATAACATTTGTTTGAAGAAAATAATAAATTTATTTAAAAAAAGTCTTCATAATTATGTAAACATGTTACCAAAATAAATAAATAAAACTCTATTAAGTAAATAGCCATCACTAAGAAAGGTTTTTAATTAATTTATTAAAAGCCTCTCGTTACAAAAAAAAAAAAAAAAAAGAAAGACTTAATTAAAACCATGTAAAATATCTGTCTACCATTTGTCTTTATTTGAAAGCATAACCGCATCTTGTATTAAAAATTATGCAACTTTAAAGTAGTTTATATCAATTAATTTAGTTTAATCCTTTTAAGGTTTTGTGTTTTTCTTGTCAGTCAAATCTATTTGTATTAACTAATTAAATATAAAATAAAAAAATATCCAAACGACCTTGCTTCCATATATTTTGAAATATATTTTGCCACAATTTTTGAAATTGCCTTGTTTGCTCAGTTATTATGAGTAATATTTCAAAATCGAAACAATTTATGCTAACTAAACATTCAGTACGAAATACAATTATTGGTTTTTAAACAAACTGCGTCATCGATTGCATGCCAAATATGAAAAAAAAGTTTAAATACAACAATGAAAAATTCCCGCCTGGCAAAAGCCGGTATTGGCTGAGAAACTTCCACAGTCAGTTGTCTAATGCTATTTTGGAATGATATTGCAACCACAATTTGAATGTGAATGTCATGTGAAAACAAGTTGCAGTAATGCTAAAGCAATAACGCTGCTGCTATTGCAGCATGTGTTTAAATAACTTGTCTAGAGTTTTTTTTTTTTTTTTTGGGTTTCTTGATTAAACATTTTTTGGCAAATGCAAATGTTTAATAACTACCCAAGTATTTTTACAAAAAATTTAAAAGACTTTTACTTTTATTTTCTCAAAATAGAAACTTAGTAATGAAAAATTAAATATAAAAACTAACATAAACTATAAGTGTTTGAAAGCTGAAAGCTAAATACACATATGACATAAATTTTGCGTGTCTTATGGTGGTAAAGAAAGAGAAGTAAACAGTAAAAAAGAGTTGAAAGGTTTTTTATTTGTGTTTGTTGGTAAAACCTTTAAAGTGCTTAATTACTTTTAGCCTACTAAATTATATTTCTGTTTTTTGTTTGCTTTTTTTTTTTTTTTGCTTAACACTCCCAACATATCAAATAACTTTTTAATGTAATTCATTTTGTTTGTTTCACTTTCTTTGACAGAAAATTGATCCTTTAATGCGTATTCAGGAGGAAATTAAAGAGGTCGAAAGGCGTGAACAGGAATATCGTCAGCTGATCTCTACGGTAACAAACATATCGGTAAACGAATGCGAAAGTGAATCATTAACCACAAATGACAAAGATCTTTTAAATGGACATGATGAAAATCATAATGACAGTTTGCAATCATTGAGTCCCATACCATCCAACAGTCACTCTATGATGGCTTCCAATGATGAAAGCAACTCCAGCATGCCCTCGTTGGCTTTAAGTGTACACAGTACCAAGGAGGAAGATCATCATTCAGATGATTCGGGTATATCGGCTTCTTCCAGTCCAGTAAATGGTGTTTCGGCTAATATTAAGAAAATTAACGAAGCTAATAAAGTGGCCAACACACCCTCTACTCCCTCAGCTATAAAAGAGCCCCGATATATTGGACCTAACTGTTATAACTTAACACCTGAACCTCCTCAACAGAAACTAATGACTCGCACAGTATCCACTCCTTTACTCAGTGCTATAAAAGCACCACGCCAGTTTACTTTGAGTCCAGCTCACAAGGGTGTTATGCAACGTTTTATAGCCTCACGTGGTAAACTACAAATGAATAACAATAATAATGCTGCGCAAAATAAAATCTTTTTGAATGGTAAAAATGCTGCCGCTGTTTTGGGCATAAACACTCCCGGTACACCTCCTAATACACCCATGACTCCCATGTCATCTACTATAGGAGGTGTAACACCAGATTTTGCAAACCGAAATCCAGTGACTATATTACCAATAGTTACTTTGTCGGCACCTGTTATAGAACGTGATTCAGAGGGTAGACCCATACGTCCTGGTTATGTGCCAGTGGAAGTAAAAATTCAACGTGAGCTACAAGACTTAAAGAGTCGAGAAAGTGAATTGAAGAAAATACGCAAAATTAGACAATCAACACCAGATCTTTTGGATTCCATTGATAATGAGTGAGTACTGTTTAAGTTTTCTTACTTTACAAAAATTTTTTTAATTGATATTTAAGTAACATGATTCAAAATTCTTTTGGAGAAACTTGATACCTGAATTTAAAGGAAATATTGAAGAAGAAATTGAAAAGAATTAGTCCAATAAAATACTAAAGAATTTTTAATAAAAGACGCTAAAAGTATTTATAAAATAAATGCAGTTAACAAAGTGAGCAGTAAAGAGTAATTATCAGAACGAGCAAAAAAATGCATTTACAAATAAATGATGAAGAATTAGAATATGCAACACGAAAGTAATTAAAAAAAATACACATTAAACAGTTGGAGCAAGAAAAAAAAACTTTTCCAAAATAGTAAAAAATGTAAAATTTGTTGTTTAAAAGTAGTAAAAAATACAACAAGAAATAGGAGTAGTATTTGAATTGAAGAAAAACTATATTATTTATTGAATAATTTTTAATTTATATTTATTAACTGAAAGTTAATGCATGATTACTTTTATTTTTTATAACATTTTTCCGATATCATGATAATTTAATAATTTTTGTTTAGCAAAGTTATTAAATTAAATTTATTTGGGATCTTCGCGATGAAATTTACTAAGAATTACTTCTTATTTTCTACTTAGAAAACATTCATAGGAAAGTTCTTTAAAATAACCTTACAAAAAATGCTCTTTAAAGAACTATTAAAATAAGTTTTACATTTGTAGAAGAAATATTATGGTATTAGTGGCGCCACCTGTAGTTGAAGCGTTAAGTTTTGATAAAGTAAAAAGTTTTTGAGAATTGAAAATTTTAGAGTTAAGGTGATAAAAAGAATAAGAAATAGTAGAAAATGTTTAAAAAATTATAAAAAAAAAAAGTAAAAATGTGTTTTAGAAAAGAATAGTGAAACAAAAATTAATAAAAATTTAAAAAAAGGATACATTTGTACAGCAAAAGCCAGACAAAATGCTATTTTAAATAGCTGAAGAAAAAGATAAGACAAAATTTGTTAGCAGAAACAAAATTTAGTTTTAAAATTTTGGTACAAGGTTAATCCAAAAACATGGTTTGATATAGTTAAGTATTTTTTTCTAAAAATACCACAGCAATTAAATATTTTTGTTGTAAATTTTAGAAACATTGAAACCGATGACGAAGATTCTGATGTTGAACACTGTTATGGTCCAGGAAAATTAAGAGCGGCTAAATCTATTGGTGACATGTGTGATGCACAAAATAATAATAATTCTAGAAGGTAATTTCAAAAACAATTTTCATTTAATTATGTTAGTAAAAAAAGAAAACTATTAATGAAGAATAAATATTTTCCAGCGTTTCTCCCATGCCTGATTATGACAAACAACATCGGTCAGCTGCTGGCAGTGGTAGTGGTGGAATGAGACCGGCGGTTTCATTGGCTCAACTATGTGATTTGAGTCCCGAAGAGGCACCTTCTTCACGTGGTTTAATAGCTCAATGGGAAAATTTAATACAACAAAATGCATAAAAAATATAAAAAAAACAAAAAAATACAAAAAAAAAAACTATTTTAAATAAGACAAACTTCCTTTTTTCTCCCTTCAAAATAAAGATCAGGTATCTGTTTGCCGGCTGTTTAAAGGAGTTTAGTATTATATTATGTTTTGGCTTCAATGCTGATAATAATGACAATGACATTTTCCCTCTTTTTACTTAATTTAGTCATAAATTTATAAAAGAAAAAATGTATTTAATTTATGTATGTGTCTAGACCTGTATAAAGGGAAAGACTTTTTTAATTACTTTAAAATTCTTGCCTTCTGTTTTCTCTGTCTTTATAATGTCAAAATCTATTTTTTGTTATTTTTTTTTTTTTTTGATAATTTATAAAAAATTTTCGCTTTAGTATTAAACGAAAAACTATTTTGCTATTATTTAATATTACGAAATATAAAAAATAAAAAAAAAAATATATATTTATCAACGAAAATTATTACAAAAATATTTGTGAAAAAAGCCTTAAATTATGAAATGAAAACGAAACGAAAGAAATTCTTAAAAGAAGTTATGAATAAAAGATACTATTGTATATAATTTCATTGCTTATTATACATACTTATATAAAAAAATAATTATTAAATAAAATTATAATAATAAAAAAAAAAATCTGTAAAAAAGTATTTAAATTTGTTTTTTTCTACTTTAATTATAAATAATAAAAAAAATTAATATAAAATTCTTAAAGAAATCGTATAAAATATTCCAACATTTTAAATTACAACTTGAGGTCGATCCACTGGAATTTTGGAGTAAGAAGTTAACTGCATTCCAAAAAACTTAAACATATAAAATATTATAATTTAAATATATATCTCAAAATATATTCTTAATTTGATATCAAATGTTACTCTTAAATCAGGCTCAAGTTAGAATTTATTTTGCTTTAAATTTGTTGAAAATACATTAAGAAATAAAGCTATAAATATTTGTTTCTTTTTTTTATTATTAACATTCCACAAATGTATTTCAAATAGAAATTTTGAAATATATTCGAGAATCTGATTTTAAGTAATTCTATATATGATAGCATTTAATTTTAAATAATTATTTTTAAATCAATGCCAACCAAAAATTTGGCGTAGAAATTAAAAATAGATATTAAAAATTTTGATTCAATTATGAACGTTAATTTCATTATCACTAAAAATAAAAGGTTCTTTTTCGAAATAAAAATAATTATTTGACATTATTAAAAAGTTTTATTAAAGTTTGATCTGCGACATTTTTAATATAACACTTTATTTTTTTACTAATATTCAAAATTTTTCGAAATCGAAATTGGTGTGGTTTGAAATTTGATCTGTCATTACATATTTATTCCAAAAATTTGTCATTAACTTCAAACCGTACGGAGAGAGTTGCCAATTTAGTGCTTTTCGCTTTATCGTCCTTTAGCGCTTTTTGTAAAAAGGTGCAAAATTGGTGAGTTTTACTTTCAGTGATATGTTGATTAACAACACCTTTTTACGTTTTTGTTAAATAATATAAAATATCTTGTCATTAATTTTTCAGTTCACCAAAAACTAAAGCAAATTTTTCATTCAATTTCAAAATACTTATATTCATCTTCAGAATTCTTTTGCTTAAATTAGATATTCGAGGATTCTATCCGTTTCGTTAAGCGCATCGAATAAATAATTTATTAGAAATTTTCTAGATTTTTGCAAATACGTTCAGCAAAGAATTTGCATTAAATTTTAGAAATAATTGACCGAAAATAACAAATTTTCTTAATTATTTTTTTTTTAAATTTTTGATAAAAATTAAAACTCAAGTAAAAACAAAAAACTCAATAATCCGTTAATCTCAATAATTATCGGCTTTTCAAAATATGAATATCTATAAATTCTCTTCAATTTATACTCATATACGTAAGACATTTTTTAAGTACGAAGAAATAAATAAATTTGTGTTTAAACAAAAGGTCTTCGCGACCTCCTTAGAATGTTCGTACGGACCTCTTGTAGGTCGCAGACCCCCTTTTGAGAACCGTTGTTTTAAATAAATCTCAAGTTTCCTATTTTAAATGTAGCTTTCGTAGACTTGTTTAACTTAAAATTTGAATTTTATATAATTTCGATAATATTTTAATACCATACTTGATGTAAAATCGCTCACTTAACAACCTTTCTCTTAACACTGAACTTTCAACTTCAGGAAACATCTTCACGACCTCCTTGATATATAACAACTCAAGAACGACCAACCATAATTTTTGTGAAATAAGTAAATACCTAGAAAAAAAAATTATTGATAATGTTTAATGTCAAATATATTCTTCAAACTGTGTTCAAACATACATTAAAGGTTTAAATCATAGAATACAACTAGAAGTTTATGTGAGAGGCAGTTTAAACTAAATTTTCAAAAAATGTACTCATTTTTTTCAAAACACAAAAACAAAATAAATTAGGTTTGTGACAACTGAATTAGGTTTTTGTCTCTCACATAAACTTCTAGTTGTATTCTATTGTTTAAATATTAAGCTTAATTGTAGTTTTAAGTGCTGCCCATACTTTAATACAGTACGTCTTAAAATGCTTTTGTTACATATGTACTTTGACAATTGTTGTTGAATTATAAAGCTTTCAATTTATTTAATTTATAAAGTTTATACAGTACTGTTTGTTAAGAGTTTTTTATTTATTCTATTACATTTTTAAACTGTTATATAAAGCTATTATACGGTTAAAGCTTTTAATTCAAATGTTAATATATTAAACACAACTGTTAATATGTTTTTAAATAATAAGTACATAAAGCTTTTTCCAGCCGTTTTTAAACAGTAAGTCATCATAAAGAAAACTTTTAATTCGTACTGTTATTTAATATAGAACAAAATTGTATATTTAATATTAATTTTAATTGTAGCTTTTCACTGCTAAAACTCTAAATTATTAATGTTAATATAAAGTTATGTTTTTATCAACTGTTAATTGTGCTTAAATATTTCTTATTACGTTCCCTTTGAAACCGTTTTAAGTTTCTCAAAAAGCTTTTATTTCTCACTAATACAACTTAACTTTATAGCAGCTGTCCTTACTGAACAGGCGCTGTAATGCAAAGAGATTTATTCTATTGTCTATGAAAATCTCTATTGACTTGAATGAATTTTGGCTCTTAGCAGTATAACCCTGTGCTTCTTTGTAAATGCCGACTTAATAAAGGAAATATTTGACATATTAGTCATCTGACAGGTGGTGTTGGATAATATTATTTATCTAAAAAGACCAACTAACTTTTAAAGAGAAGAACTGTCATTTCGCTAAAAAAAAAAGCTTTTTAACTTTTACACATACAACTAAAATACTTCGGTTTCCTATGAGAGTTCGAAAATAAATTTTCAATGGAGTAAATGAATATGAACATTTTGTTAGAAGGTTTTTTCACCGACTCAGAGCAACGTGCAGATACCTAGATGTAGACAAATATTTTAACAAAAATAATTCCAAAGCAAAAACGTGAAAAATCTGAAAATTTTAGGAAAAATCTATAGAAAAATTAAGCAATTAATGAAAAAAAGTGTTCTAATGATAAGGAAATATAAAAGAATATACAAATTAACTAAAGAAAAGTAGAGATTATACTATTGTAAAAGAAATCACAGAAATTTTGAAATGTTTGTGTATTCATGGCAAGGGGGTGGTGTGCGGTTGTTAATAGGGAAAATTTGATACTGTTAAAATTCCTTTGGATCAATTGTTGTATACATAGCAAAGCAAAAAAGGAAAAAAAAACATAAAATGAATACAACGTATACAAGCATATATTTAAAGGCGACTAAATTTGTATACATCATGTAAAAAATATACACACACTTAAACGTAATATAATGGTAATATTTGTGGTAGTAGTGCGGTAAGAAGAAAAGTCCTCCAGAAAATAGTCTTAGTCTTGTTTTCCTTTAAGCAAAAATGTTTTACCTTCCGTTCTAAAGATAAAGTCAAGTGTGGTAGGATAGTTTTCCCACGGGCCAAACGGAAACAAATGTAACAAAATTACACATACAAACAAATATAGAAAAAGTGCAAAAAAATTACACACATACACACAGACACTCAATAAAAACTATGTATCAACAACAACAACAACAATATCTTACTTGTGAGTGAATTAGTTGGTAAAGGAGTTAGAGTACTTCTATTATTTCTACTAAAATTGCATAGTGTATATATGTGAGTGTGTGTATGTGTGTGTATAAGTGCAAGTGAACAATTGTTTGTGAGAATGTATTCAAACAAAAAAATTTGAAAATGTCTTTAGCAAATGCAGTAGTGTATCGATAAAACATCAAATATTCAAAAGTCTTACTTAAGTTTTTTTCCTTTCTCCTAAACGTGTTTATGAATCACTTCAATGCTAAAGTAAGCATGATAATCTAGTGAAAGCAAGACATCTTCAATCTAGATTCATAATTATATATTTGAGTATGAGTGAAGGAGTGTATATGTACAGAAAATGTGTCCTTATTGTGTATTATTAACAAATAGACATAAAAATAAGTAAAAGAAGAATAAAAATAAATAAATAAATAAATAACCAAAGAAAGAAATTCTAATGTCTGATAATCAAATAAAGTTTTAAGAAAAACATTTTGAAGATTTTAAAAAGTAAGAAACCAACAACGAATTTGAACAAAAATTCTGAGAAAAGTTTTAAAACTACATTTTTCAAATGGATAGTAATTAAACCCTATTTCTATTAATTCCTACATTCATCATTTGCATGTGTGCAGCAACAGCTAAGCTGTACTTAACCTAAAAAATAAAAATTCATCATCATCATCGTCCCAACAGCAATATCTACATGCCACAATAGCAACAATTACATACATAATCATGTTTTGTAAATCAAATGCTTCCCTAGAGTTAATTGAACTTTTTCATCATCATCATCATCGTCATCTTCCCTAATTTCTAAGAGTATAGACTAGGGGAATACTAAATACAAAAAAAGTCACTATTTAATATTCTAACAAATACAAACAAACAACTTTAGTGTGACAGAAAAGATGCAAAATTTATGAATAATTTATAGTTCCTGCTGCTAAGAATTCGCAAATGTCAATATTTAAAAGTTAACTAACAATTAGATAGAAAAATATCCCCCCTTTTTTCTAACGAAACCTCAAAAAAAGAAAATATATATATATAAAGAAAAAGTAAAAATTAATTTAAAAATGGAGCGCATGTGGCGTAAAGTGAATCATAGTTTTGGTGGCAGTCGTTCTGCGAAAACTCAGGCACATGCCACTGACACTACCAGCTCGGCGGGTGGTTTTGGTGATGGACAGGTGGTGGTGGCTGTGGCAGGTTCTAGTTCTGCTACTGGTCGTCGTTTGGCAGCAAGTGGTCAAATTCCTCCACCAGCCACGTTGGCGATACAAGCTAATACTGTTAGCAGTAATAGTGGCGCAGCAGCTAGCGATCCTTTAGCAGTAGATGCTCCTGGACAGTTTCGTAAATCTTTGAGTCAACATGTTTTGCAGCCTCGCACCGCTTCTTCAGAGCGTCGTAGACGCAGACGCCGTAAATCACGACCTCGTCGCAGTGGTGTTAGTTGTGTGGGCGGTGGGGGAGATAATATGTCGTAAGTAGAACATTTTTATTAACTACTTAGTATTTAATTTGATTATACAATTTTGAAATAAAAATATGCTTCAATAGGTCTCTACATTTAATATCCTTCTAGAACTTAACCAAAGATTACGAAGAAGGGAAAGGAAGCCAAGAAATAAAATAATTTTTAGATCTCTTCCAAGTGTGTTAGTTCTCGCAAAATTTGCAAGAATATGACAGACATTTTCCATTCCATCGAATTCCACTAACAAATAGAAATCAATAGAATTAGAATTCTTCTTGAGTTGTAATCTTATTGCCTTCATTTTTATCTTGAGCTTCAATTAAAGTTTAAATAATGACTAATGTTGATGTGTTAAAATTTTTGAAGTCTTTGACCGAATATACTGGTTCATAAAAATTTATTTTAATTATATTTGTAATAAAAATTTTAATTTATCAAAGTTTTATAAAACATATATTGAGTTTTTGGTTTTAACTTAATAAAGTTTTGATAAATTTAAAGTAATTTTAAGGCAGATATTTTTATTTATTTATTTAACTAAAAGTTTAATTGAAAAATTCTTCTTCAGATATTAATCTGATGTGATTGTCGTTTGTTTTAACCCAATATCCAACTAATGTAATTAAAAACTTCAATGATTCTTGTTTATGTTGTTTACATTACTTGAATCCACTTTAACTACTAATAGTTAGTTAAGTTTGATTACTTATGTAAATATCTCTAAATATTACTTAAGTAAAAACTTATCAAAATATGTTTAATTATACTTTCAATAAAAATCCTTCGAATCCTTTTTATCATACGTATAATCATTAATGAATTCTGGTTGTGGCTTTGATGTTTCTAATTTTTAATTACCCATGAATTGTTTAAATGAAAGTAGTAGAAAGTTATTGTGACAAAAAACTATTATAATAAATAATGATATTTGAATGTTGAAATAGGAGTTTAAAAGAGTTAATTGTTTTTGTAAGTTAAAAGGTTGAATCGAAATGTTTTTCTATTATTTATTTTGAAAGTTTTCATTTATAACATTGATCGGCGACCACAGCTTTCAGGAGACGAATGTCATTCTCGCATATACAGTTCGAACATTAGCAAAACTCACATTGAGTTGTATGTTTGCTCTCGATAAGGCAGCTTTACGTTATACAGCACTTTATTAAGTGACAATTTTACGGTAAATTTCAGCAGTATCTACTGGGGTTTTCCAAACCGGTTTTTTCGGTTTAAGTACTGTCGTACTTAACTAAACATTAATATTTGAGTGGAAATTTAGGAATACTTAATGTTTTAACTGATTAGTATTCATAAAGTCTAATTTTCTGTTATGTTTTATGAATATAGTTTAAGGTTAAATTAAAATTAATTCTTAAAGTTTTCGGCATGCATTTTTTATGGCGAGTTCCCAGTTGGAAGCAATATATCTTGAACATAATTGCTGAAAAAGAAGCGTATTATTATTTTCTTCCTTAAAATTGCGAACTTATTCGGTAAGTGCATCGTAGTAAGGCTTATTACGAAGCGCACAAAAATATATATATTTTTTTGTTGTTGTTTTTTTTTTTAATATAGAGGGTGTGTGGTACAGAAATTCATATTCATAACTATAACACTTAGAGCCCTCAAACTTTGTGGAAACTATCTTCTTATCATATTGCATTGATGAAATGAAAATCAACGAATAGATCCAGGGGAAGGGGTAGCCCCCGTACAAAGCAAATACTAATTATTACACGTCTAAAGGAGTATTTCAGTGAAAGTCTTAAACATTTGTAGAAACTATTTTTATATCAAATTTCTAATAGGACGGACAGGTCCAGGGGCAGTAGTTGACCCAATATAAAGTAAGTATTAGTTATTGCATCAAAGGAATAACGAAGCGCACCGGTATAAGCTAGTAATATATAAAACTTGGTCTCAGGTTTAATGATTTTTTTACCTTAATTACGAGAAGTTGTTTAACAAAATAAATTATTTTGTAAATTTTTATTTGATTGTTATAAGATTTATTGAGTTCTTGTTAAGAAATATAGCTTTTTGACAATATTAACTTCTATATAAAAACCTGTTAACCGGTTTTTTTTTTCGGTAAAGTAACGAACACTATAAACTTCTGTATAATTTTATGCAAATACACCAATACATTCAAAATTTAACATATTATCTTTGTGTTCTTCAATGTTTTAAATGGTTCGCGTTTATTACGATATAAGGGCTTTATTGTAATATATATTTTATAATATATATTTTATAATATATATTTTATATTTTAGAACTTCATTTTCACACCAAATAAATCACCGATAAGTTACTACACTTTTCATGAATTCATTCCTTTAAAGCATGGTTTAATATATAAATATTTGTATTTATTTTATACGTTACATACATATAAGGTATTTTGTTTCGTATTTATATTCTGTGTCTCTTACACACATTTATATTCCAATTTACACTCACACATGCTAAAAAAGTATCTACTTTTGTGGTTTGCATAAATTAATTTAAAATATTGTAATCATTTTTTTTTTGTTTGTAAGTTTTCCAAAAACCACTTCCATTTAATATTCCCTAAAAATACTTTTATTAAAATGTAAGAGAATTTACATGAACATAAACAAAAATACAGTTATACACCAGGGAAAATAAAAATCGATTGGACGACTAAATTGGGAATATAAGTAATTTTTTTTTGTAAATTTGAATAAGTAAAGCACAATATCAAGAGGTTTACTGAAAGAAGAACTTAAGGAGCATTTTTAAAAAGGGGATCATTTGCTGCTTTAGTTTTCAAAAGTCAAATAAAAAATTAATTTTCATCGTTTTTTAAATGAAAAATTCAAGACAAATGTATAATGTAATCTATTCCAAATATTCCAGTTCTTCATCTTCTAACGTTTTCGGCTGGTCAGTATGTTCCTTATCATGCACATTGGAATCAACTCTTTTAAATATAATATAAATATAAAATATATAATATAATATAATATAATATAATATAATATAATATAATATAATATAATATAATATAATATAATATAATATAATATAATATAATATAATATAATAAATAAACTATTTATGATAAGTTGCCTTAGCTGAAGAATGATTTATTTAAACTTTTACCGAAATACGATGGCTTTCCATTGCTCTTTTCTTCAAAAAAATAATAATAAAGTAAAACTTTTCGCAAATGCTCCTTTTTTTGATAGAAAACTCTTTATAATAAACAAAAGAAACTCTATTATTTGTGTTTCAACAGAATGATATATACCGAGTAAGAAAGCCTAATGACAGTAATTTCACATGGCATAGTTTTAAGAATGGACCGCTGGGGAAAAGATCTATTAAGGCAATGCTCAGAGAGTTCTCTCAAATAGTTTTCCAGCAGAAAGTAAAATTTGGAAAGTTCGAATTTTGCAAAACTAAATATCGCATTCAATATCAAACAATGTGCTGAATTTTACCCCAAACCTATTTTTTTAGCATGCCATTTGTTGAGCTAGGTGAGCGCCTCTAAAGTTAAAGCTTTTTCAAAAAATATTTTATTTTTTAAATTACTGGACTATAACATCAGCTTTAAATACAGAAATCATCCCAATAGGCATACAAATTTCAAAAATTCAAGCCTTGGAAAATTTTGCTGGAATCCGACATGAATACAAAAATATTTTAAACTTTAAATATGATTGAAAAAATTAAAAATTTTCAAGAAAAATAAATTTGACTTGAATTTAAATTTCTTTTTTCTGGATAACGCTATTGAATTAAAGTGTAATACAAGTTTAATTCAATGCTTAGCACAGGATTCAAGGCCTTAAATATATTAGGTTTCAACTATTGGGATATATATGGTAACATTTTTAGTATATTTTTCTTTATATCATAAATTATTGATATCTTAAAATACAGAATCATATAATTTTAATATCCGTTAATTAATTAGACAATGGCAAATGTTCATTTTAAAATTAATCATTTTTTTAACTAAAAAAAATTATGTAAATTGTAAGTTTCAAAATGTATAAGTTATATAAGGCATATTCTGGAGAACATAAATTCATATATAGGTTATAGCCAGTATTCCAAGGACTAAAAAATATAATAAAATTGTTCTGCTCTGGCCTACCCTGTTGAAATATATTTTTAATTTTTTAACCTTGTTTCACAAAAAAAAAAAATGTATAATTTTTAATAAAATCTGTTTAAATATTTCTGTACAAAATTATTTCTGAAGACTATCTAACAATGCTAAAAACAATTAAAACACTAATATCGTGTAAATAATCATTTAAAGTTTTATAATTATCCGTCTTAGTTGTTTTTGCAACACAAGATTTGTATAGGATTTTTCTATAATGCAACGAGTTGATATAATTTACAGCCAAATTTGATCTTGTTATTAAAATCTATATAAAATGCATACTCGTATGAACTTCCAAAAACGATTTTCAATGGGGAGCCGTGTGTGGGCGCTAATTTGGGCCAATAGTCACAAAATTCGGTATCATAATTTTCACTTTAATTGAAAAAGTAAAAACGTACATACGTATATCGTGAAAGCAATTTTATCACGATTTCCATGAAATTTACTTGAGTTCTTCTTGGAAAGGAAGTTATGTGTCAGAGTTCATTAAGATATCTTGCAAATTGTAGACTATATTTTGATCAGAACGTTTACATTAATAATGGTTAAACGAACGGACTAACGGACACCGCTAAATTGGTTAATAAATTATTTAGTGCCAACTTAAACGCATAAAGGTGGCTAAATAACATTGCTTTTGCGCATTATAAGCATTATTGAAAATGCCATAAAACTGCGCACCTTAGTACACGCAAACAAAAAATATAGTTGTGGAGACAATAGTCTAAGAGCAACATATAATGATTAGATTATATGTTTGCCATACAATTTATTATGGTCGTAAATATTAATAAATATGACAATTATAATTATAAAATGATCTAACTTTAGCATATTATGACACCATTTTTTAATATTGTATTTAAAAATTTTATTATGTTATGATCGCGTTTTATTAAAATATTTTTTCATATTATGATTCGATTCTATTATATTTTGATTTGGAAAAAAATATAATAGAAAAAATTTGCTAATATTTAATGGTTGTAGAAATAATAATACATTTTTCATAATAATAAAATTAATTTCTGGTAAAAATATTAAAAAACATAAAATTTTTCTTGTCAAATATATTAAAATTTTTATAGAACGCAACCATTAAATGACAAAACTTAATCAAAAAAATTATTATCATGAACATAGCATAATTCAAATTAATGGAAATTAATAGTGAGTACCTAATATTGTTGTAGTGAAAATGCAGTAACCATATTTTTTTTCCGGCGTGTATATTTTTACTTTATATTTCGGGTTTTTAAATGTTTCATATAACTTTTCCTTCAAAATTTTTTAAGAAACTAAATTCTTTTCAACGATACCAGTATCTTCCCAGCAAAAACTTTTTGGTTTTCGGTAATGACAACTACTTATTAAAGTAGTTTCTTGACAATGAGTCGTCATTATTATTTGCCTACTCTGTATTACATTAATTAGTACTCAATAGTATAATAGCACAGCAATCACGTGGATGAGTTGGAAAGAGCGCCGGATTAACAACAAGAAGGTTATTGGTTCAACCCCATTCTGAAGCTCTTCTTTTTTATAACAAAATGTCTAAAAAGATATTTTAAACTAAAAAGTATTTTTGTCGCTTAGGATGCTATGTGCGTGATGGTGTACTGAGTAAGACGTTAGTCATTAAAAACGAATGGTTAGTTTGTGTGTCCAAGTTCGAGTCTCACTGACGGCAAATTTTTTTTTTTTTATTTTATTTTTGTTTTCGTTTAGGTACATATTTTTGAGTAACTACATGAATTTTTGGACAACTCGAACATAAATAACTAGTTATTCAGGCAAAAAATAAGTAGTTTATTTTTGTTTCTAATTGTACCTTCTAGCTTACCAGGAAAGCAAAGTTTTTGCTGGATTGTTAATACCATAAAAGCCGCATTTTTCACCCCAATGTGCAATACATACACCCAATAAAATAAATTAATTGTTCTTGTAAAAAGATTTCAGTGGAATTTTTCTTTTTTTTTCAATTTGTTAGTTTTTAAAATTGACTGTTAGGGCTTTTCTAATTAGTTTGTTTTCATAAAAAGTAAACAACTTCCAAGGTAACTTGATAAAAATATTTGTATCTAATGCAAATAACTTTGTTCCTTTTAATATGAAATGTTGAATAAAAATTATTAGACCTACAAAAACAATGGTAAAGTTAAAGTTTTCTAGATCTAAAACGAAAATAAAACAGCTAACTGTTAATCGTTAACTGTTAACTGTTAAGAAACTTTTATTAAACAGTGTTCACATAAATATTCAATTTCATCTTAAATAAATAACTCAATTTTCCATAAATCCTAATTTATCTAAAATCTTTATTTAATACTTAATCCCATTTTTTCGCAATTATAATTTGTAACTCCTCTTGAAATACTTCTACTTTTTCAGAAAAAAGAAAGTTTATAGAAATAACTTTGTTAAAGTTAAAGTTTATAGGTTATGTTTGATTTTTTGTAGGTTTTTCTATTCTTTTCCAGGGTTTGGTTGTTGTTTTTGGAGTTGATATGATTTATTAGCCTGAGTTTTTTTTTAGTTTTAAATATAACAAAAGATTAAACGTAACTTCACTGGGAAATTTCAAGAATGTTTGTACATATTTTAAATGTGTTTTTGCTTTCAATATGGTTATGGTGGAGGTTTGAATAAATATACAAGGAAATAGAGAAGAAAATTTTGATTTAGTAGTCTTGAACATTTAAAACGTCAACTCATAAATAATTACCCGCTCTTTAAGGAGTGTTTTGTGAATGTGTGTGTTTATGTGTATGTGCGTTTAGAATTCGTAGAGAATAAATATATAGAGAGAAAATAGCTGTGCAAGATAATGAATGATAAGTTCAAGTGTAAATTTTTTGCGTTTTCTAATAGTGGAAACACTAGGAGGACCTTTGAAATATTTTTTGTGTTCAATTCAATTAAGACAAGTTTTTGTTTTAAAACAATAATAAATTGTTGGTAATTGATTAATCAAATTTTTGATTCCAATTTTAAATTACTATAAACAGTACTTTTAAAGATACGAGTATTCAATATTGCTAAAACGTCAGATTTACACTATTGATATTTCTGAAAATCTCATTAAATCTTGAAAATTTTTAAACACTAAAAAA
This sequence comes from Protocalliphora azurea, assembly GCA_932274085.1. Classification (NCBI taxonomy): domain Eukaryota; kingdom Metazoa; phylum Arthropoda; class Insecta; order Diptera; family Calliphoridae; genus Protocalliphora; species Protocalliphora azurea. The sequence continues at coordinate 594,202 of OW026523.1, forward strand.
CATCGTATTAAAAGTAAGCAGGAGAAATGTTCGTGACATTTTTTTTTAAACATTTGCTGTTGTCTCATTTTCTTTGTTTTATTTTTTATAATTTTGAAGTAGAATATTTAGTTTTAAGTCCTTTTATTGCTCTTTAACTTTCATCTCCATTTCGAGGTGTTTTGTTTTTAAATGAACAATTTAAATTTGCATAAACGTTTAGGTGATAATTTGAAAGGGAGAATGATTGAAGCATATTTTAAAATTTTTAGTTAAGACTTAAAGCTTGTTGCTATCATGTGTTAAGGACGAAATATAAAAGAATATAATAAAATAAAATATGAAATTTAGCAAAAAATTATTATTATTTTTTTTCAAAAGGTCTTCCGGTGGATTTTATACTATTAAAGAGTCCAATGAACCCAATCATCGTTATCATCGTTCCACACGTATTATGGCTAGTTCAGCACCTAGTGGCACTGTCTTAATGTATCCAAATCCCAGTACAGGACGTGGTGAACTAACCAATACCATGACAACAGCTGTGGGTAATTTGACAACACAAACACTAACAACTACAGCGACAACAACGTCTGTAACAGCAGTGGCGGCAGCACCGGATATATCTTTGCGACAACGAGCTGTCGCCAAATTGCGTATGTTTAACTTTCATTTGAACTGGGATTTACAGATGACTCATTGTAAACCATGTGGGTAAGTAAATGGATGTATGTTATAGAAATAAGTAATATGAATGGAAATAAAAAGGAGAAAAAAAAAAAAAACTCATGGATCATTAAAGTAATAACATCATCGTGGCCATCATCATAATCAACATCAAGTTCTTAAAGTTTTTGACTTTTACTTTCAGTTTTTGTTGTTGTTAATGTTCTGGTCTGCTTTGCTTGGCGTTATTTTCACCAAACCTAACTAACATAGACTTTTTTCTAGTCATACGTTTACAAAAAAGTAAACAAAAGAATAAAGAATGAACCAACGAACGGTTATAACGGTTTTTTCATATCCTTTTTATGTTAAACATAGAGCTTCCGTTTTGCTTTTGTAAGCTTGCTATACTTTTACTAGATAAACATGTGTGTACTTGTATGTGTAAAATAGTGTATATGTATATGTTTAACTATATTTTATTGTATGTCTGTCTGTCCTTCCTCTATAAATATTATTATTATTATTTTTGCTTTTGTGTAAGTACAAGTGTTTATTATGATTATTTTGTTGTTTTGTTGTTTTGTTGTTTTGTTTTTTTTTTATTTTTTATTTTTTTATTTTCATTTTGTTTACAAGTGTCAAAGGCTCCTCTTCTTCTTGTGTCTTTCATTATTTTTTCACATACGAAATGACATCTATTCTTAAGTTTACTTACATATCGGGTTAATGGGGTATTGTGTGAGTGTATGTCTTTGTGTTTGTTGATGCTGAGTATAGGTATATTTAAAAATCTAAAACAAAAGGTGCATATTTTGAAGAGTTTTTTTCATTATTCTTATTTTACTTTTCTTTTTCACTATCTAGCTACCCTTTTCTCTTAACATTTTCTAAACTGCTGCTTCTACTGTTTTTATTGTTTTGTAGTACTTTGTGGCCTAAATATTTTTAAACTTAAGTGTTGTTAAAAAATATATATATACATATATAATATGCACCTACACATAGTATATTCATAAACACACGCAGCATAAACATACGCTAACTAATACACATTTATGTTTTTCATAATTTAAAGAATGCAAGTTTTAGAATTTTTTCCCAGCCATGAATAAAAAATACTACTCTCTTAGTTCTAGACAAAAAAGTGGAATTCTTTGTTATAAAAAAAAGAAAAATAAAATAAAAGTTGACCACAAGCTGTTCGTTCATTTAGAAGTTAAGTGTTGCAATTCTAAATAAAGTTTTGTTTTATTATTTTTATCGCTACCACAGTTACAACTATTTTTTATTTTATCTACAGCAAAGATGATGAAGTGTTTGTTTTACTCAAGGTGGCCAAATTGTTAAATATGTGAACGAACCTAATTAAAACCAAAACGATTTACAATTACTTACCTCTACATCAAAATTTTTTATTTGAAAAAAAAAAAATCCTAATTTAATTTAATTTTTTTATAGATTTATTAGCATAAGTCCTTGTTAAGTTACTTATTAGTTTATCTCAGTTCTATTATGTGTTATCGCTATATCATGAAATTGTTGGTAACACTATTTTAGTTACATTTATTATGGTCTGTCTACTATCTCTAGTGTTAAAGTTTCCTTTTCATTTTTTTTGTTTTGTCATTGTATAGGATTTTTGTTGTGTTGATGTTTTTGTTTCTTTTGATGAAAATTTCAGGAGGTGTATGCGATGTATACACCTCCTTAATACTACTCCTATATTTACAAAATTACAAGTATATTCTTTCAATATTATTAAAGCTGAAAGATAATAAGAGACTGCAACTAAAATACTTACATACATAGACACTAGACTGCTATAAAAATGCCCACTTTCGATTTTCGACCGTAACTACCCCCCAGGACTGCTCTCTTTGATGTAAAAACATAGTGTGCAAAATATTAGAGTTATCGGATATGGACAACGCGTGCCGCATCAACCCTGAAGATTGTAGGGTGCATTTTTTATGGGAATTTTTTTTGCTAATATCAAATCTGTTTTGTAATTTAATGTAAAGGAATCATAATCCAGACATAATTATCTATCGCATAGATAAAAAAGTTAAAATCGGCTTGAAAATATTAAAGTTATTAGAAATTCCCACGACGTGTTTTCGAACAATTGTTTGAGCAACGTTCAGACAAGTTTTTATTTTTTTAGAAATGTTGAAGTAAAATTCTATTTTTAGTCAAATTTGAACCATAATTACTGAAAAGGAAGCTTTGGCTCCTGCTGAATAATAAAATCCCCTTCTCATGCTTTATTAAAAAACGTTGATTTTTATTATGGCCGTTTCAAAGCTCCAATGTCAATTTTTTTAAAATTTTGTTAAACAAATTTCAAAAATGCAATAAAACAACACCAAGGAAAGTCAAAATAATAAAGAAATTGGTCGATATCTCATTAAATTCGCCGTACCTTAGATTTGAATTTTACGGATTTCAGTAATTTTTTTGTACTAGTATACAGATTAATGAAAATTATAATATAATAAGATAATACATATTATAGAAAATGTATTTCGAAATTTTTAACGAGTTTGAACAATGTTAACCTTTAAAGCAGGAAGGTCAAAGTTCGAATTTTAAAATATTTGAGATTCTGAACGAAAATATAACTCAAAATTATTTATTTTTAGCTAGATTTCAATGTAATTTTGCAGAAATATAACTTAAGGACAATAGGTGATATCTGCAGCGAAAAACATAAATTTAACCCTCAACTGAACTTGGGGTCAATATTTTTGAAATACCCTCCTTTCTTGATTATGTGCAATTTAAATTTTATTAACTGATATCATGGACAGAGAAAAAAATTCTTAACTCGTTCTCAATTATTTCAAAATTTGATCTTTGATCTTTTTCAAATTCGTAAAAAATTTCAGAATATATTTTCTATAATCTATAATCTATCCTCTTATGTTATAATTTTCATTAATCTGTATACTAGTACAAAAAATTTACTCTAATGCATTTTTGCCGAAATCCGTAAAATTCAAATCTATAGTACGGCGAATTTATAAGAGATATCGACCTTTCTTACTTTTACTTTTTGTGCTATTGTTTATAGAACAACATAACTATATCCTAATATTTTTGAAATTTGTTTAACAAAAGTAAAAAAGAAATGAAATGAACTGAAAGTTTTGAAACGTTTTTTAATAAAGCATGAGAAGGAATTTTATTATTCTGCTGGAGTCAAAGCTTATTTTTCAGTAATTATGGTTCAAATTTGATTAAAAATAGCATTTTATTTCAAAATTTCTAAAAAAAAATTAAAATTTTGTCTAAATTTTGCTTACACAAGTGTTCGAAATTTCTAATAACTTTAATGTTTTCTAACCGATTTTATAGTTTTTTTAATCTTGTTTGATAGATATTTATGTCTAAATTCGAAAGTCATATTTTTTGGAGTAGTCTAATATACACACATAAAAATTTATAGATACGAATGTATTTGTGTCTGATACTTAAGGATTTATTTAGCATTTTTACATATGTAAATTTATATACATATATACATTCATAGATACTACTTATAAGATGAATGTCTATAGGTTTGTTTATGTGTTTGTCCTAGTTTTCTTGCTTTTTCTCACTTCTAAAATAAATATAAACATTAACAAATAGCATATACTTACACATACATATGTAATATATATTATTATATCTATCTATACAAACATATTTAAACCTAGATACGTCTGCATATTTAGTTATGTATTTATGTGTGTGTTTATCATGTTCATTCATATTCATGTATTTTTCCGACACGCTTAAGAAATTATGAAAAATGAAATAAAACTAATGGAAAATATTGCTATTAAAAAAAGAGGAAAATATATATATTTTACACTCAAAAAAAAAAAAAAAAACAATAAATAAAAGTCAAATCACAGTGGAAGCTTTTTAAAAGGGATTTACATTATAGAAACACACACAGTTGAATACGGTTATAAAGAACAGCGATTATGGCTTTAGCGAACGAAAACTTTTCTTCGGTCCCACTGATTTTACCTACATTTTCAATACAAATAACTACATTTATAACGAATACGGTTTTAGGGAACTCTTTTTTATAACGAAAACATTTTTATGGATCCAAGAAGAATATTTCATAAAAAAATTACGTTTATAACGAACTCCCACAAATACTAATTTTAGATTTAAATTTTAAATTGTTTCAAAAGTGTAAAAACTAACAGGAATAAAAGTATAATATAATAAATAAAAGTATTTATTTCAATTTAAATTATTGAACAAATAGAAATAATTTTCATTAATTTCAGTTTAAATTATCGTACAAATAAAAGAGAAATTTAATATTTATAGTTGTTGACCTTTTTAATATAAATCTGGAATTATAAGAGAATTGAAAACTAAATATTAGTAAATTGCTATTCGTCAAAGAGTAAAAATGTCATAACATTAAAATTTCAAAACCTAGGGTAAACTACGTTTATAACGAACTATATTTGTCGGTCTCTTAGAGGTCGTTATAACCGTGTTCGACTGTATTAACAGTAAATTAGTAAATTGCTATTCGTCAAAGAGTAAAAATGTCATAACATTAAAATTTCAAAACCTCGGGTAAACTACGTTTATAACGAACTATATTTGTCGGTCTCTTAGAGGTCGTTATAACCGTGTTCGACTATATTAAAAAAAGCTATTATTATTTTAAATTATTACTTTTTCTTAGAGAAAAATTTGTATTTTATAAACCCCTTTTGGAACCACTATATAAGATAGGGACTTCGTTCTTTCAGAGGAAATACGGAAACATTTTTCTGACTTCGAACCATAAGTAACCGACATATCGACCAAAATATATTTTAGAAGTTTTTGAAGCCCCCATATAAGCTGTGAACTTCAATCAGTATATTCGATATATTTATTTACTTTTAATAAACCAAGTCGGTCCATGACTAACCCAGTTATTGGAAAAAAAAAACTAAAAAAAGAAATCTTAAATATACTCACAAACATTTATATCAACTGAAGCATTGTTGTTGGTTTTTATGTATGCAAGAACTGCTTGCTTATTTGGTTTGTATATACATTAGGGTTGTCAAATTATTCGAGTTTAAATTTGACCGAATAAAATGTCATAATTTTATTGTTATTCGAATGATCGATAAATTTTAAAAAATTCTTTGAATATGAATATTATTATTCTAATAATTAAAAGAAGCATTAAAAAAGATGAAATATATTAAAATAAAGCGAATAATAGAATTTCAAGAAAAACTCAGTTTTGTTCCTTTAGATTCCAAATTATGTTACTATACCCAAGCTTCATATTAAATTTATAATGAGTTGAATTAAATTTAATGTGTTTAATTATATAAAGAAAAAAGTATATTATTTTTTCAAAATCATTTATTATATTGTAATTAACGTTGCTAAATATTTGATAATATTGAATAATTTAATCAAAATCTTTATTAAAGGAATTCAAAATACAATACATAATCGTATCTGCCAGTTTCTTTATATCAATAGAGAGAAAAACATAAAATGTATTCAAAATCAAATGATTTCAGTACAAAATTGTTTCAAAATCACTTTGTTTTCGACATAGGGCAACTGAAAACTGCTTTTCTAAGAAAATAATCATCAAAAATTAGCTTCAAAGGCAAAACAATTAGTATGAACATTTTTATTCGATTATTCTAGAAATATTGACTGAATTTTATTCCAAACTGGAAGATCCTGTTTATTCGAATAAATTCTAAAAAGTTTTCTTTGATTAATCGAATAATTTTCATTCGAATGACAATCCTAATATACATCCATACGAACAAACATATTGATTGCTAGTATAGTTTTATTTTGTGTTTATACTTTTGTTGTTTGCAGAAAATGTATATTATTATTTTTAAGTATAAATATAAAAATATTAATGCATACTTTAAGGCATTAGATTTCTTGATGGTTGGTTACCATTGCCCCTAAAATATCCATTCAATTTGACTATCGTTACACCTAAGATACCGATACCGAAATAACTCATAATACCGAAAACGCTAAAATACCGTTCCCGAAGTAAATCATATTATCGTTACCGCTAAAATACCACCACCGTTATTACACATAGGTCAAGACTAAAAAAGTATTGTGAAAAATATGTTGCAGATATTGTAGGTATAGCTATTCTAATCACCTGGAACATTTCGGTTTTTCTCCATCATGTCACATTTTTAACCCATTGACGACCAAAGGAAATAAGTGAAGTTTTTTGGTTACATAATTTTCTAGGTAATAGATAGATTAAATTATTCACTCATGTTTTATAGACAAGAAATGGTACTACAAAAATCCATTGCAAGTCAAGTCTCCAACTTGCCACACATAGCTCCTAAAAGTGTTTAAATGAGGAAGTGTAGGGAGTGGGTGTAGAGGAAAAATTTATATTTGATATAACTAACACAGATCTTAAAAATGTTAAAATTTTTAAAATCTAAAAGAATACAAATTTAAATAATAAAGTTAACACAAAAAAAAAAAAAAAAAAAAAAATAGAAACAAATTACATCGTGAATAATTCCGATTAATTCTTACTCCTTAGATAAAATATAGTATAGAAAGTTAAGTGAAACATTTCTATCACGTTACACTTTTAACCCATTGACGACCAAAGGAAATATATACCTGTTAGAAAAGTTTATGTTATAAAATTTTCTGGGTAATAGATAGAGCAAATTAATCATCCGTCTCTTATAGAGAACGAATAGTGAAACAAAAGTATAATATGCCATGTCTCCAATTTGCCCCACATAGCCCCTAGAAGTCTTTAAAATTGTCGAAATCCCCGAAAACATGGGAGCAATAAGCGATGAACAAGGGGAGCTTTTTCGACAAAACGTTGTTATCAAGGCATATGGAATTTTACTATGCTGAAAGATTATTGATGCTTCTTAGTCTAAGAAAAAATTAAAAACAGTATTTTCTTTAATCCTAATTTAAGACAGAAAAAAGAATGCAAACATTTTTGAATGAAATTTAAAATAAAAACATTATATCTCTTAAAATTGTGAGGTTATGGAAATGTTTCATTTCACTTGCTACTCTATGCCCTCCAAGGAATTATTCACGATATATTTTTTTTATTCTTTTGTTGTTTTGTTATTTAAATTTGGATTTTCATTCTTTTCAAACTTTTGAAATTTTACCATATTTGAGATCTGTGGTCATGTGATATAGTTATATGAAACATAAATTTCCCCTCTATACCCATTCCTTACACCTCATTTTTCCAAGGTTTTTTGAGGGTCAATTGAGAAATTCTTGGTTTTAACAACTTTAAAGACTTAAAGTTGGAGACTTGATTTATACTACATTTTTGTTGCACAATAACTTGTCTATAAAACGTGAGTGAATAATTTGCTGTACCTATTTCCTTAAAAATTATGTAACATAAAAACTCCTAAGAGAAGCATATTTTATTTGGTCATTAATGGGTTAAATGTGCGACGTGATGGAAAAGTTAATATAAAGTCTAAGGTATTAAAATGTCGCTGAATTATTCGAGATATATTTTTTTTGCGATTTTGTTGACCTGTGTAAACAGTTTGAAAAAAATTATTATACTGAATAAAATTAAAATAAAACTTGTAAAAATGTTATGATTATCCCAGCCCAACATTTAAATACTTGACTCTACTTCATAGTCCGATATCTGCCAAATTTCTGAAACAACCGTTACCCTAAAAATACCATTACCGCTGAAATACCGATACAGATATAGCTCGAAATACCAAATTGCACTGTAGTAAAGTTATGTATAATCAAAGAGTATAACTTTTTTTCTTTAATATAAAAACTATTTTTCGATATTGAGAGGAATCTACAATTTATAAATATTTATTATTTATAATTCAATTTAGCCAGTCCCCACTGTATCGACAAACATAATTGTATGGGAATAAGTTTTGTATGAAGTTTTTTTCATATAATATTTTCATTCAAACCTACATATAAACATTAAAAAAAATCAGCCTGCATTCAAGCAAGCAAACTTACATACAGACATAAATACATTTTTCTATGAGTGTGTGTGTTTTTCATAACCACATATAAAAATACAAATGTTTATAAATTTGTATATATGTATATGAGTGTTGAAAAAAATTAAGGAGTTAAAAACAAGGTTTGTAGGTGGAAAAATTCAACATTAATGAAGTTTTTGTTGTTGTTAGTTTTTATGTTTTTGGTATAAAATATGAAACTGTAAAGCAAGCAACAATTTATAACAAAATTACAAACTCTCATCCATAATATTGCATGTGTTTTATTGTTAATAATTATGACGCTGATGATGATTATGATGTTTGTAAAGAGAGATGTAATATCCAACACCGGAAGTAACACATATAACATTTGAATTGTAAAGGTGTTATTTTTTATCTAAATATGATTTTCTTTTGTTTTTAGAAAAGATAAAAAGAACTTGTGTTTAAATAGGGTATAACTAAATAAATAAAACATCTTTTTTTCTCTATTTAACTCACAGACTTAATTAATTTTAGCAAAATCTAAAGCAAACAAAACCATGAATGAAATTTATAACAAATAGAAAATTATCATGAATAAACCTTGAATCTTATTATTGAAATGTTATAATAAATCTGGCTGTGGACAGATGTTGATCTGCTTGTAAATCCCTTGCAAATTTTATTACCTTATTCTTTGTATTGCCAATTTATTCATTTTTTATTATTGTTATCATACAAAATTTATATGTTTTATATCTTTTTTTTTCTTGTTTTCCCATTTCATGTTTGTTTAACCATCCACCACATACTGTATAATCATACCAATGAATATAACAAAAAAAAAAAAAAAAAAAAAAAAAAACCTAAACGAAATGAAAAACCTTTGAAAATATAAAAAATGCCATCATAATCAAATTGCAAAGAAGCGGCAGTGGTGGCAATATAATAACAAGACGTCTGTGTCGGAATCGTCGTCGCGATGACAATGAGCTTTATCGTTCCAACAGTTTTAAATTTGAACGTTTCGAACGTAAAGAATATTTGGAAGAGTTGGCGGATACATTGCAAAAACAGGTAAGTGAAGCATCAAAATAGACAAAATTCCATTTTCTGTGCAATTGTGAGAAAGAATGAAATGATGAAATTATGGTTTACTTATTAAATCATATATTTACTCATTGTCATACCACTGTTTATAGTACTCGTATATTCTCTCTATATAAAGAGTAGGGCTGACTACCCTCAGCCTTTTTATTCCCTTCATAACAATGGAATAGCATAAAAGAAATTATTTAGTTGTATTGAAGTAATAAGGCAAAAAATAAACTTTTATTTATGTCTTTAGGTGTTGTTGCTAAAACTTTTTTCTCTTTCTCGTTTTGCATAATTCTTTTCTTATGTAGTATTTTTTTTTATAACGGAAATACTTGTAAAGCTTAAAGAGGAAAGAACCGTTATAATAATAACAGTTATATTTCATAAGTATTTTTTGTTAGTTTTGTTTGTGAATTGTTACAGAAGGTGAAGAGGGGTTTGCAAGGTAGTGTATATGCTATGTGTTTGAATTGACATTGTGGGAGGTTTTATATGAGTGAGTATGTGTGATTTAATCTTATAAATAAGCTTTTGTTATTTATAAAAGCTTTTGTACTTTCCTTTGCAAAAATACTAAACAAAAGATGGCGCTACTTTGTGCTTAACTTTTTGTCACAATATTGCCAGCATCGATTATGAAAGAAAAATGTTAACGTTAGATACAGTTGAATTGAAATTTAACTTATTTAAAACAAAACGATTTAAAAAAAAAAATAAAAATCGATTTTAAGGCTAAAGTAGAGGAGCTAGAGAAGAGGATAAAAAAATTGAAACTCAAAAATTGAAAATCAAAAATTTTAAAGCTAAACCACTGGAGCTAGAGCAATAAGGATAAAAATCTGTGATCACCTTTATTTCACATCAGAAATCTAAAAGTGGATTTTTTTTACCTAAATCAAAGGAGCTTGAGAAAAAAGGGTGAATATCTGTGATCACTTATACTTCCCACTAAAATCGATTTTTATATGAAAAATTTTAAAATCGATTTTAAAGCCATACCAGAGAAGCTAGGTAAAAAAAGAGGAAAATCTGTGATCACTTAAATTTCCCACTAAAAATAGATTTTTATATGAGAAATCGAAAAAGGGATTTTAAAGCCAAACCAGAGGACCTAGATAAAAAAGGATGAAATTCTGTGGTCACTTAAATTTCCCACTAAAATAGATTTTTATATACAAAATCTAGAAATTGATTTTATAGCTTAACTATAGAACTTAGAGCAAAAAGGATGAAAATAAAAATTGATTTTATAGCTAAACCAGAGCAGATAGGACAAAATGGACGCAAATCTGTGTGGATTTCGGAATTTCATAAAAGATCTTAAATTCTTTTTACGTATTGTACATTTACCTATAGTAATTTAAGTAATATTTTAATATGTATTCCATTTATTTATCAATAAACTGAAAACTATTCTAAATTCTCTTACCCCTAGCAATTATGGAAATGAATAAAAGTTTTGATTTCAGAGGGGGAGTGAAGCCAATTAAATATTAAAACAGAAAAAGTAATTTGTATTAAACGTTTGAATGTGAAGTATTTAAAACACAGGTGCTACACCTTAATGGCCAATTAAATGATTAATTGAATAACAGCAACAACTACAATAACTAACAACAGCAAAGGCTAATATTACACTCTATATGAGAAAATTAAACAAGCCAAGCTGACGACTAAATAAAGAAAAATGTAAAAGAAAAAACTAAAAAAATCGTTCATAAAGTAATCAATAAAAATAAAATTTATAAAATACAAAGCTTTATGAAATGTTTGAGTATATATATATATGTGTGTGTGTGTGTGTAACTGTCTATTTTACACAGAGAATTAAAAGAAATAGATGCGCATATTTTAACATTTTTTATATTAGAATCCAAGGAAATTAAATTGTTTAAAACCCTTATGAAATGTACAAAAATCGGAACGAAGTGGCAAAAGCTTTGTTTGGTCAGGTGTTTTGCTGCTGTTGTTATGTATATGAGAGTATGTGTGTATGTGTGGCAAAGTTAAAAGTTTAGTGGAAATTGTGGTTGTTTGTATGTTAAACAATTTATTCAATAAAATAAATTGCTTGATGCCGGTTTTTTTCTCTTACTCCTACTACAAAATAAATATGTTTCTTAACAAATTTGTTTGTTTTATTTTTTATTTAGCTTGAAATTTAATATGAGTTTAGCTTGTTTTTTTTAACAACAAGTTGTTTTATTTAACATAATAAATTGAATTGCTTTCTTTATTAAAAAAAAAAAATTAAACGTTTTTGGTTCCCTTCCTTTGTTGAAGATATTGGTTACATGAATGACTTAAAATAAATTTATTTGACTTTTAAATCGAATGTTGTTCAACAAAAATTATTTTTGAAGTTATTATGGATTTTTGATTTTTATATGAAATGAATTTTATTGAAAATGATGTTTTATTCTGCTGGAAATTTTATTTTTTTTTTTTTATTACTTATTTGTGTCTATTTTTGCTCCATTATTTTTTAATGTTTTATCTGCAAAATTGTGTTAAATCATAATCTTGAATTTTATTTTTTGACAGATTTTTTTGACATTTTAAGTAGTAGGAAAAAAAATGTTTTAAACTTTTAGTGTCATTTGATGGAGTGAAAAAGAAATGTAATATATATTTTTTTAAAGGGAGCTTCATAAATGTAAAGTCTTCGTTGGATAACAAATAGAAAAAATATTTAATTTAATAAAACACGAGCAAGCTTAATCATATGATAGATACCTTACAAATCGAAGGTTTGTGAATATATGAAGGGATATTTTTTTGCTATTATAGCTATGTAAATTCAAAAACCTATTACGCCCACTTTTATGAAAACCTTTGGTCTAAGAAAAACTTACTTTCCAAATTTCGTTTAATTTTTGTAATCGAACTCTAGTTTATGTAAGCAGCCAGACAGAAGGAGGGACATTGCTAGATGAGCTGAAAAAGGAATTCTAAATAATTTTCAATATTACTTAAGAGATAATCTTGTATGCCTTTCAAAATTTAATACAAAAACATAATGTTATCCACATCTATGGGCTGGTGTAGCGCATCGAGATTCCTTCTTTTTATTGTGAAATAAACATCTTTTAGTTTACTGCTTTACACATCATTATCACACATCATTTTTGTTCCTGTAGTCTGGAGATGCACCCTGTGAGGCATCAATACATTTATCACTTTCACCTGCATAAAAAAAAAAATAAGAAATAAACAAGACATATCCTAGACTTTTTGCTAGAGTTTTATTTTTTTTGCTAATATCATTATATCCTGTCTCTGCGCGATGTGTTGTAATATCTTGTCTTTCTTGTCTTCTTAACAATAATTTTTTATGGGTTTGATATCAACTTCAATTAGTTTCAACCGCACAGCCACTTTAAGTGATTGACTAGATTGTAGCTGAATATAGGAGCAAGTTTTAGAAAAAATATTAAAATGATGGTTTCTGATTGGATTTAACTGTCAGGAATTTTTGTGAAAACTTTATGTTAATATTTTTTTCTCTCTAGAAATATTTTTTTATTTCAATTTTAGTTAAAGGTTTGCGTGTTTGAAAAAGGAGTTGTATTACATTCTGTTGGTGTTTCTTTTGGAGCTGTCGTGTTTATTTTAGAATTTGCAGTTTCTTATGTTACTTTTCGCTGCCTAATCCCTTGGCAGCTTCACTCATTTTGTTAGATTTATGGTGTGGTCGAATTGTTCTGACGTTTTCCTGTTTGTTTTTCCTAACAAAACTTAAGTGTTTTTTTGCTTGTTGTTTGTTTGCTGGTTTTAAGATATTAAACCCACGCAAAGATCTTGTAAATGCCTTTAGCATTTTGTTGGAATACTTTTTAGTCTTCTGTTTTTCTAGTATTATTGTTAGGATTTTCTTCTCTTTAATTGTCTTTGAAAGAACATGAAAAAAAGTGTTCCTTAATTATATTTCAACGTTTAAATATGGGAATTTATCTTGAGTCACAAGTCTTCTATATGTATTACAACTCTTTGTAAGTGAAATTAATTTAGCTTGTTCTTGATTTTTGGAAGAGCTTAAAATGTCTTATACATGTTTCAGAGTAATTAAGATGATTCACAGTTTGTGATAAAATAATTATTACTGGATTATATCTGGGGTGCTCCGGTACCCTATCGTTTTCAAATAAAAAAGTTTAGTTTTCAAAAAATATAACCTTATTAACAATCTAATAAATAATGTCAGTAGAAACGTTTAAAGATTGTAACTAATCAAATGCTGAAATTGTAATTTGTAAAGTAATTAAATACTTTTCAATCCTTTTTTATACCAATTTTAAAATGTTATAGATACAGGTTTTTCTTAAAAAAATTTTGAAAATTCCTGAAAAATAAAATAACCAAATTAAAGTAACGGTTAAATACAAAAACATTACAAAACAAAACTTTTTCCTTAAATTCTTTAGAGAAGAGAGGACAAATAAAACTCTAAGCAACTATAATAATTCCCTTTAGGGATTTTTTATATTGATTATTTTCTCAAGTTCAATGATTTTTTTTCGTTCCATAGTTTTTCACGATTTGGTATTTTTTTGTTTTATCATTTTTTTTTGGCGTTCTGGCATTTTTTTCACTTTGTCGCTTTTCTTGTTCTAGCACCTTTTTTGTTTTGGCGATATTTTTTTCATTTTGGGATTTTTGTCGTTTTAGCGTTTTTTATTTTGGCGATCTTTTTTATTTTAGCGTTTTTTTTTCGTTTTAGCGATTTTTTCCGTTTGGACATTGTTTGTTTTTGCTTTTGTGTCAACTTTTTTATTTATCAGATTTTTTATTTTGTCGTGTTTTTCGTTTTAGCGATTTTTTCTATTTTGGGTTTTTTCATTTTGGCGATTTTTTTCTCATTTTAGCGTTTTTGTTGTTTTAGCGTTTTTTCGTTTTGGCGACTTTTCTTATATTTTCTTATTTTGTATTTTTCCGTTTTTGCCACATTTATTACTTTTTTCTTCTATTTTGTCCGATTTTTTAATTTACTTTTATTTATTTGTGTTTTATATTACTATCAATAACAATAAGAAAATAACTAATATTTCTTCGAAGAAATAAAAATCTCCAAATAACTGTTATTTTGGCTCAAAAAATTTAAAGGAAAAATATAATATTCTGACTTTTATGATAAAAGTCATAACATAAAATCAAAAATAAAACACTTTTCAAAAAGAAACACAAATTATTTACTTTTTCTACTTTTTTTTTCTCGTAATGCATGACTCAAAAATAATAAATAAATTAAGCAATTATAAGTACTAAAATCTTTTATATTTTGCTTATCACTTCTCTCTTACAAGTCTCTCAATTAAAAGTGGGAAAAACTCTAATTCAACATTATTATATCATAGCAACTTGTCCACTTTATTATTGTCATGAAATGATTATTGATGTTGATGCTTTGAATAGAGAATTGTGTGAGACATGAGAAATAAAATAAAAAATATTTTAAAATTTTGAGACGCTCTTTTATTTGAGGCTTATAGACATATATGTGAGTTTTTTTTTATAAGTATTAGTAGCACCTTTTAACGCTTATAACTTCTAAAATACTAAACGGATTTTAATAATCAAATCTATGTGACAATACCTTTCTAATGGTATATATTTTATAAAAATTAGATGTATAGTGTCAGCGTAAAGGGATTACAAAAAATATGTTTGCTTATTAATTATGTAGGCAAAAGACAAATTAATATCAAGGATTAAAGGCAGTTACAGAAATCATCGAAATTATATAAAAAGCCGGTGTTTAGTTATAAACTGGAATTAGATCAAGGCTTGGATGTTATTTGTATAAATGTTAATTTTAAATTTTCATGTTGCTTTTGCTTGAGCTGGATATGTTTCCCCTTTTTATACCTTTAAGTTTTTATCCTTTATATGGGAATATAGCTATCTGTGACTTACCCAAATATTTGCCTTTTTAATTTTAATTTCTTAACAAGTTAATCCATTGCATTATTTATAATGTTCTTGTTTTTTTTTAACCCTCTTCCTTAATTTCTCCCATCTTTCCCCTTTTGGTAATATGTAAAGTTGAAGATATTTAATTCCAAAATGTACAGGTACTTCAAATTCTCGTATCAAGTAAGATATTTAGTCATAATTATTACATCTTTCCAGCACGTAATCATTATTATTTTTATTATTTTAATTTGTTAGGCGTAGTGTTTAACACTCGCACACACATAACACATACACACACACCCTCAAAAAAGACTAGGATATTTTCAAAGATAACTTTCTTATATTTGTCTGATAAGGCATCTTTAGAAAGAGAAAGAGAGAGAATTAAAGTTAAAGTAAAATATTTATCACAATTTACAAATTATTTATTTCGTTTTGGGAGAATTAACATAATAATCTTTCTTACATTCAAGTTAATTTAGCAATTAAATTATGAGCCTACTTATATTAACACATAAGATTAAAAGGACACTACGAAAGGATTTTAACATGAAAAGCTTTCTAGAAATATTTTTAAAATTTTTACTTTAAACTTAAAAGTATTTGGACATAAAAAATTAAATTTACTAAAGGTTTATAGAAAAAAATTCATAAATTGTCTTTAAATTTAAAATTTTATTATAAATAAAGCTTTAAGTTTTCATAACAAAATATTAAAATTTGTTAATCTAATGTTATTTTTGTAAGAATTATTTTTTAAATTAAACTCAAATTTAAATTCAAACCCCTTTTTTTATTCACATCTTTATTTCTTTCTTGTGAGCTTAATAACCAAGTGATTAGATTCAAAATACAATAATTTGCCTTTACCTTTCCTGAAAAGATTAGTTTGGTAACGAAATTTATTTATAATTTATACCACCTACTTAGGTTTTATTTTTTTTATCACACACGCAATTTATTGTTTCCTATTTTGGGTCAAAAATAAAAAAATCTAAATTTAATATGATTTTAAGTAAAGGAGACCTTATTACGTTTTTGCATGTTCAACCAGTTAAAAGAAAAACCTTTAAAATTTTTATTTAAATTCAAGAAAAACTTTAGACACCTTTACAACAATATTAATCATTTAAAAATACTAAAAGTAAATTATTTTTGAAATGTCTTGCTTTATACAAACGGGTGTAAAAAAATAAAATATTTTAATAAAAATTGGTATTGAGTTTAAATTGAAACATAAAGACAAAAATAAAATTTAATATTTCAGATGAATATTCCGATTATATTATATTATATTATATTATATTATATTATATTGATACGAGTATATATAAAATTTTATTACTTTACCAACTACCAGGAAATTGTTAGAGTGTGAATGCAAGGTAATGTAGACAGCAACGATTATAGTTACTTTGTCATGCAGACGGGAAGGTATAGCTGTTAAAATTAGATAAAATTAAATGTATATAGAAATCACGTCCTCTATTAAAAGATATCATACATATGTTTAACCCGAAATTTAATAGCCTTAAATATTTATTTCTTCCTTTCAAATTTTCTTATTTTCTTAGATCTTTTAATAACTGTTCAATATTCATATATCTTCTTTACGCCAACAATTTCTCTTTCCATTTAAAATGTCAAAAAAAAGGAATGGACAAATATTTTGTAACTAGTATTGTATTGCATTTTAAGTAGACATTTTTTCCAGAAAATTTTCAAAAATTTTCTCTTCATATTGGCTATTTTACAACATACAATACATACATATGTACATATATTTGACTATGACTTCCTTTTCGCCATTGTTGTTGTTATTCTGTAGTTTTATATTGATAACTCAGCATCAATTTTGAGACAAACGTTCATATTCTAACATACTTACGAGACATTACTTAGACACTTACAATTTCCGCACGACACATAAGTAGAGGGTACGAATAAAAAAAACATGAGTAATGATTTGACATAATGAAAAGCATGAGCCATCAAATTCGTTGACAATGGCAAAATACTGAACAATTGTGCGGAAAATGGGTTTGACCACAGTTTTGCCTGACTTTTGTTAAATTTTTTTTTATAATAACAAGAAAGTCAAACACTTTGACTAAGAATCAAATTAATGATTGTAAGTAGACGAACTAGTGTGTATTGTTTGCACAATTGACAATGACAACGAAAAATAGGACCTTTTAGAGGGGGCTAGAGAATGAAAAAAGTCATTGTTGTAAAGTAAAATAATAAAATCTTTAGTTAAGAAAAATTATTTAAAGGTTAAAAGGTTTTAGTATAAATAATTACAAATCACTGACACTTGAAATATGTTAGAAATTTATTTTAGGATATTAGAATTTATCTCAAACACATGCAGCTTAAGAAAATACTTAAGATGTTTTTGTATATATGAGAGATAAATCAGTTTAGATATAATGACTTTAGCATATTTTGTTAAGTATTTTTATTTTATTGACTAAAAGAATGTTAGCACTTAGAGTAACAATACTATTTAATTAATTTCGTTTATGAAATTAAAAACATGTGTTTTAAAAAGCTTTAAAGCTTGAAATTTCTACATATTTTTGAACAAGGCTTTTTATACTTTTATTGAGGGCTTCTGAATTTTCTTTAATTTTCTTTATTGCCACAATTGATGATTCCTATAAAATATTTTAATTTTATTTGAGATCTGTTTTTTACTTTTTAATAAAGTTCAAAAAAGCTTTTAGTTTAATGAAAACGTATTTTATTAATAACTCAAAAGTTCGACAAAGCTTTAAAGCTAAATAATTTAAAGTAAGGTCAACTTTAATTATAAATAGAACTCATAAAACTTATTGCATTAAATACAAAAGCTCTACTCATAATCCTCAATGATAGCTTCCATTGATTCTCCGTCTGAAGCTTCTAATATATTACAAATTGAACTAAATCTAATACAAGAATGGCTAAACAAATGGAACATAAAAGTTAACACAGATAAGTCAGTTCACATAATTTTTACATTGAGAAGAAATAATTGTTACCCTATATCTCTAAATCTAATACATTTTCCATACTCAACTAATGTAAAATAACTAGGACTTTGTCTAGATAGAAGATTAAGGTGGAGAGAGCTCATCAAAATGAAACGGAAATAACTAAACAATAAGTGTAGGTGTAATAAGTGTAAGTTGTAGTGGCTTTTTGGACCAACATCTTTACTTACATTAGAAAATAAAGTTATATAAAACTATAATTAAACCAATTTGGAATTATGGTATATATTTAGCTTTGAGGAAGACTTAGTAACTCAAATATTGAAATTTTGAAAAGATATCAGTCCAAACCTTTGAGATTAATTACTAATGCACGTTGGTTTATACAATGAAAATATACATCGCGTTCTTGGTATACCTACAATTAAGGCCGAAATAAATAAATAAATTTAGTGACAGATATCTCCATAAACTAATAAGCAATAACTTAAATATTTTAGTTATTAACCTTCTGAATGATAGCGATGAAAAAAAAAGACTAAAAAAATATCGTGTACTTGGGCTTCCTTTCAAAAAATAAAAAAGAAATTATATTTATTATGATTTATATATAAGTTAATTTAAGTTAATATATTTAAATTAAAAAAATGGTCTCCATTAAACTAAGATTTTATCTGAACTTTACAGGTGAAAACACAATATTTCCTAGAGAAACTTTTCCATTGATAAATAAATTAAAAATTCGGAATAGTTTTAAAGTTGGTGTTATCGTAATTTAATATTAAATTATTTAATGAAATAGCTTTAAAGAAATTAATGATATCTAAGAAAATTAATCAATTTTAATTAAAGCTTTAATAAATTATCTGATGTAAACTGGAATCAAACAGTATTTAAATTAATAACGTCTTTATGTGTTCAATAATATTCTTTACAATACCTTTAATGGTACTTTTGTATGATGCTAATGTCTATGAAATTCCAGTCTCCGAAACCATTAGTCTCTCATCTAACCAGCTTAAGTTATACATTGTTCTTCTTACTCCTGTTCTTATCAGTTGGCTTTAATTCAAAAATGTTATTTATGATTTATTTATTTAGTTGAGATCTCAAATAACTTTATGATATGCTGACTTTCTTTTTTTATTAGTTTTTCTGTATTTAAACAAATGTATTTGATTTAAACTCATGTACTACGTAGTTACTTTTTTTTTCTACTTAAGTTATTTAAAGTTTATTTATGACTATGTATGAGTAAATTTGTGTATAATATATGTAATCTGTTAAAAAAAGGTCCTTTGAGTGAGATATTTTTTTCATGAAAAAAAAAAAAGAAATAAAAGTGCAAAGAAACAAGAATGTCTATAATTTGATGCTTTTTATTTAGTTGCCATTCAGTTATTGTTCATACAAAACAAAATTGAAAAATAAAAAATAAAAAATAATAAAATAAAATTTATAGAAATACATGAAACGAAAGAAATCATATAAGAGTACAAATTGTAATTTTAGCATACGGGGTCTGTAAATCATAATTTCTTGTATTATTTGTTTGAAAATGTGTGTGTTTGTGTGTGTTTGTGTGAAAAAATATGATTTATATTCATAATAGAGTGTAAGAAAATAACATTTATATGTTTGCTTTTCGAAGAAGAGGAATGAGGACCAGAGAGGGAATTACTAATGTGAAAACATGTGTTTATTAATAAATTATATAAGTTGGTATATAAATTTCCAGTGAAATCCCTGTAGTACTTTATTATCATATATTAAACAACTTGGAGTTACTGCTTCTCACCTCCTGCTGCTATAGTAGCAGTTTTGCTGTTTTTTTTATTTTTTTTATTTTTAAGATGTGCGTGTGAAATATTGTTTTCTTTCTTTTTCACTTTCAGTCATTCTTTATTTATTTCTTTCCTCTTACATTCCTATAATTTTTGTATTTATTTATATTTTTTTGTTATTATTGTTGTTATTTTGAATTTATTTGTTGAATTATTTTTTCATGAAGTAATTTTCGTGTGCAAATTAGTTTATTGGAATTTGTTGTTTCTTGTTCACTTGTTATTTTTTTGTTCACTTGTTATTTGAATTTATATTCATTTTATTTAAGGGGTTTTTCCTGTCAAGTCTCTTACAGTTGAATTGCGTGTTAATATATGATAGTTTTCCTATTTTCCAGGTAGTGTTTCGATTTTTTCCTTCATGTATTTTAGCTTGAAAACATGCGTGCTTATAAATTTATCTCAAAAAAAAAAAAAAAAAAAAAAAAAAATACCTGCAAGCATATATTTATTTTACTTTAGTTAGTTAGACTTGACATTTAGAAGTTATGGCAGTTTTTTTTGTTTCTATCTTATATTAAAAATTTAAATAGTTTTTATATAAATTGGTTATTAACGTACAAGTGTTAGGGTTGTGAAGAAGTTAAAAGGCTGTTTAAAGAAAAAATATTGATTGAGAAATTTAAGGGTTCCTAAATAAATGGAGACAACATATATTGTATATTCTAGAACTTTTTATTAAATAGTAATTAGATTAAAAGCAATATAACTTAAATTACTCTAAGCTTTGAAACGTCTGGTACTTTAAGTTAGGAAATGCTTATAGCTTCTTCCTGATTTCATAAAATTCGATTTCTAAACTTCGGCTATATATCGTTACGTTTTTACTGTTTTCAAAAACGTTTATTTCCTTTAAGTAAATACGGTAATTCTTTTACTTGTAAATAATAAGGCGTTTAAATACAAATACATCTCTTTATTTACGCTTTAAAACACGTTATCTCAAACAACTGCAATTACTGGTAACTTAACCACCAAACTGCAACTTAACGACTTAACGTCTGACTGAGAATATTCCTGCTTATATGCTAGTGATTAAGTTCTCAACAATCTTCTAATAGCATCAAGAAACACAGAAGAGCTTACTTGTAATAAACCTAATACATACACAGTAATTTACAACATCAAGAACAAGTTTCTCATTAATACATAAGCAAGTTAACAAAAAGCTTTCTTTATCGTTATAGTGAGCCAGAACTCTCTTACATAAATAAGATAAATCATAATTAAAAGATTTTAATTAAATTTAAATAAAAAGAAATTACCAATTGGAAACTTCTAACCTGCTACAAAGTAGAAAATTCCAAAATCGCTATTCCCAATCTATAAAACTAAGTTTCGCAACAATATTTACTATTTGGTTATTTGGAAGTATGAAAAATGTACTCAAATGTCTGAATGAAAGATATTAAGATATAAAAGAACTCTGTAATATTCTACTTTATATAAGTTTTCTCTTTCAAAATTATTAATAGGCGTCTGTAGCGTAAAAATATATAGGTGCTTTAACTTTTCTAACCCTACATGTTAAATTTATGACTTCCTCCTATTGATGGTTAAATAACACGCATATAACTTTTTTACTAAACCATATATTCCCTGTTATATTTAAATATAGTAGCCCTTTTTAATTCTTAATGTCTATTTACCAAACTACAATACTCGTTTAATGAATATAATGTGTGAATAGAGAAATATGTATGTGTAATAAAATTAAAAGAATTGTCAATTGTAACATAGTCTCTATGGTGTAAATCCATGTTTATATTTACAATATTTTATTTAACCTTTCATTGGTTCATTGATGAAATAAATTTGTTAACAAATATTAATTGTAATTTAGCATGATGGCATAGAATAGGGAAGATAGATGAAATTAAAAGCATTTGTATGATTTTATGCCATTTAGACATTTAATTAAATGTAATGTAATGACAGACCTATATGTAACAAATACATTAAAGTTTCTTTTTTGAGAATAATTATTTTTAGGAATTTGAAGATACAAAGAATAACTGAATTCTACTTGTAATATATTATATAGTGTTAATAATAAGGTGCATACCTTACTAAGTAATAGTTATATAAAAAAAAACTTTTTATAGGCTATGAAAAGTTTCATTAGTTTTCTTTATATGAATTTGTTTCCCTGAGTGCTGCTTAAACTAATTAATTGATTTTGTTTATTTAACTTTGAAATCTTTATAATTTTCTTTTAAAATTACCTTTTCTTTTTGAAAAAACAACAACATTTGACTTTTCTTAAATAAGGAAATCACCCGCTGTTTAATTCCTTTGTTAAAAGAAGGTGAATTTTATTGTGTGTTTTATTTTCTTTTTACACTTTAAACAAAATATGACTTTTTCTTTTTAGATTTTTTTTTTACATTTTACACTTGACAATATTATGAATATATTAAGGATATTTTTAAGCTAAATAATTGTCAAACAGTATAAGGAAAAGAGAGCTAGAGTTTTAAACAGCTTTGAAATAAAATTTATTAAAATTACAGCTCAAGGGTCAATAATTGCATATAAATTTTTTCAAAAAAGCTATTTTCTCCCTTTCATAAAAGACCAGAGTTTAATTAAAATTTTGTTGGTTTTTTTTTCTTAATATTGTTGCATTCTTAAAAACCTAAAACGCATAAATTAAATGAAACAAAATCATTAAATTATTTTATGAATATTTTGGGGATGGTTTTTTTGTTCTTATTTGTTTTCTAGACAATTTTATGTTTTTTTTATGCAGCTTAAATCTTGAAAAGTCTTTGTCGTATTATTTAATAAATGGTTGTTATTTTGTTGGAAGAAAGATGTCATTTTGCGCAAGCAAAGGCTTTGGTTTGAATGGTTTCAATGTTAAAAAGAAAGTAATAAATTTTCAAAAAGGATTTCTAGGAATTAAATAAGATTGTATGCAAAGTGAAAGAAAAAGTAGAAAAAGCGCTCTACAACAATTTTCAGCTGAGATTGGGAAAAATGTTTAATATATAGGGAATCATTTCTAAAAATCAGTTTTAAATATTATAAAAGTAGATTTTTAATTTAAACCAGTTTAAATTTTAAATTTCTATAAATTGTTCTTTGTAGCTTTTTTACATTCTCTTCTGATTAACTTTTTTTTTTTATTAAATCAACCTTGTTAATAAAATTTGTTTGTCTAAGTTTATGCAAATTTAATTCCAATTCTTCTTTCATTTCTCATTTTGTAAATCCTTTATAAATATTTAAAGTCAAAACTAGTCCCTTTTTGTGTTTTCTTTTTATTTGGGAGAAGTATTAAAATAATTGTGGCAACTTTTTTGTTTTCAAACAAAACAATAGAATCAAATGATTCTTTATGAAATTGTAAAACTTTTCAAATTTGGTTACAAATCTTAATAGACTGGTAATAGGCAGACAAAAAATAAATAAAGTCAAAAGTATACACTCACAAAAAAAAAAAAAAACACATTTGTTTATAACAATTCTAATATGTATATTTAAATGAAATAGAAACCGAAAATAAAATACTATTTATTCTACTTTCTTGTTTGTTTTTAGAAAATCCATTTCGTTTTTAAAAATTCCCTTTTGTTTGTGTTCAATTGATATTTTAAGTTTATCAGTTTGATGTCCTTTTTTGTGGCTGAGTAACACCTCCGCTTTCTCTTGAAAAAGTAATTGTAGGAAATCTATATTGAAAAAAGTTTTTCAATATGTAAAAGAATATTTTTTTGTAGGCGTTAAAGGCTAAAAAAAAGCAAGAACTTTTTTGTGAGTACTACAAAATAAAATTTATTTACGTTTTTATTAATATCAATACTAAAGCGGTACATTAAGGGGATGGGGGACTGGAATACTTAAATTAATAATGTCTGCCATAATTGTAACCTTGGCTTTGTTGGGGTGGCAAATAGTTGACATTAGGAGCACGAACATTAGCCGATGAATGATGGCTAGCGGCAGCAAAGTTTCCAGAAGGACTACGATGGCCACCAGCAACAGAATAGCTGGATGGTGCAGCATAAGCAGCACCACCTGAGCTATGTTGAATACCACCATGTTGGTGTAAATGTAAAGTTCTTTAAGACGTTATGCAATTTTTATTAAAATTTCAAAATAACAAAAATTTACAGTTAAAACTTACTCTTGAATTTCACGGGGAATTGGTGGTGGTGTAGGTAAATGATCACCTTCGGCGTGGAAACCTTGACTATCAGCTTTGTAGTTTACAGAATAAATTTTGCCATCATCACCTGTGTAGGAATAGGAACCAGATACTTTGAGAGAACCGTCTGGATAAGAGCCTTGGAAGTTACCAGTTTCATCGCGTCTAATGCCATTGCCTGTTTCAAAACTTATGGGGAATAAAAAACATTAAATTATTAATTTCATTTAAGAAATTAACAAAAGCTCTCCTTTAAAAAAGCTTATTAAGAATAAAATATTCAACCTCCTTATTTTTTTTTATTTTATTTTTAGTAAAAATGCTTCCTTAATCGAGCTTAATTTTTCGTTTAATAAACTTTTTTGTTTAAAAGAATTTTAAATTTAAATTGATCTCCTTTGTTTAACATTTTCTAATTAATCAATTTATAGCTTTTAAGTTAAACTTAAAGCTTTCAAAGTAAACTAAAAGTTTTTGCAAAGAAAAGGTTTTTTAAATTTTTCATTTATCTCCTATTTTTTACATAATGCCAGATTAATAATTTCAAATATGGTTGAATAAAAGCTCTCTTTCAAATAGTTTTTTTTTAATAACTTTGGGACATTACTACTGCTCTACTTACCCAAAGTTGTAATTGCCACTACCATCATTACTGAAATCATTTCTTAAAATGGGAATTTGAGCAGCTGCTCTATTATGACCATGCTGAGAGGCAGAATGTACAGGAGCCGATGCAGCGGCAGCATACTGATGACCCACACTAGTACCAACACGAGCACCTCCACTTACAGCATGATAATGAGGATATTGGCTAGAACCTGCTGCTCCCACAGCAGCAAAATTAGGTGGCAAATATTTAGTGGAAGGTCTGCCAGCAGCTGCTACGCCCAAACACAAAGCAATACACACAAACTAAGATTATTAGAAAAATGAAAAAAACACACATTTTATTTCTTTTATTTATGCACTTTAATATCCTTTTTTTCTCATTGCTTTACAAATCCTTACAAATTTCATAATGCTATTTGTTTGATTGCTAATTTTGGTTGTATAATGATGAAATGTTTGTTTGAAACTAATATCTTCTCTAAACAACTTGGCCAATTTTATACACAAAAATACTCATCATAAATCTCATAGAATTCTTTACGATTATTTGTTTAAAACAAAAATGTTTGCTATTTCTCTCTTTAGTTTTGCTTCAACAGCTTCTTCGTTTTATAAACTTATTAACTTAATTATTATGGCAAACATCATTATGATTATTAGTATTGTCTTTCAGCAACAGAACAATGAAAGAACAAAAATTAGTCTTTTGTTTAGTTAGGTATTCCTAAAAGTTGAATTAAAGAGTTTTAGATTATTTAAAATAATCGAAAAAAAAAATCATTTATAAAGTTTTTTAAAGTTTTATTGAGATTCTTTTTTTTTTGTTATGGCGTTTCTATGCCTTTATTACGTCAATTAAAATTGAACATCAATTATTATGACAGCATAACAATGTAAAATTGCGTTGGCGCTATTAGAAAAAAGTGTAACGAATTTGAAAGTTTTATTTATAATAAAAATGCAAAGAACTCTTTTTCTCAAGTACTTTCAATATTTAGCACTATGTTACGATCAATTTATTAAAAAAAAACAACAACTAGAATTTATATTTTTAAATTTTATTATATTTACTTCGTTATCTTTAAAATTTGCATTTGACATCATTGTTTTGTTATTTATATGGGATTGTTATTATCGATCTTTTTTGTGTTTGTATTATTATTTTTTTTTTTTAGAAAATATTTAATCATCTTTTTTTATATACACTTTAAAACAACAAATATGTTTAAAATATGTATTTATTATTATTATTTTTTAATAATCAATTATCGTTTTAATTATGGGTTTTAAATAAATATGTTCTCGGTAATAAACATTAATAAATCTTTTGTTTAAAGAATAAAAATAAAAAATAACAAATAAAATTTATTATGAAAATGTTTCATTAAATAAAGCTTGAGTAATATGAGTCTTCTTAGCAAAAAAAACTTAAGGATATATTATAAATTATAAAAGTATGTATTCTGATACTTACGACTGATCAATGACCGTATGTTGAAATACTTTTCTCTAAGCTTACGGATCATTTAAAATATTTTTATTTATACGTACATGTAGCTTTTAATGTCGAAAATACTGGGATTGCAATGCAGCGAAATCGAATTACGAACGACGGAGTTATAAGTGAATTTACTGATTCATTAAAATTTTTTGTTTATAAAAAATACCAATTAAAAAATGAACAAATTTTAAAAATGGTTAAAAGTAAAAAAGAAAAAAGCTTTTGCTAAAAGCTTTGATGAAAAGAAAATTAAATTTACATTTTTCAGTCGACATTTAAAATTATATTGAAAAGTCAAAATTTATAATACTGAATAAAGAAGAATATTGATTAAAGTTATACATAATATTTAAAGCTTTCTGAGAACTGTTATTAGATAAGAAAATTCTATAAAAATGATCAAATAATTGGTATTAATTACACTGTGCCAGTCGCAAATTTTAACAAGACATGCACCTCACTGGTAAAGCTAATTCCAATACGTAGAATTCAATTCTGGTAGACGTTTTTTGAAGTTAGCGCTCGAATTCGTGAAATTTGAGTTTAAACTTTATTATGGAAGTAACACAAATAATAGAAAATTAAAATAAAAATAAAAAGGATATTATTTATGCAAATTAAACTATAAATTGATTGAATATGTACAGATTTTTAATATATTTATATATTAATATTTTTGTTTAAAAAATTGCTAATAGTAGTAATAATTTTTGATAGTTTAAAGTTTTGTAATTTAGCGTTTAAAATATATTTGATAATAAGAATTCATGATTCTATACTTAAATTTCATTGAAATTTAATAACTAAATTTATGTAAAAAAACTTAATTTTCTTTCCTTCAAAATGAAATATCTCAAAAACGAGAAAATGGTTAACACCATTAAATTCAGCGTCGTCGTCTTAGTTTTATCTAATGGGTTCCCATCATGTTAAAAAAAAAAATAAGTCTCATTTTCAAGCACAGTGTTAGTAACAAATTTAAATAAGAATTAAGTCTAGAGTACGTTTTAAAGTGGTATCATGGTAATTATTGAAAGACAATATTATCAAAGCATTTATAAAGGTAGCTTTAAAGCTTGACATGCTTTTGCCAAAAGCTTTCAATTAAATTCAAATTATTTTTTTAAGAAAAATAATTCGAATTCTAACTTTAAGTTAATAAATAAGTTATTATTATCAATAAGTCAAATTTTAGGCTTTCCTAATAATATCTGCTGAAAGCTTAGGTGGTACAGTGGGGCAAAGTTTTGTAAGCCAAATGTTATTTATCACACTTTATTACTTAATAAAAAGCCTATTTGTTTAATAAAGAAACATTTTTTAATGGAAAGTATTTAATAAGTATTTTTTAATAATAAGTATTTTTTAATAACAAGTATTTTTTTTTTTTAATATTAATTTCATGAACTTGAATTTGATTTTGTGATTTGTTAACCGCTCCCTTATTTCAACCAAAAAAAGTGAAACCAATAAGAATAATTATAATAAGAAAATTTCCTGGTTTAAGTTTTTAAATATAAGATTTTTTTTCTTGTAGTGAGTAAAAACTTCATTAATCATTAACAATAGATATATTTTTTATGGCAATAACATTAACTTGAAAGAAAAAATATGTATATATGTATATAAAACAATTAAATAAAAAAGGTAACAACACACCTTAGATAATTAAATTAAACACAAAAGAAACAACTTTAAACTGAAAAAAAAAATTAAATTTTTGTTAATTCAAAAACTTGAAATATTTTTAAAATTTAATTTCCTTGCCTTAAACATGATGGTTATTTACAGTTTAGAGGTATAAAAAACTATAACTTTTTAAAAGCTTAAATTAAATTTTATGTTTTGATTGTTTTAGTTTTTTTAATATTTAAATTAAAAAGAAGCACTTGGTGTGCATTTTTAAGTAATTCATGCTGCAGTGAATTTAATACTTTATCTTTATTTTTGGTTTTAGTTTTTCATTACAAAAAAAAAAAAAAAAAAAAGACCACATAAGCTATTGAATGAGATTTTAAATATGTTTTTAAAATTGTAGTTTAGAATTTGCTGTTAAGGTTTTCCGCTTGAGGTTTTTTGTGTAAATAAAATACTTAAAACTGAAATATTAAAATTTAAGTTTTGAAAGTTATCTTTTTGTTTTTTTTTGTTGTGGTAATGATGGTTAATAACGGTTCATTATCATATTTTAGTGTTAAATTAAACATACAAAGGGTGTGGAATGCTAAACTAACAGCAGTTTTACAGTTCTTCTTAAAACTTAGTTGGTTTCTGAAAAATTGTAATAATTTTGTCTTAAAAAAAATGTTTGTTTATTAGACACATAAAACATTGAAAATGCAAATTTGTAAAGGTGTATGCGTGCCTTTGAGTTTATGGGAATATTGTGTGCAGTTCATAGAACTAGAGCGGTAATGACGACTATTTTAGAAGCTACATACTTGCAACATAAACTACACTATGTTTATGTTTTTTTGAAATTACGAGTATTTATATGTTTTACGCAATTAATTACAAATTTTATAATAATATGTTGATATTAAATTATGGTATATCATATCTGATCATCATGTTTGCAACAATCATACTATAGTTACACAAATGTTGTTGGATCCATACAACCATAATATAGCTGAAATAACCATATTATGATTATGCAATGACTATTTCAATCATATATACAATATTTTCTACAATCATAGTCAAAAAAGTTTTTTCTGCTTATACGAATTTCAAACAAAAATGATATCAACTATCCTCTTCTGCTATGCTCTTCGCTATAAAATTATTAAGAGAGAGTGTCGATTTTATATTTCGTTTGAGAGTTGAAATCATCGGCCACTCATTGTATTACTTCGGGTAAGATAATTAATTTGTGATAACGAATAAAAATAATACATAATATTCATAGTATTATATTAACTGCTTAAAACTTAAAGATAACTACTTGTTGAGTTAAATCTTTCGACAATTTGTATTTGGCTGATTTTCTAAACTTAGGGTGTATTTAACGTGCTGCTTCTTAAAGCGTATTTTTTTTTTAAATGTTCTTCTAATAAAGTATCAAAATATGCATGTGAATAGTATTTTACGAAAACTCACATTTGAATTGAACATGACAATGAATGTTAAAATTGACAGACTAAAGGAAGTGGTTGCTTACATTTGATGGATTGGTAGAAACAAAACCAACCGAAAGAGAAAAAAAAAGAAAAAAAATGTTGGAGTCAGCAGACTTTGAAATGAATTTGTATGCATTTGTAACATTTCACAATAAGATTGGAAAATGACGTGGTATAATTTAAGATTATATTTTGGTGGCAGCAGCGTAAAAATTGCATAGTTAAAGATATGTTTTCAAAGACATAATAGATGAGATTTATTTTTTTCTGAAACCTATCCAAATAAAAATATATGTGAAAAATTATAAACATTTTCTTCTCATTAAAATGGCATGAAAGAAAATCCTTTAGGCATGTGGTGCTTTATCCTTATTCTTTTAAGTTAAAATTAAATTACAATTAGTCTTCACCTCTATTAAAATACTGATTTAATTTCAATTTAAGAACAATTTCTATTTCATTTGGTCGAAGGCATTAAAGAATGAAACAAAAAAATCCATTTAAAATTTAATGACTCCATCAAATTGTTTTGTTTCTTTTTTTCCCTTTCAATAATCGTTAAAAACACTACATTTGTCACTAAAGCTTTCGAGAACGTGCAGACTGATGTTAATTTTAGTAGTTCTTGTCTTATTACAACAACAATAAACGACATTTTAGTGTCATCAGGGTTGAAATTTGGCCTTAAAAAGAAGTATTAGCAAAAATCTTAAGCTTAATAGCTTTAAGGGTGATTTCTTTAAATCATTTGCAGTTCGAAATTTCAGTTTTCTGTTTGGTAAAGAATTTCTATTGTTAAAATACAGGATACGTAAATGATAAGCTATTCGCTCAACAGATGCTAAAGCATTGTCATTGTGTACATCAAGATTTATGGTCTTGAATGATGAGCTTTAAGACGAGACATTATTATGCTCATTTTTTCTATAATCTTTATATCGTACTCTCTTTACCTTAGTAAATTATTATTTTGCTGTGTTAAAGGGGGTCTTTGTATTTATTTGCTTAATAAGGAAGTTTAAATCTGTGCTTTCAGATAAATCTTAAAACACATTGAAAATGAATGATGTTTAATATAAATAGGAAAATAATTATTAAGTCAATAGAATACATGAACAAACAAATGCTTTGAAGTTGCTATAAAATAAGAAGGAAATTAAAAATTCATTTGTTAGTTTTATTTTTTATTGTGTTATTTATAAACAAATTAATTAATTTATTTACTTTATCATTACCTATAAACATCTTTAAAATTGTTTTTCTTTATTGTCTAATTAATATTTTTATTTTTAAAATATTTAACAAAAATCTGTCAAAATACCATCATTTTGTAACTGAATTAATTTTTTTTGAACATATTTTTTTACTGTTATTTTTGCTGTGATTTTTATTAAAAATAATTAATCAATTTCTAACTTAGGTTTGTTATCTTTGTTCAAACATTTTTTGAAATAAGGAGTTTTACGATTTAAAATTTTTTTCTTGGTTAATAGTTTTTTCTCACTTTCTGCTATTAAGTTATTTTTATTAATTAATTACGAATCCGCTTTCAAAAAAAAAAAAAAAAAAAAAAAAAAAAAAACAGCAGGGTAACCATTAATAGATAACTACATCACAAGGATTCTCCTCTACCTCTCTCATATTGAAATAAAGCAGAGAGCGAATAAATTTCTAAGTAACTGATTTCTGATTTGGCGATTTTTTTGTGAGTAGTTTTTTTGTTTTGGCGATTACATTTTCGTTATTGAAATTTTTTTCGTTTTGGCGATTTTTTAATTTTGGTCCCTTTTTCGTTTTGACTCTATTTCTTGTTTTTGCGATTTTTTTTGTTTTGGCATTTTTTTTCGTTTTGGAGATTTTTTTGTTTTTGTAATTTTTCGTTTGACGATATGTTTCTTTTTGGCGGTTTTCCCATTTTGGCGTGTTTTTCGTTTTTGTAATTTTTTTTGTGACTTCATTTTTTTTGTTTTGATGTTTTTTCTCGGTTAGTCGATTTGTTTTTCGTTTTGGCGATTCTTTCCCCGTTTAGGCAATTTTTTTCCCATTTTGGCATTTTTTTAATTTTGGCGATTTTTTTAGTTTTTAGTTTAGTTTTACAACAGTATCAATAAAAATTAGAAAATATCTTATATTAAAAATAAAAATCATAAAAAAACTGCATTTTTTCTCAAAAAATATAAAAGTGAAAAAATAATCCCCTAAATTTTAGAATAAATGACATAACAGTTACGCACCCTGATTTTAAATATCAAAAAATAAAAGAACAATAAAATACGCTTATCTTGATAACGCAAGTAAAAAAATTAATATTACTTAAAAATATGCATTTGCCAAAAATAAAAGAAAACGGTATAAAAACAAGACACCTTCCAAAAAGCAATTCAAATTGTCTACTTTTTTACTTTTAAACATTACGTTTTTTTACTATTTTGTTTAACACTCCTCTCTTGCAACTCTCTTAAATAAAAGAGGAAGAGACTCTAATTCACAATTATTATATCACTACGCCTTTTCTAATTTATTTTTGTAAAGAAATAACAAGAATAACACTGTTTTGAATTGTGAGTGTTAATATACATGAGAAATAAAACAGAGGAAAATTTAATATTATTAGTTGTTCTTTTATATAAGGCTTCTACATATACATACATATATGTGAGTTTTGTATATATATTAGTAGTAACTTTTATCGTTTATAAATTTATAACATACCTTTCTAATGGTATATTTTTTATGAAAATAAGATATATAATGTGAGCGTAAAAGGAAAAGTGTTTGCCTGATAATTACATAGATTCTACCAAAGAAATTAAAATAAAATTTCCAACAAATTTATGTACAGATTTAAAAGGATAATAATTAAACAAAAAGCCAATCAAAACAATTAGATTTTTTCCCTCTAAAGAAGTAAAAATTTAAAGAATTGATTGATAATACATTTGATACTGTTATCCAAATTTATTCATATTCCCTCCCTCCATTTCTAAAATATCTGCATTAATGGCAACTCTTGTTTGTCGTACGTTTCAATTTATTTATAAATATCGCTTTAAGCTGCGAACAAAAGTAATGATTTATTTTGTTGTTATTGTGATTGTTATTATTATTATTTTTTAACTGTTTAACAGTTTTAGTTAAGAATCTGAAGATCAAAACAAAATGGGTATTTTTCTTGTTCACAAACATAAATAAAAGTGTTTAACACAGGTCAACTGGTTTTGAAATTAAATATGTTTACGCTTAGTTTTTTCGCTGCATAGATTAAAAGTATTTATAGCTTGTAAAAATACTAAAGTAAAATTATGTTAAGATTTTTATATTCTATTTTAACTGATCTTACATTTTTGTCTACTTAGAATTCCAATACTTTTTTTTGCTTTTTTAAAACCCAGTTGGAAATATTTTTAAGTCCTTTTAAGACTAGACTATTGATTAGACTATATACTAGACTATAGATTACACTATAGACTAGACTACATGATAGACTTCTAACTAGACTATATATATAGCAGCTATAAACATTCATACTTGTATTGATTGTATACTAACGAAATATTTTTTATTATATTATTGCCTAATTCGTTTAATTATGTTTAATGTTGCTTTTGTTGTTTTCTTAAGTTGATTTAGAATTGAAATTCAAATTTTCTTTTCTTTTGCTTAATAAATTTTAATGGGTTTTTCTTAGGTTTCTTTTTTCTTTTTTGGCTTCGTTGATTCTTTTAAAGTTTATTTTTCAATTGATTTCAAACTAAATGCTTGATTGCATTTCTATTTAAGAGTATACCAGGATTTAGTTATCAAATTGTAAGTTTATCCTTAAAAATGCTTAAAAGGCAATAAAATTTGTTTTTTTTTTATATTTTAAGTCAAAAGAAAGTAAAACTTTGTAATTGATTATTTTTACAAATAATTTTTTATATAAATGAAATTACATACATATTTAAAATATTTGAGGATTTATATTGAGACAAAAAAGCTCGTTAAACATTTCCTTGAATACAAAACGTGTTTGAAGTGATAACAAAAGGATTAATATAATTCTAATACACATGATAAATTTTCAATAACTGAAATTAAGGAAATAAAAGAGAGGAACAAGTTTAAAGGATTTTGAGGGAAATTTATGTTAAACAAAGACAAGGCAAATACAAACCGTCTCATATATGCTGCAAAGCAAACTGTTTTCTGTATCCTTAAAGTAAAATGCAAAGTACCCGTATGATTGAAGGCAATAATAAACGGAAATTAAATTTATAAGAAATCATTTTCAAAAGGAAAAGGTCTTCAATACCACAACATATTTAGATAGCAGGGGTTATATATATTTATTTTGCCAGAGTAAGATGTGGGTGGATCATTTAGTATTTAAACAATAATTACAATACAATGGGTGTATAAATAATAAATTCTGAAAATAAACTTTCTTATAAGAAAATTTTGATCAAAAATCGTGCATTGCAAAAATGATAGATGCTGGATGTACAACCGGAAAGCACGCAACACCTCCCTTATGTACCATTTGCAGCTAAAACAAATGTAAAATAAGAAAAAAAACTGTGTATATCAAACTTCAAATCAAATGATTTATGTTTGTGGCAAATATTTTCCTCTTCTTTAACTGAAGAAAAAGAAAAAAAAAAAAAATAATAAAGAAGTTGTTTAAGTTGTAAGAAAGATAGCAATAAAGGAAAGAGTAAGAGAATTTTCGAGGATGAGGTAGGAGTTAGAATAACTTGGTCAATTGCTTAAGAGTATCAAAGTTCTTCTTTTATTCGTATGGAATTTGTTGTTAATTTAGTAATTAGTAACAACACGTAGTTGCTAGTTTTATTTAGATATCTATTTGGTTGTGCGAATACGTCCGTCTTTCCGTCTGCCATGTGTCTTGGCTTTTAGCATTGGCTTGTCTGTTGCTTTTGTCCAAGTTGTCTTTTTTAATAAAACTTTATTTGATGTTGAGTTTTCATTTTGCTTAATTATCTGCCGTAGTATTTCTTTACTTTTTGCTATGTTTCGTATGTTGTCATGTACCTTTTCATATCTTTTCCATTTGGCATAGATTTTGCTATATTTAAAAGTGTTTTTATTTATTTTTTCTATTTGGTTTTTAATGCACTGAAAGTAAAAAGCAAAAAATTGCAATAAAATAAAGCGTTAATGTAGAGAAATGCACAACTTAATTACTTGGCTTAGTTTGCTGGTCCATTTGGAATTGCAATTGCATTGAGAGAGAAAAAAAAAAATAAATAAAAAAGGAAATAAATGAAAAAAACTGTTAGTTCCTCATTACACTTGTGGAAAAAAAGTTCATAAATTAAAGCAAATTAAAAAAATATATACATATATATATTTTCAATTAAATATGAGAAGAGTTAGATATAAATAAATTTATAAAGCTGAAATAAAGTGGGGGAATTATTCGGTTTATGAAGAAGGCTAAGGAGAAAATTAAATTTTATATAGATTCTTATTATTACAATTAAATACTGGTTTCTTCCTCAAAACAAAAGTTGAACGAACTATGCCAAACCTTTTTGGGGATACAAACCATTGAAATTTATCTTAATATTATGATGTTTTTGTGCCCCGCTTGCTTTTCCTCTTAATATTATAAACATTTCATTTTGAGTGTTTTTAACTATAATATTTGAAATGTCATTTTTTTGTTTCGAACTCCAAAAAAAAAGAACCTAAAACCAATACAATCAACCATGTGTTACAAATAAGCTCGAAATGAAAAAAGCGTTGGAAAACTGCAACAAGAAAAAGGTAGATATTGGACACTATTAAAGGTCAATATTTAAAATTAAAAAAAAACCTGACACGTAATATCCTGCCATTCTTAGGAAAAAAAAAACAATAAAAATTGACCAATTTACCGAAAAACAAAGGAACCAAAACACGTAAATGATTTTTAGTCCTTTATGTTAACATCGCCAACACAAATCGAGGCTAAAAAAAGGATCTAAAGAGATGTTAATATTTTATAGGTCATTTATTTGTTATCTTCTTCACGTTGTATTTAACATAAAATAACTGTTAATTTCAAACATTTAAACCTAAAACCCACAAAGATATTTAGGCAATTCCTTAAAACTTTTTTATTGTCTGTAAATAACAACAAATAAAAGTATAACCGAAAAAAAATGTATAAATAAAATCATTATTAACTTCATAATGAAGAAAATTATCATAATAAAAGTAAAACAACAAAAAATCCATTACACACCAACAACCAAAAATTGTTCAGAAAAGTTCTTAATATGTTTTTGTAGATATAAATGAGTGTCGTTTTTTTTTGTCATACAAAAATATTTTTATTATTATTGTTCTAATACATAGTAAAAGATTCTTGTTCTTAAGCTCTCTCTCTTTTCTTCTTGCTCAGCCTCTTTGGAAAAGGGAAATTTGTTTTAAAATTTAAAGCTGGCAATGCTGTTTTGTATATTTACCGCTATGAGTGTTCTGGCACATGAATTCCACCCTTATTTGCTTTAAAGAGGATTATTATTTTTTTTCTTTTTTCTTTGGGATATTTTCTATAAGGGACTTGCTCAACATTGTATTTAAATAGAAAAAAATTTCCCTTTTCTGACGTTTAAGGGTTGCATTAAAACCACTTTCCGCTTAAAATTTCCACAGTTCTACGGGAGATTTCAAAGTGTAAACACTAAAATAAAATTTACAAAGCGCAAAACTTTATTTTACTTTTAATAAGAAGAAAATCTTATTTGAAAAAAAAATAACTAAAATTCTTACTAAAAAACCAAAAATACTTAAGAAAATATTTTTCTAAAATAACCTTTACTCTCAAATAATTATTAAATTAAAGTCATTAATTAACACAAAAAAGTGTTATTATAAAAAACCGAAGTGTCAAAAAAAATTCTTTCAAGAAAACCAGAAAAAACACAAAAATTTAACCCAATTTAAAACATATCAATAGAACTAAATTTATTTAACAAAAACTCTTCTAAAAATAATCCTTCCAATTTAAATTTAAAGAATTTAATATAAACGTTTACTTAAAATTTTGTTTCAATTTAAAATAAACTAATAATTTATAATAAAAAAATAGGTAAGTGCAACAAATTTCCCTTAAAAGGAGGCTACAAATAAATAAAATTTAATTTGTTTACTAAAATTAATAAAACAATTTATTCATTTATTTCTTTGAGTAAATAACTTTCTTTAATTTACTATTTTTTTAACAAATAAATATTTTTCTTGTCAGAATTGCGAAATTGATTTTTCGAACTTACTTTTACACATACAAGTAGAAGCTATAAGAATTTGTCTCTTGTGTAATATTATTTCTAGAGCTAATAAATGTTCTCTTTGCAAAAAACTCTCTCACATTTTTATTTAATATTATTGTTTACAATTTGAGGTTAATACTCCCAGCTTTGAAAAATACAACAAACAAAATCATAATTATCATAATGTTGGTGATACTGCCATACTGTCTGGCAAAATTACAAAAGGACCAAAAAGAAAAAATCCTTTAACACAGAGAGTGAGGACATTAAAAGTGGAGGGGGGGGGGAGGGGTTAAAAAATGAAAACAAAAATAGAAACATTTAGTTTACTGTTATACACTTGTATGTATGATGTTTTGTGCAAATACCGCTATGTGAATCATATTTATTTATTTATTTAAAAGTTTTCTCTTTTTCTGTCACTCGCTCTCAAATATTTGTCTCCTATATAAATAACAAGAAATGTTTATTTGTATTTGTTTCGAAAGTTCGAAAAAATTGTACATTATTTGCTTTTACTAGTATTTTGTTGTTGTTGTCGTTGGTGTTGTTGTATTTGCTTTCGTCATGACCTTCATGACTCATCGTTGCCAAAGGCTATGGTAGGGGCTTTAGGTAGCTGTTATATACCATGGCTCCAACACCACCTTCCAATAGGGGTTTCCCGACATTAAACGTAAACATACAGGTAGGTGTTGCTAGCTTCCTTAACCTTTTCTTTGCCGTTTGAATTGTCGGCTCTTGTTCTTAGTAATAGCGTGTATGTCTCTATTTTTATTAGCGCAGCAAATTAACGGCCATAAATAAAATGCGTTGTTTTATTTATTAATAATAAAAAGGACATAGGCACAGGTAGAAATCATGACGTTTTACGTTATATTACTTTACCTAAATGGTTAATTATTGTGTAATTATTGTTAAATTAAATGATGTTTGAAATATTTAGTTGATGTTGTAATTGGTTACTCTGTTGATTTTGGTTGTTGACGTTTTATTAAAAGGACATCAAAGTAATTGCTGAAATTGTGGCTGGAGGGAGTTGAGAGGGATTCGGCTATAAAATTTATGATTTGAATAACAATTAGGAATATTATATAGTAGCAAAATTAAATAGTAGCGAAATTGCGTTAATTAATAATTTAAGAAATTTCAATTGGCTGAAAAGAAGGTTTTATTTCTTTTAAGAAGCATTATTATATGGAATCAGGAATTAATAACGTCGGTCTACTGACAAAAGAAAAAAAAAATACTATGTGTTTTTGAACAACTTCTCAGTAAGCGAGATAAAAAATTATTTTTTGTAAGAAATCAAACATAATTTATATTAATCCTTTCGATAACGTCGTACAAAGATTACGGAACGGGTTAACATTTTTGCCCGATACTTTCATAAATATTTTGCACCAAATTAGCTATTGAAGACAATACAATAATCATTACATATTTTCATATTTTCCCTTCTAAAATTACTACAAAAATGATGTAACATGAATATTGAGGTAAAATTTATTTAATTCTTTGAATTTTAAAATGTATGGATTGGGATATTTTAGCACATTGTCCATAACTTATATACGTAGCATTATCAACAAATATGGATAATGCTAAAAATGCGTATTAAAACATGTTCGTAATATGGTTGTCAAATAAAGTAGAAAGGATCTAAATATTATAAACAAATGTGTTCTATTAAATAAAAGATCTTTCTACAGTTTTCAAATTTTTATACAAAATTAAATAAAATAAAATATTATATTATATTATATTATATTATATTATATTTAAATGTAATTTCTCTCTACCATTATGACCACCTGAGGCTTTTCTTCAGAATATTCACATTATGCACAATTTAAACACCTAATCTAATTAGTATTTTTGTTACTTTTTAAATTTTATGTACTTTTTTATTATATCTGTGACCAAAAGCAAAAACTACGTAACTTAAGCTGTCGTTTTCGTTTGGTTTTACTTTTTTCGAAATGCAAAGATTGCTTTTTTCCATATTTCCTATACTAAAATTCATGATTAAATCAGTTATTGGATTTAAATCCTAATCTAATAAAAAGACGTATTTGATTTTATTATTTCGTTTTTTTTAAATGTAAATAATTTAATAGTTTAATGGTAATTTTGAATTTCGATAAATTGAAAAAATAAATAAAACAAATTATAACTAAATTATATAATTTTTCATTTGAAATTGCCGTCTTCTTTTCAAGTCAGTTACAGGTAAAATACAATTAACATATTGCAATTTTAATATCTACATCCCCACAAGCGCGAGAAATTATTGCTACAGTTTTTATCGGAAATTAAAATGCCAACATGAACGATTAAGATAACTTAACATATTAAAATCGCTTTAAGAAATAATTTAACGATGCCCGTCCGACTGCAAAAATGATTGCTCCTGGTCTGCCATTGCCAACCTGGAAAATAAAGCAAATGTAGCAATTTTAAAGGAAATTGCTACATTCAAATTTCTAATTATTATAATTCTTCTAGACAAGTATATATATATATATATATATATATATATATATATATATATATATATATATACCTAAAATGGTATATTGTATACAATGAAAGTATATTCCCCAATGCTTAGTAGTATATTGGAATAAGATAAGCTTCAGTGTCGGTTATTGAATTACAATTAAGTCCAATTAGTATTTTTATGAAGTTAGGTTTAAATAAATATTTATGCATACTTATATTTTAAAGGTATGTTATATTTAATTTGAAGTTTTATTATAATTTAAATAACGAAGTTTTCTTCTTTTGGGTCAATTTGTCAATTTCATGAAAGAGATGAATGTGAAGAAACCAAACTTTTAGAATAAGTGTATAATAATATTACGTAACATCCTTAATTGTAAAAAAAAATTTTTTTTGATTTTGAAAATTATTTTTTATTAATATTTTTACTAATTTCATAATAAATATTGTTTGAATTTCTATTTAAAACAAAAAATTATTTTAATTCTTTTATTAAAGAAAATTATTGACTGATTAGATTTTTTTTATATTTTGTTTAATAAGTAGTATAATTATTTTAATAGAGAAAAAAAGTTTTTTCTTTCTATTACGAACTTAAAAATTTTGTAATAGGTCCGATTTCGTACAAAAATAATTATTGAGTTTAAGAATTTAATAATTGAATATAACATTTAATTTTTTCTATGTAGTTTTTTAAGACATACATTTTATTTTCATAGTATTTTGGAAAAGGAATAAATACATAATTCAGCATATTCAAGATATATTTTAAAATTCTATTTTGGAAAAATATATAACTTGAGATGTTACTCAAAATATTAATTTTATAAAGGAAAGAAAACCAACATTACTTTTTTGCTATAATTTTCGTACGAATTGCGGATACATTTACAAGGTAGATAATTCAAAATTTTATATCTACGACCTTTAATTTCAATTTAAAATCTAAAGAACGATCTCCCGAAAAGTAATAAAAATCAATTATATAGTTTTTCCTTTTTGCCACAGATATTTTAAGAGGTTATTTTTTTTCCCTTAACAAATATATGAAACAAATCAAGATAACTTTAACAATTAGCCTATATAAGTAAAACTTTTTCCTGGTTTTAGCAATATATAGTCATTTCATTTAAAAACAACAGGAAAAATTACAAATTTGGATCTTACCTCTCCGAATTTATTAATATTCGGTGTAATCATTACACTTATCAAATCTAAGATTGACATAAAATTTCATTTATTAAAATTTATTTTATCAAATGGTTCGCGAAATATAACGATTTAAAAGTGCAAATTAGTCAATAGAAAAAGAAAAAAAAAAATGTACACAGTTGTATACACAAAATTATAGATATCTTTCAAAGTATTTATGAAACAAGATTCATTGGGGTGTCATATTAAAGGTTTGATACCTTAAAGGTTTGACTTCCTTTAATATGAGGTACAACATAACTTTTTTCTCAACATAAAAGTATTCCATATCTTGCAATTTATATACCCATGGTAAGTGGCATGCTGGGACTCGCAACAGTTAATGAATTATTACAACAAATATCTTAATAAATACGAAATATTTATTTCGATTTGTATTTGTATAGAAAAATCTCCAATCGCATATATCGAGTTTTAATATGATTTCCGCGATAGTTCGCTATTTAAAATACTTCTGAAGTAAGATAAATTGTCTTTATAAAAATGTGAATATCTTGCAAAATATATATGTTACAACGTTCATTGAGGTCTATAGTAAAATGATATCTTTTATTTATTGTTTTTATGTTGAATTTAAATGGTCGCTATTTTGCGAATTAAATTCGCCGAGAATTCTAAAAGATGACATTTTTAAATTCGTGGAAAAAATATATTTAGACGATTAAACTTTTCTCTATATTTTCAGCGAGTATCGTTATGCTACCGTGGGCATAGAAAACATTTTTATCATTAACATATAATTTTTAAAAAATTTAAAAAAAAATACCATTCTTTGAGATATTTAATCGCAAACTATAAATCGTGTGATATGGATCATATTAAAGGTAGTTTTGATAAATTTGTAAACTTTTTAAGCTATTTTACACTCTCAAATCTCTAGATTTCGTGAATTACTTGATAAAATGATCTGAAATTCTGTATCAGTCTTAGCTTTGTTGAGAAATAACATCAAATTTGTAAGAGGTGAGGAAACCAGTTGGTTGGTTTTAAATGGAGTGACTCTATTGTTAATAGTCTGACTAAAGATAAAAATAAGACTAAATTTAGCCGATGTCAAAACCAAATATATTTTCAACTAAAAGAAATACAACAAAAGCAACAATAGATTTAAAAATTTCATCATGATTTATATTAAGATCAATGTTTCTTACTTATTTATAATCACACACACACCCAAAAAAAAGTACATAGTGCTTTGAAAAAAAAAAGAATAATAATAATAAATAATAAAAGGATTTATGTTTTTTTTTTTTAATTCAGAACAGAATTAGAAACTTATTTTAGATATTTTTTAATATTTTTGTATACTTTTCTATGAACAAAGTCTTTTAGACAATTAGTGACAACTGTGAGCGAAATGATTTTTATTAAATTTCTGCAGGTTTGGTGATTAGTTAAGAAATATTTATGATTTAAATTTTATTTAATTACCTTTGAATCTTCGATTTCTTTGTAGCAAAATTTTTAAATTGACACGCAAACAGCTGGACGGATATGAGTATTAGCTAGGCAAAAATTTCTTTAATTCCAAAATTAATTTTTTGAATCTATTAAGGAGCTTATTATTTCAATAAAATAAAAGAAAACCTTCTATCATCTTAGAATTAGGTGTCAGACAGACCTTTCTCTGGTTATAGAAATCGCTTTCCAAAACCCTATTTGAAAAGATTCTGAATGCTTTCAAGTTTAACTTAATTTCTTTCTTAGAAATTTTATTTCAAAGTTAGGACAATTTTTTATTTTATAGTAATTTTATTTTAAAATTATTAAACGATTTTAGTTTGGCTACACGATTTTTAATTTTTTTAGATTGATATTTTACGTTAAATGTGTTTAAAAATAACTTCCTGGTAAGCAGTTTAGGTACGAAAACTTTATTTAAAATTCTGAAATTTAAGACATGATTCTATTTTAAACAAATCATATTTTATATATAATATTGTTATAAAGAAAGTTTGGAAATGTTATTGCTAATTATTATTATTATTATTATTATTATTATTATTATTATTATTATTATTATTATTATTATTACTATTATTATTATTATTATTTAATTTGAATATTCAGTTCTACATATTTAATTGGTTACTGTTACAAACATCTGTGTCGTAAATCGTTCATTAATGTAAAAGTTGAAAAATCCTTTTACATCAATACTTTTTAAAGCCAAAATTGTTCTGATTAGTGTCATTTTTAGATACAGTAAATTAGTTTTTTTCGCATGTTCAAAGACCTTTTCTTGATTAAAAATATTTGCTGCTTATTTATATGCCATTTGAATACTTTACTCGAAAAATGTATGCACTAAATCTTTAAATGAATTCCTCAAACTTTCTATATTTATTCGTCTTATAAACTCCTCAAACTTTATTTAAATCCTTATTAACAAAACATAAACTTTTTATACTATTTAAGCCACCTACCTTTTTATTAACTTTAAGTTAAAATCAACTCCCTTAAAAGGACTCTGGCTAAAATCAAAATGCAAAATAAACAGTAGTAGTAAGAGTAATATGCTTTTAAAATGAACAATTTACTCTATAATTTTCTCCTGTTTAAAAAATAATAAACTTCCTTTTTTCACAATTTTTCATGTTTTTCTTATTGTTAATGTGTGTGTGTGTAGTCTAAGTAAAAACCATTATCAACACTTTATTTTGCAATAGGCAGAAAAGCTGTACTAACACATGCACATACCTTAAAGAAAAAAAAAAAAAAAAAAAATACCTTGAATTATACAAAGTATTTTGTATAGAAATGAAATGAAAAGAAAGAAAAAGTAGCAGCTTCTTAACAACATTTGTCATTTCAGACTTAAATAATTTCAGCGGCACGTGCATAAACACAATGTTGAGATTTGCAACAGCTGACAGAATATAATGAAAGTCCTAGATGGGAAAAAAAGTGGAAAATTATCAAGCCAAGACATTCGATGTGTTGTACAACTTGCGCTTTTCCTCTTTCTCTTACACTTGCATTAAAATATAAAATATAAAAAATATAAAATGTAAAATGTTTTTTTTTTTTTGCTTATAACTAAGTTGCTGAAGACGCTGAAATTGCCTAAGGCTATAATGATGTTTTTTTCTGTCTTTTTTTTATACAAGACATCATTAATCATTAGCACAAGAATTGTCATTTATAGCGTTTGGAAAAACCTTTTTAATGTTTCTTGCTTTTTTTTTCTAAGCCCTACAGAAATTTTACATACTCCTTGAAAGAAAAATGTATAAATAGCATTACGTTCAGTTTAAATTCTGTGACATTTTATGACAAAAAATGTTTTTTGTGTTTATTTGTAAGAGGATTGTTTTGCTCTTACTATGAAAGTTAAAGGAAGACTTTGCCTTAAAGTCCAGCTATGTTAGACATTATATAACCCTTGGTATAAATAGATTTTTTATCAGTTTTTTAGCACGCAAAACTCAACACCTTATTTCGAAAAGAATTAAAAAAAATAATAATAAATAGAAAAAAATTTTGTTTTTATTTTGACCTGCAAATATTTTTTTAAGATAAATGTAAGTGTCAACACTTGC
This sequence comes from Protocalliphora azurea, assembly GCA_932274085.1. Classification (NCBI taxonomy): domain Eukaryota; kingdom Metazoa; phylum Arthropoda; class Insecta; order Diptera; family Calliphoridae; genus Protocalliphora; species Protocalliphora azurea. The sequence continues at coordinate 638,586 of OW026523.1, forward strand.
CTTAAATTTTCTTCTATCATTTCTCTTATGACAGAAAATTGTATCCATCCATCCATCCAGTCATTCATTCATTCATTTCTTCATTCTATACAATCATTTACTGGTGTTTTTTTTTGCCTACCCTCCAGAATTGCTTATTTATTATTCATGAAATTTAATATTAACATAAACATTTTGTGTGTCATTTTTAACATTTTGTACGAGCATAAAGTGTATGTTTTTTCTTTAAGTTTAGTTTATGACTAAGTTGGTTTTTGCCTCATTTCTTATTTTTGTAATTGTGATCAAATTACAGCTGTAACCTTTCTTTGGGGTAACAAACATTTTGTTGGCAAAATATAGAATGGGAACATTCGGGTACCTTTTTAATAATAAATGTGAGATTAAATAATTTGATATGCTGCTTAGGAATATATTAAAAATTACATATTTACTGGAGAAGATGTTGTCAAATTGTACAAGACATTCATATTTTTGTTATTCTTCAAAATTTTATAAATTTTTTCTACAGGGTTTCTGTTTTTTTTCTTTTTTTTTATGAAAAAAAAAAAAAATGTTAGAAAAACTAAAAATAAGCCTTGAATTAATGTTGTACAATTTATAAAATGTATTTTTGTTTTATTAATGAAAATTAGTCTTCATTATAACGAAATATTATAACATTTAACTTGTAATTTAAGGGAAAATTTTATAAAATTAACTTAAAATGATAAGGATTTAAAAGGGACTTATTGTTAAATGATATTTAAAGGCATTACAGACAATAAGGTAAAACATTTTAAAACATTTAAAGAAATCATTATAGTATATAGTATGTATATATACGAAATGGTTTCTGACATCTCTAAATTTGCCTTTAAAACTTTTAGTCTAATCCCAGCTTTCAACAGTTTTTTTTTACTTTTTACTCGTAGTTCCATTTTTAAATCCTTGTTTTGTTAAACACATTCAAAATTAACATATTAAAACATCCATTATTTATTTCTTAACACATGTTTTAATCTCTGGAAATGAAAATAACAAAAAAAAAAAAAAAAGTATTTCCAATTGTAGATTTTATTTTGCTTTTTTGCACAAAGTGTTTATGCAAATTGCAGAATGTGTAAAAGTTCATATAAACAAATATTTAAGATATGTTGTAAAACAAAAACAACAACAACAGAAACAGAAACATCAACAATAACAAAACGTAAATATTTGAATATTGAAAAAGTTTATGTGATGTTGCAAAAAGTTACAAAAGTCTTTTTATGCAAATTTTTTGTTTCGTTATTATCTCAAACACTTTTCAACGCTTTATATTAAATATTTTTCTTATTTTTCTTTTTCTAAGAAAAGAAAAACAGTCAACAAAGAAAATAGAAAATAAACGGAACAAAACACATATGTTAAGAACAACAAAAACACTCATATAAGTATGTAATTTTACAACAAACTTGCTCATAAAATTAAAAAATAAATATAAACTGATTTTTTATATCTATTTTTATTATTTTATTATATTACTGGTTGAAAACATTACAACAGGGGTGAGACTGAGGCTATACGAAAACAAAGGAGTGAGTTTAAGGGTGATAGACTGAAAGATGTTTGTAAACATCATGTATTTTTTTTTATTGTTTACAAACTTTCCACTTTACAGTCAAGCAAAAGTGTTAAAAAACTTACTCTTACCCACTAAAATGAACATTTTGAAGAATCAGCTTTTAGATAGTTTATAGCCAAAGACAAGAGAAACACAATGATTCACGTAGTGCGTCCCATGAGTAACCAACCATCCATCCATCCTTCCAATCCAAACAGCCAAAGAACAAAATTGTAAATATTATTTAAAACTTAAAACGATAAACATCCTGGTCTATAAAATAAAGAAATTTTGTTTGTTTATAGTCAAACTTGGCTGCATAAATGTGTGTGAGTTTATTTTTAATGTATACTTCATATGTATATCCACTTGAGTTTGTATCCTTTTTCTATGAAAAATAAAACACTTTTAAATTCTTGGTGTAAATGTGTAAACATCAGTTTTAGTCGTAATGATCAGAAACAAAAACAACTACAAATATACTAGACATATAAAAAAACTTATATGAGTATATCATTATTATTAAAGGTTTTAAATATAATTCACAATAGCTGAGCCTAGATTTACGGCATAAAAAATAAATATTCGACTAGATTATAGTTAAGCTTATTGATTAGATTATATGCTAAACTATAGTACAACTTGAAGGCTATGTTGAAGACTATCCATAGACTATAGATTTATAATTTAGTTACAGATTTCACTAAAATCAAGACTATAGTTAATAATCTAGTCAAAAATATTGCTACTATATTGTATTCAAGATTGTAGTCAACACTACAGAATAGACTATATAGTCAAGAATATAGACTAGACTATAGTTAACTAAACTAAACTATAGTCAAGACTATAGACTAAACTATAGACAATACTATAGACTAAATCAAAGTGAATAATATAGACTAGACTATAGTCAATATTATAGACTAAACTATAGTCAGTACTATAGACTAGACTATAGTCAAGACTAAACTGTAGTCAAGACTATAGACTAAACTATAGTCAATACTATAGACTATATATCAAGACTATAGTTTAGACTATTTATTGACTAAACTATAGACAAGACCATAGACTAAATTACAGACAAGTCCAGACTATAGACTAAACCAAAGTGAATAATATAGACTAGATTATTGTCAAGACTAAACTGTAGTCAAGACTATAGACTAAACCATAGATTAAGCCAAAGTCAATACTATTGACTGGACTATATTCAAGACTATACACTAAACTACAGTCTATCGTTAAGACTATAGACAAGACTATTGGCAAGATCATAGACTAGAATTGTCAAAACTATAGTCTAAACTATAGTCGAGACTATAGGCTAGACTATATTCAAGACCATAGTCAAGATTATAGTTACGACTATATACTAGACTATACTTCAGACTATAGACTAGACTATAGTCAAAAAATAAAGACTAGATTATAGACAAGACTATAGTCAAATTGTCTAGTCTATAGTAAAGTCAATTAAAAATCCCTAAAAATATTCCTAAGTGTTTTTATATTTATAATAATGGCTTTTATATTTTAGCAGTGATGTGAGGTGTGTTAAACATGATAAAAGATTTCCTTTTCTTCGTTCATTTTTTATTTGAAAACAATGTGAATACAAAAGTAAAAACCCAAAAAACAACTCGTGAAAGCGTTATAAAGGGGTGCATATTTAATGTCTCATAAGTAAAAAACAAAAAATGAATAAAAAAACAAAAATATAAATAAAAAGAAAAAATGGCTGCAAAAACACTTGTAAACACCAGTAAAATGACAAATTGGCTTAGATTTTTTTGTGAAAGGCGCGAAGAAACCCGGAAAAAGTTTGCAACCTGGGTCAATTTATAAAAAAATATTTAAAATTTTTTTATTTTTCATTTGAATCGAATGATTACGAATAAGTTTTCGTATTGATTTCTTTCCTTTTTACTTCAGTTAAGAAATTTTAATAAATTTAAAATTTTTGCTTTAAAGTCTATCCACATTATGTTGCCCATAACTACTTAATACTGTTAGTAATACAATGATGTCTTGGTGGCGGAAATCATGTCTTTTTCTTTGCAAATATTGATTTTTGCTACGTTTCCTTAACAACTTTTTTTAATAAAAATTCTTTTACTTTTATTTATTTTTTTGTTATAATTCAGTCAATGTTTTAAACACATTTACGCGTGGTTGAATTTTATGTCTGTATTACTTTTTTTTGTTCTTTTTCGTGATTTGTATAAAAAAGTGTTTAATAAGACTAACAACGTCTTGTCATGAATTGGGCATAGTGCCAATAATTCAAATGTTAATAATCAAACCAGAAAAGAAAGAGTTTTGTGAAAATATAGCTTAAAGGCTTTAAGACTATAAAAAGAAGTTTTTATTTGAATTTTTTTCTTGAAATTATTGGTTAATTGGAGCATTAATATTTATAAAAGAACATAATATTTTTTCTTGAATAAAAATTAATCTTCATATTAAACAAACACGATGTTTTTATATAGTGTTTTGTTTAAAAAGAATTTTTCTCTTTTTTGCTTCAAAGAAACTCGTGTGTACTTATTGATGTACGTGATATTTAACCTCAATTCTAGACCTGCTTGTTAAATATTTTCTACCCTTTCTTTTCATTTGTAATTCTAAAAACAGAAGAAAACATTAATTTGTTTTTGATAAAATCTTGCTTTAGTTTCCTTTTTATTACAAACACAATTTATAAATTATTAAAGTATTCGCACCAAATACACACATACTTTTTTCATGTTGATGATTTTAGTATTTTATAAAAAGCCTTCCACTAATTACAAATGGAACGCCCTCTAATCAAATGCAGTCCGAGTAAATGAACAATTTTATTATATCCACTGACACTCAGCCATTAGGGAGACATAACATAAAGTATAAAAAAAATAATAATAAAATGAAAACACTGTAATGAAACTAAAATCGGTCTAAAGTATTTTCAGCACATAAAAATCCTGTACAATGTGGGAATGTCTGTGTAAGCAATAGGTATTTATAGTGTGAGTTAAAATACGCAGTCTAATCAATTCCACGCTAATTAACAAAACTAATCCATTTAGTTTGTTTTTCTTTTTGCTTAGATTATTTGTTGTTATTTTTAGTTGAAGTATCACATAGACGACCTTAGCACCTGTCATTGCGTTAGTTTATTTTCTGAAGTCTAATTAAATTGTTTAGTCTCAGCTAAATGATTTAATTAAAGATTTATTGAATTCTATAGAGCTTTTAGCATTTGGAAATATTTAGTTGAGGAAATTATTGGTTGTACTGTTAAAGAAACCGTACATTTAATCGTATTTTTTAGAATTACACCGTATGACAGTCATTTTCACACATGAAAAAATCGACAAATATGCATAAAACTAGAGACTATATGTAGTAAAACTACGTGCGCAGTTTTTCTCCAGGGCGTCAAATTTCCACTTAAAAAAACCTAAAAGTTTAGAATAATACACATTAAAAAAAATATATATAAAATATTTACAAATATTATATCAACCCAGTATTAATGTCAAATGAAAGCTAAGAATTCCTACAATATAACGATATTTTTTATTTAAATGTTTTGTAGCACAAAAACCGAAATAAAAACGAGAAAGAAAGATATAGTCGTTCAAGACCTATATGATATCCCACACCATTATGTACGAGCATAAAAATTCGGGAAGGGAACTTATCTTACACCTGCTGCCAATTTTACTAAATGCAAAATAAAATATACAATTACAGAATAATACGCTGATACTAACATCTAGACCTAGATCTAGACTTTAGGTCGATTTCTGGAAAAGGGCTTTATATGTGAGCTATGGTCAATTGTGGACTGATATTCATAAAATATCTTTTTTAAAAATTTAACCTTTTAATATATTTATTAGTTAATTACATACTTTATATAAAGGATATTTTACAACCTTTAAAAAAAAATGTTGTTATTTTGCTGCGTTTCTTAGTTTTCATTTGACATCCATATTTCTGAAGTGCTTCTTAGAAAACATTTGATGTTCTGGAGAAAAACTGAGTATGTCGTTTTATTATCTATGGGCTCTAGTTTGATCCATATAGCTTTTTTTTCAAGTGGGAAACAAATTATGGGAAATTGTTGCACGGTGTTATTAGAAATTTAGTTTTATTGATTGGTTTTTAGTTTTTAGGAAGTAATTTTCTTTGGTACTTTCTGTTTTATAAGTTTTATTTAATTTTAATCTCTGTAAATATTCATTCAGTGCAATGAAAGTAAAAAAATCAGAGAAAAAAAATAGCAATTGATAATTGTACCATCAATAGTTGTAAAAAATGCTGACCCAAGCACAAGTCTCAAGTATTATTAAATTTGCTGACAATACTCGGCGATAAATTGACATTTTTATGGATGTTTGGAGAGTAAACTACGCTTAATTTTGCACACAAACTGTTGGTAGTCTTGTTAGAAATTTTTTCATTATAAATTAATTTTTATCATAGAACTATTTAGTAGCTTTTAAAAATGATAGACTTTTGTTCATTTTTATGTGGCTATATTCGCCTGTCAATATAAAAGTTTTCTTTTTATTCTCTCCCCCCTATCCCTTTTTCTAAAAAGCTTGTTAACAGTTTGAGCCAAAGTTTTGTTCATTATTGTCATGTTAAAAATAAAATGAAAAAGAAAACCCAAAAACAAATACACCAAATTTTTAGAGAAATTTTTGTTAGTTTCAATTTTTCAAGTGCTGAAACATTTGCCTTTTGTTGGTGATTCATGGTGCTCTAGTATTTTTTAAATTCATTCTTATTTTATTTGAATGATTCTATTTTTGTATCCTTGAGCTGAATTCTATTGTCAATTTTTTGTTTGTTTTTTTCTTTTGGTTTAAAAATTGATTGTTAGTGCGTGATTGGTTTTATTTTTAGGGCGTTTAATGGTTATAAATTTAGTTAATGTGCATTCTTTTAGTTTAATTTTGTTTAGCAATAAATTTGTGCTTCTTCAAACTAAACGTCTTTTTTATGTAAATTCATTTGCAAAGAAATTAAACATTTTTTCACATTCAAAGTGATTTGTTGAAGTTTTTATTGGTTTTTTGTGGAATTTCTATTCCCCCATATACTTAAGGCTTTCAAAACACTTGTTAAAGTTGCCACACACTATACGCAAGTATTTATGTATATACTTGTATGCTGTGAACAATATTATGGTTATTTGCAATATGTTTTTTTATTCGTTTTCCAAGTAACATGCATTTTTAAACACATTTTAGCCCTGACAATTTTAAACAAGTTTTTAAACGCCCACTTGTCGTTTACGCATTACACTCGAAAAAGTTTTTTAAATCAAAATAAAGCAAATGAATTTAATCAAAATAAAGCAAATGAATTTAAGTAGAGGAGTAAAAAAGTAGTGGTGACTCTTGTAAAACGACCACAAGAACTAAACTTTTTCTTTTCTGCCTCGTTACGCATTTAAATTGCTACATATTTTTTTTATTTATTTTTTTTTTGTTTAATTTAATGAACAATGTTATAATTTTTCCTCATTTCCTGCCATAAATAAGCAATTTATAACAAATGTTAGCAGTTACATATACATACATACATACATACATACATGCTAAACTACTTACATTTTCATAAATATTTAGTTTGAGTGTATGTTTTACACACTTATACACTTTTGCTACTAACACAAACTGGGCTAATTTAATATGCGCCAAACTATCACCACCCCCCATCTCTGCAGATTGTTATTGGTATTCAAACAACATATTGGACTGACTGACTGGCTGAATGAGTGAGTGAGTGAGTGAATGTTGAAGAAAGTATAATGTATGTGGCTTTACCAATGTGTCATTTCTAGCCGTTATACGAGAAATACATATTTAAAAGCAAAACACATGTAATACATCACACACAGAAAAAAAAAAAGAAATTGTTAAAAAAATAAAAATTGTAAAATAAAATCCTGACAAATGCTAGTAAGTACGTATGTATGTTGGTAAAAGGAGTATAAGAATGATTGTGTTCATAGGACATGACGTTTTAGCCATTTACACCACATGTAATCATGAAATATGCAAGAGTTTATGTATTGCAATATCATCATCAGTACATTACAAACCACAACTTAAACATACTTACTCACACTGTTAACGACACAACCCAGTTAACAAATTGATGGAATTTCTTTAAAATATTCTGTTGTAAGTAGAACATTTTTTATCCTAGTCAATTGATTAGATAAAAGGCAAACTAAGGGTTAATTCAGTGGTAAAGCGTTTAGACATTTAAACATGTATTTAGTTGGTAACATACTCCGAAAAGATAACGAAGATACATTTAATTAATTAAGGGGTAATAGAGATCTTGCTCAAGAAGTATAATATACAAGTTATCATCGAGTGGATGTTATGAAACTAGAGATTCATTTAAGCAGTCCTAAAGAGCAAATCTACTGTAAAAATTTACACTTTTAATGACCTAGTGTAGGTCACAAATCTAATTGCGTAGATCATTTTAACATTTTTGGAATTTACAATACACTTTCAAAATCTGAAGTTTTTTTTTAAAAGTTCACGAATTCATAAAATTTTTATTTTTTTAAGTAAATTTTAAATTTGAATACAAGATTAGAAAGATGAATATTTCATTATTCAAAATGTGCATACATATTGTTACAATAATCCAAGTTTTTCTAAACTATTATCGAATATATCTGAAAATTTCAATTTTATATAGATTTTTTTCACATTTGACATTTTTTTATATTATTTTATTAGAAACTACATAAATTTTATTAGAAAGATTGTTAAAATCGAATAAGAATTGCTAGTGTTATATAAAGTATATGAAACTTAAACCGGGTACATTTTTCCCTTTCAAAAAAATGTTAACATTTTGCATAAATATGTATCGCCAAAATGCATTTAAAAAATGTAATTTGAACAGTTTTCTTCAATTTTGACAAATAATGACATGTTTTACTTGAAATTAACTAAACTTTTTAGTAACATTGACAAATTTATATAGTTTCTAATAAAATAATATAAAAAGGTGTTAGCAAAGGTAAAAAAATTCAACAAAAATTTAAGTTTTCAGATATTTTTGATAATGACTTAACATTGTGTTGTCATTGGAAGGAAGTATTTAGTGCTAAAAAAAGAGCTGCGGTAGTCCTTTTTTCTATCCCATGGTTATTATTGGTAGGATGTTCTTCTTTTATGCTTCTTGTTCATTGCTATAAAATTTTTTTTATAAAAATTCTGTTTTAGCCTTATTAAAAGATAATATAAATACTTTGAAATTTGTAAAATTTGAATTTTATTAAAAATAATTAACCCTTTTTCCTGCTAAAAATACATTTATTTTCACTTTTTTGGAAGTAATTATTAGCAACTTTTAAGAAATCGCAAAATACGCTCTTAGTTCTAATTTTGAAGTGATGAAAAAGTTCTTTATTGGAAGAACTTGATCGTTGTTTTTGCTGGGTAGTTCCGAAAAACTTACATTAGAGTAATAACGTAACATATTTTAAAAGTCTAAATACTCGCTTTTTCAAATCTGATTTCAATTTTAAAATCCGTTTAAAACTAAACCTTTAAGTATTTTTTTGAGTTCGTGAATTATTAGAAGAAATTTTTTTCGTTAAATTTAAATTTTGAGGATGTATTGAAATTTCTAAAAATTGTAGTGTAATGTACTCATCATGCTACGCAACTGACTCTAGGTCATTTTAATAATATATACAATTTTTTTGATTTTGTAACACAGTGTAATTTTCTATTTTTATATGCAGAGTTTTCATTCTCTTTGCAATTTCTTCAATACACAGTTAAGTACAAAAAAAGAAGCGATTGTAGATAACCATGTCCGATCATCCGTTCTTCATTCTGTTTTAAATTTCAAAAACACAATTTAAAAAAATTTGAATTTTCATTTTTTTAGAAAATGATTTTAGAAAATCATTTTCTAAAAAAAAGTACTAATTTACCATTTTTCAAATTAAAAATGTTTCTTTCATAAAAAGAAACAAAATTGAAAACATTAAGTCAAGTCCAATTTATGGAATTAGACTTTCATGATTTTGTTTATTAGTTTATTTCCTAAGAATATGAATATCTCCCTTTCAAATCCCTTTTCATTAAATAAATTTCTACGCTGGGTTGTTTGCAAATGTTATTGTATAAATTACTAACAAATTGTATTTCCTTAAATTTGTTTATATCGTAAAAAACTGAACGCCGTGATGTCCTTCACGTAAACTAAAAAAAAAATCAAACACTTGAGACCAAAAGTTTTACAAACAGCAAACCAAACACTAAAGAAAGAGTGCAAAAGAAATCAAAATATTAAAATCACAAAAAATAAATCTGATTTATGTGGCGTTTATGTGTTCAGAATTTACACACCCAGCAAATACAAATAAAATATTTTCATATTTGTAAGATACTTTATAAAATACTTACGTTCAAAAACACACAGAAATACACACACATATAAGAAGGCTAGCAGACAGACAGTTGAGTATAAGTATGTTTGTAACATTTGTATGTGATTTTCTATAACATTTTATGGAAATTGCTTAAAGATTATATGTAATATAAAAAGTATTGGTTCGTAGTAGGTGCAAAAGAGGAAAAGAAATGAAAAAACCATTTTTGCAGCAAAGAACAACAACTAAAACATATGAATCTTATTTGTAAGAAGACAACATTTGATATTATTACAAGTTTATTGATCCCCTTGTGGATAAATGGTATATATTAGTGTATTTGTAATGGCTAAACACTCATACATACATATAAATTCGCTAACAAAGAAATGTATAAGTATAAGTATTTAATGTGAATTCTGCTGTTATGAAATGGTATCAGACCCACTTGTTTAACGGTAAATAGATATATGTGTGTTTGAGTATTTGATTTGTGCTTGTGTTTATTTAATACTAATACTTACAAACATTAAATTGTAATAAGTTTGTGTCCATGTAAGTGTAAATAGTAGGAAGAGTGTGTATGTATGTGTATTTGACTTGGAATGTGTTCTGCAATATTAAAATGTTATGATTTTTTGATGAGATTAAAATATTTCTTTATGACTCAATTTTGTTTTAGTTTTACAACATGCCGTCAAACATATATCTTGATAAATGAATTTTTAAATAAGTCTTACACTGGTTAACAAGATTTCGCAGAATTTGAGATTCAAGTTTGAGATTTTAAATCCGACTTAATCTTAAAGTCAAGAATCATTTCAAGATTTTTTGAAACAATTTATTTAATTTTATAACACAAATTGGATATTTTTCAAAGAATGATTCATTTGAACACTCTTTAAGATTAAATTTTTCTATTTTCTAAAGCTATTTTCAAAGGCGATTCCTATTTTTTAAATAGCTGGATTTAAATTCAGTAATTAAAAAATAATAATAATGCTTTGCCTTCATTAAAATGTCCTTTGAAAATGAAATTGTTTTTATGTTCAATTTTCAAGTTCATGTATTTAGATTTTTTCTTTTTTCTTTTTTAAAAAACAAAGAAACGAAAAAATGCTCATTATGTCTGACAGTATTTTTTAATCAAGTGCATTTTTGTATATATGAGACTGTATTTTTTCTAATAAAAACTTTTTATTTCTATTGTCTTGATGTGTTTTTTTTTTCATCTGTAATAAAATATGTCTGCTAAAGCTTTGTAAAGGACAGAACTGAAGGATATTATTATAGGCTTTTTTTTGAATTAACACACCAATGCAATTGTCATAACACTCAAACCAATACTAAAATGCCCTACAGCTACAAATAAGTTTTTCCAAAGTTTAGCAACAGTAATAAGTATTTAAAATTATGAAATAGGGTATATTATAGTCGGGGTTATTTAATCTTTAAGCAAATTCTTTGCTTATTATGCAACCGCCAACATTTTGTTCTGTTCGTAGCTGTCATTTGTGGCGCTCTAAAACATGTGTAATACAAAATGTGTTTTCAAAATAAAAAGGGCAGGTTGTCAGCAGCTGCTGCGTATATTTCATTGCTATGATTTGTCATGGAAGACAACCACCACAAAGAAATAAGGAAAAAGAGAAGTATTTCCTTCATATCCCGTTTAATAAACACGTTTGTTGATATTTATATTTTCTTGGTTTTTTTTTTGTTTGTTTTCTTTGAAGTCCCAAGAGAAAATAATTTTCAAAAATTGTCAAAACGTTAAAAATTATTTATTATCGTTTTAATATTTGCTTTCACTCTGTTTATAATTGTATTTTGAGCTTAAATAAAGTAACAAGGGATGGATGAATGGATGGATGAGCCAATGAATGAATGGATAACTTGATTATGAATTTAGTGGGATTATTCTAAAAATCTTATTATCGTCATAAAGAAAAGAAAACAACATAACAAATTTCATAAATTAAAACTGGCTAATATTATATTTGTTGATAACAATAAAAGCAGCTAAAACAGGAAATAGAAGAAAATTGAACGTTAAAGGAATAAATTCAAGGGTTTCCATGGTGTTTTATTTTCTTTTTACAAAACTTTTACGGTGCAGTAAGTTTTCCAACAAAGACAAAAAGTTTTTGTTTAGGAAATATTAAAAGTTTTCTTTTTCGGCTTATAAAAACCAGAAGAAGAAAATTTGTCAACAATAGATATGATTGTTAATAATAGTTTTGTTTTGTTTATTTTTTTATCTCCAGGGTATTTATATAGACAAACTTATTATTTGAGATAATTCCATTAAGGTTTTGTTATTCAGTACAAGTTTAACTTAATTTCTACCAAAACAAAAGATTTATAAAAGAATGAAAACTCTTGTAAGAATTAAAAAAAATTTTAATTTAATAAATAAATTTGTTTTATCCCAAGTGATTTCCTTATTTTTACTGTAAAACAGGACTCATATGTTTGAAGAATTTTTGTAAAAAGAATTGTTAAATCAAGTCATATATTTCATTGTAAAATATCTTAAAGTTGTTCAGGAAAAGAATGATATTATAAACCGATATAAGTAGAAAGGACCTCTCTGTCTCTGTTTTATTTTTTTTTTTAACAAAATGCCTTCAATATTACCATATCTGCACTTCGATGATAATGTAGGGGCAAAGAGACGGACGGACAGACATCGCTAGAAAAAATTGAAATTTATTCTGAATCAACAAGTGTATTTTAGGATTGACGTGGCTCCTTTTAAGTTATATTTGTGACTCAAGTTCTTGAGGTGAGATTATAATTATTATGTACTGTTAAAGTTTTATAAAAATGTTTATATTGAATTTCTATTAAACTATTGTTTGATAAGGATGTATGAAAATAAGTACAGACAGATGGACATACATTTTAGGATTGATTTAAAAAGGAATTTTGAAACGGCAAATAAATTGAAAGATGTATGCTTTTTTACTGATTTAGGATAATATACTGCGACAATCAATTTTACACTTGGAAAAAGTTTTTTTAAGTTTTTATCCAGAATGTTTCGAGGGATACCTGATTTAAAAAAAATTATATAAAGTATTTATAAAAGTTATATTGACCAAATATGAGTGTCTAATGAAAGCTAAGAATCTCTAAAAATTTTATTTGACAATGGATGTCAAATAAAAGCTTAGAATCCCTGCAATATATTAATATTAATTATTTAAATGTTAAGAAAATATCTTTTTTAAACTTTTACCCATTAATATTTACTTTTAAATAAATATTAAATATTTTTAATATTTTTATAAAGGATATTTTCTGAACATTTTGTGCTGCTATATTTAAATAGAAAAATTTATTATATTGCAGGTCGTTCGCAGTTTTGATTTGACACTCATATTGGATTGATATATATTTCGTAAATATTTTATATTTTTGTTTAAGGTTGAGTATTCTTCGAAACTGTGAAGTCTTTTGAGAGAAAATTTAACACCTTGTAGAAAAACTCAGTACGCAGTTTAGCTTCATATGTAAAAAAGAATTTTGAAAATTGTTGCACGATGTAACTGAAAAATATCACATTTCGTTTTTATGATTAATTTTATATTAGTTAATATTTATTATTTCCCAAAAAATAATTAACAAAGACGAACTTCCATTTCATACTTAAAACTTATTGCAAATAATATTTAATTCCCTTGGCAAACGTTTTGATGTTGACTGGTGCTCATGTTCAACATAATTGTAAACCGTAGCAAACAAATACAACATTTAAGCACCTTTAATAGTTAAAAATTATAACGATTATTTTTATAGTTGCTATAACTACCAAAACCCTCCAAAAACTACTTGTTCTAACATAACACATTTATGTTCAAGCATATCAGCTGTAAATTCTTATACTCTCTACCGAAACTAGCCAACACAAAAATAAACCAAAAGCAAGTAATCCGGATGACTATAAAAATATGCTCGAATTATTTTTGTGGCAGTTTTGTAAACGAACATCAACATTAAAATAAACATCAAAGTGACACTTGGCCATAAAGCTTAAGAGAATAAATGTCATAAAAACTGAAAGAAACAAGCACACAACGATAACAACAACGGTTTTCCCCAGTTGTTGCAATATTAAACAGCAGTAAGGGTATGCTAGAGCGGACAAAAGGTCATTGAGCTTAAAACTAGCAAAGAAAAACATAACTGACAGAAGAGAAAAAGAGAGCCATAAATATAGTAGGGGGATGTGGAATATGGTGGGTATTTGTTTTACCATATAAAAGAGAGGTGTAGTAATTGTAGTAAATAAATGTTGGTATATTAAAATTTGGCAAACCATGGTAGCCACAGAAAACATAAAAAAAAGATCTAAATGGACTTGGCACTCGTTCATGATGACTAAAGGAGCGTGTCGCTCATTACTAGCAAATCAGCTTAGTAAATACCAGTTGGTATAAAGGAAGAAAGGGGGAAATAAAGAACATGTTTTTAAAAATAGTACAAAAGTATGTATGAATTATAATACTGCAAAAAAAGGATTGTAATATGAACTTTTATTTGAACAAGGAAAATAATAGAAAATAAAACACAGGAAGTAAATATTATCTAGATTAAGTTAATAAAAACATAAAAATAATGGCTTAATTTGATGAGAGATGAAATGTCTTAGAATTATATCATTATATCTAAAACCTTAAACAAATAATAGTGCTTAACTCGTGTGTGTGTGTGTGTGTGTGTCAAGGATTACAAATTAATTGCTAAATTATGGAGTTTCTTCAAAAAAGCTTAAGTCATTTGAGTTTATGTTTTAAAAGAAATCATTTGTTTACTAAACTTATTGGGGAAGAAAATATTTCAATTTACAAAAAGGAAATATAAATTTTAAATGGATATTCTCTTTATTTTTAATTTCAAACACATACACACACAATTATGGTAATATACACACCCTGAACACATGAAAATAAAATTCAAAAATAAATTTCATATAAACCTTTATCTTAATGGCCAAAATTCTACAGACAATACAAAAATAAAAAATATTTAAATAAATTCATGTGTAGCATTTATAACAACAAAAATTTGCATTCATGGCTATCTTTCCGGTTTTAATTTGCATATGTGTTTGTATATGTGTGAAATGTGCACTTACAGTTACACACTCTCACTTATAAATATACATATATATACATATATATACATATATATATACATATATATATGAATGAGAGAGTAATTGTGTGTATGTATTTGAAAGTTTTTTTTTTACCCAAGAAAAAGCCATTAAATTGACTGACCAAAAATAAAAGCAGCAACAAAGATGTGTAAATAAAAATAAATAAAAAATGAAACTTTTGTTAAAACTCATTGCGTTTGTCGGTACGAGTTTATATTTATATTTTCAAAAATAATGTTGGAATGTTTAAGTATTTTATTGAAAAAAAAAAGAAAAAAAAATGAAAAAAATGAAGAAGAGAAAATTAAAATAAAAATAATGAAACTGTAGGCTATAAATAACATACGAGTATGACTGCATAAAATTAAACATAATATGGAATGAATAAGATGTGTTCTATTCAATACAGCAGCCAGGAAAAGGTAAAACTTATAATTGGTAAAATTGGCTCTATTATAAAACATTATTTTCCAAAAAATACCTTAAATTGTGACTCGAATTTCGTTCAAACAATTCCAATATTTTACTAGCAGTATTTAATATTCTCCAGTTACAATTTGGTTACAAAGATGTTGTCTAGCAAGAGATTTATATTAACTAACTTGAGCTTTAAATTGTGAAAAATTAACAAAACTTTTTGATGAATATTTTGTATTATTCCTTTATTACTGTGTACTAAAGAATTCCTTGACTTTTAATCTCTGATTCAACAATAAAAATACAAAATAGTTTCTTTTTTTTATCCAACAATATTCCTTTAACAGCATCCTCTTGGATTTTTCACATTTAGTTATTTAGGTTATAATAAAAACAAACTCTTTGTTTTTGCTCTTCACTTCCCCTTCTAAAACAAAAAGCTTGGTAAAGAAAAAATTTTTATTATTATTTGTTTAAACTTTTATTTTTTCACAAAAATACAAGTGCAGAAAAGGGGGAGGAGATTGTAAAAGAGAAAAAAAGTAAAACTAAAACACAACAATACTTCCTTATTGCATTACAATACCTACAGTTTGGTTATATTTTATTTTATTTAAGCAACCATTGTTCCATTTAAAAATCCAGAAAAAAAAACTAAAAAAAGCTAAAAACTATAAAATATTTCAAGCATTCAATTGTTGGGATTTTGCACAACTATTCTACAAAATGGTGTGTATTATTCATTGTTTAAAAATAAAAAGAAAAAACAAATAATAGAAATGTTTTCAATTAAAACAATACCTATTTGCTTTATTTTGCTTTTCTTTTGTTTCTTTCTTTGCCACACAAGATGACACCAATATGTTGTAGGAAAAAATCAATAGCTTTCATATCACTTTGGTTTGCTACAATTATGTTTTATATTTTTTTTCTATATCTTAAAAAAATCTATGTAAAATGCATTCTAATCTTGTGACAATATTTGCTTTTGGAATAAATTAGAAAAAAAATCTCATTTAGTAATTTGCAAAATGTATGTTCAAGGTTCTCTGTAGCAATAACCACTGCTACTAGTTTCTAAGTTTTATTCTCATCTCAATAAATTCTAGAGTAGTTTTAGTTTTTAATAAAACACACGAATTATAAATCGTTTTATAGAAAACCAAGTATAATGAAGTTTTCATCATTTGCACTTGGTTAAGAGTCGTTGCTATCATCAACATGTGACAACCTTTTAGTAACGATGTTATGTTTGAAACCACAAATATTTATTAAAAAATAAGGTATAGGAAAGTTTATATTCGTGTGATTTTGTTAGCGTAATTGAAATTTTGTGAAATGGGAACTTAAATAAAGTGTGTGTTCGAATAAAACATAACATGTAAATATTGATATAAAAGTTTTCTGGAATAAGTTACAATTATGAATGAAACAATATATTGTTGGGTTTTTTTCTACAAATTTATCACGTGTATGAATAAGGAATAAATTATATATGAATTTTTTTATATTTTGGAACCTGCTGTCCACTTGTGTTTAAAGTTAGTCAATGTTTTGGGCGCAGCAGTAGTCTTTCTAATATTTTCGACCAATTGAAAGTTATTGTCAAAGACTCAATACCTTACAATTGGCGAAGTTCTGGGTAGTTAGGAGCGTTGGAATTTTTCCGAACAAAATTAGTATTATGTTCCATTCCAAAGTAGTTTTACTGTAACGGCAAATCAGGCCAAAAGAACATTGCATCTCCAAGTTTTCTTATAAATGAAAGTAGTTTTCTTTGTAGACGTAGAATTTATTGGGTCCAATTTTATATATTATTCATTTCTTTCACCATAGCTGCAAATAGCTTGCTAAATAAGAAACTTTTGTTTTTTGATACGGTACTCTTTTGACAAATGATGTACGTTTCATAATCCATTACAAAACATTTAAACTTTTTAAAAATATATTTTTAAGGAGCTTTGCTCTATTTTTAATGTCAGCATACTTCTTGCATTACTATCTGATACTTTTTATACACACCATAAAAATATTAGGGGGGGTATATATAAAGTATATATATTGTGGGTCCTGGTGAAAACAATCTAGCGATGTCTGTCCGTCTATCCGTCTGTCTGTCTGTTGAAAGCAGTATAGGGGTGAACATCCTAGAGGGACGAAATTTCGCATTAATATTTTTTTTATATATAAGCTTTGTTTGGTTTGAAAATGAGCGCAATCGATTCATAAACAAAAAAGTTATTCAATGAATCCTAGAAAAACAGAATGTCCGTCGCAACTCCAGTTCATACTTTTCGGCCGATATATTTTACAAAAGAGCATTTGTTCAAATAGTTTAAAGACCAATGGCCTTCATCCGCCCTCGTCCCATATAAGATGAAATTTTAAAAAGTTGCAGATATATTCAAGCCAAGCCAAGCCGAATATAACATTCTCATTTGTTTCACTTTAAATGTTTTATGTCTAATATTCACTTTATTCGCTTGAATATATAAATGCAATTAGATTTATTTATGATCTGCAAGTAGGTATTTTAGTAGATTTTTAGCTAAAGAAAAATTAAAAAATATTACTGAAGTATTCGAATATTCAAATATTATTGCGCTATAAAACTATAGATTTTTCGAGCAACGGATTGATGAACTCTTATAATCTGTAGAATTTAAGGAATTTAAGAAACGAAGAGAACTAAGAGTCATAGAGCTAAAATTGCGACTACAGGTCTATATGATTTAAAAATTCATTAAATTGAAATGACCAACTAAACGAGCAAAATAAAGAGCAATCACAGGCAAGAAAGGGTATAGATATTTATGAACTACACCATTTTCAAGTAAAAATGAGAAAATTCCAGTTTAAATTAAGAATTTCTTCTTAATATTGAGAAAATTCTAATTCAAATTGAGAATTTCAAGTTAATATTGGTATTGAGAAAATTTGGAATAAAATTGAGACTTTTCAATTAATATTGAGAAAACTTCAAATGAAATTGAGAATTTCAAGTTAATATTGAGAAAAATCCAAATAAAATTGAGAATTTCTGGTTGATATTGACAAACCTCAATTTGAAATTGAAATTTAAATTGAGAAAATTTCAAATGAAATTAAGAATTTTAACTTGATATTATGAAAATGAGAAAATGAGATTGGGACCATTAGTTAACCAGTTAATGTATACCTGTTTTTGTATCTTAAATTTAGGATAATTGAAATAAAAAAATAATTGATGTTTCGAAGTAAAATATTATCATTAACTTCCTTCTGTTACACTCATTTTGTAGTGTCAATCACTCTTGTAAACATACACATACATACAAACAAACATAATCAAAACTTATAGCTGTTTACATATGGTTGCTATACTTAATACTATAACAGAAAGTGGTATTTTAAAGTAACTAAAGTAATTACTTTTGGATAACAGATGTTGCTGCTTTTTTTAATTAAGGCGTTAATATATAAAAATAGCAATAACATATAAATTATTTTACCACGTGACCCAAAAAACAAATGTTAATGATTTTTGGCCGTCACAATAGATTTATTACTTTATGTTTTTTTTTTCTTGAGAAGAACTGCATATCCAAAAGAACTAGTTCAGATAAATTCACACCTTTAGTTCAAAAGATTTTATTTCATTCTTTAAATTTTTTTTATTAAATTTTGTTTAATCGATCACTTTAAACTTTATAAAATTTTGGTTTTATTTTTTCCCCTCCAACAGAAAGAATTTGTTCCCCTCACCAATCCCATAAATATGTATGCACAGCGTTTAACCTGTGCAAATACTAAACAACATCTACTCAAATTCACAGTGGTGGTATTAAAATGTATATTAGTGAAAAAATAAATATACAAAAGAACTGTAAGAAAAAAATAACATAAAAATTCAAGTTTATGCTTCAATTCACCAAAGTTAAATCACAACATAATTTCCAAGGAAGTTAGGAAAAAAATGTAAAATAACAACAAAAATAAACAAGGATTGAAGAGTAATATGACTTAAGGGGGTAAATATTTTCAAACGAGGTGGAAAGTTTCAAGTGGTCTGATATGAAAATAATCATAAATACTTTTAAATAAATCTTCCGGCAAAGATTAAAAAAAAAAAAAAAAAATGAAATTGTAAATCATATTTTCCACTCAAATCAATAAATATTTCTTCAAGTAATCTATACAGTTTTTCTTCCAATTTCTAGATAATATTTTTCTAAATTCCAACAAATATTTAAAATATCTATTTAATATTTCAAATACATATTTAACTTAAGGGAGACTTGTTTTTGAATTATTAGGATGAAAGTTCAAAATAAAATAAACAAAAGGGTTTTAAGAGTTTTATTTTTGTTACTATTTGCTCTCTAGTATTTTTGTTATTGTTACAAAAATGCCAACAACAATGTCAACCATAATTTTAATTGTTACACAAAACATTTGGTAAAATGTTCATTGCAATCGAATGAAAATGACAAAACTACAGACCTCCTGCTAAAGGCTCTTGAAGTTAAAAATAATGCAGATACGAGTAATAAAACATAAATTTTTTGTTCATAAAATAAAATAACAAAAACAACCCTCTTAAATGTTTAAAAATAAATGAAACAAACAAATAGAAACAATTCTAAAGCAGCAGCATCATACTCAAAAAAACACTTGTAAAATAAATAAATAAAAAAAAAAAAAACAGAAAGCAGGACGGACGTACAGATATTTATACCTTACAAGTCTATTATATTTACGAGTATTTGTTTGTTTTTTTGCTGTTGTTGCTGCAAATGTTATAGATATGTTTGTGAATCTGCATAACGTTGAAATATATACATATATTGCCTTTCCTTTTTCAAGTTGTTTCTTTTTTTCTGTGATTTGAATACTTACACTTGAAAAATATACCTACCTATTAGGGTATCCAATCGATTAACTGTCATTCGATTATCCGATTAATTTTTGGTCGATTAACCGAATAATATGCGTCGCATAACCGATTAACCGAAATTTACTTTTCTGAATTTAAAAATTTGGAACATTATGATGCATTTATGTCAATTACATCTCTTTCTGAAAATAAATAAAAGTTATTTTAAGGGAAGTACTTTTTATTACTTCCAAAGTTTCAATAAATGTACGTTTTCTTGTGCTTCAGAAGTAATACAAACAACATCCAAAAATATTACTAAAAAGAAATTCAAATAAATTGTTCTGCTATACAGCATTAACATTTGGTTGTTAATTTTGAAAATACTCCTTACTACTCAGCAAACACTTTTTGGTTTTCGGTAATGGCAACTACTTATTTCAGTAGTTTCTTGGTAATGAAGCGTATAATAGTATAATAGCACAGTAATACCGCAATCACGTTGATCATTTGGCTAGAGCGCTTTATTAACAACCAGAAAATTGTCGGTCTGATGTTGTGAGTAAAAAAAAAAAAAAAAAAAATGTACAAAAAGATATTTTTATACTAAAAGAGTTTTTGTCGCTTAGTAAGTTAAGAGCGAGTTGGGGTATTGAGTAGGACGTTAATCTTTGGAAACGGATGGTTAATTTTTTCCCATGTTCAAATCTCACTGACGGCAAAATTTTTTGTTGTTTTTTATTTTTTTTGTTCTTTAGTTTCGTTTAATATCTACAACAATCCATTTCTTTCGGAAAATGCGAACAAAAATAAATAGTTACTCAGGCAAAAAAAATAAAAAAATAAAAAGAACTGTTTTAAACAAATGAAAAACAATGTTATTCATGCAATATTTTTTTTTATTAAAAAATATGTTTCTTTATATAAAAATTAAAAATTATTTTCTTGAGCTGATAAAAAAGAATTTTGATGTTCGTTGCAATTTTGCATGAAATTGTGAACATGGCTTCATTTTCAGTGAATAGGTATCAAAAAATAGAACATCTTCCAACGAATGACAAGCGTATGTTAAATTCATCTTTTTTATTGAAACATGATTAACTTCATAAATACTTAAACTTGTGACAATAGAAATATTGAAAAATAAAATGATTTATTAAATAAAGCTGAATTAGGAAAATATTTTGTAGCACTAGTTCAAAAAACTAAAAAAAGACATAAAAAAGTAAAAAGTAATTTTTTTTATACAAATGGGCGAAAGAACTGATAAGATGAACCTTTTTTTAAAGAATTTGATCTTTATTATATTTCTAAATAACTATTTCAATATATTAAATACTATAATTAAGGTTATTTATATGCTTTACATGTATTAATATGTTTATTAACCGATCAACCTTTAACCTCGAATAACTATTCGTCGAGTTAACCGATTAATATTAAATCTCGAATAATTGGATATCCTACTACCTCTCGTTACGCTAACAAAATCAAACGACATTTTATTTTCTGTCTTTTGTGTAAATAATTTGGGGTAAGTTTTTGTCGTTATATACTCCCCATGGTGCGGTAACATTTTGGGATTTTCTTTTGGCTTTTAAAATATTTAATTAAAATTTATGTTTAACATTCAGCAACATTGTCAATACAACTAAACCATATGAATTAAAAAAAGGTATAAAAATTGTCCATTTATTTAAGCCTCCACACATCAAGCAACCTTTTCACAAATCGTATCTTTTGTATCTGTCTGTCGGTGATGGTTTTTGGTGTATTTTTATCTGTTTTGCATGTCTGCTGGTTTCACTTTTATTTTAGTTTTTTATACCGTTATCGGGTTGGTTTCGAAAAAAAGAGCAAAATATTTGTGAAATGTTTCATATCACTAACAATATTTTAGATATTTGCAATTATATTCACGTTCAAGTATCCCTTTGGAAATCGTAAAAAAATAAATGTTTTAAAAAATTTGTAGTTGCTAATGATTCTTTTGAGCATGTTGCAAATATGATGGAAGGGATTTACATTTTAAATACTTTAAAGAGAGTTTTAAATTTGACTGCTAAGAAAAGGGAAAAAGAGGCTTAATTAAATAAAGTTAAATAAAATCCTGTTTAAATTTGAAGAACAATTTTATCAATATTTTTTAAAGTTTTAGCAAAATTTTTTAAAATTTTAGCAAATTATATGATAACTTTTTTAAATTTATTTTTTTTGGAAATTTTAATTTTTTTTTTTAAATATTTCGGTAAAAATTTTAGGTTAATATATTTTTAGAAAAATTTCTTATTTGGAAAATTTGGATACAATTTTTGCTAAAACTATACGATTGTTGATTCTTTAATTTTTATATCGGTACACATATTTTTTATGGTATATTTAATTATTATTGCTAGATTATACCTGGTGTGCTCCACTACTCCTACTGTATTGAAATAAAAAAGTTTAGTGTAAATAGAATTAATTTTTGGTGTATAATAATTTAAAAAAAAAATACAACCTGTTTATTAACAATTCAATAAAAAATATAAGTAGAAACGTTTAACAGTTGCAACTACTCTATGAAATACTTTAAAATACTTTTAAAATATTTTTTATCCATTTTAAAATTTTATAGATAGTGCTTTTTCTAAAAAAACTGTGAAAATTCGTGAAAAATAAAATAACTAAAATAAAAATAACGTTTAAATACAAAAACAAAACTCTCTCCTAAAATTCTTTAAAGAAGAGAAGGCGAATAAAACTCTAAGTAATTGGAATATCTTTCTTTCGTTTTGCGAATTTTTCATATTGATTATTTCTTCCAGTTTGACGATTTTTTTGCCTTTCATAGTTTTTCCCAATTTGTGTTTTTTTTTTGGTTTAGAATTTTTGCGTTTTGGCGATTTTTTCATTTCGGCGTTTTTTTTCGTTTCATAGATTTTTTCCGTTCGAGCGATTTTCTCCGTTTTGGCAATTTTTTTCGTTTTAGCCAATTTTTCTGCTTTTTTTAATTTTTTAGTTAGTCGTTTATGCGATTTTTTTATTCTTTCTTTCTTTTTCTGTTTTAGGCATATTTTTTCATTTTGTCGACTTTTTTTTTAGCGTTATTTTTTCGTTTTGACTATTTTTTTCGTCTTGGCGATTTTTTTATTTGACAATTTATTTTTTTTTTATAATACTATCAATTACAATCAGAAAAAAGAAAAACTACATAATATCTTTTTTTATGCTCGAAAAGTAAAAAGCATCAAATAACTGTTATTTTGGCTCAAAAATATAAAAGCGAAAATATAATCCTCTGACTTTTATAATAAAAATCATAACAGTTGCGGTACCTGATTTTACATAAATAAGAGAACAATAGATTTAATTAATTTTTTTTAATTTAAAAATAGAAAATAACGGTATAAAAAAAAGAAAACGAAACAGCTTTCAAAAAGCAACACAAATTATTTACTTTTTCTACTTTGTTTCTCATAATGCACCTCAGAAAAAAAAATAAATAAAGCAATTCAAAATACTAAACTCTTTTCTATTTTGTTTATCACTCCCCTCTTACAAATCTCTCAATTAAATTAGAAAAAAACTCTAAATCAATGTTGTTATATTATTATAACTTGTCTAGTTTGTTTTTGTAAAGAAATAACAACAATGAAACTGCTTTGAGTTGTCTGAGAAATAAGATATATAAAAAGTTTAATAATTTGTGACACTATTTTGTTTGTGGCTCATAAACATATATGTGAGTTTCTTATATATAATAGTAGTAATTTTTACCACTAATAACTTTTAAAATATACATTTTTAATATAATTTGCAGTTTGCACACTTATGGGAAAATACCTTTCTAATGGTATACTTTTTATTAAAATTGTGTGTTTGTCTATTAATTATATAGATTATTTTTTTTTAAATTTGACCTATGTTTGGTATCGATTTCGATTATTCATCTGTTACTTGCAGTTGTTATTTATTTTCGTTTTTTTTATTTAATATTAATTTCATATCATTATTTTTAATTGTATCCCTTGAATTTAAATTAAAACTTTCAACATGAAAAATAATACTTGAATTTTATTTTCATATTTAATCTCTTCTTTTTTATTTGATTAAATTCCTCAATGTTATCATTCCTGTATTTTTTTCTGCATATCAAAAGACCTCTAACCAAAAAATAATAAAAAAATCTCATATTGATTGAACGTGATTCAAATTAATTGAAATTTTCATAAATCAATGAGATAGAAAGACGATTGCAATTACAACAACAAAAACCAAAAAGAAAACCCTTAGAAATCAAACACAAAATGAAACAATGGTTGACTGAATACTTAATATTTGACATTTTTTTTTTTTTTTGATAAATAATTTTTCCCTATTTTCGTTTTGAGCTTATGAAAGATTAAGAAATTAATATTGAAGCAAAGAGATAAATGCTTGCGTTATTTAAATGATAAAATAAAAAATTTCTTGGTTGGTTTAACATTAGGAATTCCTTATATTTATACCAAATATTAATAAATTTGTTTAGCCTTTGGCTGTGTCGTGACATGTGAAACTGATTGATGGATTAACTTTGGAAAGGGGAAAACATTATTACACACATGAAGTTAGTGATGATAGAATTTGAGAGCTTTTAGGTTGGGGCGGGTTGTAAAAGTAATTACTAACAACTTCCGTTGGCTGAAGAAAATATTTCATTAAATTTTGTAAATTTTAATAAAACACGGAAATAGACATGCGTTAGATTTAAAGCGTCGTTACATATGTGTAGAGGCATATTTATCCATTTTGCCTGAAGGACTGCTCATGTAGAGGGGTGTTTGTTATTACTCTTTTACTGTCCTTTTAATTGATTTGTGGTGACAATCAAGTTGCTGTCGCTGTTATTGTTACCCTCAAAAGAGCAATTGTTAACTTCCGTTAAGGACAAACAAAATGTAATGTTATTTAAATAACATTTCATTACACACTCCAGCCCATTTAAATGTCAGGTTTTTCAATTTGCTTGCTAAAGCTGACTGTGGGATCATCTGGTTTTTCTAGTTTGATTTTACTTTTTTTTATATTAAATAAATATCCCAAAGGTGTTGTTCTCCATAATGTTTGATTTGTTTTAGTTCATTTTTATTTATTTCTTTTTCCGCATTTTTCTTATATTTTGCTTTATTGTTTTAGAAATTCATTAAGGAAGTATTTAATCTATTTGTAATTGTAAATGTTCTTAATCTTTTAATTCATTTTTGTTTTTTCTTCTTTTTCCCTAATGCTTTTGTTACTAAAACTCTCATTTTAATGTTGTGTACATAACGAGGGAAATGTTTGTAATTATTGTTAAATCTAAACTGTTATTTAGTACAAATGAGGGATTAAAACATTGCTCATCATTGCTATTATCATCGTCATCATCATCATCATCGTTATTGATATTTGTATGAAGTTAAAGTTGTTTGTAGCTATAAAACATTGTGGTTATGTTAGGGAAATTAATGTGATTTTTACCTTAATCTTAGTGTTTTGTTTTCAATCCCTGAGAATTTAAACAACTGTCTCGACCATAGTTTTTAACTTTTAAAATAATTTTTCCAGACTAAGTTTTATAATTGTTTTTTTACATTCCTTTAATTTTTAAAACTTTTAAAGCTTTAAACTATTTCATATATTCCCAAATGCATGTTTTTTCTTACCAAGAGATTAGTATTATTGAATTGTTTAATACTCATACGCACGGTATCACCAAATTATAAGAAAGTGTAAATACGCTGTCATTTTAAAACAAATTATAAGAATTCAATAAAACTTCATTCACATGAAAAAAAAAATATTGATAACATTAAATTTTCACTTAAAGACTTACGGTATTATTAGAGTCGCAAATAGGCTACATAAAATATATGAACACCAGAACTAATAGATTTCTATTTGAAAAAAGTTTTTAAGTATAAGATATTTTGTATATAAGTTGGGATGAAGTATTGCTTTAAAAAATGTTTCCCATATTTTTACATTTCGATCTTTTTAAGTAAGGACTGCGCACGAAAAATTTATTGCATATAATTTAGCTTATTAAAATCAACCAATGGTTCAATTTCTTTAAAATTTTTATTTTGTTAAACGCTGTTATATTCAAGTTTTAAATTTAATTTTAATTTCTTTTATTAGTTTTTAATAAAATATTTAATATTTTCCAAAATACCCTCCATAAGAGCTTTATAATGTTTTCGGTTGCTTTTTTATCTTTTCTTGTTGGAATAGGTCCACTTCTTTTTAAACTCTATTTGGTATTTTAGTCAGCTTTAAATATTCTATAAATAACTTTTTATTATGACCCAATACTTTTAAAATGAACAGAGTTCTGAACAGTTTTGTGGATTGACCTCTTTTGGTATATAGCAGCACCATTCGTCAGCTAATTTTTTTTGTTGTAATAATGAGAAGAGAGATGAGAAATCTTTTCTGATGGCACTAATTTGCATACATTTCTCTTTTAAAAGCGTCATTTATTATCAATGAAGTACTTTTTGTCTTCCCGGACTAAAAGTTTATTCGGCAATTTAAATTTTTACACGATATTTATCTGATACATTTCCCATAACATCTGTGATAATGAATTAATGAACAGGATGTTGTAAAAAGTTTGCAAGTATGCAGTTTTTATCACCCATTAGGCAGCATTCATATTTTTGAAAAAAATAGTCTAAATAATTTTCGTCCTCTCTTTTGCCTTCACATTTTATCCAATGTTCTTATTAGGATCTTTGTTTTTTACTTTTTAAATTATTTGATAAAAGATACAGAGCAATATAAAGAATGAGTCACATTCTATGTAGAGATGTAGACATTTTCTCTTAAAATTGGTATTATTTTTTGTAGATTCTACAGTCTGTAAATCAACTTTTTCTTCTGTTATTATGGCTCCTTTCGGTGAATACGAACATCTTGTATTTTTTTTATGATTCATTAAGCTTGATTTCCTAACTCACCTACACTTTTAGCAATTCTTTTGATTATAGATTTGAATTATGAGTTTGCATAAATTTTGTTAAATTTTCATTTTACTGTTTTTTTTGATTTAGCTATAATTGCTGAGAATAATAATGAATGTAAATATGGTACGGTCGTATAATAAAACTTTTAAAATCTAAAGTGAACACGGATTTTTTCGTATGCAGTCCTTTATTCTTTCCATTGACATAAACTACAAGACTAATTAGTTCCAGTACAATATCCTCACATTTGTGTTATTGTTCTTTTTAACTTTATTTTAATATTGTTTTCTGATTTCAATTAAAGGTAAAATCTAACAATTGAAATTACTTTTTAAAACACAAACTCCAAGAGGGGATAAAATCAATTTGAAATGTTTTTATTTGTCTAAGCAATGAACAAAATCCAAACAAAAGCTTAAACTTAATCGAGCGTAAATACAACTTTGTCTACATTAAACTTTTTTTCACACAACTTTAAAAAAAAACTTCATATAGGAGAACATAGCGTAAAGGGAAGGTAACTATTTTATAAGAAAATTGTGTAATTTTCTTAATTTCTTAAATATTCTACTAATACATACATACAATACTGAAAAACTGCTAGACGCACTTAAAATACATTAAGTTGTTGAAATGATTTTCTACTTTATATTGTACTAAAGGAGAGGGTGACTGGATTTTTAATATACCAGAATTTAATAACAAAAGAACACGCATGGTCACTATTTTTATACATGAAATGAGTCCTAGTTTGTTAAGATTTTGAAGGGGAACTTTTTTGTTTTTAGTTTTCTGTTAACTAAAGTGCTAAAGTTAATGTGTTTTTGTACTTGCTCTTCTTTTAGCTATTACACACATAACAACTACAACCAGATTGTTGTAATAATAATAAAACACCTACTTAAATTAAGTATTTAATGATAGTTTTCCTTAATGATAGTTTTCCTTAAGAAATTTGGTAAACTTTCTAAACTGTAATCATTGCTTACCCAACATAATATTTTGCTTTTGATTTTGATTTTGATTTTTTTGTTAATTGTTGTTAAAAAGCAAAATTATTAATTCAAATATATAATACCAATAAATAATATTTATAATTATATTAGAGCCAAAATTTGTATGTATTTGCAATATTTCCTAATATAAATTTTCGAATAGTATTTAAATACTTAGTTTAATTGGGAAAAAATAATGTAATAAACATTTTTGGATTATATTACAATATATTTTATATAAATTCATATTACATTACGGAGATATCAAAAAATATTTTCCTTATTTTCGTTGGTTGGCTTTCTGCCAAACTCTATTTTTTACGTTTTTAAACCACTAGCAATTATTATTACTTGTATCCTTTACAGTTTAGTTTTTTTGCTGGTACTCTGTTCTTTTTTTTGTAATTTTTTTCCTTTTATATACAGACAACATACTGAGCGTTACATTGTTGTCTGTTGTTGATATGGCAATCAGTTACAGTTTCAAACTCGGGAAATAGAACTTAAAAATTTTGTGTACATACTAACAATTAATAAAAAATCAGCAACATTGTTGGGGGTTTTTTTCTTTTGTCACATAAACAAATTATAGGGGGAGTAGTAAATAAATTTTGGTTTCATTGTGTAAATTTCAAAAACAAATATAAAAATATGCCAACTTTTTTCCTATAAATTGTGCATTATGGGGTATGAGTGTTAGATAAATATTAAATAAAACTCATACGTACAGTGGTTTTTAGGTGACAAAAGAGAGATGGATAATATATGAAAAATTTTCTTTTATTCTTAAAAGTACAGATTTTGTTTAATTTTTGGGTAAGAATTCAAGCTTTTACGATAAATTGCTTAATAAGGTAGTTACATATCTCTTCAGTTCTATTGCATAGTGGGGCAGAATCAAAAGCTTTTGGAAATAAATCTGTAACTTCTAATCAGTTGGTCGGATTTCACATAGGCATAGTATGGGAATGTACAATTCTAAATTTGAAAGGGGAATGCCAGAGTATCATTAGAAAATTTTTAACCGCTTGCCAATTTTTTGTTTCATACCCGATTTTTTTTTATCTTCTTAAAGCTTTTGATAAGACATATGCATGTGTTATTTACTTCCTATAGTTTTTGAGTTATTTGCCTTGAAGTTTCAATTTTGCATGATCCAATATTTTTAGTCTATTTTGCTGATTAGTTAAAGTACAAAATTATCTATCGAATAAAAAAAATTTTGAAGTCGATATCTTTTCCGAGTCCAAAAATAAAGCAGTTTGAATTTGAAATTTGCAAAAATTAGGATTTGTTGTGTTTTTTGGCCGAAAAAGTCTTAATATTTTTCTGTCTACAAAACCAAATCTTTCTTAATAACATATAATGATTTTATACTTTTTGAAATGGTACCTTCAAGTAGATGATTTCAAAATTAAACATAAGCCGAATCACCCAAAAGAATATAAGTTCTAAAATCCTTTAGTATTGATCTATAAAAGGAATATAGTTTTGCAAATTTTATTGTCTTGAAAAGAGATTTTAAGCTGCTTCTTCCAAACCCACAACAAATGTGGACTTTATTCAAAATTTAAAAAAATCTTATTTTTTGGATTTTTGATGTTTTTTTTTGTGAATTGCGGGATTCTTTTTACTAAAATCTTAATTTTTTTTTACATTTCATTCTTTAAAATAATAAAGTAACCGATAAATCACTGAAAGATATCTTAACTAACAAATTTAAAAAAAAAATTAATTTAATACCTAAAATTAGAAAAACTATGGATTCCAATTTTTTCAAATAAATTCGCTTGTCTAGCAGACGTAATTCTTAATTACATATAAAAAGATTGTAGCCAATATAATTTACAGGACCAAAACTACGCCACTTTCAAGTTTAATAAATCCAAGCAGCTTTTTGAAAGTCTCACTATGTATTTGTGCCTTACGCATGAATAGACTTTCTTAGGTTTTGCAGAAAAATTATTATCGGCTGGGAAGAATCTTTTTTACCCTTCACAAAAACTATATTACATAAATAATAAAATTCAGAATATATGTAAATTCATTAGAACCTTAATAATTTTATATTATATTTTTGTTAAATTTACAAATATCGTGAATTTATTAAATGATATTTACAAAAGAAAACTTAGCAATATATTTTTTGGTGAGATTTAAACAAATCTTTAAGAATGGATTAATATTCTTATTATCTCTTATAAAGATTTTTGCTTTACTGTAGAATTATACTTTATACTCGTATTTGTGAAAACCATTTGATAGCTTTTGTGAAGTATTTCAGAAATATATATCTAACTTTTATTTAAAAGTAAAATAAGCTTCTCCAAACCTCTCCCTACATAGATACCGTAAGCCTCTAAGGCACATATCTATCAAATATTATATACTTAAATAATGAAAAAAGTTACCATATTATCTATTTTTAAAAATCGAAATACAATCAAAGATTGGTGATAATTGAGAATATTATATTTTTACCAAAAAAAAAAAAAAAAATATACGGGATTCTGCGAAGACTTCAACCATGGCCTGAAAAATTGTAATTAAAAACCCTCCACTAGACTATCTGTACCATTCATATATTTGAATGGTATAAGAATAAATTTATAACTAAAAAAATATTATATCGTTCATTCCAAGAGAGATTTATAAAAAAAGTTCATTTCTTTTTTAAACGGTAATCACATTTTGTTCATATTGGGTACGCATATAATCTATGAAGTTATTCAGTTTTTCTCATCATCACATTTCAAAAAAATAGCGAATTTATTCATGGTTTAAAGTTTTTTAAAAGTAAAAAATTCTACAAAGTATGTAAATTTATATGTTAACATCTCTTTATGGTGTAGATGGTTTCTAATGATTCAAGACTCTAATGAAGGCCAACTGAAACCTCTTTAAAGGCAATAATGCAAAGTTAAATTGTTTATTAAAATGCATTTTTTAAACTTTTCTACCCCATCGAATTTAATTTTAAAAGCAATATCTTTACTAATAACTGTTCTGGGACAAGCTGATCTATAATTTTTAATATATTTTTAGAAAAATGTCCATTAGTTTTTTCATACAAAAATTATTTGTTTTCATAATATCTTCATTTTTTATTTTTCTTGGTTATTCTCATTCAGTAGCATGTGACTTTAAATGCTAAATAATTCTTAAACTATACGGCTTATTTTATTGATTTAAAAACCAGTATAAAGCTTATCATATTAAATATTGGTAATAATATTGTATAATTAAAAAATGTACTCACAACAAGAGCGCAATTTTCACATACATTTTAAAATTTGCTTAACATTGCATTTAAAGAGGACATATTCGCCTACTATAAGTCATTAAAATCATAAAAATCCGTGTACAGCTTATAGAAATATTGGTGTTTAAAGTTATATTCTTTTTCGATTTTTGTTTTTTGACTTCAAAAAAATAAAATCGTGAATAAATTCGCAAGATTTTCAAAATTCAAACAACTAAAAATAGAGATATTGAAACGGAATTCATGGATTAAATAATATATACTTTTTTAAAGAAAATATAACAAAAATATTTTATAAATATCGAATTTCAAGTTGCCATATGACCTAGGGGGTATGAATTTAAAGCTAAAAGTTTCTAAGTTAGCTTATGGGTTCGAATCCTGGAGTAATCACCAGAGGAATTTTTATTTAATAGAAAAGTTTCAAAGAGAAATTTTTTAAGTATAGAAAGAAGATATTTTTGATAGCTGTTTCAATTTCAAGCTAAATTTTAAAATAATTTATTAAAGTCTTAACCAGAGATCGAACTCAGGACCTACAGTACTACAGTCACAATTCCAAGCAGTACACCAGAACGATATTCTGTAATTTAATGTTTTTGTTGCTCAAAAAATCCTAAAACACAACTCAAAACCAAATAATTCTTTTTTTGTACAAAGAATACATCGACATGGCAAGAAATTCTTGTACATATTTTTTTTATTAAAAAAATTTTCATATTTTTAATGAAAAACAGAAAACTTATAAGAATTTCCGGGGATACAAAGTCACTCATGCTCACAACAACATATTATTGCATGTGAAATATAAAATAAAATATAAAAATATAAAAATTATTCTATTTGGGTGAAGAAAATTCGAAAAATATTTGAGGCTGCTAAGGAAAATCATTTATAACTCCGCCATTTCTGAATGGATTCTGCTGAATTTCAATACCAAGATTTTCGATACTATTTGCCTCATACGTGTTGAAAAAAATATATTTATTAGAACATGGGCCCAAAAAAATCCATTTCAACATATAGATGGACAGATATCCAGACGGAATGACAAATATAATCAAAATTTAGTTTTAGTCATAACAATCACGAATATTTTTCATTTTGAGGTCATGAATGTATCATTTTATGGGAAGAGTATAACAATAAGTGACAATTTACTAAAAATTATTGCTAGAAGTTTTGTATTTAAGATTCAGGAATTATTCTTATTTAGTTATTAAAACAAAATAATAAAATTGCCAGAATCTCACCTGTCGTAGGCCCACTTAGACTAATATTCAAACAGCTAAAGAAATTATAATAAATTATTTTTCAACTTTTATCTATTCAATTTATATTAAGAGAAATATTTACTTAGATTATTATATATTCAACAGTGTTCTAAAAAAAATCATACAAACTGTACTCATATTTTTTATAATTTTTTTTTTTTTTTTGCAAAACCTTTTTAAACTCCCTTAGGTCACTTTTTGTTCACAACATCATGTTATTTCATTGTGAATCTTGATCTATTTAGCTCAGAAAAAAAATGAAAGAAACCAGTAGCCAAACAGTAACAAGTGTTGGCACAGATTTGCCTCCATCCCCTGCTCTTACTTATGTTCTAAGCTTGGGCATAGAACTAGATTTTTTTCATTAATTTTAAATGAAGTTGCTTGTTGTTGTAGTATGTAGTATTGGCAAACAAAAGTACAAATAAGACCTTTACACTTACGAAAAAAGAAACTAGATTGTGAGTACTCAACAGCATTTCTAAGTCTTTAGAAAGAGTGTCAGTGTTGGCAACCTGTAAAGAATTATATGCATTCATTCATTCATTCATTCATTTATGGTTTGTCATTATTACCATTTGGCCACAGATAACTAGTAAAAACAGATGAATAACCAAACAAGCTTTGTTCTTTTTTTCCCATTTCATAACATAAAATTCTAATGATTCATACTAAAATTTACAACAATTTTTCAACAGTGAGAAAGTATGTAGTTGTATGAAATATATTGTAATTTGGCTTGAATCCAAACCAAAAATCGTGTCAAAACAATTTATATTTCTTTGCTCTTCAACTAACTACTAACTACTTTGTACTTGTTTTGTTAAGTTTTTTTTTACTTTGTACCTCATTTTGTTTGTTAGCCATATGTTGTTAACTGTTTTAACGAGACCACCGCCACTAACTAGAAACCACATTTGGTGAAAGATATTAGAACTTACACACTCTGTTTTATACAGAGAATTTGCAAAGATGTGTTTAAATATTTATAAATCTTATTCAATTCCAATGAATGGATGTTGTATTTCTTGGTTTAATTTATGTTTCTAAGTAGAAAAGATGAAAAACCCAAATGACAAGCTTAAGGGCACATTCAAAAATGAAATATACTAAAACAAAATGTGTAAATATTATGAAATCCTTGAAGTCATTTTTATTTCAATCTTTTTATTTAGTGAATAAAAAAAAAAGAAAAACAAATATTCTACTGCCTCTGGATTTTTTTTGTCATAATTTTTAATGACTCTCCTGAGAGTGGTGTAGAGGAAGCTGAAAGCAAATATTATTGCTTAGTTCGTTAATACTTTTAGCACTTTATATTAAACAGTTTTAAAAGACACTTCATTCTTTTTAGTCACACCTGGGTCTCTTATTTTAAAACATCATTAACAAGTTTAAAATGTTTTGCCGTCGCTGCTGGTTGGATTTTAAGCCAAATGATCATTTCATACAATGTTCCGGTCCTTGTGCCTGGTTCTTTCACAATCGTTGTGTAGATTTGCCAGATGCAGTGGCTCACGAAATAATGTCAAATCAAGAATTAGAATGGTATTGTTTTCACTGTCGTGAATTGTATCGTTTGCAATTGTATTTTGAGGTTTGTGGTATATCAACAAAGAAATTATGATTCACATTTAGCTAAAACCTTGACATTTGGTCTTATTAAAATTTAAACCATTTCGTTAAATACGTTTTATTATTATTTTATGTTTAAGGCTAAATAATATAAAAGAAGAAATAAAAAATTAACACGTTTCATTTTAAATAAAAAGGAAAAATCTAAAAGACGAAATGACCTTCAACTTGAAAAATGTCTATATTAGGTG
The DNA here is from genome assembly GCA_932274085.1 of Protocalliphora azurea. NCBI lineage: Eukaryota > Metazoa > Arthropoda > Insecta > Diptera > Calliphoridae > Protocalliphora > Protocalliphora azurea. The sequence continues at coordinate 673,357 of OW026523.1, forward strand.
TGTCTGTTAAGGCGTTTTACTGCATAAAAGTAAAACAAGTAATATTTCGTGTTCAAAATAAAATAAAGTCATGTCTAATAATTTTGAATTAAAGTTAATTTATTTGCTATGTTTTTATCTCTTAATATTTTCTAAAGAAACGTTATTATATTAAAAGAAAAGTTGGAAAAACGTTGCTATTTAGTTCGAGTGTTACTCTGGCGTATGATTAATATTAATTCAAAATAAAAATGGTATAATTAAAAATGTTACCGAAAATATAATTAAATAATTGCTAAAGCAAGAAATTTATTAATGAATTTTAAGAAAAAACAAAAAAAAAAAATAAAATAAATAAATAAATAAATAATAAAAGAAAAAAAGTTTAAAATAAAAAAACAATTGTGATCAAAGGTGTTTATTAAATTTATTAAATATTAAGGAAATTTCTTATTTAAAAGAAAAAGGAAATAAAACAACTACCCAATAAGCATTTTTTCCGGAATTCAAGTTGAAAGAAAATATATTTGAAGCCCTAAATCCAAGCAGTGAATTGAACTTATATTATCTTTTAAAATCAATAGCATTCTCCAGTAAAAAAGAAATTTAAATTCAAGTTAAACAAATGAAAAATTCTTTTCAACAATTTATTATTTAAATTCAAGTCGAATTCCAGCAAAATTTTGCAAGGCTTCAATTTTTGAAATTTCTATGCTTATTGGATATGTTTTAAAATAGGGTTGACAGTTAGGTTGATACTTTTTAAAAATAAATTTTTAATTGCCTTCATTTAATAATAAAAAAAAATCATTATTTATAATTAAAGCTCTAATTTATTTTGGCCTATTGTTGGCTGTTCTAAACTTTGTTTAATTTACACGATCCAATTATAATTTTTAACTCAAAAACATTCAATAGAAAATACCAAGGCAATATTAAATTTTAATTTCTTCCTCACTCACTGTTAGTTACATTTTAAGAATGATAATTATTTCCTTCATTTAAAAAAAAATATCAAAAAAAAAAAAAAAATTAAAAGCAAGTACAACAAAAAATTACCCCCTCCAAAACATAAGAAGCTATTAAAAAACCCCTCTAGTAAGGCAGCTTTTAATGGCTCAAAAAAAAAAAAAAGAAAAAAAAAAACTCATACACATACAAGAACAAAACAAGAATCCATACTCTAAAAAGGAAATGCTTTTTAGAAAATGAAAAATATTTCAACACAATGGTTAAAAACCAAAAAAATATATAATATGATGATGTGAAAACAAAAAAAAAAAAAAAAAAAAAGCGAACTGAATGAATGCTATTTCTAAAAAAAAAGAAAAAAAAAACAGACTCTCATACCAAAGTATGAACAAATTCAACTATGGTAATTATAAAATACTTTTACTTTCTACGAATAATTATGTTTTATGAAAAACATCGATTCAAAGTTTCATCCCCTTCTATGTAATAGCAACATCTTTATTATTACGACTCATTTGCTGACCTTCTCTTGTTTCTATTTTTGGAGGGTGTTAGTTTTTCTTTTTTATATCCTTAAGGCTTTCTATTCTATGGTCTGTCAGAGCATTATTTGAATGGCAAATTATTTGTTTATTGTGGAGGGTAAGAGCGTGTGCTTAACTTGTAAGATTTTTGGATTATTTTTAATACACTAGACAACAATAAAATAAAAAATAAAAATATTCTTTCTGTCTATTGTTTATGAGGGTTTGCTAAGTGTTCTTAAGCCTTATACTTCTTGTTTTTTTTTTTAATATTTTTATGTTTAATTGATTAATTTCAAACAAATTTATCTAATATATATTTTTTTCTTTGTTTCTAGATTGCCATCTGTGATGATTATAGTCTGCCTGTGGACTTTGTTAAAAAGCGACCGTCCAGTTTTGATCCCTGTTTAGCAGAAGCATTACCCACAAATCCCGAAAATTGGGCAACTGCAGCTGCTGCTAGTCCACAACAGGAATTTGTAAGTACTCGTAGAAATATATATATTTTTAAAATTAAAAAATATGAAACATATCTTTTTATTCTCTGAACGTTGCTTTATAGCAAGCAAAGCTGTAATACAATTGTTTTGAATATTAGTCTTAATATAAATATTAAATTTTAATTCGAAATTTTGTTGAAATCTTAATTTTAAAAGATTCCGGTAAGGGGAAAAACATTAAAGACCTTATATTTTATGTCTGTAAATTTTTATACTAATGCTGCTTAACATTCTTAATAGTATAGGATCAAAGTAAAAATATCACATTTATGCTGAAATTATTTATTTATTATAAATATTACAAAAAGGTGTTCGTAAATATTTTCAGGTTAAAGAGATGAAAATAAATATCTAAATAAAATAAAATAAAAAACCGTAATATTATAAGGCAATTTCATATAAAATAGCAGTGCCAGGTAGATTTCCTGAAGTCTTTTCTACTTAAGTTTTTGCGACCGTTCACAAATTCTTAAGCTATAGCTCTTTAGCTAAAAAGCCTTTCGAATCTTTTTCTGTAGCAAAATTGTGTGAAATTTGTTTTTAATGAAATTAAGAGAATGATAATTTTTGATGATTTTAGAGCAAAAAAAAAGAAAAACATATATAATATAGCGACAATAATTTGTTATATTTTTATATTAATATATAGTCAATTTATAAAATGTCGATCATTATTGTTAACATAAAATGTTAAAAATAAAAAAAAAATGACAAATTCAACATGGCGTTAATCTGAAAGTATATCTTCTTAATAAAATAAAAATATCTTTAAATTGCATAAAACTATTTATATTCAATCTGCCATTTTGTTTTTTAATTTACCTTAAATTCATTACTAACAACTACAGATATATAAATCATTTATATATATATTGGTATTTAAATAAAATATTGTCCTATAGGGCATTGTTCCCTTTCAGCTATCGGCACAGAGGAGTGAAATTTAGAAAAATGGCGATTAATTGAAAATTAATATTTTGAAAAAGCATGTAAAAATATATAAAATGAGGCATCATTATATGTTAAAAAATTCTTGATTTTTTTTAATCTCCATGTAATGCAATGTCAAAGTCACATATTGTTTGAAATTTTTAATCACAGTGTGTAAAACCTTAAAGTCGAGACTTATCAATTTTATATTTTTGTGTTTTATTTCATAAAAACGTATTTTTTAAAAATAGCTATTTAGAAAGATATTTAGGTATTTATTGTTAAAGTTATTGTTGGAGAAGTATTTTTACTATATTTTTATTAAATCGGTCTAAAAACGGTCATTTGCTTTTTTTATATAGAAATTCGCTCGTCTTTATAGCAAAAACAAAATAAAATTAAAGTAATAAAATTTTAAAATATAAATTTTATTTACATAATTATTTGTATTATTTAAGAAGAGAATTATATAGAATTTTCAGAAAAGTGAAAGTTGGGACAGTTTTGTCTTATTAAGTCACTTTAACGCACAAACGTAATTGAGAATTTGCGATAACGTGACAGAGCATGAGCAATTGATCTATTTTCGGGAACACTAGTATGGCGGCTGAGTGAAATAATCCTTACATTTTAACCAATTTTATTGTGATACATTATTGGCCCAAAATAGGGTCAATAAAGTTACCTTTAAAACTACGACCTACAGATTACCAAAAATTATGGTTTTTGATAGCCGGACGGACAGAAGTTGACGCTAAAAATTTTTATAAATTCAAAAACTATTTTTTCGATGTACTAATGAGCTAATTATTGCAACAAAATTATAACAAAAGCGCTATAGACCTTCCCTGAATTAAAAGCCATTTTTGCCGATTCTACTCTAATATGCGTCGTATTGCTTCCGCCTTTCCGAATTCGGAAAATTAAAAAAAAACAAATTCGTATTCAGTGACCACAAATTTGTCAAATGTGATTATTTAATTTGTCGTGATTTGCACCCCCAAACACCTTATATTTGATATATATTTTATATGTGCACTACGTATTCTAATTATGGTCAAAATTCAGGGATCGTGACCAACATTTGTTCTTCCATAATGATTCCGCCTTTCCGAAATCGAAAAAAAAAATTAATTCGTGTTTTGGAACCACAAATCTGTCAAATGTGATTATTTAAAATTTCGTCAAATAAAATAAAAAATATCAGCCATTTTGAATTTTTATTTTTTTTATAACGAATCATAATCAGCGTCCTAAAAAACCTTGTAAGGAATATATATTTTTTTAGATGTGCCAAGTATAATAATGAAGGCTAAAATTCAAAGACCATACATAGCTCACATTGATCCGTCATATCTTTCTGAGTTCAGAAAATCAAAAACCATATTCGTATTCAGAGATCAAAAATCAGTTAAATGTGATTATTTAAAAATTTCATCAAATAATATTGAATCCACCATTGTGAATTTTTATTATTATTATTATTATTATTATTATTATTACAGAATCGTAATCAGCGTCACCGAAAACCTTATATGCGATATATTTTTTTACGTAAAACAAAGTGTTCTGATTATGGCCAAAATCAGGAATTTAAGATTACTCACTTTTTTCTATTTTGAATTTCCTTCATCTAAATCTTTAATAGTCAATATTTTTTCAGCTTTTTAAAGTCTTTTATCTTTTTATAAGAAACTTAATTTAAACATCAGACTAAAGCTTTTCTAGTTACCAAGTTTTTTTTATTTATTTATTTTTTTTTGAACTTGTCAATATTCAGATTTTAATACTAAAGAATTTTTAAATTGTCTTATCTCTACTTAAGTTGTTTCCTTTAAAGATATTTCATTTAAAGAACGGACTTGCTAAAAGTTTTTGTAAGAAAAGACTCAAACATTTTTCTAAATGCATTTGAAAGTAAAAACTTAGTTTTGTGGCAACGGACTTGGGTTTTTGACAATTAACTATGGCTATTCGAAATTCAGAAAATTGAGAGGTAAAATTAATTAATTTCTTAAAAATATAAAAAAATCCCACAACAACCGTTTGATTTTTGTTATTACTTATTTAAAAATAATGAAATTTCTTTCAACATACAATATATCACATCGTGAAGACTTAAGCCTATCTTTGTTTAAAAAAAATCTCTAAAAAAGATTTCTAAAAACTATCTATAAAAAAATCTTTAGCAATATCTTTGTAAATAAATCAGTTTTATTTATTTTACGTTTTATTAAACTCTTTTTAATAAAAAAAAATCACACAGTCATCTTTGTTCAAGTAAAGAAGTGTTTAGAAATAATTGTTTTTAAAAACTGTTTCCTTAATAATAAAAAAGAATGATTCATTTCATCATTACTTGTAATAGAAAATGGTGAAAACAATTTATTTCATTTTTTTTATTTCAATGTCAGTTTTGTGCCTCTAACATAAATAAAAAGCTGGTATATGTAGCATGAATATGAGTACTCACTCATATTCATTTAATAGATTAAATGAGAATTTCATCAGTAGCAGCAATAACAACAATAATAGAAACATTACTACTTGATATTTTTTATGCGTATCACTCATACGCCTACGAAACATCGAGTGTGTAAATATTTTTTTGTTTTTATTTTTATTTTTCTGTAACTTTTTTCTTTGTATTTGTTTGTCTTTATTAATAATAGTTGCGTAGTAAATGCAGGCAACAACAAAAATATAAAGACTACATGTGATCTTTGTTGTTGTTGCTGTATATTACTACTTAGTCAGTTGTATTGTTAGACTAAAATATGCGTAATTTTATCTTTTTGTAAAGAAAAATAGAAATAGAAATAGAAATAAAATCAAGTACGAGTAGTAGTAAATATTTACGTAAAAAAACATCAAGAGTTAAAACGTGCATACACAGATGGTTGAATGGTACAACATGCTTCGTTGATTGTGATGGTGGGTCGACGGTATGGCTGGCTGTTTTGTTGGTTAGTGGCTTAGATGTTTGATGGGTATTGGCAAAAATAATAAAACACCATGGGGTGCCATAAACAAAAACAACAGCCAACAGTAGGATAAAAATTTCAAACCAGCAGAAAAAAGACCTAGCAACAACAGTGTAGACATTTAAAAGCAAAATTCAGTACACAATTCTCACTCTCTCTCTCTCTCTCTCTCTCACTTTTAACGAATAAATTCTACTCATGCAAAAAATATATAAAAACACATTCATATATAAATGACAACAAAAGCAACAACAAAATAGGAAATGAGTCTAGCACGTAAATGTAGTAGGGTTTCCGTTTTTATTAATTTCAATAAACAAACCAACATAAATAAATGAAAATACACACAAAACAAACATTTACCTATTATTCTCTAAATACATAAATACGTATATATCAATTTGTGTTTGTATATATAATTCTTGGATATTATATTTAATAAAATCAAATAACAAATTTTGTATCTAAAGAATAATTTATATTTGTTTTATGTTTTTATTATAAACTTGTAAACAATAATGATTCATATCTAGATGAAACCAAGGAAATCAGTAGGAAAACTAAATTCTATATGTAAAAAATCAGAATCTTGTTGTTTTTCTATATTTTAAAAATATAAGATAAAATAAAATTTACAGGGTAACTTTAAACTTAAAATAAATTCTACCTAATATTATTTTAAGTAATATTTAGCCAAAAAATAACTTTATTTTTAAAAACCAAATATTTGCAACCTTAAATTATTTTCTCTACACTTTTTAGCGAAATGCTTAAATACATTCTTATCGTTACTTTATTTAGCCTCTAGCTAAAAAATACAAAAATAAATATTTTGTTTAGATTTCTAACATTTTTGCTACTCAAGCTCTACAACTTTTCATTTCATGTGATATCTGTTTAGTAGACCTCCCGCCCCCATCTTCCACCACATTTAATACCACATCAGCACATGCCTCATATGTACTTGTAGTATATGGTACGAGTATATGTTTTACACTATACACGCGTTCACTTTTATACCATTATTGACGTTAAATCTTGAAAAGAAAAAAGCGAAACATTTATGATTTTTGCAATATCTAAAAACCTCAGCCCCTTAAATAAGAAACTCAAGTAGAAAAATACACACACATTTATGACTTTATGACATTGAAGCCTTAGGAAAATTGAAAGTAAAATCAATGTTTGAGTTGATACTCAATGGAAACATTTGTTCTTATGTGATTTTATATATATAAAATCTATAAAATTTCGTAATAAAATTTATTAAATTAAAAAGTTTTTAAGCTATAGAAATTGAAATTTCGTGAAAGAATTTTAATATAATTTAAAACTTAAATACATTGAAATCGAACTAACTAAAATAGAAGTGAAACTAAACTAGAATTGAACTAGAACTGAATTAAAACTAAGCTAGACCTGAACTAGAACTTAACAAAAACTGAACTAGAACTGAATTAAAACTAAACTAGACCTGAACTAGAACTTAACAAGAACTGAACTAGAACTGAAGTAGAATTAAACTGAAGTAGAATAGAACTAAAACTAAATTAGAACTAAAGTAGAACAGAATTAATTAAAATCGGACTGGAACAGAACTAGAACTTATTTAGAATTGGAGCAGAACTGAATTAAAACTAATTTAGAATAGAACTAGAACTGAAATGATCTAGAACAGAACAAGAGCTGGACTAGAACTGAACTAGAACGGAACTAGAACTAAACTGGAACTAAACTAGAATTGACGTAGAACTGAACTAGAATGGAAGTAGAACTGAACTAGAACTTAACGAGAAATGAACTAGAACTTAACGAGAACTAAATAAGAACTGAACTAGAATTGAACTAGATTTGAATTAGAATTAAACATGAAATTAACTAGAAATAAACTTAACCGAATTAAACTTGAAAAAATAAAAAATAAAAAAAAAAAATATTGAAAAGCGTATGAAAAAGATTTACCTTTTTCTTTTTTAATTAAATTTTGTTTGCAAGTCTTATTTCAATTTAAATTTATTATCAATTCATTGCTACAGGTATTTTAAGTTTAATATTTATGGTCATTTGTTAGTTTATTACAACTGAGTATGTCATTAATTTATTACCAAAATAAATGACCATTTAATTACAATTTATTGCAAGTGTTTTTTTATCTTGTTCAAAAGTCAGCAGAAACATACACAATTTATCAGCAACAAAACAGGTGTTCGGAAATGGAAATGAAACATGACAGATATTAAAAGAAAAAAAAATTAGATAAAGACAAAAGAACTTTATTTAATTGCAATAATATTAATTTAAGAGTATAGTATAATTTTAATTATGTTAATATGTTTTGTTTCTTAAACTTGCTTGAATTAATTTTATTATTCTTTCATTAAAAATAAGTTCTCTTTCACTTAAACAATATTTTGCTAAATTATGTAAATTTTTGTTTATATTTTAATTGCTAACAAACAATTTTAATGATATGTTATCGTTTACACAAAAATATTTCGCAATAAATTGACATTTCCAGCCATTGCAATTCAATTTTGAATTCCCCTTAAAGTAGGCAACATTTAGTAATTTTCAATTTTGTTTGACTAAACAGAGAGCAAAAAGCTAAAGATAGAGAAAGGGAAGTTAAAAATGTGAGTTTATGAGAACGATTACAATGTTTATGGTGCTGATGATGATGACGACAATGTTGATTTTGACTTTAGCGATATTTGTGCAATTGTTTGAGGTTAACAGTAAACAATAATGAGTGTTGTCATTTCTATCTTTAAATGAATATGATGAGGCCGATAAATATTTAAACAAGCTAACAAATGCTGACAGATACATATGGACAGACAGACGGATAGACATTTAGACATACAAATAGACCTAAGTAATGACAAAAACGTGCTACATTCAACCACAGTCAACTGATACCTTATGATATTGATACTTATGACGACTACCTATACATTCCCATAAATGAAAAATAAAAAATAATAATAAATACTTTTTATGTCAAAGTTATGAATGCTGTAAGCAATTTATAAATAGGCTGAGTGGTTGTGAGAGCATATTCTCACCTAAATTGTAATTTTATCTGTTTTTTTTTGTTATAATGACTAAAAGTCAACATATAAATGAAAGACTTTAGAGTTGCTGGGCAATTATTTTTATGTGTATTTTTTTTTTAATAATTATAGTTCAGTGGTTAGAGATGGTAGACGAGTTTTATTGTTGTCAATATTTATATCATGTCATTTGTCATTTATAAGGTAACAATAGAGAATAAACTTTTATTCATATTACAACATAATGGAAAACAATATTTAAGTAGTCTCTATGTCTGTCTATCTTAACTTATGTGTATGTTTGTGTGTAATTGTTGTCTGTATAAAACAGACATATTCACCTTTATATTTAAACCTATTTTATTGTTTGAGAATACAATAGGTGAGTTGTTGCTTCATTATTTTTCTTGTTGTTGTGTTTGTTGCTGCCATTGTTCATTTCATTTGTTTACAGTATTACATACTGTTGAACAACATTGTATGTATGTATTTATGATTTACATAAAGTAATTTTTAAACATACATAAATTATACTGAATGTCCTCCTTCTTCACTAAATACTAAAAGAGACAGCATTAGTTAAACATGTCATAGGTAACTTTAAGAAATATGAAATAACTTGAATTTACAATGGCTTGTACTCAATAGACTCAATAGACTAATTTTTTTTAATTGCAAACTTTGATTACTTTACAAATTATTAGGAAGTGCTCGATCCTTTCAATAAGCCATTGAAGTATAAATTGAAATAAAATTGTTTATTACGATTAAATTAAAAAAAAAAACATTCTAGTTTCATTTATATGCAAGTATTTTGACATTATTTAAACTTCAAGTGCTAAATAGTACAAATTCAAATTTTAATCTTAAATTACAAGCTGCTAAAAGTGTCGCTTTTTATTTTCACTCGGAAAACAATCTAATGTGGGTTATAGATCTTCTTGAGGACATAACAAAACAATTTTAAACATTTTTGAAACATCCCTCAAATTTCGAGATATTGTGAAGAAATCATTTTTAGTATAGTTCTTGCACTATAAATCTCATAGCTTTATAAATTCAATCAATTTATTAAATTATAAATTGAATCAAAAAATTAAATCAATTGAAGATTTTTAAATTGATTAAGAAAGCAGAAGGAAGTAGCTTTTTAACTATATTACCATCATTTATATACACTCAAATTAAATAATTAATTATTTACCATTTTTAAATTTATTTACCATTTCTTTTTCGAAAATTTGACTTGGATGTAAATTTTTCGGCTTTTTTTCTAAAGGAATACACATATTTGCTTACAAAGTTTGAAATGCTATTTTGTTTAGAATAAGATAAGATATCCCTATATAAAATAGCTTAAAATTCAAAAAGTTATTAAGCATTCTTCATATATTTTAAGACAAAATTATTTTTATCTTTTCCTTGGTTTATACTTTTTGAGGAAAATAGATTCAGTAAGTTTATATAGCTATTGTATAATTTAAAAATATCAAATTTGGTTGTGATCACAGTTTAATGCGAATAATTCGAAATTTTGAGGGTGTATTGTAAATTTTTAAAACTGACTTATGATGTCCTCAAGAAGGCACATAACCTACACTATATCATTTCTCGAGTGATTTTTCACTGCAACAGTGTGTTATTTAAAAATTTTAAAATGCTTTTCTAAGGACCTTTTTCAACAAATTTTTTTTAAATATTTCAAAACACGTGAACTTTTATGGTTCAAAGAAAAATTCTCTTCACACCACAAAAATTAAACGCCATGTCTTTTTTTGTCGTTCATATTTTTTTCTTTTGGCTAAAACAAAAACTTAGGTATGAAACTCATTTGTGCTGCTATAAATTACAAAAACATTGAAGTTGTGGCTGGTTAAATGGTTGACTAAATGACTGTTTTAGTACTTATAGTATAAACACTCAACCTTCTACAACAGAATGTGTTTGTAACTGTAACATAATGGTTATTTTCTTCTTCTCTCCTGCCAATTTTGTGCTAAAGATTTTTTTCTATTTTTCGCGCTTGTTAATGGAAGTTGATGCTGATGCATGCAAAAGTAAAGTATTTTTATTTTTCATGCACAACTGTCAATGTGATGAGTTTTAACACATAAGTTGTTTTTTTATTAAGAACAAAAATGTCATATTTTTAGGCAATATTTTAGCAAAAAGAAAAAATGAAATGAATATTGTTGTAAAAGGAAGCTATAAAATTCTAATTAAATATTTTCAGTTTAAAGATTTTAGCAAAGAAATTTATTTGTAGAATATGTTTTTAATTTTAAATGAAATTTAATTTTGTTACAATTTTTCTTTTTCTTGGCGCAGACTATTAGTTTAGGTGGCTAAAAGCAACTTGTTAGTGTTGTTAATGAGATGCTTTTGGCAATTTTAAGATGTTGCTTTTTATTTTTTTAGAATTTCTTATGTAACACGCGAAGATGACGGATGGAAAACTTGCTCACTATAATTGAATTTTATTAACAACTTTTTAATTATTATTAAGTGGTTGTTTATAAAACAAAATTAAATTAAAACTTAATTTTTTCACTTTTTTTTTATAAAATTGCAGGCAACATTTTCTGAACATCAACAGCAGCAGGCTGAATCACAGGCACCACCACCTCCAGCCCCTTTATCGACTTTACCCTCCAGAGCAAATGCAAATCTAAATGCTTTAGCTCAGGACACAGCAACAACAACATTAGTTTATAACAGTACTTTACTCCCACAAACAGTTGGTACTCTACAGCAACAACAGCAGCAACCATTACAAACCCTTCAACAGCCAGTCCATAGCCAACAACAACAGCAACATCACCATCAACATCATCATACGCAAAAATCACATGGCACACGTAGCCAGACGCATCAACGTTTACCACATCCGACAAGTGCTGTAATATCGACAGCCACTATAGCCTCTCTGCCACCGCCTTTGCATATACAAAGTCAAATTTCTAACATTAAACAAGCATCAGTCAAACTTATTGAAGGCTATTCGGATCCCAAAGATTCTAAACGTCATAAAAAAGTTTATCACAAGAAGGCTAAGAGACGCGGTCATAAAAATCGCCACCAACAGCAACAACAACAACAACAACAACAGCAGCAACAGAAGCAGCAGGAGGAGCAAAAACAGCAAAATAATCAGCAACAATCCAATAACTCGCAAACGTTAACAACAGCTGCTCAAACCAAAGAGAAAGATAAACGCAGCAATTACAATTCAGGTGAGTGGTGAGCAGAAATCATCCCTGTCGAAAAAAAAATCACTATCGACAGTTTCTACTTAGGATAAAAAATAATACAATGAATATATGGCCGGACAGAAGGCCAGACGGATTAACTCATCCGCATGTATATTTAACAATTGGCAATTAGTTACACATGGGGTCCAGTCGTTTTGTTTCTTTTTTATTTTATCATCATTTTTTCTTATTTTTTTTTTTTTGCACTTTATCACCAGAGTTTTATGTGATTTGTTTTTTTATTTTGCAAAGACCAACTAATCTGTCAGAGTTTTATTCCCGCCATGCCTTGTTTGCTAACTAAACTCTTTAACAAAGTTTAAACGATTTTAATCAACTTTCACTTACTTTCGACAACAACTGCATGATATAAATTAACTTTTAAACCATTTGTAAATAGAAAAAAAATCCCTAACAGTTGTTAATCTTCTCTATACTCCTCTAAACAATAGAAAGTTGAAAAGAAAAAAAGGAAAATCTCAAGCTTTATTCAATGCAAATGTAGAGAGCAAAAACCCTTGACAAAATAATTATTTCTTTCACCACCACATTTATACAACACAGCATCAGCACGAAAAGCTATCAAGCATGAAATAGACATTTCAACCCTAAAAAGAACTTTTGTTTTCTTATTTAACTTTGTAGATTCATCAGCTCCGAAGTCATCAGATGACGAAGAAGACAATCAATCAGTTAAAGTTCCTGATCTGAATTCTCCAGATAGTATCTCAGATGATTTGGTAAGGCCTTTGCCACCCCAAACTCATAGGAGTCCACGCAAGTTAACAGCCTCACAATCAGAGCACAGCAAACGTAATCCGTCTCCGTATTACTACTCGGATTTATTAAAATCCAAAGATCCCTCGGCCTCAGTAGGAGCAAACAAGGAAGACAAGGAAGCTAAACAAAAAAGTCGCCAGTCTACGGTATCGGAACCTCCTCAATCTACTCAGAGTCTACCACAAGCTACAGGTCTTTATCGCAAAAGTACTAGTCTTGACGTTCCCGAACGTTCGGAGGAACGAGAGGAACAGGAAGACGATTTTGACGAAACTGAGCCAACCAATAGTACTGTGCTTCCTGGTCCCTTAGACACACCCAAACGTTATTCGTTTACTGAAGAAGGTGTCCACATAATACGCTGTGATTCGCCTTCCACTACCACTTCAGAGGAGTCTGATTGCAGTGAATGCTTGAAAAGACGCGAATGGCATGCACGAGCATTGGCTTTGGTAAGAAAGACGTGTAACGTTCAGCCTTTAATACCGGCTGCTGCGACCGATTACGGTAATATTTGTCAAGAAGGATCAGTGGAATTAAACAGTGGCAATCTACCAGAAGAATCACCGTCAATGCCACCACATAGACTGCTAGGTCCAGCAGTTTGTGCCTGTGTTGCTCCCGCTATTGGTGATGACTTAGATGAATATTTTCGTCCTCGCAGCATCTTCTACGTGCACCCTCATGGAGTTCATGAATGTGTTGACTGTGCTCCCGATACGAAAAATCTAAATACAAATTCAAGTTCTCACAGCGTTTTAGACGGCCAGAGTCTTGCACAGTCCGATAACGCTCTAGACGAAATTTCCGTGGTTGCCGACGAAGACGACGAAATGTCAGGACGTACTCGTCAGATATATGAAACGGCATTCGATTGTAAAATTGCCAAATCCGATGATGATTTAGATGAGGTGGATCGCATAACAAATCACTCGGTATTGTTGCAGCTTAATAATGGCAACTTGCCACCAACTAAATCAGAGTCCCGTAACTCCAAGTCATCGAAAAGTCGTTTGGAGGGCAAGCGCCTAAAAAACTCTAAGAATCAAGCGATACAAGAACAAGGCAGTAATTCAGGTGGAAATAATAGTGGCAGTGGATCTCCATTGACGGTGGGTGCCGTCGTTAATCGTACGGTAGAACCAGTACCAAGCAGTGTGTCGGGTCTATCAACGGAGTTAAGTAATGTTCATATACGAGAGCAGGATGTGGATCAACAAAATAATCCTACAACGTCCAGTTCACAACTACCCATGCGTGGTTATACACCTTCACCGCCATCTACAGCACCATTGCCTATAAAGTTTCCTGGTAAACATGAACGTTTTTTTATGAACAGCATACGAAGTGCACCCAACCTGCCATCATCGAATCCGGCCCATCCGCGTTTACGCGATCTGCGTCTTCCACTACAATCCAATTTAAGACAACAACAACATCCAACGGGCTCCTCACTGGCCACCAGCAACGAGAACAGTCTTACCGACAGCGCCTATGTGAATCCACCATCTTCCAGTCTTCATCACAATCATAATAGTCATCATCATCATCACTTGTCATCTCATCATCCAGGCACGAATAATGTAACAGGTGGCTCTAGATCCCGCAGCCGACCACGATCGTTTGTTCTTGAGTCGGGCCGGGTGCTAGAGCTGCGCAAAAGCCACACCTCTCACCACCACCACCATGTTGGTAATGGCAGTCGAAGGCCGCATAATTATTCCTCGACCGAGAGCATAGCAACATCGAGTAGTGGTGGCAGCATGGAATCGCTACGCTCGAGCACTAGCGAGGGAAATCGCAGTACGTCCAGTTCAGAGTCAAGGCACTCGACTTCGTTGAGTTCACATAGCTCTGAATCTGGTAGCTCGAGTGTTGCCTTTCCCCTAAGAGCACCAGTGGTCATACATTCCAAATTGCATATCCTTAGTCCCATTTCGGACAAGTCCTCCCAAGAACCGGGCTCGGAACTGTCCGAACAAAATAAAACACAAAATGCTTCTCCCGAAGATGGCGCCGCCCTACAAACGAACACAAATAATCAGCAGCTGCAGTTACACCACCAGCAGCAACAACAACAGCTACAGATGCGCTCAGGCGACACAGAAAATGTACGTCCCACTCCCCAGCTACAAATAGATGCCTTGAAGAAACGAAGACCACCGGCAAATAAAACGTTAATGCAGCTAACAGATGAAATACTGGGGTCGGACAGCGGCATTTCATTGCACTCTAGAGAAGATGGCAAGCCGTTAATGGGCTTGCAAAAGTTTACGCTGCCAAAGTTAAATTTCCCGCCAAATGACAAGGGAAATAATCATAGTGATATTAGTGCGGTAGGAGCCATGAGTAACAGTGTGGGCTTACCGCAGGATTTAAGAGATCTTCCTTTCGATATGCCAAAATTAAGACGAAGAAAAACTTTACAACAGGTTAGAATAAGAAAGATTTCAAAATATTGGAACAATTTAAAATAAAATTGCATCTTTTTTTTAGGATGCTTGTACTTCGGGTAGTGCCACTTCAGTGGATTTGGGTGATTTACCTTTCGATATGCCCAAATTGAGAAGACGCTTACGAGCCAATCAAGCGGAAATTAATAATCTTATGATGCATAGCACAGAATCTAGTGGTATATCTCAAGCCTCATCCAGTCATTCTATGAGGGATGACAATAAAACTGCTATGAAACTGGGTAGGTGTTATAAATTTATCTTGGAGTTAAAGGATGTTGCTTTTGTTTCCTGTTTTTCTTTTATTTTATTACAAAAGCTGTATGTTGCAATCAGTTTTGATCAGCCATTTGTGTTAACACTTTTTAATTAACCTCATTCTACTTCAATAGCCAAGCACCACACATTGTTAAACACTTGGTTACTCATACATAAACATAAATTGATGCAACATACGGCTTGTACGGATTGTACCTGGTTATAACAAAATAAAGATAAGAGAAATTTATTATGAGAATAATAAATAAAATTTCCTCTTGCGTTTGTGTGTGTATATATGTTTTTTAGACTCTGCAATATTCCGTCAAAATCTCACCTTAAATCTCAATGAACCACGTCAGTCGAACAATAAGTTTGGTAGCTTGGATTTACGTGGTCTTACCAATAACAAAGAACTCAATTTGAATTTGAATGCAACAGCTTTTGCCACAGCAGTCGATCTGATTGATGTCTCAATACCATTGGAGAGACAAGGGTAAGAGGATTTATAAATTTACTTTCATTAGACAAATGAATTATATTGTGTGTATGTTTTTGATTTACTACAGATGGTATCATGGTTCTATTACACGTATTGAGGCCGAAACTACACTCAGACCCTTAAGTGAAGGCAGCTTTTTAGTGCGTAATTGTGAATCAACCAAACAAGATTATTCATTATCCTTAAAGTGGGTATTTTAATAACGAAAAATAAAATATAATAACAATAATAATGATAATAAATAAATTTTTAATATTGTGTTGTATTTTTAGGGGAGCTAAAGGCTTTATGCATATGCGCATACAACGTAATGAATGTGGCCAATATATTTTGGGTCAATTCAGTCGTCCATTCGAAACGGTACCCGATATGATAAGACACTTTTGTCTAAATCGTTTACCCGTGAGAGGTGCCGAACATATGTGCTTAATAGAGCCCGTTATTGCCCAATTACTTTAAAAGTACTCTCGTATTAAATATACAACAACTACTGAAGCAAACATTCTTAACAATGATTTATAAAAGTAACATTAACATACATATATCTTCCAGTTATCGTAGAACTATATACTTTTACATAAATACAATAAAAAAAAACTAATTAACGCACTCTCTCTCTCTCTCTCATATATACTTAACGTTAGAAACACAGAAGCATCTCAAAGAAATTTTCAAAGCAAATATGTAATTTATTTTTTGTTTAATTAACAGATATTATCCTCGTTTCTTTTTTTTAATAATAGAAGTGATTAATAAATTTGTAGATTATTAATTTGTCTTTTATTTTCTTATTTAAGGTAGGAGTTTGTTTTCTTTTAAAATTTACCTTTTTGAGGTAAATTTCTTTAAAGATTCAAAACTCTATTTTTCAATACATTTTATTTATATCAAAAAAGAAAAAAAAATAAATAAATAATTCTTTGTAGAATTTGCTTTCTAATATACTAAAGATATTTCAGCTCGTTAGTATTTAATATAATAATTCAAAAGTATACCGATGACAAAAATAAACTTTGTTGATTAATTTTATGTAAACTGCTTAAAATACTAAAAAAAAAAATATTATTAAAATTTAAAAAAAAAGAAAAACAAAAAGAAGACTCTCAAAGAGCAAAAACTATAAGCTATACCATTTTTAGGTTCTTAAAAAAATACATATTTAGTATTACACTTAACATATATATGTTACTATATATGTGTGTTGGCGTTTTGCTAAGTATGTGTAATAAAACTTTTCTTTTTTAGTTTTATATTATTTTTATGGTAACGTTTCATAAGCTAAGCGTTTATCCTTTAAGTGCAATATTGGTTTTATCCTTGCAATTCTGTTCTATTTCTCTTTAAGTTTAGAGTTATGTGTGCCAAACAATAATTTAAAATTAATTAGTTTGTTTTTCTACTTGTTTTTCTATTCAATAAAATTTCTTTTACTTTTACCAATATCTTTTACTATGCAATTTATAAGTGCAATAATTCTTTGGGTTGTTATTGGAATATTTTCCTTATTTTTTAGTTTAAATTTTTAAATTGTGTTAAAAAAATAAAACTGTTTTAAATAAAAACAAAAAAAAAAAAAAACATTATACAAGTATATAAATTATATACATTTCCATATTTATAGAACGAAAATTATAAAATAACTACAACAAGAAATAACAACAAACATATTATTAACAAAGAAATTAACAATATAATAATATTATACAAAAAAAAAAAAGTAAACATATTAAAACGATTATTATGAATAAAAACATAATATTAATTATAAAATAAATAAAAATATTATTAAAAATAAAACATAAAAACAAAATAAAACAAAACAAAATTGTATTGTATAGTTTTTAGAAGTTCATACATAGAAATAAAAGAGACAATTATTAGAAAACCATAACTGAGGCAATTTTATTTTTTATTGGAAAAAAAACTTAATTTTATATTTACTTTGATGTTTAATATATTTTTTATTGTAAATGAAATGCAAATTTTATTCTTTTACCTCTTTTTTTTTTGGTAGATTCTTTTTGTATAAGGATTTTATAGGTTAATTTGAAAGTTTTATTTCTAATGTTTTATAGAGAGATAAATTTCTCCTTTTCCTTTGTCCCATATATTTCATGGATGGTATAATATATATATACATAGTATAGTACTTTGTTTAATCCTCAAAGTACTAAAATACAAATTTTTAATACATATTTTTTTTTATTTCCCAGCACAAAAAAAAAAAGAACTGAAAAAGAGTTGAAAAAGTCATGATTTTAACTTTATATTGTCATTGGAAGGAAGTACTTAGTGCTGAAAAAGAGCTATAAAGTAATTTTTTTAACTCACGGTTGTCATTGGTAGGGTGTTATTCTTTTATGCTTCTTGTTCATTACTTTTGAAGTGATTCTCTTAAAACTATATTTATATATATTTTTTTTTTAATAAAAATATGGTTTTAGCTTTTTTAATAGATAATAAAAATACTTTTCAATTTGAGAAATTTTTATTTTCTTAGAAATTATTAAACTTTTTCCTGCTAAAAATACATTGAAAGTAATTTTTATTAACTTCCAAAAAAAGTGCAAAATATGCACTTAGTTCTACTTTTGAAGTGATGAAAAAGTTTTTTTTTTTTGGCAGCACTTTCCAGTTTTTTTGCTGTGTAATATCATTGAAACGAAGTTTATAGATTTAATTTTACTATCATTTAAATCATCGATATTAGAAATATATTTTTTATATTTAGTTTATTTATCCTTTAAACTTATTCTTGAATTGGACCAATTTTTTTGTGGGGGGGGAGGAGGCCGTTTGAGAGGAACTCATAAAAATCATCAATAGATTTCAGGCGTTTGCTCATAGAACATTTCATAATAAATGTCATATCAAACATCAAGTGATTGACACGCAAATAAATTAGAATCGTTTGTCAGTTGAGTTCAGTTTAAAAATTTAAATATTTGAAATTATCTATAAAATAGATTTTAATTTCAAAAAAATATTTATTTCAAATTTATTTGAAGAGTAACCAGCTAACCCTTTGAGAGTATCAAATGAGTTTAAAATAAAATTGAATTAGTAGAAATACGAAAAATTTATGCATTTATGATAATTGGAATATCTCTGATGCTTTTAATCTGTTCACTATTTTTGGAAATATATAAAAATTTTCTAGAGATAAGAAATGAACTAAAATAAGAAAGGTCTCTTTTTAAAATTTTTATTGATTTATACAACTTTTGAGAATATCCTAGCGAAAAAATACTTTTTAGTTCATGTCTTTGCTAAACCGGAAGTATTCAACTAAAATTGCGTTAGAGGTCCTTATTGTTTATTTTAGCTAGGATAAGAGTTTTCATTTTTTTAGTACATTTAACTTTTCTAAGGATAAAAGCACTTTGAAGGATAAAAGCTTTAATAATAAACTTTCGAAATACAATAAGGTTGTTGGCCAAGCTAAAATAAAGTGTATTTTATTTTGTCAAGGACAAAAGCAAGGGCGTTTCCTAAGACAATAACATTTAAGCTTTGTTTTTAAGTCACAATTTTTAACTCACCTTATGTATACTTTTATATATATTAATTATTTTACTCCCTTTTTATTCTTTAAACTAATTAAACATTTTATTTTCTTCTTTTTAATTTCAGATTTATGAAAGAAATTTTTTTATATAACTTAACTGCACAGAATCTATTAAGGTAAGTGAATTAAATTTTTAAATGTATGATATATGAAATTTATTAGTCAATAGAAATAGTTAAATAATTCCTGACCCAAAATGTAGCAGTTAAGGAACCAAATTGTCATAGAAAATTTCGATTTGCATAATTAAAGTATATAAAATTTCATAATAAGGGAATGCAACGTAACATTTTGGTTGTTCAATTAACTATAAATGAAACGCTCCCTATTAGGATACTTAACACAGCGTGTATCAATAATGCCATGGTTCTTGAACTCAATGTAATAAAGATTTAAAAAAAAACCCAACCACTTTGTTGAATAACGCCTTAATGAAATGTCTTGATAACGCCACTCTCTGCTTGTTTTTCTTTCTAATTTTCCCAATCAAACTGTCATGTTATTAACATTCTTTCCAATCTCCAACTTATGTTCGCTTAAAATAAATAATAAATCTAGCGCAGGCGCTACACATAAAACCTCTTTAGACATTGAAAAATCTGAAAAGATGAAAGAAACACAACAACACAATAAAATAGGCAGACATAAAAACCGAATCTGGCTAACACACTGACCGCTATAAAAAAATAAAAAAAAAAAACAATTTAGTAATCTACACTCAGGATTTGGACAGGAGCAGGAGACAGACAAATAACATACAAAACGCACACACATACACAATTTCATAAAATTAATACACACAATCAAACAAACAACTAAAGCTTTTGTTGCATTACAATAAAAAGATGTATTAAAAAATATAAAAAAAAAACAATAGAAAAAAAAGAAAAACAGCGAATAAAAACTAAATTGTAATAGAAATAAAGTATTTGTTACAAAGTAAAGCGCATAAGAGTGAGAATACTTGTAATTTATTTGCAACGTTGAATCCTTAATGTATACTTTCTGTTTAGATGGATTTTAAATTTTAGTTGCTCTTAAAAATAATTATAAATTTTAATCTTTTATGAGTTTATTTGTATGTGCTTGTGTATTTTTATTTTCTTTCTGAAAAGCTATTAAAATCTTTAATGCTTGACAACGTTATAAAAAAATCACATATTTTTTTTACTGAATTGAAACAACTATAAGCCACTATAAGTCACTCAAAGTTGTCGGAAGGGCAAAGTTACAAAAAAAAATAAATATAGAAAAATATATGAAACGAATCTATCAGTCAGCTAGTCAGTCTGCCATTCAACCTACCATAATGGCAACTCTTGGTCATTAAAAATGCTGCGCAACATGTTGCACACAGACTTAATACGTTACCGAATACAATAAAAAAGGACAAAGGCTCTTTAGGCTTAAAAAAGGACTAAGACAACAAACAAGAACAACTTTAATAACACTCATAACAACACCATAAACCAACCATTTTTTATTTCTCTTTTTGCATGTTGGGAAATGTGGGCGCTTCAAAACTGAATTAAATTAATGAATTAAATGTGTAAAAAATAGGCAAAAAAAGTTACACTTTTTTAAGTTTCGTCCCCTTTTTTTCGGGATCATTTGATTAGCTGGCCTTTTTTTTTTGGTAAAATTTCACTTAATTAAATTATTTCAAATATATTAAAAAAATTTCTGTTTTTTGTTTCTGCTTTCTTTGGTGCTACCGTTTAAAAGCATTTTATGTACCATTTGATTTTAAGTTTGTTAGAGGGAAAAGTTTATAACTAAGTTGCAAAAAAAGGCAAAAACCAAAAAAAAAACACAAGATTTTTGTTATTTTTGGTTAAAATGTCTTTTCTGAATTCAATAAAGACGAGGCAAGGATATGTTATAACAAAGATCTTAACAATAAAATTAATTAAATAATTTTTTCTTTTGATGAATTCTCAGCCAAACAATCTAGCTATATAGATGCTACTAGTATTCATCAATGATTCGTAGTTATAGCAGCAATTTATCCTGACATAATTTTTTATTTGTAGTCAAAATTACACTATATTTAAAATCATGAGGGTCGTAGTTTTAGTCGTAGCCATACTACCTCATAGTCTTTGTCGTAGTTGTTATGACTTTTTTTTAGAATTTAAAACCTAAGTTTTAATGTCAAGAATAAGCAATTGAAATTAATTATGCAGTTTTAGATATATCTACATATTTCGCTTATAATAAATATGAACGTCGTACGACTTGACTCGTAGTCAACATTACCAGTTACACTGTTATATTGCCAATTCATCATTTAAGTAACAATACTTAACTAAAATTCATCTTTGTAAAAACTATTTTCTCTCCAGCATTTAGGTAAACTAAAATTCCTATCGATATGCAATCAAGTTAGAAATAATCACAGACTAGCAATAGAATGGCTGCAAAGAAACTTTATTCCTGACTAAAAAGAAATCTAGCATACAGCATGAAAATGATGACAGGGTTAAGAAGCACAAAACATGAGAGAGAGAAAAAGAGGGAGAGAGGACTTAAACAAAATCTTGTGAATAATTAAAATGGAATTCGTTTGATTTAATTGTATTTTACGAATTCTTTGTGTCGACTTGAGTGTTTTCTGTTGATGTGAACCTATATATAAATACTATTTTTTTTTAAATAAACTTTATAATGTTACCAACAAAAATACACATACGTACACATATAAAAAATAAACTAAAGAAAAGTCACATAGTCAGTCGTATATGAAAGTTTCAGCAAAACAAAAATTAAAAAAAAAAATAAATGAGAATAAAGAAAAGCCAGATAATAACCAACAAGTCTATATCACAAAAATATGTGTGAGAGTGTGAGTATATGTGATAGTAAGTATAGCAGCATTTCGTAAAATTTGCAGTTTATACATCTACTTCTATATGAGAATATGTAAAAGTGTGTGAGTAGGTGATGGTATGTCTTGTTTAACAAAGAAAGAGGTAATTAATCATACTCCACGTCAATGGAGGCGACTGCAAATATTCATACATACACACACATATATATATATTTAAAGATACGTGCAGCTGTATAAAGGAACGTAGGAGTCATTTGAACTTGTATGTATGTTGCTATACTTATATATATATATATATATATATATATATATATATATATATATATATATATATATGTATGTTTGTACATATATATGAATGTATGTTATGTATGTATGTATGTTTCTAAAAGTATTTGTTTTAAAGGAATTATTTTTATATTAGTTTGTTTATTTTTGCTGCTATTTATTTGGTTTTGTTCGTTAGTTTAATGTTCATTTTGTAGTTATTGTAGGTTTTTGCTGCCGTTGTTTATGCACCATAACTCTTTTAAAATTAAATCAAATGGAAATATAAAAAAAATAAAAAATAAGAAAATACTTTCATACATATGTTTATTTATTTCTTTTGTTTGGTTTCCTTATTTTATTTCATTCATTTTATTCATATACATATAAAAAGTACCAATAAAAATTATAATTCCATACAAAAGAAAAATGGTTTGTTGGATGAATTGTTAACATTAAGTGTAGAATTTGAATGGCTTTATAGTACTTTTAAAATTTCTTTTAATACTGATTGAACAGTTTTGGTGTTCATTTTTATTATTATTTGCTTTACATGCTCAAGTTAAAAAAAGCTTTATTAAACAAAATCTTATGGCAAATAATCATAAAGATTTTTAAAGAAAGGGTTTGCAGGTAAAGAAATTTTAGAAACTTAAAGGGTTTGCTATAAAATATTTTGCGGCAAGACGGAAGAGCGGAAGTGATTTATTTCTTAATTTCCATACAAATTTGTCTCCTATTTAAAATGAATCCAAAATCCCTTTTTTTGCAAACTCTATTCTGTGAGAATCCATTGAAGCTGAAAGCCGGATGTTAGTAGAGTGAAGTTGATAACGCATTTGTATGTAAAGTGTATACGTAGAGTATTTCATGCATAGCATATAGAAAGCATCTAGGAAATGCTAAGATGTTAAAGTATCCTATTATCCTTGCAGAAATAAAATTTAAAGCAATTGCTAAAGGCGGCATAAAACATCACAATAAATAAAATAACAGTAAGCAGCAAGACAAAGGAACAAAAAAAGTGAAAAAACAAAAATACAGACATGACACAGAAAGCAAACAGGACAAAAAACTTTGCGCCTTTTTATACTATTTCATCTTAATTGTCAAAACAGTAGCAGGAAATGAAGCGAATAATAGCAAAGAACGCGAGAAATTCAATCCTTGACATAAACAAACTACAATTGTTGTAAAACATAAAAAATAAGCAAAAAAAAAAAATCGAAAAAACAGGCAACAGCGAATTTTAAATTACACTTGGAACTAAAGCAACATTATTACTATAGCAGCAACAACAAAAAAGTGTCATGGAAAAAGAGCAGTAACAAAGAAGGAAGTGGCAATAATACAAAAAACTACTTGCAATCAAGCAAAAGTTTAGAGAACTTTGAAACATCAATACTTATTTAAGCCATTCGTAGAATAAAGTACACGGAAATCAAAATTATTTGCTCATTACTAAAGTAATTGTCTATACCTATTACCCCATTTAGCTAAAACTATAGGCTGTGAATACCTAACAATTACAAGTAACATTGGTAGTAACAAGTTCAGTTCAATATTAAAACACAATGCCAGAAATCAAGCCAACATTTTTTATTATTTCGCCAGAAAATGATACAAATTCATCATATAAATGTTAGCTACTAAAGAGAGAAAAATATAAAAAATAAACCTTAAAAATATGCAAAATATTACACAATTCAACAATACAAAAAAATATAATAAACTGACTCCTACAGCAAAAGGCCACCACCAACACTCGAAGCAGAAAAATACATAAAAAATCAAAAATTTTCACTTTTACATTGACACACATTTTTATGAAAAACAAATTTTACAAATAAAACAACAGCAGACCGAAACTAAAAAAAATATCAGGGACAACAACAGAATGAAAAGGACATTCTCTCATACATATAAACAAACAATTAAACACATGCACAACACAGACAGAATACTACAAAAATATCGAAAAACTTTTGTTTTCACACATTTTGATCATGTAATTGAAATATATTTTAAATAAAACTAAATAACCAAAATTCTCGGCCTCCTGTTCTTCTTCTAGAGTAAAAAACAAAGGAAAAATACTACGAAATTAAATGTTGGCAACAAATTGTAGTGAAAGTGAAATTCCCCATATAATTAAAATTTAATTGATTGCTTTTCAATGAAATCTTGTCATTCTTAATTGCTAAAATCTTGTCAATCGTACATATTACAAAGTTTTAGGCAAAAATAAGTTATTTGTTTTTTATTTTTGTTTTTTTTTATTTGTTATTTTTTTATATCCTATTTCTAGACTGTGTATTCTACTATTAATTGGATGATATGTTAAGTTTGCTAGAAATAAAATATTTTAGCCAAATATTTTTTACAAAAAAAAGTATTTTAACAAAATGATTCCGAACACTAATTTCTTTCCAAATTCCAAAATAAAAATATATTTTTTTTTTTGCAATTTTTTATTAATATTTCTTTAACGATAATGGTGTTTTTTCCAAAAAGAGAAAATTCATAAATTATTTGTAACAATACACAATACACACAGTGGGAAATTTTTGTCATTTTCTGTTCATAAATCTGGAACTTTTTAATCTTTAATAATTAGTGAATAAAAATTTTCTCAAATAATCTTGAGTGTATTTTCCATAATATTCGTTAATATGATCTAAATCAATTTGTAAAGTATTTTGCAAAACCTCTTCGATATTGAAATTTATTGTTATTTGATTACATAAGTTTAAATTATATTAAAAATGTGTAACATTTAGAGAAATGAGGGTAGGA
This sequence comes from Protocalliphora azurea, assembly GCA_932274085.1. Classification (NCBI taxonomy): domain Eukaryota; kingdom Metazoa; phylum Arthropoda; class Insecta; order Diptera; family Calliphoridae; genus Protocalliphora; species Protocalliphora azurea. Next base: position 699,007 of record OW026523.1, read on the forward strand.
ACATTAAAACTCTTTGGCTTTAAGAAATAGTGTAAATAATTGAACTAAACCATAATAATAGAACACTATTTGGAGTTAAAGGTTAATTATCCAGAAAGACAGTCGGACAGACATAATATGGCCAACATATAATTTTATAATAATCTGTGGTAAATGATGTAATATTTAATATTATCTTCTCCAGTTTCATACAAATTTTTATTGTATTGAATTAATTAGATTTTATGATATTAAGAGAAACATTGTGATAAATTAATACATTTAAATGTGAATAAGTTTTTAAGTAATTGTATTATAATGAAAAAAAAAAAAAATAAAATAAATAAAATAAGATATAAAAAACAGAAAATATGTAGATACCAAGTAATTTTTTTAATAACTAATTAAATTTTTTTATATAACTAAGAAATCAATTTATTAGTCGTAATGAAAATTTACAGGGCCATTACAGTTATAATAGTGAATCACATATCGGTTTGTCATGTTATTTTAAATCCTTTTTGTGGTATAATTACGTCTGTCCATTTGTCTGACGCAGAGACAATGTTTAGTTATCTACACTACATCCGCAGATATCCGCAAATAAAGTTTAAAAAGATTCAATACAGAAAATATTATTATTTTGGATTTAAGTGCGGAGATAAAGATAGCAACAAATACACATTCTATTAAAAATTATTAAAAAACAAAAAAAGGACTTCAACCGCGGTTCTATTGTTTTTGAAACTTATGACTAAAAATAAAATATATGCAAATTTCTTTATCAAAAATGGTAAAATTTGTATTCCACAAAGTTTAAGATGCGAAAATAATACTTTTTAAAATATACTAGGTTTTTAATCAAAAATGTTTTAGTTCAAATATACTAAATTTAGCTAATATTTTGGACAGTTATATTGGTTAGAATTTTGCAATATTTTCACACAATAATTCATAATATATTTGCTTTAAAGTAAATTAAAAATTTTGTAAAATTTCAAAATCTTTCAAAAAATGTTTATTAATCAATAATTGTTATCTTTGAAAAGAGAAAGATTTCAGCATCTTAAAAGTGTTAAAAAAGAAAAAATAATAATGTGTCATATTTGAACAACAACAAGTAAAAATACACTAGGTTTTTTTTTTTTTTATTATAACTTGCATCAATGTTATTAATGCAAATATTCTGATCAAGCCAAGAAGAACTCGTGTGAATTTGCTTAAATTCGTCATAAACATATTTTCCCGAAATGAGTTTTTTACACGCTTTTATGATACCTAATTTTGTGAATATCGGTTCAAAATTAATTTCCATAAAGGCCTGCCTATTGCAAATCATTTTTGAAAAATTAAATGTGCATAAATTTTATATGGAGATGTTAGTGTCGAGAAATGTTGCAATAAATTATATCATCACGTGGCACCGCAGCAAAATCATATCTCTATATAATTAATAAAAGGAGATTGTATGATTCTATTTTTTATGATATAAATATTACGTATATTATAGGGAAATATATATTCATATATATATACATATATATATATATATATATATATATAGATATATATATATATATATATATATATAGATATAGATATATATTTTTTTATTTAAATTCTAGTAGTTTTGTAGTTTTTTAAATATATTGTTGGGGCGAACACATAGTTCAGCGAATAGCATACAAAAAAAATAATTAGTTTTGAGAAGTTCGAACTTAAAAGATTTGATTTTCTAAAGTCTATTCTAGAGACAATGCATTGCACGTTTTTTCTCTAATTCTTTTTAATTCAATATATATTTTTTTAAATTAAAAATTAAATATTATTTTTTAATCCAAGATTTATTTTACAAAGAATTTAAAAAATCAAGTTTTTTGATTTTACAAAAAACATTTCAATTTCTTTAATATTTAATTTTTTTTACATTTTTATTGTGAAGATAATTAAAAAAAAAAATTGATAATTTGTCGCCAAATTTTATGCAGCAAAAAAATGTTTTGCCATTAATTCTTTTACAAACATTTTTTTACCTTGTTTTTAAATAAATTTTTAATAATAATTTAATTTAATATGTACAAATATTTTTCCATTTTTTCTTTATTTTTTGGCTTGAAACCTTAAAAAATGTATTAGTTCTACATTATCACATTCGAAATTATCACATTCAGAACTAGTTCTATAGAAGCTGTTTTTTTTTTTTGATTTTTTATTCTAACAAGTTATTTTCTAAAGGCTAATTTTTAAAACAATTCAATTTTGTTAAACCCTTTTTTTCTTCTTTTTAATTTTTCACATTTTTTAAATTTTTGATTCAAGTTTTTTAAACAGTTGGCATCCCAAGTTGGTATTCCCAAGAGTCATACAGAGTTAGTTCTTAAGAACTAGTTATCAAAACAGTTTAGAATCATAATAAATTTCTACTTACTACTTTCAAGGATGTTATTAAAGAAAATGAAGTGGTTCTGATTCCATCCTAATTAGTGATTATTTCCATAACTAATAATTTTAGAACATGTTCTAAAATTTTTCTTGGGTATTCTACATATTCGCTTCAAAAAGATATTTTTCATACTTTTTTGTTTTTTAATTTGTAAATTTTTTGTCAAATTGGTTTTTATATTTATTTATTTTTTTAAAATTTCTTCAGCGAAAGCAATACTAAACAAAAATTAAACAAAATTTTATATAGATTTTTTTTTTTTTTTTTTATTTATAAAATGTTTATAAAATTTTTTATAAAACAAAATTTAATATTTATAACCAAAATTACGGAAATAAATCCCAAGTTTTATCAAAATTTATTTTGACGAAAAATATACTGCAACAATTAAAAAATAAATAAGTAAATAAAAGAAAAAATTAAAAGAGAAATAGTTTTTTTTTTAATTTTTTAACAAAAATTTGAGTTATTCTCATTAAAAATGTTTATTTAAATATTGTTTTCCAAATAATTTGTAACTTATTTACTGTTGATAGGAATTCAAATTAATACCTAATGTAGGGTACCCGTCCTATCGCCTCTGACCTTAAGTAAATTTATCTTGTTTATGTTTTTTATCTGTTAACTTTTTTCTTTGTTATTTTCTGTTAACTGTATGTACTGTTAAAAGTATTTTGTTAACATTGTTTTAGAATTTTTCTCATAAAAGTCAAATCAAAATTCCAAACACATAAATGACAACAAAAGTTCAACTAATAATGTACATGAAAACTTAACCGAAACAAACAACCCCTAAGGGACTAATTCTACACAAACAAAAATCCAAAAATAACAAAAACAAAATGTAAAAATGACATTGATATTTAATAAGATTAAAAATTGTTAATCATTTAAGGTTTCTAGGGAGAGGGTGTTATAATAAAATATAAAATAAAAGATTCTCAAAAAAACAAAAAATGTACACGAAAAAAAGGATACACACACAACAATAACAATAAAAATAATAATTATAAATTGATAAACAAATGTCTATAAATGTGAAAAATTACTTAGGCCAAACACGTTTATGACCAGCAGATAACGGAAATAAGAGACTGAAAGGAAATTGTCCACAATTTCCGAAAAAAAAATAAAATGGAATTTAGAAAAGAATAATAAAAATTAAACATCATGTAATATGTCTATAAAAATAATAATTAATTTCATATGGTACCAATAACTAATTTAAGAAATTCTAAGTTTAAATGGAAAACTTTTTTCGTTAATACCCTTAAGTAAGCTTATTATTATTAATATATATATATTTTTTGTTAAGTTGCTACTTAAATATTAGTAATTAATAAAGCTTTTTATAGGCTTAAAAATGTTCCCTTAGGAATATTTTGTTACTTTTGTCGGTTTTATTAAATAAAACCGTGAACACCTTAATTGCTGCTATTAGTTATTATTGCCATTATGATTTAGTTTTTAATTATACTCTTATTCCCCCCTGTTTCTATTACATTTCCTTTGCTTTATATTACTTCCATACTTCCATCTGCCCTTCTTTGCTATGCTAATATTTTAATTTATTTATTATATTTTTTTGCTTGTGCTATTGTTGTTTGTTTAACGTTAATATGCATGTTAATTTGATTATTAAAATTTTCTTTCTCACACTCTTTTTTTCATTCTCCTTTTCTTCGGCCAAGTTGAAATTATACGACTCATACCTAGTTGTATGTATAAAAAACCCTGAAATGTATTCTTTTTTTCTCTCTCTTTACCACCACACTAACAGCGTATTCGCAAAAATGTGTTTCCTCATATATTTAAATATTTGAATGAGAATTTGCGGGTAAATTTTTACTACTATTGCTGCTGCTATTGTAGTTATTGTTATTGGTATAAACAAACTCACACATACATAAACACACACACACACAAACATACACTTACAAATACATATGCTTACCAACAAAATTTTATTATTTTCTAAATATAATTATTATAAGTACATTGCTTAGTTGTTTAATTTGTGGTGAAATAAATCATTTCCGCTCACTTTGCAGAAAATAACGTTAAAATAAGCTTCAAACCGCATGCATTCACACTCACTCACACACACATACACACACATGCATTTTCATATAAATTGAGATCAGGAATGTCAAAATTGGTACAATTTTACTTTTTTTTGGTACAATTTGACACTGAAAAGTACAATGGTACACCAATGACCAATTTGGTACAATTTAAATTTGTTTCTATAGAAAATCATCTTTTTTAGAAACCAAATTTCAACTTTAATTGCAGAATTGTTTTTAAAAAATCTCAAGTTAGTTAAGACAAATCACTATGATTATACTTGATACCCAGTCAGTTTTTTATTTTAAAATAAAATTATCGTATCAGAGTCTCGTAGACTCTTTAATATTCGGAGACATATTGTCATCAATAGTTTGTGTTATTATGATTAATTGGTTTTATTAAGAGATTAAGAAGAATATTTATGATGGGAATAAAGAACAAATAAACAGCATTTATTGCCAAGGAATTATGAACTGTTATCAAAATTTATATAAGTGCTGTCCAAATTGGAAACTTTAATTAAAGAATTTAATTTTTTTAGAATTTTTGCATGTTCGGCTTAAGTTTATTGAATAATTGTAGTAGAATACAGTGTAGAAGTTTTTATTGGACTCTCGGCAGAATGGAATGCATTTTCTGGTCTACCGCGACCATCATCAGCACTCTTCAGCGTCCCAAAGTGGCGTTCTCTGTAAACATCACCTATTTACAACTTACAACTTTTTGGGAAATGAAATTTGTAACTTATTTTCCTTATAAAAACAAAGAATTTAATTTTATAAAATTTTATAATTATTATATTAATAACATTAATATAAGTTTAGTTTTAAAAGCATTGCATTGAATTCTATTACAGAAAGTTAATATCTTAATATTACTGAAAATTATAGCACTCTTTACAAAATCTAAAGTTTTAGTTACAAAACATCTGGTTTTCCGTCTAAACCGAAGTTTTGTCTAATTAAAAATTATAATTAACAATTATTTGCTTTTTAATTATTGTGTAGTGAACTACGAGTACTACCTCTGTCAGATACTTTACTTCATTATTCCTTTTTAGTTTTTGAAATACAAATAAATATTTTTATGAATCTATGGTTCGTAAATTTCAAGGAATATTAAATTTGTGTGTTTTTATTTAATTGTTCTCATATAAAGCAAGTCAAACAAATAAATGCATTTCAATGAAATTAATTAAAATGTATAATTAAAAAACACGAAAGGTTGAGCTATATGGGTTTTGACTCGTAGATCTAATCATATTTTTTAATATCAAAAACTTACTGATGCAAAAATTCTGAGCCAATCTGATAAAGGGAAATGCACCGAAAATCTATATATTTTTTTTACAAAAATAAAATAAATACTTTATTTTTATTTGATTTCAGTTAATAATAGCTTTACTCCATTACTTTTCATTACTTATAAAAAATTTTCAAAAATTCGAAAAAAATGTTTTGATAATAGTTGATGCACAAAGATAATAAATAAATAAGAAACAATTTATTATTATTTTTTAATTAAATTTGCTTTTCTATTTCAAAATAATATTAAAGATGTCGTTTTAAATTTTATTTCATTTACAATAAAATGAGACGTCAATCTTTCAAATCGTTTAAATACTCAATAATACATTTTTAAGCAAATCAATTTATGCTTTATTTGAAACATATTTACATATATGTATAAAAAGTTTAAGTAAATCATTCCAATTTAAAAGAAAATAAATCTGATTATGCTTTTAAAAAAAGTCTTTAAAAAATATTACATCATTGCATAGCCTTTTGTACAGAAAAAAAAAACACCAATCCCCATATATATTAGTAAATAATTCATTCAATTAATAACTTTTTAAAATCACCAAGATGATTATACCAATTACTAAAAAATTAATAACAGAAAAAAATTCCAATTAAAAAATTTATCGAAGCAATCAAGTAGGTATGGATTAAAAATTTAAGTAAGCAATAAAATTTTACTTAAATTTTATTCTCATTTTATATTTACTTGAATATATTTATTAAATTTAGATGCAAAATGAAACAACTCTATTAATTGAAAAATATACGGTAATAATTTTTTCTATGTGTAGAAAAATTTATAACAAATTGCATTAGAACTTGAAAGATTTCATTTATCCAGAAACTTATCAAGAAACCTGTTTTTTTTAGCATAATTCAAAATTTTTAGTTACAAAATTAGACATATTTTCAATTAACATTTTTTTTCAAAATAAAATTATCTCAAAATACGCAAAAATTTTAATAATATCTAGGATAAATATTATATTTTGTATGAAAAAATTTGGGGAAAACTTTTTCTATGTTATTACTTAAGCGCTTTTTGTAAAAAGTTTTGGATAGATTTTGATTTATAAAATAAAAAAATTTTCATTAACGTATAAAACTAATACTTAGACAAATTATTTTTTATCGAAGGATGCAATTTTAATCGTATGGGCCATAAAATTGAAGCTTAAATTGAACGAAATTTTGAAATTTAGAATTTCGGAAACCCAATAAAAATAAGTGAAACTACAAAGTTATTTACTATTAGAAGAATTTAACATTTTACAACAATTCATAAATATGTTATGTAATTACAAAAAAAAAAAAAAATTAAAAAAATAAACAAGTGCCAATTTTGAAAACCTATTGATTTACTTAAAAATTTTCGAAAGAGGGTGCAAAATTTTTGGATGGATAATGTTGAAGATAAATTCATCATTCCTTTTTTCTATTTATGACAAACTAATTTTTTCCAAAATAATTTTTATTTTTTTTCTTTTCCTATTGTAAATTTTTCTTTGTATTTAATTAGTCTTAGTTGAAAAATTCTTTGCTTTTCTCCCCGTGGATCCGTGCCTGGGTACAATTGTGACAAAAAAGTGCAATTTTAACAGCTGTTTAGTATAATTTAAAAATTTCAAATAAACATCCCTGATTGAGATCTACATCTCTATCTTATAGATGTGAGTATACTCACTCCTTCTACTATTTGTTTTACTTGCTCTCTTCAAATTGAACTTCATTTTATTATAAAGTGCAAGTATGTATGCATGTATATATGTTTGTTTGTTTGTTTGTTTGTATGCAAGGGTGTACGAGTACATGTACTCGTATTGAATTGTATGGTATGGAAATCGAATAAAAAAATATTGTTGTGTTGATGAGTTGGTTTTGCTTGTTTAGTGTGCTGCTGTATAACTACGAGTATTTAGTTTTTAATGTCTGATTTTATTTTCAATGAATTTTCTAAATATCATTGAATACTTTTACAAATCAGGTCAAGTCTTATGTTTATGGCGGCATTGTTGTTAATTTCTTTATGTATGTGTGTTTAAAAAAAAAAGGAAATAACATTTGCTTTCATGTTTTTATGAGTATATGTGTTTTTGCGTTTATTTTTAGTGCACATTAAAATAATAATAAAGTTAAGAAAATGCTTAACAACAACTCCAACAACAATACAAAATCAAAAGTATTTTAATTATTAATGGGACTGAAATGTGTATGCAAATGAAATGTTGGTAAAGGGTAAAAGTTTTTTCTTGTAATTAGGTTTTTAATTGTTAAAACTAAATGAAACCTTAAATTAATTCTAATGATTTGTAGGTAACAAAAACTAAAATTTATTGCATAAATTATGGTTGATTTTCTAATAAAATGTAACTAAATTAGCGAATTTACATCATTTTCAATAAGTATACGCTCGTAGCACTGTAGGAATGCGAGAATACAAGCTGATCATAAATATTTTTTGAAATTTTTAAAAATTTTTAATTTACCGTAAAGCTAACATATCATGAAAGTATTCGCTTGATTTAGTACGTATATTTCAATTAATTTTTTTTTTTTAATTTAACACATTTTAAAGATTATTATTTTCACATCTTGAACTTTGTGGAATATAATTTATATCATTTTTGGTCACAAAATTAAAAAAATAGTAGATCCGTGGTTAAAATTCTTATACGGGCTACATTCAAATGTTTTGGGTGAAAAATAATTTTTAATGGAATACTCATTTGTTGCTCCTTTTACTTCCGCGCTCAAATCAATATAAAACAAAAGATTGATATCTTCTGTATTAGATTTTTAAATCATTATTTGCGTATAGCTGCGTATGTAGCCAGGGTATAACTAAAATATATCTCTGCACCGGACGTATGGATGGACATAAGTATACCATCAAAATGGTTGAATATAACATGGTAAACACGCATGTCATCATTTAATATTATAACCGTAACAGTTCTGTAAATTTTCATCATGATTACTTATTTAATTTCTGAGTTATAAATAACAATGACTTTGTATCTACGCATTTTTTTAAAGTAAAATGAAATTACTTAAAAAAAATACATTAAAATGTATTACTTATGACAATGTTTTTTTTTACTATCCCAGAATCCGATTAAACCATAACAATAAAAATTTGGATGAAGTTGGAATAGACAATATTAAATAATACTGATTGTAATAAAATTATATGGTAGCCTTAATATGTCCGTCCAGCAGTCTGTTTAAGTTTATTGTGATTTAAATCAATTAAAGTATTTACACTAATTCCATAACCCATTGTTTGGTCTTATTCCTTTAAAAATCATAAGGTTTTAATATACATAATTTAAGCTTATGTTATCAAATGAAAAAAATTTAAAATTCAAAGAGAGTTTACCGAGTAATTTACAAATGAATTTAGTTCATATTAACTAATATCATGGAAAATATTTTTAAGATTATTGGTGCAAATACATTTTAAAGATTAAAACATTACAGACTTATGAACAGAAAATTACAAAAATGTCCCATTATGAGTAGATCTAGTAGATTTTGTATATAAATTATTGTAACTTTAGTGTACGAGTGATGTTTATAAAATTTTGAAAAAATATATGTCTATAGGTCAGGATTCTAAATATGTATTTAAAACAAATTTAAATTATGTAACCCACTCAAGAAATATTTAAGGAATTACAAGGACTTTTCACAAATTCACAAAAGTAAAATAAATAAAATCTTTAAATTTTGTTATCTTCTATTACATCAATTGATCAAATATCATCTCTTTTTCCTTTCTAAATATTTTTCATAAATCAGACCATTTTCTCTAACCTATTTATATTTCCTTCAACCATAATTTTCCCAAGAACAATAGAAAAACCCTCATAACGAATATGTTTATAAAGTGAGATATTTTAACATAAAATATTTGATAATCAGATTTGTTTGTCATGTATGAGTGTATGTGTAAACAAGCACATATATACATAGGTACATGCATTTTCCTATACATTGTCAACGAGAAAGAAAGATATAGTCGGTCAAGACCGACTATATGATACGCTCCATTATTGTGTGCGAGCAAAAAAACTCGGAAAGGGGACTTATATTACACCTGTGTCCAATTTTACTAAATGGATTTATATGGGAGCTACGGTAAATGATGAACCGATTATCATAAAATTTGACAATGTTATTTCTACTTACATAAAATATTAAGTTGATACTAACATTCGTATGGGATTTATGCACGTTAAAGTGATTTTAGAAAGAGGGATTTATGTGGAAGCTATGGTCAATATTGGACAGACCTTGATAAAATTTTGTACAAGGATTGATACTTGCACAGAACTACCTTGCATCGAATTTAGTTAAAATAATATCTTATTTTTAAGGCATATTTGAGTGTTTAAACTCTATTCCGGGTGGACATTTGTATGGGGCTAAGTGAAATAATGGACCGATTACAACCAATTTCAATAGCCTTCGTTCTTGTATCATAAAAGTCCCACGTGCCAAATTTCATTGAATTATCTTTAAAATTGCGACCCGTACTTTGTGCAAAAGGTTTACATGGACAGCCAGACGGGCAGACGGACGGACATCGTTAGATCGATTTAAAAAGCGATTCTGAGTCGATTGGTATATTTTAAGATGGGTGTTAGAAAACTTTTTTTTTGCCTTACAAACATCAGCACAAACGCATAACGCCAACCATCTATGGTGGTGTGGGGTATAAATATTTGTATATTTCTAATGTGCTGGAAATGATCCCTTAACAATCAGTTACTAAGAATTTCAAAAATCTTTTAACAGAAGACATATAGACACATGATAATGTTTATTTAAGTACACACATGTACATTTTTAAACTTAAATGTTTGAAAAGCAAGCAAAGAAGACAGAAAAAATAAAGTTTATTATTAAAAGATATTGGTTTTCAATATAATAAAAGGAAGTTGAGTAAAGGCAACTTTAATTTTTTTTAATTTTTTGGCTAACAATCTGATTTTCTTTTCAACTTCATAAGAAAAGCCTACACTTACAGTTTATGTTTTGAAATAAAACTATCTTCTTTTTATTTTCTTATAAATGTGCGTCAAAAAGTAAAGTAAAATTAAATAAAATCAAATTCAAACCAAATATTTTTCTGTTCAAGATTTTTTTTTTTTTTTTTTGCAAAAAGTGACCATATAAAAACTACGTCTACTAAAATTATTTATTTGCACAAATTATTGTTAAAGCTAAGTAAAATTTAAACACATAGTTACATTTGGAAACTTTTATAAATATACACACATTCATATGTATAACTACACCTACACATTGAAGCTCACTTTTATTTACTCATCAAAAATTTTTTAACCCATAGTAACTCCCTTTAGAGACTTGGAACATAGTAGTTTTAGTACTGTACTTACCACTGCCAACATTATTGCAACTATCACTATTATCAACTTGTCATATGCGTGTGTATGTTTATGTGCTGTAATATACAAACTACATGAATATACCTCATCAATTCCAGGTAATAAAACTTTTACAGCAACATGTTTGTAAAGCAAGAAAAAAGGGGAAAAAATACTCAATATTTAAAATGTAGCTGAATTTGATTTAGGGAAAAATATTTTTCGGCAATACATTTAACGTATGCGTTTAGATGTTAGAGCATGTCGACAAGTAACGACTAAAACTAAGAGCGTAGTATGTTTATTTTTTTTTTGTTTGTTTTTTCTACTTAAACTCCTAAAAGTAATAAAAATAAGGTGCTAGACGTTGAAAGCCTATTGTAGGCAATAAAATACTAAACACTCGGAGTTGTTGTTAAAAGAACTTTCGAAAGGAAACTGATTAAGTTATGTTAAAAAACTTGCAACAAATTTAAGAAATTTTATAATAAAAATCTATTTTTCTTCAGTTAAAAATTTTAGGATAATTTACGATTTTCTATTACCCATTAAAATACTGTTTTATGGAATTGCCAATCGTAAATCTTTTTTGAAATATTCTTCTGACAAATTTAAAATTTTTGGCTTTTTATACACATTTTATTTTTAAGCTTATATTGCGCGCCCTTGTTGTCAAAATGTAACAACATCTTTTAATATTTACGATTTTAAATAAATATGTGTGAAAGACTTACTATTTAAATGTATTTTATGTTGTTGTACGTAGTAACATTTTAATGTTGTGTTATTTAAATTAATTTTTGAATAATCTACGTAAAACAATAATTTAACAAATGTCTCTTGATGCAGCATTATTTAATCTTAATCCGGATGCGCAGTTTTTTTTAACAACATTGTTTTTGTTTTAAACATGCATACACACATACATATATTTGGGGTACTTTCAAAGGTAACTAGTTTAGAAAAAGGAAAAGAATACCCAATGTTGAGAAAGAAAAAAAATAAAAGAAAATGTAATAAAATATGTTGTCTCCATACTTTACTTTACTTAACACTACAACACGTATATATAGGGAATTTCAAATATTTTAAAAATTTTTAGGAAAAGTAATTTATTATTTTTTTTTTTTTTACTTCTGAGATGAACGTCGATTTGTGGTCTTATTAAACAATATTTATGCATGAAAAATATGTTCACGTTAATCATTTTTATTAATACGCACAAAAGTTGTAAAGGTTTAAAGTTGAAACTTTAAAAACATTTTCAAAATTGAGATATTGTTTTATCACAACCAAAATAACTAAATTTCATAGAACTTCTAAAGTAATATCAGCACATATTAAAACTATTACTGCATCCTTAATATTGATGGAAGTACAATGAAAATAAAAATTTTTAATTTTATTTATTTTTTAAAAATTTCTAAAAATATTTCTGCTATTTATTATATTTTGCTGAAAAAATCAAATGAATATCAATATTGGTTTGAAAAATGTAGTCGTTTAAACTTTACTATAAAATTGCTTACAAAAAGCGCGATTTTAGTTGTTTGAAAAGTGAATTTGCACAAAATTTTAAACATGTACATGTATTTTATTTAGTGATAAGTTTATATGGAAAATAGTTTTTATTAATTTAAAATTCAAACTATAATGCGAAATATGTGCGGCTGATTTTTGAGGTTAAGAATATATTTTTTGATCCATGCAATTACAAGTCCTTAAAATATTTGGACTCCCTCAAAACTTTAGTGTTAAGCAAATAAAATGCTTTCATTTGACATCAATATTAACGCCATTTACACTTCGCGGTAATTGTCAGCAAGCGATATTAATTATGTTTCTTAATTTTTTTCTTCACATTAACATTTTTGATTCTCTTTGAGGGTCTGAAATCATATCTAGTCTTAAAAAAATGCAGAAAAAAATTTGAAAATTTTGTGAAAATATTAAAAAGTGCATAATATTTTTGCGTTTTAGAATTTTTTAACGCCACTCTGAATCGGAAGTGTCATTTATTAAAAAATTCTGTTTACACGAATTTTGTGGGCAACTATAAAAGCAGTATTTGTCAGTAGGGAAAAGCATACATATAAACAAACATTTACGCCAAATATATATAAGTTTGTTAGGTCTACCAAAATGCATCAACAGTTTTACTGTTTTTAAAATAAACTATAAGGATAAGACACCACAAATGCTGATGAAGTGTATAGGGTCACAGAGAATACGTATTCCATTCTGCTGGTGTCTAATTGTAGTCCCCAAAACCTGCTTTGGTACTGCCAAACAGAGATAACAAGGTAATTTACTATTACAAACTTGATTAAGACGGTTTCAAAGTGTTTCGAAAATTTTTGAAATTCCTCATATACATATAAAACATCAGTAACAACAAAAACAATAATAAAAATATTAACTCCAAAAAAATTTTCAAGAACAACAAAAAATGTAACAAAATTATATTATGAAGTACGTTTGTACCTCTCGTACTAACCACATTTAGTTTAACACATTCTCATGCTTGTATGGATGAATGTATTCGTACTTTTTGTACCATAAAACATAAACATACACATTTACTCTCGCTCACGCTCTCTATCATATTCACACAAACTTACTCACCATATATTTAGCATTTTATTAAGTTGGGTTCCATTAAAAGAGGAAGTTACAATTACTAAATAGCACATATAAACATACTTTGCCTTGTGTTTTTTTTTTTTTTTTTTTGTTTTGTTACAACAAAATAATATTATGTTGTTATTGCTGCTGAAGCTGTAGTTGTTTTTGTTTGTATTTTCTGTTTTGTTATTGTTAACATGGAGCTCTTAGGTTCAAATACCAAATGTATGCTTTACTTTTTTTGTGAATATATTTCAATATGTGTGAGTGTATATGTTTTGGGGGCGGCACAACAAATATTAATTAAATTTTAACACAACAACACAGTAGCAACTACAAAAACTTGAAAACAAAAGTTGAAGCTACAAATGCAAAAAAAGAGCAGCAAATGACTTGAAATATAAGCCCATTACAGAACCACATTTAGAAACAATCAACCAACTAAACGACCGACAACAAAGAAATGTGGAGACAACTTATTAAAAATAAGTTGTTGCTACTCTTCGTTTGTATGTGTGCATGTATGTGCTATATTCAAAATGATGGAATATTTCCCATTATAATGCCGGCAATGTTGTTTATTAAAATGAGAATGTTTGTTTGTAACTACAGCAATCTGTGAAGAGAAAAAGCAACAACAATAATATTACTGTACTTAATATGGCTGTAGCAGCTTCAGGTGTAATAAAAATTTTGAACATATTTATAGTTTTTTAATACAATATAAAATGCTAGACTTGAGAGGAATTTTACAATGAGAGAAATAAATTTTAAATGCTGAATTAGCTAAAGTGTTTCCATAGTGTCATAGTGTTTCCTTAACGGAACCAAACTGATCACTTATACAAAATAACAAATTAATAAATGTTATGCTATATTTCATTGAATTAACTGAACAAACTACTTTGCATATAGGAATAACAATTAGCAGTTATTATTATTATTATTATTAATTTTATTATCATCATTATTATTAAAAATTTAGAAAAAGTTTGGAAAAGAATTTTCTATTTTTGATCTTGGTGGCATTATCCATAATAGTTCAGTCGTTGCACTATTAATTTAGAATTATCAGAATTTGCTTTCCATTTTTTTTCGAAAATCTCTACTTATACTCTAATATTCGGTGATAAAGTGCTAAAGGTTGTTGTATCCTCAAAGATTAATTTTTTAAAATTTCAAAACAAAAAAGTTAAAATTAAAATTTTTCTGTTCTAGTACCAAAAATAAAAACTAGAACATAACTATAAATATTCCCAAATAAATGGTTAAACTAGCCTAAGACTCTTACATCCATAGAAAACAATTAAAAGTCCAACTCTTTTAATTCGCTCACCAAAAAAAAAAAAAAAAAAAAATACTCTCTTCACACGTATAAAATTAGTTCTGTAGAAAATTCTACTAACACGTAGAAAGAGTTCTGTTTTTTTGGTAGCTTAGTTATGTTTTTTAAAGCAAGTTTGATTTGTAGTTTTTTTTCTATGTTTACAAACATTTTTTCAGTTTTGACTTTTATCAATAGCCGGATAAGATAAAATGTCACATAAATTATGTAACTCAAAATCTTTATTAAAAAAAATAATAACTAAAATATGCTAAACAAAACTTGAGCTATAAAATAATAAGTTCTTTTTATCATTATTAAAATTAAAAAAAAAAAAAAACATTTCACACGATCTCATTGTTTTGCTAAATCTTTAACTTGAAATGCGTTGTAGTTAAGTTGTAGAGGAGAGGGTGTTTTATTTTCTAAAAATTTAATTTGAGGTTGACTTATGTTTGTTATGGCAAACAAAGGTGACCAAAAAATTATACATTATTTAATAAGAACAAGAGAGAATAAAATAGAAAAACAACAACAACAAAATATTTAATCACAGCAAACATTGAAAACGCCCCCAAACGAAAAGTACAAAAAAGCAGCAACAATTAAAGCTTTAAAAACATTTAATTAAGCACGCACACAGGACAGCTATAAGGACATGGGAATATTTATTTATGTGTTTTTGTTGTTAAAAATTTAATCAGTAATGAAATAAAAAATAAAATGAATAATTTTTAGCTTAACTTTGTACACGTATAAACAATTTAAGTAAAAAAAAAAAATCCTGCAGAGAGGTAAGACGAATTTTCCCTAAAACATGAAGGTAACCAATACTTATCGGTTTTTAATAATTTTTTTATACTTGTTTAAACATAAGAGAAGAAATAATGTTTTATAGGATCCTGTGATTACAAATATAGAAGGTTATTTAACAAAATCTTAAAGCAGAGTAAAAATATTAGAGGTAATCAGAAAATATGGTTTAGAAAATTTGTGACTCAAGTAAATTTGTTTCTTAACTGATAAACAAGGCAATGAGTTTAAAAGCTTTTAAAATGCACCCATTAATGTAGATGACCTGATTCTAATTGAAATAAAGTTTAATACTCCCTTTAGCTGCTTAGTATTTGTTCTTAAATTCTTTTAAATTATTTATGATAAAAGTCTTTCCATAACTTGTACTTTGCGAATATTCTTTATTTTAATATAAATTCAATACAAAATTCACGTTTATCACATAAAATTCTGTACAATTTTGTTGATTACAATCAGATGCGTTTGCCACAAATTTGACACTGTTATTTTCCCTAATGGAAAAATGTTCAGGTTTATTTTTATTTATTTATTTTTTTTTTTTTTGTTTTGTATGTGTTTTCTCCATCGGATTTTCGAAAACAATTGTCATGAGACTGGTAGGAGGTTACTTCGTTGTACTGTTTTCAATGCTTTTTATTTTTATTTTTCTTTTTCTCATTTTTTGAAGAGAAGGTAAAACATTTTGTTAAATATGTTTAATTTTTTTATAGATTATATATGTATATATTTTTTTATTACGTCTGTTTAACTGCAAACAAGAATTTTTATTACCAAAATGTGCTTCATACAGAAACATAACGTTCGTTGTTGCTTTTTTTATATAACGAATAAATTCTATGTATATATGACAAATAATTATATGTGCAGACCTATAAAATTATTTGTTTTCCTCAAATATGGACATTTCTAATTTAAATGACTTTTGCAACTTTGTAGCAAAAATTAATCGATTTTTTAAAATTTTCATAAAAAATAATTTTATGTACATGATAAGAATTTTATAAAAATTATTCATTTATTTAACGCAAATATTCAATAATTATTATGGTTGTTATGGAATTGTGTTACCCTAATGTATCATTATCAGATTTATCCATCGTGGCAAGACCATTTTAGGCTGCTTATTATTGTCATATAGATTAGAATCTAATTATAACTTAACATTTAGTATTCTCTAGAAATCTTTTATGACATTTTAAGGTTTGAAACTCAATACAGGAGAATACAGTTTTTGCACGAAATTCATCAGCAAAGCTTATGTACTCACTGATTATTGAATTTATGTAGCCCTGTGAATTCATTTTGCTAGGTACAAAACATATTTCCTACTTCTCTCCATAACTAAATTCTGCTTATATTATGAGCGCTACTACTAAAATGATGGTACTTGAATAATGTCCTTTGTGGGTAATGTTTGTGATGAACATTTGAAACATTCATATGGGACTTTCTTTATTTCTCATACATATTAACTAATTGGCATTGTTTAAGTTTTAAATTTTCATCTAAAATGTTTTTATTTTTTTGTTTCCCGCGTCGAGTTATCAAAAAAAAAAAAAAAAAAAAAAAAAAAAAAAATAATTTCGCCACTCTTTTTCTGCAACTTATATTGTTTGCGGTAGTAAACTTCCAATTATGTTATTAAGGTCCTCTAGTCAGCAATTGATTATGGGTCACCATACATAGCAATTTTTTAGATTTTTTTTTTTTTGAAAAGTTTTCAACAGTTTTGTAATGTCCCTTTTTGGCAGACACTATTTTGCAAACTTTTATTCAAATGGTGAGTCATACTTTAATTTTTAGAGCAGTTCTTCTGATAGTTCAGCACATAGTGACATTTTTGGCTATAAATATAAGAAAAAAATACCCTTTTTAAAATATAAAAGACTGGATAACTCCCCAATTAATTGTACTACGAATAAAATGCCAAGAAGAATAAAAAAATTTTTTAAATGGGGACTAGATAAAAATGAAAAAAGTCAGCAATTGATTATGGGTCACCCCTCTTAAAAACATAGCAATTTTTTAATTTTTTTTTTTTTTTGAAAAGTTTTCAACAGTTTTGTGATGTCCCTTTCTGGCAGACACTATTTTGCAAACTTTTATTTAAATGATGAGTCGTACTTTAATTTTTCCGTCATTTTTTCTGAAAGTTCAACACCTGGTGACATTTTTTTTTAGCCATAAATTTAAGAATAAGATAAAAAATGCCTTTTTTAAAATATAAACGACTAGAAAACTCCCCAATTAATTGTACTACGAATAAAATGCCAAGAGAAATATAAAATTTTTAAAATAGGCATTAGATAAAAACGAAAAAAAAAATTACAGACCATCGGTCTTCGAATATATAAAAGCAATATAACCAGAGAACAGATATTGTACATATAATTATTTAACAGGGGTATATAAATAAAAGTATACACATTTATAGAAACTTATATGCAGGTACTAAAATGTGCCTGGCAAAACAATGTGTATGTATATGTGTGTGTTTGTGTGTGCAAGGAAAATGTTAACACGCATTATAACAACAGCAACATCGAATAAATACTTCTACCATTTTTATTTGTTAAAGGTATTATTGCTTTTAAAATTACGACAACAACGCAACAAAGAGAGCAAAAGAGAAAAAATAAAATAATTTTTATTTTACAATAAATGAATATCTATATCAGTGTGTTGTTTATGTATAGGTATTTATGTTGTAATATGTGTTAATACAGGTAAAGTTATTTGCTCAGTATATTTGAATCCTTGGTTTTATTTTTCTGGAATACCAATATAAGGGAAGCTGTACGCCATATGCTTAAAATGGTTTCAATATACAAATGAGTTAAACTCAGCAAAAAACTTAACTTTAAAAATATATAACCAAAAACACTAGAAGGTACATTCATCTTCTAGGGATAATTGTTACGTTAATATCGTTGCTGTTCCTAAAAATTCAGTTATGTGTTTTTTATTAGATTTTTTATTTTGTTATTTGGCAAATTTCTTTGAAACTTATACGATTATAGTTGGAACTTTAGTAGAATTACTACAGATATTACATAAACAAAAATCGGAATGATTAGATATAAGAGAGCAATAATAAAATCTTTCAAAAAACTACTCATAACTCATTTTGCTGGAACATTTTTAATAAAATTACTTTATGATATAGAAGATTTTTTACACATAACTGCCCAGCAAAAACTTGGTATTGATATGTAGTTACGGATGTAGTTACTTTTTAATCACAGCAACATACCGTGTACATTATATAGAAGTAATTTAGTAATTACTTATTTATAAACCGGCATGTAAATAATTATTTATGATCAGATTTTTGAAAATAATTCTTTTTATTTATCTTTTAATTCAGTTTACCAATTCCTTATATTTAAAGAAAGAATAAATATATGAAAATCTAAAATTTGAGTATGAATTAATTTTTAATCTAAAATAGTTTCTAAAATATTAAATTTTTGGTTATTATTATTGAAATTAGAATATATAAAATATTTTTACGTTTAAAATAAAAAAAAAACAAATATCTTTTTATCCTTACATTTCATTACTTATTTCTAACCTCAAAAGTAACTAGTTCTTACTGTTTTACTAATAATAACTTCAATAATACCATAAAATCAATGAGATATTGAACATATGATATGAGCTTGGAATTAATTAGTCCTTGTAATGACATCTTGGTAATGACTTTCTAAAATGTCTACTTATAATAATATGAAGTAAATAGTTGCCTTTAATGTCATCGCCGTTTTAAAATAATTGGTTACTCAGCTAATGTCTAAGTTGTGAAGAGATATTATATTAGCTACTTAACTCATTACATGGCAACCAAAGTTTTTGCTGGGTGTTTTGGTGCGTAAAACTTTACTTTGAAAATTTAATAAAGTTTCAAAGAAATAAGTAATTCAATGTGGATATGGATTCTTCCAACTGCTACGTTTTCTCTAATGATGTCCTTAATATTAAAAATTGTAAAGCAGTAAAAATAAGCTAAGAATATTATAAGGATAATATAGTCAGCTGAAACGTAAATTGTTAAATAAAAGTCAATTGTTATATGGTTTCTTTAATCCGATTTATTCCGATAAAACTTTTTTTAATTTTTTCTAAAAGATATTAATATAAGATAAAAATTAAATAATTTATTACTTTTTTTTAATTAATAAACATTAATTAAAAATTAATAAATAATGAATAAAATGCATTGAAATCTTTATGGGTTTTTCTTCATACAAAGATACAATTTTACTCTAAAGAGTTTTTACTTCTTTTTTTGTGGTAATAGTCTCCAGTCGTCTAACCTTCTACCTTCATTTTCTTTATACAAAATTCCTTTAATACAGTTGACATTGCCTTTTCAGGTTTTAGTAAACTGAAATTTGCGTAGTATTTCTATACTTATTGTGATTGAACCTTTTTACTGTAATTGTATTAAATTTTGGCCCATAACTTCTAAACTGAATGAATGTTGAAATTTTGCAAGAGTAGAGAGGAGAGCTATTTCAATATTATATAATTTTTTAAGAATTTTGGAAATACCGTTTTTTGAAATAAAAATGATTTGATTTTCAATTTTAACCTTTGAACATTTGATAAAAATAAACTTTATAAATATCGTTGTCTGCAATATGATACTAAAACCAGATGTCTACAATCTATATTTTAGAAGTAATTAGCAACTAAACATGTAAAACTTTTTTAGCAGAATGTCACATTTTTCGACCATAAAGGGCCTTGAGTCTAAAAGTTTATGTATAAGAAATTCTTCCAATAGCTAATGTCTGTATTGATTTTCAGTGAAATCGGAAATGTCAGATTTGAAAATGGCTGTTTCTGTTCGTCTTGGTATGGAATATTCCTTTTATAAATATCTTTCTTTTAGTTTAAAGTTCTATTATATATATATATATATATATATATATATTTTTTTTTTTTTTTTTTTTGGAGCATTTCATATCAGACTAACATATAGCGCTAATTTTTCTAACTTCTAAAGCAATCAAGATATATTAAAAGTGTTTGGTGGACACATGTAAGACCAATAATGATTCAAAATGAAGCAATGAAAAAACCGAAAATTTTCACATAACCGATCACGTTAGGTCTGCGACGATATATAACAATTATTTAGAAACTAAACGAAGAACCTTTTAAATTTATAATAAATTTCTAATCCACAAAAACTTAAGATTACTGGAAAGTAAAATAAAAAAACCAATAAATTTGTTATAAGTAGGTGGGATTTATACAATAAGTTTATTTCTAAAACCCAAAATAATTTAAACTATTAAAGATCGCACTATTTTTTATTGTTAAATAAATAATTTTACCCTGGAAGGGCTTCGTTAATCGAAACGACTAACAGTAACTTTAATTAAAAATATTTCAAGACGTATTATTTAAATGAATGACGTATTATTTGAACAAAATAACAGTAAAAGTTTCTAAATAATTTTCATTGTTTTCAAAATATTAAGCAAAAAACTGAAAAAACCTCAATATTTGTACTCTTTTAGAGATGTTGTTACATAAGTACCTCTTATATTAATGATATAAATAATTTGGAACAAGAAATATATGTTCTTTTAAATTTATATTTCCTATAACTAATGTAACAAAAAAAAAAAAAAAAAAATTAAAAACAAATATTTTTGGATATTCTGTGCATATTTAAAATTTTGTGATACTTTTTTGCAGTTTTTTATAGTTTGGCTTAGTAGTGCAGTGCTTTTGTAATCGCTGAGACTGCAAATCTTATTCTTTTTTTATACAATTTATTATTATTATTGCTAAAATATAAACCTTGAGACAGGAGACATTTTTACCATACCTGGTTGATGTATTGGTTGATTATGTCACTAAACTCGAACCTTGTGCTATTTTGCAGAAAATTTTGACAATAAAGGGTTCTTTAATTGCTATTTTTGAGAACATTTTGATAATAATAAAAGGTTCTTTAATTGCTTTTAACATATTTTTTGAATAAACTATTAATATAATCGATGTTTAGTATGATGCAGAAAATATAGAGCAGCTTTGGCTAGTCTTTACGTTAGTGTGATATTTTTCTGCATATTTAGTAGAAAATATCAATTGCGTCTTTAGCTTTATTGTAGAACGCATAAGATGAAGTCAATCTGTAATCGTTTATACTATGGCTTTATTCAGTCTTCAGTATGTCTTTTATATTTCATATAGGAAATAGAACTTATCATCGTCATTGTCCAACCTGAAAAAAAATATATTTATGTGTTGCTAAATTACTTCTGCAAGTAACATTTTATTTTCCTCCAACCCCCCCAAAATATATATTTTACACTATAGGAACAAATATTATTTACACTATATTACTATATTTATTAAATTACCCTATCGAAAGTCATACTAAATGCTTGGTATGACTTCTTCCATAAAAAATAAGGATACGACTCAAAATATTATGGTTGATAGCCCTTCCAGGGTTAAACGAATTTCAAAAATGAAGAATTTAACGTTTCTTTAATTTAAGCATACTATTTTCTAGCAACTCTGTTCTCAATATCTACTTAATACAACTGTGCATTTTTTTTTTGTCTTTACTTTTTCTGAACAAAGCACAAAGATCAATGACCGAAATATAATAACGAGCAATTAACAAGTGCAAAATATATAAAAAAAAAAACACGTGGTCTATAAAAATTCACTACATTAATTTCAAATTTTAAGTACGTGAAGCAAAAGATAATTATTTGAAATTGATTTTGTATTGAAGAAGAGAATGAAGTTAACGGAGATATTAATTTAATCGTCGGCATGCTAAAAAGTTTTAAAGCAAAATTCTGCGTCGTTAATTTTTTTGGAATTAAGTTTTTGAAATATAAAAAGATATCTGAAAAGCAGATTTGAGTATATATATATATATATATATATATATATATATATATATTAATAATAAAATCTTTAAACTGCAAGAAACTTTAAAATTACCATAAAGAATTTTAGGGATGCTTCTGGTAGCCTGCCACCTTTCTGACCTGCTAACAATATTATTCGGAAACAAATTAAAATTTTGAAGACATTAATTTAGGTATAATATTCGCTTCATAAATTAATAAATTTTTTCTTAAGCTGAAACTCCTGTTTTCTAACATATTGTCATTCATTTATGCAGCGAATTAAAATTCAAAAAGTTAGTCTAACTATAAGAATTTTAAATATGTATGTATATACCATATATGGGAATAATTAAAATTAAATAAACTAATGAATTTCCGATTCCATTACCTTTAAATTAAAGAAAAGTAAAAAATTTTTTTCCTTACCATTATTTTTAATAATGTAAATTGGCTAATGTACTGTAGGGTATTCGGAGTGGATATTCAAATTTGTACCGATAGTCAACCGGTGATTAAATCTCTTTCGGGTGTCTATTCGATATTAAAGCTGGTACATGAATGCCGGACATCTTTAAATGAGATGGCGAGACATTCAAACCTAGAGTTAATCTGAGTACGGTATCACTCAAGTACCCCTGGAAATATTATTGTGAATGAATTAGCCAGAACTGGTTCCCCTTTTCAAGTTGAAGAAACGGACCAACTAGTGGACATACCGCTATCACGGTCGAGATTCATTCTGGGATTGCCAAGGCGACAGCTACGAACATATGCAGCCATTATTACAGGGCACTGGATTGCTGGTGCACACTCTAGGAGACTGGAACTCATTTTTATTGGTGCGCCAATTTGATTCAGTTCGAACCTATTCTCGGACATGTGAAAACAGATTTACATGATTCATCAGGGACCCAAGTGAGCTGTCTAGTTTACATTTACAATTGTCCATTTAACCTAACCTAACCAACTAATTTACTCTGCCATCCTCTATCTTCTGGTACATATATTTTTGCAAAATTTGAAAAAATATTACATTTTATATTCCTCAAAACTAGCTGTAATTCAGATTTATATTTAAATGAATTAAAAATCTTTATTAACCCTTTGACAAACATTTTCGGCTGAAGCGATTTAAATTTTTGTTTTATTTTCATAATCTGTGGCCTAATAGAAGTGACGAAAAAAAAAAATTTCCTCCTGGGTGTCCTCTAAGTCCCCCATTTCGTTTGGCAAATATAGTTGCCTATGGGTTGAAAGCTAATTTTTTATCCCAAATTAAGTAATTGTAAAAATTATTTAAATTTTGTTTTTTTATTAAAAACATAAAGTAAAATACAATAAATCTTAAAAAATTTTTATTAATGTTGTTCGTGATAGATTCCATAGCAATCACGGGATGTTGTGAAAGAAAGGAACACATTGCATTGAACGCAAAAAACATTTGTGCGACTATATTTTTTAGTGGATGCACAAAGGCAACAGCGTTTCCAACTTTCACTCTTTTCCATTTTATGCAGAGATTTGGGCTTGCTTATAAAGTGAGTTCCCAATTTGGTTGAAGCTGAAAATCCACGTTTTCTTGAATTGAAGCAACTTATTAGTTCTTTGGCTAAAGCTGCTCGAAATTCAATTGAAGTCACGTTAATTGAGGAACTATTTGCCAATATGAGTTTTTATATATTATATAACTATTATGAACAAATAATTCAAATAAGTCGAAGAACAATCGCAAATAAAAATGCCACTTCCTTCTTCATCATAATCAGGGGGCAATTAATATCTATTTTACTAGCTTGTCCAGCAACACGTCGTTTGACCTTGATTACCTCTGTTGGGTCAATAAAATTTGAGGAGAGATAGACACCTCGATTGTTCATCCATTTTACAACGGAAATGCTACCCGACATGAAGTAACTTATGTCCCCTTTTTTCATATCTTTATCCGCAGGAAAATTCTTTGGCATGTGCTTTCTATTACATCGAATAGTTCCACATGTCATTATGTCATTTTGCTGGAGAATGTACATTAAATTTATACTTGTAAAGAAATTGTCGAAGTAAACTTCAACCCCTTTTTTGGCCAGTGGCTTACATAACTGCAGGACGACAGCTTCACCAAGACCGTGTTCAACAAATGGTTTTTTTCCTGTGTAAATGTCAATATTATACAAGTATCCTGTTTCTGACTCACATAATCACCAAGCGGTAAATCGACGTGCTTAGTTCCCTCAATGACAACTTCTATGGGCTCATCATTTTGCATTTGCAGGTTGTCATTTTCTAGGAATAAGACATCTTCATTGTCTAGGTTTGTAACGACTTCATCATCGTCATCACTAAAGTCGCAAAGTAAAATTTGTTCAATTAGCTCTTATCATATTAAATTCAAACACTTTTCTATCACTTTTCTATAAAAACTGATGCAACAAGTGCATATGTTCCAAATTTCAAATAAAGACTGTAAAAAACTTACATATGTACATATGTTGTATATACAATTCGGGGATTCCCCTTTTTTGTTACATCAAACAATATGAGGATTCCCCTTTTTCAATTCAATATGTGAATGCAAAATACTAAACACAGTTGCGCTTAAAAAACGCTCAAAAACTACAAATTTAATGACAATTTAGAGGTTTTAATTGTAGAGTTTTTTAGGAATGATAATTTTCGTTTCAACCCATAGGCAAATATAATTGCCAAACATAAAATGATTTTCTATAGGCAGCTTAGAGTTTATCCAAACTGGTCTACTAAATTTTTTGATAGACAAAGCCTAAATCCAAAACATAATTGACGCCCATCCCCTTGCGCTCTATATTTACCCTGTGGTACAAAGACCATTATTTAGACAAATTTGGAACCTCGTAGGGTACAACTGGAACCAGATAGGGACTGGCACTCAACTACAATTTTGTTGCCCCAATCCTCTTCTATAAAACAGTCTTTGACATATTTGCTCTATCTGCTACCTGGACAAATATATAAGCCAAAAACCCGCAGGCAAGCATACTTGCCTATGGTCGTCAAAGGGTTAAAAAAGGATATTACACTAATCCAAAAGTATTAGAAACATAGTTAAAATAAATTGTTTTTCATACAAATAATGCTTTTTTCGCTTATTAAAATTAGTATTTGAGCATTTCTTTTTTTTCAATTTAATTATCATCAGTTAAAATATTATAATTAAAAAATCATTATCATTAAATGGAAATTATTTTTTTTTTTACATTATAATTATTTACAAATAATGGTAATGATAATTCAATGCTCAATGAAAAATTCCCATGTATGGTATACACATACATATGTAGTATATCTGTCTAAATACTTTGTGGAATCACTAATAACAATATATAAAATAAAATGGACCTTGTCCATTTACCCTTTTCCAAACATGGCAACACATATATATGTATATTCTATTATAAGTAGGGAATGGATTAACTGGTGCAAATTTAAAACATCTTCACATTTGTCTCCATGGTCCAAATATTCCAAAAAGGACAATTCAAAAAAAAAAATACAGTTTAATTTAAAGATTTCATCGGTATTCTGACGAAAAGTCCTATGTTTTCTTGAACTATTTTTCAGGAGAGCGAAAAAAAAAATTATTTTTTGTATTAAAGCCATACAAAATAACGAAGTAATCCTTTAATAACTTCGAAACTACTCCAGATATTTGAAATTAGATCAAAATTGAAAATCTACGATCTCTTTCCGAAAATTGCACATTGATCTTTTCGTCAGCGTAACGGCGATATATTAAATTATTCTCAAAGAACTTTTATATAGGGTACATAAAATTTAACACATTCCCATGAATAAATTCCAGTTGAAACCGATCGTTCAAATATTTTTGTTATTATTTCTTCAAATATTTTTGTCATTTTTTTTTTTCAAATAAATTTTGTTACTAAACAGAAAAAAAGCAATAAAAAGTCATGGATTCAGCTTTAGATCCTTTGGATCTTGTCAAACATTCTGCACGTATAGAAAAACCTCCTGCACCCTCTATTAACACTGAAGCATTATCACAATATTTAGAGGATATAGCACAAGAAGCATCCAATTTAATAAATTCAGATATCAAACAAGAATTTCTATATAAAAATCCTAATGGCTGGAAACGAACGAAATGCGCACAAAAAATAGCAGAAACTATAGAGACTATAAAACCTAAAAAACAAACTCACTTAAAACATAATAGTTCCAGCAGTAGTTCTGTGTCTTTTAAACCTCCGAGCACATCAACTTCTAGCGAAGACGAAGAACTTTTTCTTGAGCCTTGGTCTTTATTAGAAGACTTTGAATTTCCCTTATTAGTTAGACAAATAAATGAATTTATACAGTCTTGGGAACTAACACCTGCTACAAAATTTGTACTTATAGCTTTGGATAAAATTGAAAATGTGTATCCCTTTGGAGAGAGATATTTTGTAGAGGCTCATTTTTCTAAACCCACACCCAAATGTCCCAATCCCTTGGCGGTGGCAAAGGTATATTTTCAAATTAATATAAGTCATCTATTGCCAAATGATTATCCTGTCAATGTTACCTACAAATTTGAGGGATATGAAAGTCAGTTTTATGCCATGGGTGAATATAAAATGAATTCGAATCAATTTCAACGTTACTACATTGATACAATATTGCATATGAAATTGGTATTTTATGCAGAATTATGTGAATGCCGAAATCCTTTAAAACCTTTGGAGAAACGTAAAAAGAGTGGTAAATTGGATAGGCTGAAGAGTATTTGATCTTGAAATATTTGAACTAGACGTGAATGCATTGTAAAAAAGAACAATACAGTTTTTTAATTGAAACAAATAAATTGACTTTCTTTTTACTGAAAACAACAAATTTCATGTAATGTTTTTTTGTTGTTATATTTTTAACGTTTTTTTTTTGTTTTGTTTTGTTTTGTTTTGCAATCAATACATAGATACAAGCTAAATGAATGTTGAAATCCGCACATTTGTAAGATTACATACATACGTACATACACACATACATACATATATACATACAAATGGTTGTATTTACATACATACCTATAAATAAATATACTAACGAACCTCAGTATTTGACATTGATGTGGTGCTACACAGTGCTTGGATGTATGCCTGTCCTTAGACACAATATGTTGTCAAAACAAAAACAATGAGTTCGAAAACACATTTTCAAAAAAAAAAAAAAAAAAAAAAAAATATTCATTCAATCACTCCCTCCCCTTTTCTTCCAACATTTGCTAACTTGGGAAAGTGTTACATACAGAACAAAAAAATAGCATGAACAACTACAAAAAAATATTTACGTATAAATGTTTATATTATAACGAGATTATTGTCTAGCTGTTACAAACACATACACATTGTATACTATACATTCTCATGTAGGTATGAGTGTGAAAGTGTTGAAATCCACGTATTTGGAGTGTATGTGAATGCATTTACACAATGTCACCGTTATGTTTTTAGTGCCCGAGAGAGCCTTTTAATTGGACATTTTGGTACATGATTGTTATTGACTTAAAACTACATAAATATACAAGCAAACAATTATACATATTCACATATACACTTACTCGAAAATATAGCTACACATCAACAAGGATGAGAAAATCAAAATACATATGACTGACAACAACTTGTATATGTGTTTATATATGGTAATAAAATTCACCTATACACATGAATGTACATATAAACACAATATTACTTTATATTCTACCGATTATTTGAATAGGATTAAAAGATTATTTTTTAGAAATTTTCGATCAAATTTTGCTTCATATTTAAATAAATAGATTGATTAGAGTTGGAAGATGATATTGTGTCACTGGTCGAATAAATGTATTGACATCTCGGGTGTTAACTTCTAAATAAAAAAGATCCCTAAGAAAAACGTCTCATGACGTTAAACCGGCCGGCCGTTCTTGATGTTTACTTTGAATCGCCAAAGAAATACAGACATAGTGATACATTTTGAGTCACCTTGTATAAAAAAGATAACGTAGTTATTCTTTTCAATTTGATTAAAAAAAAACTTTTAATCAAATTACTTTTAGTGTAAATCATTCCCTCTTTGCGTTTGTTTAAAATGCCCACAATACACATTCTAAAATAGTTTAGGTACATATTTTACTTAAATCCTCATACATAACGTTAAATAGATCTATGACTAGAAATTAAAAAAAAAACTAAATGCAACTAATTGTTCTTTATTTTTATGAAAAAAATGTTTCATTTTTTTAATATCTTCTTGAGCATAAATTAATATCATACAATTTTTTATTAGCACAAATAAAAAAAGATTCCTTAGTTTTGTTTGTCACTACGTTTGTGACACTGGATATATAATTTAAAATGAAAAAGATTTCAAGTAATAAATGTTTAATACGTTTCAAACATACTTATACGATTATATAAATTATACTCTGATTTATAATTGCCCATTAAAAACATAAGCTTCAGAAAATCCCCTATAGATATTCTTACAAGAAGAGTATCTACCAGTCATTGATACCTACTGTTACAGAACCATTTTAATTTTAATTTGTGACGAATTCCTAAGTATCCTTTACATTTCTAAATGTATTTCTTGAAATACGTAAAAAACAGCTAAATTATTTTTCGTGCATATTTTTCATCAGCAGCTGCTGTTGTCGGAAAAAGATAAACGTGCCCATCAGCAGCACATAGCCAGCAAATAAAAGAAGGTTTAAATATAATTAAGAAAATGAAATAGTGACTTAAATAGTATAATCTATAAAAGAGAAAAGACAAATTTAGAAAACAAAAACTAAAAATACTAATAATTAAAAATGTAATCGAAATGCAAATATGTAAGTAGTTTTGATACAATTATTTACTGAGAACAGGTTGTGACACTGACTTAAATATAAAAAGAAAGATTAAATTGAAATTACTTTTAAATTGATTTGTTTAATTGTATGTTTTTATTTAAAAAAAAATAGTTATAAAAAAGATAAAATAATAAAATTTCATATTTCTTTTTTAAATATCTAAAATTTTAAACGAACAAAAAAAAATTTTGTTTTGTTAGCATTAAATTTTTTTTACTTGTACCTTGTTGAATGTTTAACGGCCTTAACCTTTAAATCTTCGCAAAAAATAACAAAAAAAAAGACCAAAAAAATAAAGCCTCAAAACAAACAAATAATCGCTAAGAGAAAATGTTTTAGTCAAGCCTTTCATAAAAAAGAATACAAATCACCAAATACATACATTTCAATTTTAAAAAAGAGATGCGAGAAACAAATGAAGAAAAACTAATGCCGGCGTTTGCCGCAGAGCAGTAGATGCTTTGTTAATAAGTAAACAAATTATTTCTTTTGCTAAAGTGCAATCAACAAAACTTTTGCTTCTATTTTTCCGCTACTTTTTTTTTTCAATACAACCATATTTTGTTGCTAAATTTTTGTATATATAAGGATCTCTATTCCAAAGTAAAATAATTTAACAATTTGTATTCGTGATGAGCATTGAACATCAAAGACGTTTGGCAAATACAAAAAGCCAAGAAAAACAACCACAAATACAGCAAGAGCGGTAGAAAAAACAAAAACAAAAAATCAGTCGACAGAAAGTGTATCTACATTTCAGCTGGGTATATAAAACTCAAATACTTACGAGTCTCTATTATATAGTAAATGTTAACGCATCAGCGAAGTGTTAAAGTAGAAAAATACTTACTTTCGTTGTTGTTTCAATTCGCTTTGCTTTCACTTATGTATATGCTTATACACTTACACACATATGCCTTTATTAACGCACCAACACTCTCATGTTTTATGCATGTTCATATATTTATGTGTGAACAAAAACCGTATGTCACGTTTTGGGTTTTTTTTCTAAGATAACATGTCAGTAATTACTTTTCATGAGTTGAAAAATTAAAATTACATTCATCGTTTATTGACAACAGAAATGAAATTTATTTGGAAATCCGTTTATTGAATCTGTAATTATTATAATGATAAAAATAAGTAAGCTAAGGTAAGTAACAACATATTTTTTATTTTCTTTTTAATCAAAATACGTAATCTTCACATATCAAAAATATAGTTTTTATTTTTAAAGATATTACTTTAAAGTTTTAAGTTTTTACTAAGATTAAATTAGCATTCGTACATGCTATAAATGTATCATTCGAACCCAATAAATATTACCTTTAAACTCACTAAAAATTAATTTTGTATCCTTTGATCTAGCCAACTAATGGCTGATACTAGATCATAAAATTCTAAGGGTTTTGGGAATATCGATAACTTTTATCTGGGACCCTTGATATTCGTTCGAAATTCCAAAAGTTAAATTTGGTTTTAATTGGGAATTAAATGCATAGATGCTAATTGTTATATATTATTCTGTAAAAAGTACTGTTATTTGCTCTGTTCCAGTACTAGTCAGATTTATAAAGCTTATTTAGAAATCTGACTTATACTTCAATAGAGAGAGCTTTTATTATATTTAATAAAATTTTTTAAAAATCATTCAAAGTTTATTTAAATTATTCAAATCTAATTATGAGTTTTTGTTTTCCTTTTTTTCTATACAGATCCTCAACAGCATGTGGAAACTGAATATCTCTACTGAACTACTAAGACGGATAGTTTAACTTCTTAGCGTCTTTCGAAGAGTAGTGTAATTGGAAAAATACAATAACAATTAAAAAAACACATATTTCAATAATCTTATTTAACACATGTACTTGCTTATTTATTTATATACAACAAAATAGTTTTTTTTTTCTTTTCATATTCATATTGTATTTATTTGTTTTTATTTATTTTATAATATTTATTGTTTATTTATTTTATAATAAATATATATATTTAATTCATATTTATTATGATTTATAATTAATTGTTTTTTAATTTGTAATAACATTATAAGTTATAAATATATAACATTTAAAATAAAAGATTATATAAATTTTATTTAAATTACTTTTTTTATTTTGCTAAGTAAAATCAAAAAATCAAATTCCCTAGAATACTCATTCGTATTGTTTTTTTCATGTAGTTGTGACGTCACACAAATTTTAAATTCGATTTTGTTTAATTTCAAAATGCAAGTTTAACACCAGGCACCCAGAACTGAGAAAAAACCAGCAGGTGTATTTTTTGAAAAAAAATCTGCAGCATACTTTAGGGATGTGATAATTATTTGAGTCACCCAGCTCAGGCGGTAAGGTAGGTATAGTGGCTAAATGTTAGCGAAGACACCTAACATGGCTGCAAAATCGGGTGACTCAAATACTTTTTTCACATCCTTAAAGCTGCAGATTTTTTTCAAAAAAATTTCAAAAAATACACCTGCTGGTTTTTTCTCAGTTCTGGGTGCCTGGTGTTAAACTTGCATTTTGAAATTAAACAAAATCGAATTTAAAATTTGTGTGACGTCACAACTAAATGAAAAACAACAATGCGATGAGTGAGGAGTGAGTGTTTTTTAGGGAAATGGATTTTTTGTATTTTTAGTACAAATTTACGATATTTTAGTGTTTTAATTTAAACATATTATTTATTACACAGAATTTTAAATAAAACAAAAATAAAATAATTGATATATATATATATATATATATATATTATATACATACAAATAAATAAATATTGAATTTCATTGTTTTTTTTTTTTTTTTATTAATAATAACTACAATTATAATGATATTTGCTATATGCATGTATAGATAATTATAGTTTTTCTCTTCTTCCTCTGGGAGAGCGCTTTACATAGAATTTGCTAATCCAAAATAGAATTCGTTTTCTGAATGATGTTACTTTTTTATCGTTCTGTAAATGAAGAAAAAAAAGTTTAATTAAAAATAACAAAATAATATTTGATAAATAGATATTTTTATAAAATTTTAAATAGAAATTTATAAATAAATAAATAAATACAATCAGTGTCCTATTAAAGTTATAGAGTTATACGTTATGTATGTGAAATTTTCAACTATTTATGTTTAAACAAAAATTATTTTCACCGAAGTAGTTTTATTCGATTAATCAGTTTAAAACTGATGACAGCGTGGAAAATATATATACGAAAAATTTATTTATGCATGAAAGAAGCGTGTATTTAATCTTTTGATGTTTTAACTAAAACGTGCAACACAAACAGCAGCAAAGCCGACAATGTGTATGAACTGTGAAAAACATCATGTGTTGCTTATTTTATTGCTACTTTTTTTCTTTTATATTTGTGTTGTGTGACGACATTCATTAGGAAAAATTGCTAGTTTTAATCATGAGGTTGTCATACACATACTCAAATACACATACAAACAAAACATACTTCAAAGCAAAACACAAAAATACTCTTCAACTTGGTTGAGTTTTTTATTTTTAATAAACACTCACATACAAATAGACACACGAAAATGTTTAGCCTAACTTGTGTACTACGTGAGAGTGTTAATATGTGTGTTTATGAAAGTGTGTGGGAGTTTTATTTCTGTTGGTGTTGTTGTTTTAAAAATAAAAAATAAAACAGACTGTTAGTGCTATTTTCTCAGGCCTACCAACAACAAACACATTAAATGAGGAAAGGAGGAAAATGTTTAATTTTATTGTTATTATAATTTTTGTTAGTGTTGAGTAGGCTTCTTGTGTGTTTTCTCTGTTTTTTTGTTGTTGTTTTTGTTATTGTTTATAGGATGTTGATCTTTAGACGAGTGCACAATTTCCAACTCCCATCCTGCTTGCTTCCCATTTGCATTTCCGCTAAAAATTTACGGAAATAAAATATTCGTTGCGTTGGGGCAAAAGTTTTAAGCGGTTTACTGTAACTGCTAATGAATATGAAAAAAAAAAAACAGACGAATGAATAAACAAACTTTGTGCTGGTTTGCCTAGCAACTTGCAACAGTTTCCTATTTCCCTATATATTATATATTACAAAACAGACCATGTATGCATGCAAGTGTCCTTTTTGTATTTATAATACATCAAACATATGGTGTTCATATAACCCAAGTTAACATGCAATAACGCGAATGTCCTTTATCTATAAATCATTTGATACACATTTACAACATCCGTAAGACAGCCATTGGCTCTTTCATTTTACAATTTTCCTCCTTTTTTCTGCTAGTACTTTTTCCTGTCTTCATGTATTTTGGTATTTTGGTATAAGAGAATAAGAGTGAATTTGTTTTTTGGCATTTGGCTTTTTACACTTTGACAATGCTTTTGAGTCTTATATGTGTGTGTGCGTTTGTGTGTGGCTAATACATTTATGCAAAAGGCTAAAGTGATTTTCCGGCTGCCTTCATTTATGTAAAAAGACATTGAGTTGTGTAATGTTAGTGATGTTGATAATAATAATGATGGTGGTGGTGGTGTTGCTTTTTTTGCTGGTGATGCTGATGCTGATGACGATGATGATGATGAAAATGCATATTTTTCGTGGTTGCAATATTTAGTTGAGAAGACATTGCCACCATCGTGCTTGTCATCAGTTTCAACAGTATTTTCAACATTACTTCACATAATTGTCGTGTTTTCATTGTGTAAAGAATACGACTCTTTCGTTGTGTGTAACACAAACGACAGTGATAAATTAACACCTACCATATGATACTTGTATGTAGGTATTAAACTACCTTACCAAAATCCATTACATTTATTTTTTTTTCACTTTTCGTCCCAAAAAAATTAAAACTTCCCTATAGAAAACAACAGCCGGTTGAAAACACACACACACAAACACAACATTTTATGTATTCAGTCTTGCTGTACAAAGTATCACATCAAGACAATGACACCTAAAGCTTATTGTTACATGCTAAACCAATTAAAAAAATTTATACACACACAAACTTTTAGACGCCACCAATTATAAAAAGATTCACACATGCAACAGTGTTAACTTATCAATTTTGTCCACTTTTTTAGATTTATACTTTTTTTCATTTTGTTTTCTTTTAGAAAAATATCTAGCAATTGTTTAAAAATATTTTTAAAAATATTATTTAAGGTTTCTGATTTATATTTTTGAAAACAAATTAGAATTCCTTGAATTTCGCTCAAAATATAATATTCTTGATATTATTAGCTTTTCACTTATTTCTACCCTCCAAATTTTAACTTTTTATATAAGTTAAGTGAGAAATGTATTATTATTATTATTATTATTATTATTACACACACACACACACATACAAAAACAATTTACAGTTTGTACATTCAATTGTATACGTATGTATATAATAGGTTAAATATAATCCAAATGCATGTTGGTATTACAAACACAAATATAAATATGTATACATACACTTTTAAAGCTATTATACAAAAAGAGCAAATGTAGGAAAATATAAACGAAAGAACAAAAAGCAAGAAGAAAAGTGAAGAGAAGTAAACCAAACAAATCTTTTAAGTGAATTAAAACTCAAAGTGCTTTAACAGCTTCAGGACATGTTTAAGTAGCATCATATTTATGTATTTGATATTTACACTTAAAGGAATGTGGAGTTGTTAATGCCTCTACACATATATTTACATTTGCAGACATAAATGTATAAAATTAACTGTAGTAAAATGCAATTAGTTTAAAACAAAAGTTTAATTAACATTACCAAGCAAAAGTATGTGTTGAAATGTTTAAACGTATATAAATAGCAATATTACCTAAAGTATACGTTACACATAATGTATAAGGAAATCTCACATTTTTATTTAAATTTATTCATTGTCATCAATGTTATATTTTCTCTCTTTTTTTCAACGTGTAAATCTGATCTTTTTTACATATTTTTTGTACACTTTGTTCACTTAAAGTTAAATATTGTTAGATAAATTTTTGTCGATGAACGTGTGTTTATTATATTTTTAGCAATAATTTGTTGAAAGAAGTAAAGGAGAGAAATAAGCAGAGCGGGGAAAAAATAAACATTAAATATTTAAAAAAGTGATGAATGACTTGATATTCGTTATCAAAATATAACAAGTTAGAATGTTATATTCGGTTTGGCCGATTCTATTATACCCACCATCTGTAATATTGCGTGACACCCTAACTTGAAATTTCTCCTTAAATGGGAGGTAGCAGGATAGCTTAGCATCTTACAAGGACTCAGAATATATATATGGGAGGTAGCAGGATAGCTTAGCATCTTACAAGGACTCAGAATATATATATATATATATATATATATATTCTATGGGATTTTTCGACATGTTACACCCGGAATGACAAACCCAATATAACTCCATCTTTTTTGATAGTGGGTATAAAAAACATAATATTTTGTATGTTTGTTTGTATGACTTTGTTTTCAAATATGATATATTTTTTACTTTGTCTATATTTACAGTTATGTTTATATTTTGATATTATTTGGCACACTACTGCCAGCAGAAATATCAAACAAAGAATTCAAAGATTTTTTTCAAAATAAATAATTGTTGATTTAGGTTACGTTAACAAGTAGCCTCCCTGATGGTTGAGCTATTTTGGATGAGCTTGGTCGATTGTTTTTATGGGTTTGGCGATTAGACGAATGAAAAGAATTTATAAGAAAAAAAAAAATTGGAGAAACAATT
This sequence comes from Protocalliphora azurea, assembly GCA_932274085.1. Lineage (NCBI taxonomy): Eukaryota > Metazoa > Arthropoda > Insecta > Diptera > Calliphoridae > Protocalliphora > Protocalliphora azurea. The sequence continues at coordinate 735,430 of OW026523.1, forward strand.
AGAGATATTGTTTAAATAAAAATTATGTAACTTTAATAAAACTTCGATTTTTTTTGTGTTGAAATTTTTTTTATTTTTTTATTTTTTCTCATCCAAAAACATTTTTTATGGCGAAAAAGATTTTTCACTAAAAACTTCTTAAAATTTTTGGAGAAATAACGTAATTTTCGTAAAATATAATTTTTTTATTATTTTTGTTTTTTGCTTACGGTCTTAATTGCACTTTGCTACACTTTTACACTGTAGCTGTAGCTCTTCTTAAGGACTTCATAGAATAATTTCCAAAAATTTTGAGGTGTTATAGAGACAATCGGAGGACGCTAAAAGCGTCATATCTTTGTAAAAATTGCTTTTGGTGAAAAACAGGTTTATGAGGTTAAAAAAAACGGAAAAAAATATTAATATTTCCTTACTAATTAATAAAGAAAATTCTGCCAATATTTACCAAAAAAACAATAAGGCGCTCCTTCCCAAAAAAAAAAAAAATGCAAACTTTGAGGTAAAAAAGTGTTTTTTTTTTTTAATTTTTCGGTTTGTTTTCATTATTGAAACCCAATAAATGATAATCAAAACAGAACAGCTCCAGTTTTTGCTAAACTTGAGACAAACGCGCTTTTGCAAAAGAAGTTTTTTGTTAGAAAAATCCAGGTATTCTATGCTAATTTTCTAAAATACTGAAATTTTGAAATAAAAAAGGAAAATATGTTAAAAAATAAGTTTGTTTTCATTATTGCAATGCAGTAAATGATAATCAAAAAGAACAGCTGCCAGTTTTTTGTTATATTCGAGAAAATTATAATAAAATTTCAAAGGCGATTTTTGTAAAAAAAAAAAATCAAATTATTCTATGCGAATTTTCTAAAAGAGGTTAATTTTAAAGTAAAAAGAAGAGGAAAATTACTGTAATTGAAGAAGCATGTAACTTCTTAACTGAATTGAAATCTTATATAAACTATATATTCGAAAAAATGCAGAGTTATCTGATATTTTTATCTTTAACTTAAATCTCTGGACTTTAACTTTATATCTCTGGACTTTTAACAAAGCAACTTAATTGGAATTTTAAAATTTTTCAGGAAGGTTAAAAAACTTTAAAAAAAAAAATTTACAAATACTATGGAAGAGTAAAACTTTATTTAGTGAGCTATATATTTTTTGTTTTTATGAATCTTACCAAAACACCGGAAGTGAAAATAATGCGCCTTTGAAATGGAACTTTTATGTTAAAAAAAAACTTCAAATGGTTTTATCTCTATTTCAGATATTTTTTCAAAAGTCCAAAGCTATATTTTAAAACAAGGCTTTATTTGGAGCATATTTTCTGGGGTAAAAATATAAAATATGTAATTGGAAAGCCTTAGTAATCGAAAAAATTCAATTTTGCTTAATTTGAAAAAGATTACACCGTTGCTTTCTTTGCTGGAAAATTGTGGAAGATTTGAAAATTTCCGTCAATGGAATGTCTACATACATAATTTTCTGTTTTCTGTTTCGAAAACTTTCTGAAGCTCCCAGACGACACAGAAAATTTAAATTCGGCTTACTTATTTCAATTTAACTTAACTGAACTAGATTTTAAAATTTCTATCAGGAGCTTACTTATATAACTATTCGTCCTACAAATCCTAATGGAGCCAGAGTTTAAAATTTCTATCAGGGAGTGGAGATAATCGGATTTTTATATAATTTCCTATTCATGTTTTCTCTTGCCAGAGCTTTCTGAGGATCTCTGACGATGAACAGTGGGGTAGAATGGTGCATAAAAACCCATACTTTCTACTAATTTGTAGGTCGCAGTTTTAAATGTAACTTTATGAAATTTGGTGTTTGAGGCGATTTTGTGCCAATAATGTATCACAATAAATTTACTTAAAATTTAAACGTTATTTCACTCAGCCCCATATTAAATTTTTTCCCGAAAATAGGTCATGTGCTCATAAATATCTTAAATATATCCGTATTAAAATAAAATTCATCATTGATCAGTTTTTAAAAGTAAAAATCATACTACTAAATTTCATGAGGATCGGTCCATAATTGACCACACCTCCCATACAGGAACCTCTCCCGGAATTACTTTTTCGTTCATAATTTCTATATACATGATCGCATTAAAAAAAATAAATCCCATTTCAGTATTAATCTTCAAACATAGTGTCCATATAAGACCATATCACTTTAACGCAAATTCACAATTACGTTTGCGCATTAAAGTGACTTAATATGGCAAAATTTGTTCCACTGTTACTTTTCTACTCGTTCTAAGTATTTTTAGAAAATTCTATATAGTTTTGTTCTTAAATAATACATAATAATAATAATAATAATAATAATAAAATACTTATTTAAAATTTTTATTATTTTAATTTTATTTAGTTTTTGTTATGAAAACAAGCATATTTACTTTGAAATTTTTTTGAAATATATTTTTTTTCTTCCAAATTGTAAAAAATCCGCATTTTTTAATATTTTTTTATTTTTATACTACACTTATTAAGTAAAAATACAAAATTTGTATGAGATTTTTGAATTTCTATATAAAAATAAAAAATGTTCGTTTTTAGACCAATTAAAAAAATATTTAAAATATTTCTACAACATTAACTTTAGCAAAAAATACATAAATATGTTTCTAAATATCTATGCTTAACAACTCCATTATAAAAAGAACTACTTTTTTATAATATAAAACTAACGGAGCTAGATTTTAATTTTTCTGTAATATTTTTAAAAGTCAGTTTTGGTTTCAAAAAGTTTAAATTTGCTATACTCATTGTTTACTCTCCAAATCTTACCAGAATCTGATTTTCTATTTCGATCAGGGAGCCAATTTATGATTAATTTATTTTCTTTGATTTTTTTTTTAATTTTAGATTTTAATATTTTAAATTCATATTCTAATAGATTCAAATCTTTTAACTTAGATTAGGGAGAAGAAAAACGTCAAAAAGTTGTTTATAAATATTTTAACGATTTTTGGGGGTTTTGTGCATTTCTTTAATGTCATTGTAAATTTTCCTGACACTGGCTATTTTAACATATTTTGTAATACTCTTAATATTTAAGTCCTATTTTCTTAATAACGCTACAATACATACAGTGCTGATCACGATTTTTGCCCACCTATCATGCATTTTTTTTTTAACATTAATTTAATTTTATAGCAAAAAGTTTTCAATTATTTTATTAATTCTATATATTGAACATAATGTACTAAATACACTGAGTCCAAAACTCCGAATATTAAACTTACAATTTTTACAAAAACATAATTTAAAAAAAAAATGTACTTGTAAAATTCAAGGGATAGAAAGTTAGTCCACTTTCAAATATATTATAAAAAATTAAAGTTATCTTTGAAAAAATGCATTTTTTATATAAATTACAATTTATTAGTGCTCGAAGATCAAATAATCTGTCATTAAACAAGAAAAATCTTTTCCAAAAGAGGACTTGAAGTTAAAGAATCATTTTATAGTGCATAAATTATCTCATAACATATGAAATAGATATTATTTAGATACTATCTTATGAAAAAAAAAAAAAAAATTGCACTTGTTTGGTATATGAAAAATATTTAAATTTTTTACTAGAATTCTAGTTAAAACAAGGGTGTAAATTATTGGCTTAATATTGCAAAATGGAAAGGAACTTTATTTAAATCGTTTGTCTATGTAACATATTGATTAATATTTTATGGATTTCTTCCAAACTATTTTTTAGAATTAATTCGGTATTTTTATCCAGCTTCGAAAAGTTATATTTAGAATATACATTATTTTTCGAAACCACACTACTTGTAAAGCTTTACAATTTTTATAGTATAAAATTTAAAAATAGTTTTTGGTAGTAGTGGATACTTAAATATATTAGGAAGGTTTTCTTAATTCCCAGTAACCTCCTGGTGAGAAGTTTCTTTGAAAATTTTGTGATCATTTTGGAAATTGGCAAGCTAATCAAATATTTCGTTCTTCTGTATAGGTTTGAAACTTTTGTATTATATTTATGATACCTTGACATTTTCATAACACATTTAGTTCAATTTTTCGCAATTTTAACTAGTTGTCGAATATTCGAATTTTAAAGCATTTTTATAATTATAATGCATTAATAAATTATAATTTATATTAAAAATTAATTTGTATAATTTTTTAAATAATGTTTCTGCGTTAATTGTAAGTTTAATATTACGAATCTTGAATGCAGTGTATTTAGTACATTATGGTCAATATATAGAATTAAAAAAATAATTGAAAAATTTTTTTCTAGAAAAAAGAATTAATGCCAAATAATTTTCTAGTCGGATGGACTAAAATCGTGGCCACCACTGTAAATTGTTATTGACTTGTTTAGAAATTTATTAAAATATTCATTTGAGAACACTTTTGAAGTGTTATTTTTTAATAAGTACTTTTTCTGTTAAGAGTGTTACTGATTCGTTTTAAACTCTTTGAAATTTCTTTATTATTACTATTTTATATAAATAAATTTTATGCACGCAATGACTACATTTAAAAATTGCAATAAACAGCAAAATTTTTATATGACTGCACAAATTTTTTTCTTCCTTTATTATTTCTGCACACACAGACACACCTACACACATTATTTTATACGAATATTTTGCAAATAACTCTGTATGAATTTTATTGCCTTTTGTTTTAACAAAGAAAAAAAAGCATAAATTTTTAACATTCTTGTTTATCGAGTTACAAAAAAAAAGGAGAAAATATAAAAAAAATTCCAACTATAAAATAGAAAAAAATTAAGTTTTTTCCCCCTTTATCAGGGAAAATGGAACAGAAATATAAAATATAACTTAAAAAAAAGTTACTTTGTTGTTTGTTTTAGTTATTAGATAAAAAGAAATTCCTTTTAAGTTCGTTAAAAATTTGTCTACAAAAATTTTCGTCTAATAAAGCCGTTCCTTATGATACTCTGTTTATTCTTAGTTGTCAGGGATTTTCAAATTTAAATTCAAAAAAGAAAAAACAGAAACAAACAAACATTTAAACAATACATAACAGTTATATGTTGTAAATGTTGTTTGTAGTTTAAGCTAATGTTTTTTGATGCAAATTGTATTAATGTATTTTTTCCATTTGGTTTTTCTTGTACACAATGTCAGCACTGTGACACTTGAATACATCTTTTTTATAATTTTTTTCTTTATTTTTCTAAAATTTTAAAAGCTTTTTTGTTTCACAAATACTCTGAAAATAAAACAAAAAAAACTTTCCGATTTGTTTTTTTTTTCATTTTCGTTCTTCTGCTGTTCACTTTTATTTATTTGTTAGTCATTTGTCAGTTTTATATATATGTGAGTGCTGGAATGTTAGTGCTTGTATGTATGTATGTGTGACTATGCATACACAAACATATTAAGTGCCAAGGACTCTTTCATTATAATGGTCACCACAATGTAACTATAATGTGTAAAAAGAGTGTTGTCAAGGGCAAAAATAAAGCTGGGTTGTAGAAAAAAAAAAAAACGCTTGAATTGCAATAAGTTAATTCTGTTAAGTGGGTTAGTGATATAGGATTAAAGTTGTAGATATTTAAAAATTTGAAGAGATTTTAAGCTGATTTTCTTGTACAATTATCAGAGAATGAAACATAAACTGGAAAGATAGGAATTTGCAAAATTTTTATCATAAATTCATAAAGAGTTGCTCCTTTTTTTGTCAAGAAATGTTACGAAAGGTTTAATTTCAACATTTTTTGTTTTGAGTTTGAGAATGAAAGTAGAAAGTATGAATACGAATGGCCTTTAATGCTTTCGGGATTTAAACTACTTTACATATTTAATAACACAGAAAATATTTATCTGATTTGTATATTTGGAAAAAGAATTTTAGAAGTTTTATTAACCCTACTAAAAGGCAAACAGCGTTATATATGATTAACCATTAAATCATTTATGATCAATTGAAATAATTACATAATAAAATTTATAGCCATAGAAAATATAATTACAACTATACATAAATTAACTCTTTTAAAGAACATTGAGTTACACAGATCTGATATTTTTAAATTCAATTAATTCCATCGATTTAAAAAATTTATATTTTCCCAGCAAAAACTTTGCTTTCCTGGTAAGCTAGCAGGTATAATTGGTAACAAAAATAAACTACTTATTTTTTGCTTGAATATTCATGTAGTTATTTTTAGACTCACTGACGGCAAAATTTGAACTTCGGCACAAATTAAACCATTCGTTCTTAATGACTAACGTTTTACTCAGTACACCATCTCGCACTTAATTTTCTAAGCGTCAAAAACTTTTTTTAGTATAAAATATCTTTACAGAGAGTTTGTTATAAAAAACTAACATTGGAGTTGAACTAATAATCTTCTGGTTGTTAATCCAGCGCTCTAGCCAACTCATCCACGTGATTGCAATATTACTGTGCTATTATACTAATGACTACTTATTTATATAATATAGAGAAACTACTTTAATAAGTAGAGAAACTACTTTAATAAGTAGTGGCCATTATCGAAGATCAAACAGATTTTGCTGGTTTAACTCTTGATTTACAAAATTATAAAATTAATTATTTTAGGCACATTGGTTACAATTAACATACAAATTTGCTGATAAAAATATTTTTGATTAAATAGAGAATGTAATTTATTTACGATTTAAAAGCCTTCCTTATTTCTTTAATATTTAAATAATATTGATATATAATATATCAATAAATCTTGTCAGAATAAAAAAATATAAAAAAACATTCATATTCTAAAAACCCCTACAATTGAGAACGTTACTTAGATTACAACTAAAAAGCGGAACACGTACTAATGGCAGCATGTAAACATTGATTCATTTATTCCTTCATTCATTCATTTAGACTATCATTATTCATTTGGTAAGTGGGAGTAGACAAAACATTGAGTAGTTTTAAATACAAAAAGGGAGTCATAAATTTTACTGTCTAATACTACTTTACTTTCATAAAACAGAAATTTTGTCACTTGAACTGTTGGCTACCACAAACAAGCAGTTCTTGATTCAGTAGATTTGTTCTTTTTTTCTCCTACACACATACAAACATAAAAAAGACTAAATGTCTTTGAGTATGAGTAAGTAAGTATGTATGTATGTATGTATGTATATATTTTAAAGAGGAGGGTATATTATTGTCTTCATAAGTTTAAATGATTCATACATGAATTTACCAATATTGTAAATGTTCTATAAACATGATGTTCATTTTTTGTGATCGAATTCATAGTCAAATATATTCTCGTATGTACAATCATTTCCCTAAACTTTCAATGATTTTTACTTAGCAATGGTCGTATACACATCCTTTTTTTTTGCTCTGTTAGTTGCTCTTTTCGTTTCTTTTTTTCTAAAATAGTTTTTCATATGTTATGAATTGTTTATATGAACAATCTACAGAAGTAAAATTTTATGTATTTTATTATTGTCTCGTTGTTGTCATATTTGTATATTCATATGAATGAGTAAATATGAAAAATTGCTTTACTGCTATGTCTCTAAATAGTACACATACACATGTAACATATTAGAAAAAGTATTTGTGCTAAAGAGCATGTATGTGTTTGTGTGGAGAGTGTAAGTATATGCATTTGTATTTGTTGAAGTTAGTATCAGATTGTTACAAATATTTTCACGTCCTCGCACAATATTTGTCAAACGGATTTCGATTGAGTGTTTTTTATATAAACTGTCTCCCACGTAAAAACGTTGCCTGCCTTTACAACATACATTCATTCTATTTATTATAGTAAATTGTATATTTTATTTATAAACATATTTTTTTTTTCTTTTGCAAATGTCAGTAGTATCCGTATGTTGTTTGTCTGATAAAATATAAAATTTTACCATAAATTCATATATGTTTACAATTGTATACACTTAACATTTACATACATACATACATACATACATACATATATTATATTATATATATATATATATATATATAATTATTTCACATAATTATATGAGTTTTGGTTGAATGCATGGCTGACCAAAAATATAATTGAGATTTAAGTTTAACTTAAGACAAGCAACAGCAAAATTTTTGCATTTATAAAATTTGTATGATAAAATTATTATACAAAATATTTTAATTATTATTGTTAAAATACAAATGACTAAAAATTGTTTAAAATATCTATGATTTTATGAAAATTTAATTAAAATTTTGTGTTAATTAAATTATGTTTAGTATCAATTGTATTGATAAGTAATGTGATGTTTCCCTTTGGGAGCAAAAAGATTAATCATTTAAATATTGAATAAATTATTGAAATGTTTAAATTATTTAATGAAATTCTTGAAAGGAAAACCAAAGAAAATTTGAAGTTTAAGTTATTTTTGACTAAAAGGCCATGACGATTATTATGTACACTTCATATTGAAGAGAAATAAATAACATTCTGCCGCAAAATTAAACTTTTTATTTTCTCCTTGAAAACATCACATCAGCCACAAAATTTGAGAAAATTGTTTTGAGGGTAATTTCTGCACTAATATATCGTAGCTCCCTAAATGTGGAGTTAGTTTTAAATTTTCAAATTTAAAAATTTCAAAAAAGTAATGACAAGGACAACCAAAAATATGTTCTAAGAAAAGTATTTTATGCACATAAAAATTCTCTTAAAAGAGGAAAATATGCTCTTAAAATTAAATAAACATGCTCCCGCTAAATTTTAAATTATCAAAAATTTATGCTAAAAATAACTTAACTTATATATTATGCTCTTACACTTAAAAATATTTAAAGCCACGTAATACATTGTACTCGTAACATTAATATGAATACTTTTTAAGGAATCAGATTAGAAAAGCATTAAAAGAGAAATGTGGAAAATATTCTACTAAATACAAAATATCTGCTATTAAGTGTAAAATATTCAAAATTATGCTCTTTAATGTAATAAGTGCCAAACTATGCTCTTAAGAATAAAATATGCAGAAATGTGCTCTAAATATGGATTTTCTATGAAATATACTTCTGAGCCCAAAATATAATGTTATGACCAAAATATGGGAAAATATGCTATAACGAATCGATGCCAAAATTTCTAAAATTGTCTGAAATGCACCCAGGAATATATATATATATATATCGATTTTGGATTCCCTGGTAATGACATTCAAATGGAAAAAACTAAGACTTTTTTTTAAAGACTAAACATATTTATGCATAAATATTTAAATGCTATTTTGTTTAGAATAAAAAAAAGTTATACTTCTTTATAATCGCTTCAAAACTCAAAAAGTCATTAAACATTTTCTAAAGTTTATCAAAAAATTGTTCATGAAAAGTATTTTATATTATCTTATTTGGTGCAGACTTTTTGAGACAAAAATATGTGGAAAGTTTTATTAGGTTATTCCAGATAAATAAGTTATACAGTTTTTGGTTAACAAAAAAAAAAAAAAAAAAAAAGTCTAAAAATTAATGCATCGTCGTATATGCTTTTATAAAAAAAAAAAATAATAATAATTTTAACTTATAATCGAAAAATTGTGAGAAAATTTTAGCTTATGTTTTAGTGTTTAAAAATTTGCTCCTAATATTTAACCAAAAAATAAATAAATGATGTATACGGTTCAAAAGCATGATTCTTCTACTTTCCCAAAAAAGTTTTAAAAGAAAAAAAAAAAAAAAAATAAACGAAAGACTAACAGAAAAATTTTTAGGTTATATTGGAAAATTTTAAAACTAATTTATGATGTCCTCAAGAAGACCTATAATGTCATTTCTCAAGTGATTTTTCACTGTAGCAGAGTATTATTAATTTTCTGCTTGGAAGCTTTTTTGAATTAGGGAATTTTTTCAAAACAAACTGATACTTAAATTAGTATTTTATATTGAAATTGGTACTTTTTTGGAAACCTTTTGTCTGGAAACCTTATAGTACTATTTTTTGTGTATTTTTGAAAAATTAATATTTTTTCAAATGGGTTCTTTTTTAATTGTTTTTTTTTTTTCAATAAAAGTACATTTTAGGAAAATTAGCACAGTTACTTGTTTTCTTAAAAAAGGCGACACCGTAAATTCTCAATACAACCACAATCGTTATAGATTTTGCAACATAATTTTTCCCTCCGCGAAGAGTATATAAAATTCGTTATGCTCACCTCTAGTTTTACTTATTATTTCTCAATTATATGTATCTTTATGTAATTAATAAATACAACATAATAGTTTTCTAAACTCATCTTTAAAATTCAAAAGCTTTTCTTTTTTAAAAGTGTAAATATTTTAAAGAAAATTGTGAAGGTTTATTTCTTAAAAATGTCTTTCTTTGTTTTAAAATAATCTTAATTCATGTACAACACTAATCTTGAACAAACAGAAATTTGTGTTTAGGTTAAGATAAAATTAATTTAAATTTTTTTAAAATGTTCCCATAAATGGTCAAACATAAAAAATCGTATCTTATTATTTTTTATAAAGCAAGACAAAATAAAAAAAGTCTTGTAAAAATCTATATATACAAATCAATGAACTAAAGTAACAGTTCTTAAGAAAGACATGATGATGACGATTTCATAACAAAATTTAATATTTTAGCAACACTCAGATATCTAAGTTGAACTTGAAAGATTTAAGCAAAATCTTACTGGTAATACGAAACTACTCTTATAAATCTTATAGGACAATTCTCCTGACATTCTACTTAAGAGATACTACTAAACAACAACAACAGCAATGAACCTACATCAACTTAAACTGAAACTGTTGGCCATTTTAAGTTATTCTATGTTTGTGTGTTAGTGTGAGTGTGTTTATACTTGTGAAGAAAATATTATATATACGATTTTAAGCTATGTGTAAATGTTTTTGTTAGAATACTTGTATTTTTGAGACTGTATTTGTATGCGCTAAACAAAGAAAATCTTGTAAATTTTTAGATATTCAAGATTCTTATCACAAAAAAAAAAAATACGCACACAACCACATATCAGGCTGTTATATTCCGAAAAAAAGTAAAAATTTATCTGCATACCGTTATATTGCAAGCACATTCATTGTTAAAACATTTATCGTTATCCAGCTAATCAGAGGGAGTAAAGAGAAGAAGCTCAAGTTTATGGCTTTAAAATTTACACTCCCTTTTGTTTGTTTTAAACAGCACAGAGTACACAGTATCATATTTGATAGTTTTAGAACGACAAATAATGCAGTTTTGAAGATATTGAACTGAAATTTTATATTTTGTTAGTAGACAATGTCGTAAGTATTCTCATTAAAAATAGGCTACTCTCATACTGAAAAAAAAAAATATTTTCTTTGTTTGAATTTTAGATATTTTTTTATAAATTAAAAAAAAAAATAGTACTTTAAAGGTAGGCGTGTCAGTATCTAATCACACCAATTTTAGTGTAATATTTGCATAACAAATTTTAAGTCTATAACTTAAATTTTTGAAATAATTCTTAACAAATTGCTAATATCAGGTAGCGCACATTTTTTTTTAATATTTTTAAAGATCGCATATTTTAAAGATCGTATTCAAAAAATCATATCAATATCTCCAGTATTTAATGTTAAAGTTAACATACTTCTTCATAAAAATAGTAAATAAAATTAAAATATTTTTAAAGTTGCAACTTTGAAAAGCTATAATTCGCGATATAGGCACTTTTTAATGTTTTTTTTTTTTCTTAATATATGATATTTTTACTAGTAAATACGAAAAAAATTACTTCAATTAATAAACTTTTATTTTCGTATTTTTGTGGTCCTAATTTTGATAAATACAAAAATGTGCAGTGGGACAGAATCGAAATTATTTTAGAAAGAATCTGTAACTTCTAATCGGCTGGTTGGATTAATAAACAATTTCATATAATCATAACTGAGTAGTGTAAAATTTTAAGTTTGGAAGGGACCATTTAGAAGAGGATCGCGGATGCTTTTAAAATTAAAAACCAGCCCAATTACAGAATAGGAATAAGTACAGACAATCCTGAATTTGACCTATTTTAACCGATTTAAGAGATTTATTTGCAAAAAATTTCAATTCAGCCCCACTGTATCAGGACAAGTTAGTTGACTGCTAACTTGTCTTGATATTTGTTAGTTTTATTTTACTTTTTCTCTTTTTGTTTTTATTTTATTTTATTTTTTATATTCCGTATATACAGTAGTTATAACTGTGTGTTTTCTATTTTTTACTTTATTATGTGCTGTTATTGTTGTTGGTTAAGGATAATAAATGATATTCTACTACTGATAAGGATTATGAATATTATAGAATTTATGTGCCACTGCAAATTATACCCCTGACACCATAAAATTACAGCAAATTGCCAAGATGAAATTGAAAAATCATGTTATTTTCCTGTAGAATGTATTAATAAAAAAAAAAACAAAAACTAAACTGGCTGCCAGGACAATAGCAATAAAATTCGTTAAAATAATATAAAGCAGAGAATAAAACAATATAGAAAACCTTAATTTGTTAACTTAAAAGCAGAGAAAATGAATGTCTTTCAAATAAAATAGGGTCTAATTGAATAATTTAAATCATTCAAGGATAAACAATTTATTAATATAATTAAATATAATTGTATGGTTCTGTTTAAAACAATAAAATAAACTTCATTAAAGAATATATATTTCTTGAAAAAAATAAAAAAAACTAAAACTTTCTGCAATTTCCATCTCAAACTATTTTTTTTTTTTTGCTTTTGAATTTTTAAACACATTTACGCACTTTTTGTTTTAAGTGGCTATTTGCAACACTTTTTCTTTTTTTTAGAATTTTAGCCGAGTTAATAATGTCTTGCATCTATAGCATAGTGTCAGGCGGTTAGAAGTGAAGTGAAATTTTACGTAGCAACACTTAAAACTATGTGGCATCTAATGAAAAATTTAATTCATACTTTGGCAAAGTTTTTATTTATACATTTTTAAGTGAGTATGAATAGCAACTATGACCAACGAAAAGGGAAACAAAGTAGATAAATGATAGAAAAAAAAATAAGAAAAAAGAAATTAGAAAAGGAATTTAAAATCACTACAAAGATTTTAATTTATTAAGTAAAGTAAAATACTGGAAAACTGAAAACATTTTAACATTTAGTTTATTTGATATGCTCTCTTTAATCCAGCAGTGAGAGATTCAAAAGGAAGAAGATTTACAGAATTAAATGGATTAAGAAAGTTACTGAATTTTAATAATGAAAGGTATTAATTCAGTAAAAGAACTAGTTTCCTAAGGAAAGTAGTAGATAATCTACGACAGCAATGTCGTCAACATATTCCTTAACGTCAGATTAAAGTTCATTATACTTTATATAATCGCCGACGACAATTTGTACGACATTGTTGCTTATAATGTCGTTAACGTTTTAGCAAATGTCGTACAATGAACTGAGCCCATATTAAAATTAAAAAAAAAAATACAACATACAACAATAAAACTTAGTATATGTAAAAGGCATTAACCATCTCTTTATAATAAGTTTTTAAAATTTTAAAAATTCCTAATATTTTGCCTGTATTGGATGAATTAAGTTTGAAAAGATTACATATATTACATTATATATTTTTTGCATAAATTATTTACTTTTTTTAATTATTCAGTGTTGCCATAGTGTTTATTGTCTAAATTAACATTATTTTGCATTAGGCGACATTAAAACTTTTATAATTTGATTCTCATTAGTATTTTATTTGCATATTTTTCTAATAAATTCATGATTGTTATTGATTGCTTTGCAAAGATGTCCTAAAATATCTTAAGAATGCATTCCTTAAAATTATTCATCTATAATATACTGTAAATTTTATATTTTCAATAGATAAATCGAAAAACTTGAAACATTTAATATAAAATCCGTAATATAGACAATTTTTAGAATTAATATAGTTCAAAAGTGGGTGTAGAAAACACATATAAAAACATATTAAATTATGTATAAAAAATATATCAAAATATTTAACACCATTTAGTCTTTGGCTGTTTTCCATTGTGCCTTTTTTCTTTTGCTGGTTTTTAAAGTTGACAATATTTTAGAAAATATTTGAAATTCTGGCCAAAGTTGCTAATTTTTTTCACAATCTTAAAGTATTTTATATTTTATTTATTATATTGTTCCTTGTACGATTTTTAATACATCTAATTAATAAAATCATCTAAATTTCCAAAACTGAATTTTTGCGAATTTTTTTCCAAACCAGTTTTTGTTACCTAAAATATCACAAATACTAGAAAAATTGCACAACAAAAAGCGGAACATATCTTGAATACTGAAAGTCTTAGCTATCATTTGCTGTTTTCATGATTAACTGAAAAGTGTTATTATATGTTATTGTTGTTTTATAGACTACTACCATTATTATACTAGATATTTACTGGATGTCACACCCATTTTACGAACATTTTTATCATAATATTGTTTGCTTTATTTAACTTGAAATTATATCTAAAATACTGAACCGATTAAAATTAAAAAAATATATGTGGAAGTACTGACTGGATGCAACGCTCACTTTTTAAAAAAAAAGGTTTGCTTAGCTTCTTAATAAACTAATTTTAAAATTCATTAAAATTTAAGAAAACTATAAAGTTAGGAATAAATATTTAGGCAACTTATATTACTTCTTCCTTAAAGAAGAAGTAATTAAGATATCATTATATTAATTGTCTAAGTAAATCAAACTGAGGTATGAATATAATTCCTGTGATTTTCCGCCTACTGTTATTGGACTTAATAATTTTTCAACTCCTTTAATTTGATGATTGGCAGAATGGTCTTCTGGGAAGCCAAACCGTTCTCCTCTTATAAAATCATCAAAATATCATTCAGTGAAACTGTGTGGAATTGTTCAAAAACTTTCGCAATAACATTTTCTTTACTCTTATCATTAAATAGTTCCTCACCATTTACTGCTATGCTATCAAGGTGAGGTCGGTTGGGATTTAGTACTTTTCCAAATTAAAATTGGGCCAGTTTCTATATCTGTCTTTATTTAAATTAAAATCTGTTAACTTATTTAATTTTTTTAATATAGCTAGCTAAAATTGTGCTTCTTATATGAGGATTTGAACATTTTGGATTTTAGCGGAAACTTTTCTATTTATAAGATTATATAATAAGATTTCTATGTTCAAATGTTTAGTACATGTAGTGTTCAATTCATTAGAATTAATTTCATTAATAACCCAGTTATGTATTTAATTCTAATTAGCCAGATGATACAAAGATAATCGGTACATGATCAGAGTTGAGTCTGCTTGGATGGGTTTTGATTGGAGAAATAACTGAGTATGAATTGGATAATAATATGTCAATGATGAAGGGCTGCATGTCCATTGGTGTTTGTCTAAAACGTGTAAAATCATATGAGAAAAATATGTAGTAATTTGTCAGCGCCTGATGTAATTTACCACCAGAGGAATTATTAGATAAACAGTTCAAGCTGGTATGATGAGCATTTAGATCACCAAGGACAATAAGGTCTGTTGTTGTATTAGTAACCTTTTCGAGCTCTTATTTAAAATGAATATCATATCTTGGGGAATAAGCAGACGTAGGAATTGTTCTTCGTCCATTGATAAGTAAAGAAATGGAGATGTTTTCAATAGTGAAGGTGTTGTACTGTGGTAGAAGTTGATGGTGAATAGAAACACGTATTGCTCCGTCTTCGTAAGTTTTTCTTTTCGGTAAATTTTATACTTTTTAAGGAACGTTTCATTTAAGAAGGCTATATTGATTTTTAAATCACGTAAAAACTTTTCAAATTGGACAATTGAAGATGGAGAAGTAATGCCTTGGGAATTCCAGTGCATAACATTGAGACAATGTAATGTATTAGGTTTATATAGTATAACGAAGCAAATTACCTAATACCTTCAACTTATCATATTTATTTTTGCATTTCGCAAATCATCCAAAGCTTCAATGGGTTAATTTGAAAAATATTCCCTGTTCACTTTTGGTATATTATCTCTAATAACATCGGAATAACTCATTCTATTATTTCTGACTGAATTGTTGCTATTTCCTAAAGTTTATTGATTATTAACGTATGTGTAAGTTTTAGTGTTAAGTTGGGTAAAAGTATAAGGTTGTGTTCGTTTTAATCTGTTTGTAACTTTATGATGAATTTCTAGTTATTCTTTTCTACATGAACATCGTGGGTCATTGTTCCTATGATTTAGGTTTTTCAACTTTCTAGCTGAGAATTTAAAATATTTATAAACCACTGGTCCTTCAAGGCAGGTTTTATTAACAGTGCAAGATGAGTAATCATGAGGGCCAGCACATACGAATCCACGGTTACGCGGTGGCAATTTAAAGCGCCGTGGCCATTCATACAATATTTCGTATGTTATGTTGGGCCTTTGTTACCTTTTTGAGGGTTCCTTCAGTGAACCGAGTGTTATAAAAGTATAGTATTTTAAGTATGTCCCTTTTTACAATTTGTAATTTGTCAAATTCTAGAATTTAAATATTGGACCTTTTTGTTATGATCTTTTTAACGTGTACAGGGGTTATGTTGAACGTATTTTTAAATTCTTCAATTATTGCATCTAACTTTGGAAGACTAAAAAGCATTATTTTAAATTTTTAAACCTTTAAATTGATGGGTATACAAGTTTAGATTTGCTTCTTTAAACTTCTTTATGGCTTGTGTATATTGTGTCGTATTATCAGAAATAATTTTTGTTCTTACAGATCTTCTTTTATATTTATAACTTGAACCGATAATATTTAATAATAACGAAAAATTGAGTGTGTATCCACTATTAGAAGAGTTATTTACTTCTTACTTTCATTCGCATCACCATCTTTCACTGAGTAAGTTCCATATCATCAAACTCCTCTAAAGAAGTAAAACGATTATTGCTAACATTTTGAGATCTTTTTTTTTTTTTTTTTTTTTTTTATTTTGGATTATTACCCCAAAACATTTTTATTTTCATTATATTCATTGAGTCTTTCACAAGTTTTGTAAATCAACCTAAAAAAAAGGAACGGTTGAAATATATAGAGAAATGCCATTATAAGAATGTGATAAACAAAACGAAACAACGATTGTAAACAAATTTGTAAAGTGATAACTAAATCGACAACTGTACGAAAAGTGCCCCAAAATATTTGAAGTTTAAGAATTCGTAAAATCGAAATTCAAACTAACTTTTCAAAACCCTTTGGAAATTTTATTAATCTAATCGTATACTTTCATTTCGCGTTGGAATCATTGAGGCAATATTTGATCACCCAAAATTTGTTGCATAAAGTAATTAAAGAAAAATCAAAATTTCTTTTTTTGAATTTTTGAAAGAAAATATTATTTTTGTCAACATAAAATATATTTCCTTACCCATTGAAAAAACCTAAAATAATTCCCCTTAACTTTTTATTTCCTTGTCATTTATTATTGGTCATGGCATTTTAAAATAAATTGGCAAATAAATTTGTTATAAATACTTTAGTTTTTTTTTTCAACTACATCATTTTAAACATGTTGTTATTGCTGTAAATTTTGTTTCAATGTTAAAAACGTTTATGGTGAAATTTATTATAAAATGAAAATTAAAAACGACTGCATTTTATATGTATAAATTACATTGCAATTGCAATTAATTATTTATCCACATTTTTCATTAAACACGTTTTTTTTTTTTTTTTTTTTTTTTTGTTGTCCACATCATATTCAACAAAAATGCCTGTAAAACATAAACATGTAAAGAAAAAAAAAAACTAATTTTACACAAAAAATAACATATATCTGAAAGGGAGAGTCACTACTCCTCTCTTATAAATTTTAACATACAGATGGTGCTTATTTATGTATGATTTCAAATGTTAGCATGTGTTAGTGTATGCTACAAACAAAAATTCATCATTATAAAAGAAATGATTTTTTTTTTTTGTTTACCTTTTTTTGTTTGTTTTGTTTTACACTCTATTTTACACCCACAATTTTGTATAAATGTAAGAGTAAATAAATCAATGAATGCATCTAGAAAAAAATCTCTTTGTAAATTTATGGTAAATGTGTATGTATTCGTGTTTATGTATTTCAATTGAAAAAAATAGCCATTATAAATTAATATTATTAAATATGTCGAGGTTAACGATAAACGTAAACTTAACCCTTTTTTGTTATATTTTCTTTTTTAACTTTTTCATTTAGTTAAACACACAAAGCCAAGAATTTAAATAGACAAAAAAATAAAAATAACTTTTTAAATCATTTTACCTTCATTTTTTATTTATAAATAAGTATGTGCTAGAGTATGTATGTGTGAGTATATGAATATGTTTTAAATATTTTGTATTAGTATTTGAAAATGTACATTGCCTTTGAGTGTAGACTTAAACTAAAGCCCGTTATATGAATGAATGAATGTTTTATAAGTGTGTGTGTGTTTGTGTTTTTAGTTTCATTTTGTTTATGAAATGCTAGAAACGAAAACATTAACAAATAACAGAAAATAGTTTCAGTTTAATGTTTGCTTAGAGTGTATGTGTATGAAAAAGGGTCTTCACACCAGCTTAAACAGCTACATAATGTATTACTTTTGCTTTATTTTCTGTTATATTTTTCTATTGCTGTCTTAGCTTTAATAGCATCAGATAGAGATAAAAACTGTTTAGTTGCAACTGGTAATTCTTAAAACCAGAAATCATTTAAAGTACAAACCTAGTAATAGTAAAAGTACTAAACAGTAGTAGCAGTAGTAGTAATTCTTATTATTTTTTTTTTATACATATATATTTTGTTCTTGTTAAATCTTGAAAAAATGTTTAAGTATTCAACCCAAATTCTTGAGTAGACTAAAAGTAATAATTTTTCAAAGTCAAAACTAAACAGATTTTGTCCCTTCACCCTCCACAAACACAACATGCTTCTAAAGACCTATAAAATTATAATACATTTAAATTAAATGTTTAAGTAAAATCTATATAATTTTACAAATAACAATAAAACGTTATTTAAAATAAAAATAAAATTTTGTAAGTCAGAAAGTAAATGCGTATGATTAATATTTAATATGGCTCATAAAAAAAAAAATCAAATAACAAGTATACTTCGGGTGATCTTTTAACAAATTTGTTTTTAATAGTTGTTAACATTATTATTGTTGTACACTTTATACAAACTTTATCTTTGGTAAACGTAGTTTATTATATAACCTAAATTTTATACTTATGTGTACTGTTTTCTAAAGTTGCTTCTTGCTCATTCGTTTTTTTTTTTATTTTTTTATTATTATTATTTTTTTTTTTTTTGCTGCACACATAATTGAAAATTAACGAAAACAATTTAAATTCAGACACGAAATAATACTAACAATAAAAATAAAATAACACTCGTGCACACACACACATATATATATATATATATATATATAAATATATATATATATATATATATATATATATATATATACAGTCGACTGTTAAATTTTCCAACAAAGATTAAATGAAAATACTTTCATGCCCTTTAAATACAATTGATGAGTATTGTAAACCAGAAAAAAGCATTTGTAAATGAGTTTGTTAAAAGGTTACACGGTTTACAGGAGTTTCGCAATAACAGCAACAATAAAAACTATGACAATAATGGATACAACAACTACGTGTTTAATGTTAACATAATATTGAAAGTAAGTATTTAACATAAATATTTAGTAGTATATTTAGTATATGTAAGTAAACAGTAGAGAGAAAAATAGTTTTCTTATAATGAATTTAATTTTTTTTTTAGTCTAGTCATATTAGCAATTTCTACAGAAGCTTTTTAAAGAAGATCCAAGTTAGAACAATATATAAATCGAGGTCGTATCCAAAAGACATGAGTTAAAATTCTACAGAGAAAATGAGAAAAGGACTTTTCAAAAATAATTTTTATCATTAAAAAAGTAACTAAGTTATTGTTTGTACTTTTAAAGCTATATAAATATAGAACTTTATACAGTGATTTGTCTTGAACTAATTTTCCATAGAACACTTTGATGTTTAGGAAGAAACCAAAATATATCGATCTATTTGAAGGAATTATTTTGTAAGAAATTCTTTTTAAAGTTAGAAATAAAAAAAAAAAAATCAGTAACTTCTACTAGCTGGTTATACTTAAACAAGGTAAAAATGTCTAAAATATTTCTTACACATAAATAAATATATTGTAAGACCAAATCTGTAAGGACTTTAAATATAATTATTTGCCTTTTTTATAGTTCTAACTCCTAATCATTTTATATCATAGTTTTTTAAACTCCACTGTTTTTGTTTTCACAATTTATAAATATGTATGTAGATCTATCTCTAGATGTGTCTGTGTGTGTATTAGTTAGAAATTATCTTGGTGTTTGTTTTACTTATATTAGTCTAGTAGTTGCAACTTAAAATGTTACAATATTGAGGTCATAAAAAATGATGTCGCTTCTACTTACACTAAAGCAAATGAACACATATATTTATGTACATTCATATTTAAACAATTTTTGTCACACACATGTATTTTCATTTATAGATCTTCAACTAACTAGATAAATTCACTGTTATAGAAAATGTGACCAACTTTAAGATATAACGTTGTGTTGTAGATAATGTGAATTATCTTGTACTCAATTTTTTATTATAAAAATAAAAGGGTTTCTATTACAATGCAGTAAAAAAAGAACAAGGGATATTTGCAATTTTTCTAGTCCTGCTTTCCAGCAGTATTCCCGACAATTCTAAAAGCACTTAAATGGAAGAAAACTGTGTGAATTTAAGCAAAAGCTTATATATTTTAGTAATTTTTTAAAGAAAATTTAACTTAAAATCAAACTGGAACTATGTGTTAAAAATAATTTCAATTTATGTAGTAGGTTTTTATGTAAATTATATGATTTACATATATGGGATAATAAAATATCAGCCTTAAAAACCAGAAAGTGGAAAGGTATAACTGACAGGCAATTGTCTCATATAAATTTTACAAAACATTCAGAAAGTTAAGAGAAAAAGTTAGTAGTAGTATGAAAGCGAGTGTTTTATAATGGTTATTTTACTAATATTTAATGGAAATCAGACTTAAGCAACGACATCGAATAATTTCTGAAGAGAATCATTATAGACGATGAAAAATGGGTTCATTACGAGAATATTAAACGAAAAAAGTCATGGTTTAAGGCTGCGACCCTCCACAAACCATTTCAAAGCTTGGTTTGACGAAAACAACGTTATGTTGGCTGTTTGGTGGAATTGGAAGGAAATTATCAATTATAAGCTGCTACAACTTATTGAAGCGATCAATTCTGATTTCTATTGTTCATAGCTTGACCGTTTGAACGAAGAAATCAAGAAAGAGCGATCAGAATTGGCCAACAGAAAAGGTGTGGTGTTGCATCGTGATAATGCTAGGACACACACACATTCTGTTGAACCGCCAAAAATTTACTGTACAAAGCCGGAAAGTTTTGATGCACTCAGCATATAGCTTGCATAGCCTGACTACCATTTGCTTTGTCTCTGAAAAAACTCTTTTGATAGTAAAAAATTGGCCAACCGAAAAGTCGCTGAAAATCACTTGGCCAAGTTTTTCACCGATAAAACATAGAAGTTCTGCAGTGATGGAATTAAGAAGCTATCCGAAAAATAGCAAAAAGTCGTAGATAATAATGGTGAATATGTACTTGATTAAAATTGATTTTCCATAGTGGAAACCTTAGTTCAAAATTGTTCAAAAAAAAAAAAAACCCGCGGATATTTTTTATGTGACCAGTATTGTGAAATAATTATGTAAATATATAGATTGGCTTCTGAGTTATAACCTTAGGAAAATTACCAAATGCAGTTGCTTTGGGTACCTGATATTGACACTAAAATATTCCTGATCAAATTAATTGTCACTTTGTTACTCTTTTATAGTATGGAGAGTGGGCAGTTAAAATTAGCAGAAGTTAGAGAAGACGTGTAAAACACTCTTTGTTTAGCTTTTATATTCCATTTTTTATTTTCTTAATTTCACACCAAAATTAGTTGGCAACATTTTTTCTTTTCTTCCCAAAAAACTTACATACAAGTACATATATAAAATAAATTATATACCATTCTAAAGCTATGCATATATGAGCTCTTGTTACATTATCTCAGAATATTTTATGCCAACATCAAGATTTCCTCTACTAAAGAGTACAAAGTAAAAAAATAAAGGAAAAATAAAAACATCACCAGAAACCTACAAAAACTAAATTCACCCTTAAACACTTGAAGGTATTAAAACAAACACATACACACATACGAAGTGTATGAGGTTACTAATGAAAAAGCATCAGCTTCAACATCAACTAAGGAAAGAAAAAAAAACGAAACTAAGCTGAACTAAAAACAAAAATTAAAGCAAATAAGTTCAAAGTCGCATCTTGATTACCATTCAAGTCGCACCTTGGCTTAACTTACACTTTTCTTTTTGATTCTTTCGACTATACTCCATACAACAACTCACTCGTACTATTATAGAATTATTTCTATTTCTTGCTTTTTTCATCCTTTTTATAGGGCTTTTTTATTTCTCTTTTGCTACTTGAAGTTTTAAACATTTAAGAGTCTAAAGACAAGAGTTTTTAGTGTCACATATGTGAATGTAGTTAGATATGTATGAATATATGTATGTATATATATATATATATATATATATATATATATATGTTTAGTGGTATGTAGTTGTGGTAGTTGTAAGTGATTGTATGTGCGTGTGTGTGTGTGTGTATGTTACAAAGTATACGACATTTATTCATGTTTTAGTTCAGTTTTATGTTTTTTTCTATTTTCTTTAGTTTCATTTCAATAAAACACTTTTATTTGTAAAGCTAAAGGTTTTATGGCACAGTAGGCGTTCTTACGCTTTTTTTGTGATTTTTTTTTTATTAGTTTTTTGTTTTCCGTTTTTTTTTTTGCCTGCTATTCGTTCAAAATTTAACTTATTACAGCATAAAATCAAAAGTTTTACCTTCAAAAGAATGTAAGGAGTTCATACACTAACATAACATATGTGTGTGGGTGCATGAATATGGATAATTTTCAATGCAGCCTTATGAAAGAGAAAAAACAAGTCTACATATAAAGTATGTATGTATTTAAACCATGTAACAAACATCTAAACAAACCAATAGAGTTTTGGTTTTAAGATAGTTCCAAATACAATAAAAAGAAGAGTATATCAACGTTGTGGTATGAATTTTGAATTTTCATTATGCACAGAGCTGTTGAAAAGTTTTCATTAATATTCTTTAATATATACAAATTATAATTTTATAATTAAAGGTATATAATTTTTAATTAAAATGCTAATACAACTGGTATGCAATTTTTTTAATCATTAGAATTAATTTTAAAATTGGGTTCTAAACAAGAAAATTTGAGTAACATATTTAAATATTTACAAAATTATGTTTTTAAATAATGACTGCGCACGAAAAATCTAGTGCATACAATTGAATTTACAAAAAATAATTTCAAAGAGATTAACCTATTGGTAATCTCTTTGAAATTTTGATTTTGTTAAATTCTATTATCAAAGAATACAAAGAATGGAAGGCTGGTCCAAAAAACCTAACTATTGTCAAAAAAAAAAAAAAAAAAAAAAATTATTTATAAGTAGTGCTGAAAATATTTGTGTTACGGAAGTTAAAATGAAATAAATGTGCGCGAAAATATAATAAAAATATTGCGTGCTAGAGAAAAAATGTGCCGCGAGTGCTTTGTTTATTTTCTATTGTTTTTCTCTTTCACAAGTGTGCTGAATTCACATAGAACTTGTATGTGACGATAGAGAAAAGTTGTTACTGTAGGAAAGAAATCTTCTTTCCATTCTTTGTATTCTTGGACCTTTAACTTGTTTATATTTATTATTTCCAGTAAGTAACGCATGCGGAATAAAATTGTAATAAAAATTAAAACATTCAAATTTCTACTAGCAGATTTATAGCATTTTAACTCCCGTAACACGAATATTTGCCACAAACCGAAAAATAAAAATATTTTTATGTTTTTGACATTTGTTTTTTGTATATTGAAATTTAAATTAAACGAACAAAGTTGCTACATTTGATGTTAAAAATGAAACATAATTTTAAATTATTTTCACATTCATTAATAAAGAGCCAAAAAAATTTAATTATGTTTATATTTGTGGATGTAATCTGCATCAATTCATGAAAATTTATGAAAATCTCGAATATAATTTTGTTGATTTATATTTAATAATTTTTGAATACTCTTTTGTGCAACTGCTGATGTGTGGTGAGCACTAATACATATAAATAAAATTTGACTAACACAATGCTTAAGCTGTTTTTTCTTTATAATATAGTTAGATTTTTTTTGACAAGCCTTCCTCTCTTTGTATTCTTTGTTAACGGTACTAATTTCTTTCAAGTATAACAAAAGGTATATGCCTCAAAGTATGCACAGTTTTTACTAGACTCTAGGTATTAGTAAATAATTTCCTTTTTTCAATTCTTAATATTAAAAAAGATAGAAAAGATATTCTAAAAAATGCAATTTAAGGTAAAAGATCTATTTTAAGACACAACAAACTAAAGAAAGTTAAAAGAAAATCAATTTAGCACTTAAATGTTGTCTTGCCTTACCAAAGCTAAGAAATACCAACATAGTCAGATTTCAAGGTACATAAAAGTTTTTTTTTTACTTAAAAAAATTGCAGACCATGCGAGTGTTTTACTTCAGATTTTTTCTTTTGTGATTTTTTTATTCAAAATCAATCAATATATTCTCCTTTTAAGTGTCCTTCTTCCAATTTTATTTTATTCACTTTTTATTTGCTTTTTTACTGAGAAAATATAGAGAATTTTTTACGATTTTCATATGTTTTATCTTTGTTGAAAGAAAATAAGAAAAATAAATGTTTAGAGAATGTTCAACCAAAGCTTCAAATCAATTTTATATTTCATGTATGCAACGAGTGTAACCACAACAATGCCATATTTAACTGTTCTGACAAAAAAATGTAGTTATAAAAAAATAAGATCTCAAAAAAAGAAAAGTTTCCAACATAGAGACAACAAAAGCTTAAAAAATATAA
Organism: Protocalliphora azurea; assembly: GCA_932274085.1. Lineage (NCBI taxonomy): Eukaryota > Metazoa > Arthropoda > Insecta > Diptera > Calliphoridae > Protocalliphora > Protocalliphora azurea. The sequence continues at coordinate 760,482 of OW026523.1, forward strand.
AAAAACGTTACTATGAATTTCTGACTATCTTTTAGTTTTTTTCTTTTTTTTTTTTTTTTTTTGTTTTATTTTTTTAAGCCATATTTGTAGCAGTCTTTGATATTTAAACTGTGATATGTTTACCAATATTAAGGACTATAGTATTACACTATTTTCAATATATATCTGTTTTTTCTCTTACACATATATGGATATTTTCTTTGGCCCTAGTAAAGATGTAGTAAATATGTGTGTTTAAGTACAATGTATGAAGAGAATATGAAGAGTATGAGTATTGATGAAGTCTGATTGGTACCATGGTTTGGCTGACTGCAGGAGAACTGATAGCAAGCTGTTAACGTTGTCGCTCAACCAGTAAATGTATGAGATGCTGTATGGAATTATTAACCATAAATGCTTTATACTACATACATACATACAACTACTTTTGTATAAGTAGTACTTTAAAGTATGTGTGTTTTTGTGTATAAGTTTCTTAAAAGGTATATAACTTTATAGGTATATGTAAGTGCGTGTGTCTGTTTTAAGTATAGTTCTACGTGCCAATTTATATCCGTCCGTTCGCTCGGTTTTCTTTTTTTTGTTTTGCAAGAAAAAAATTTTAAAAAAGTTATAAATAAAGTATTGTAGGGTAGTAAGGTAGTAAAAAAAAATTGATTACTTTTTCTGAACTTTATAATCTTTCTCTACTTACAGAAAATTCTAAAAAAAAATAATAAAAAACAAAACAACAATGTAATTGGTACATTTATGATATGATATACCAAGCATCATTCACATGCAAACTTTCGGTTTTTTTCTATTTTAAAAATTAAGTTTAAAAATCATTTTTGAGTTTATTATTTATTATTTTTTAGTACCTTTTCTTGTTTAGTATATAATAAGAAGCTGTAGCCGTTGATGACTATTAAAAAATCGATTCCTGTTATATTTTTCTTCTTTTTTAATATTTTTTTGTAACAAGAAAAACTTAAGCATCACTAATTTGAACACTTGTAAATGACAGTTCTGGTATCACTGACAGTCAGCAAACCAACCATATGATAAATAATAATAACACAAAAAAAAAATAATTAAAATAATATAAAATAAAAAATAAAATCAAAAAGAAAATAAAAGAAAACTAAGTTTAATTAAGTATTTTAATCATAAGTTATTTTTTTTAACAAAACATTTACAGGCAAAGAATTAGAAAAGTTTTTCTTAAAAATTATAAGTTTATTAAAGTTATCATTAAAAAAAAATCGATAAAAAAATTTAAAATTTTTTATTACAGGGCTTTAGTTAGAATTCATATAAAATTATTTTCTCAAAATGTTGATTATTTTTATAAATATTTAGGTGGAATTTTTAAAGTTTTACTGCATTTTTTTTTAATGTCTTTACATGATTTATTTGTATTAAATGGCAATTGTCTTTCTACATTACAAAATGAGGTTTTGAGGCTGTTTAGAGTCAACTTGACACTGTACAATGGGGCCAACCGCAAAAATTTTGGTAATCAATCTGTATCCCGAAAAATGGAATAATGTCAAGGCAAAAATTAAAACATGCAAGCGTAAATATCTTTTTCAATCTAAGAGATAACTTAGCTGAGTAAGCATATTTCATATCGCCAAGCACTTTATAGAAATTTAAAAATCTTTGTAATCAGACTTGATTTGTCGAAGTTATGATTTTTTAAAACATTTTCATATACGAGGTGGTCAACTTTGACACCCTGTAGCTTTGATCGTATTATTACAGCGTAACTAAAAGAAAATTTTTATCAAAGCTTATGCCCTCCTATAAATTTCTTTTCGATCCGTCCAGTAGTTTAGGAGATATAGATTACAGATTACCAAAATTTTTGCGATCGGCCTACTCTTCCAGTCTTCTACACTTTTTGATCTCATTCGATCTTATATAAACTGATCGGCATTTAAATATAGGGAGCTTTAATAACAAAAATGTTTAATGTTTAGAAATTTTTATTTTTTTTTCAGCGGGGTGTGTGCGCCCCGCAACGGAACTAAAATTTTCAAACAGGGATTAATACTTGTTGTAATAGTGCATATTTTGAGCTATATCTCGTTAGAAATCAAGAGCGAAAGAAAATTTTTCAAAAATTCAGTTTTTCGCGAAGCACATTCACAGTTTCTAATGAAATAGCATGGATTATTGCGTCAACATAGTTTTTTGTTATTTTACCCAATAAAATAACAGAAGCTTTAAAAACAAATTTAATAAAACGATTTTTGAAATTTATGCAAAAATTCTACTCTTTGTTTTTGTATTTTTATATAGCAAATTGCAATTTATAAAAATATGGATATATAGATATAAGAGCAGCGATAAATATAATTGATCGGGACCATAAATTTAAGACTAATGTAGTTGATAGTTGAAAACGAGACACTTTTGTAAAAATAGATTTTGCTAAGGCATGGACAGCACGAAATTGATATTAATTTGGCGTGATTAGATAAAAAGAAAAAAATTTTATGAAACAAAAAAAATTTACTTGGGCGAAAAAAGTATCACAATATTAAATAGCATTTCTTTGTAATAAACTGTAATAAAATATATTTTCGTATAGTATATGGATATATTTCGAAAGAATTGAATGTATTTCAACCATTTGGTCAAAGGATTTAACAACATTTCATAATTATCTCTGAATATCATTTATAAATCAGAATCGATGGTTATAATAACAAAATAAATATTTGAAATTTTATGTATTTTCAAGATAAAATTTTTTTTGAAACAAATTGTAGGAGTACTATGGTACTTATGAGTATTAAATAGTATCAAAAAAAGTGCGATCCATTCCCGCTAGGAACCTAGAGATATAAATTAGAAAGGAAGAATATAATATAACATTTTCCCTTTCCATGATTAATATTTTTGGTTTTTTAAAAATATCAAAGATAGAATTATGATAATAAAATTTTGGAAATTATATTTATTTGTATATTTATACTTGAACTCTTCAATATAAATAAATCTATTGGAAATTCTATTTCTAATAACTTAAATTAAAAAGCATCCAAAATTCGTTTTTCTCAACTTAAACAAAAAATATTTATTTTTAGCTCATCAGTGATTCTTGTCTACACTTAACATCCACTTTATACTTCCTGTTGAATTTTGTTGTTTTGTTGATTTTTCATTTTTTTTTAAATCAAGTAAATGACACACACGTTGCGGCAAAAGAATCTTACGAATCGTGTGTAAAATTTTAAATAGAAACAACAAGTGTTTAAAAATAAATTCAAAAAACACACACACGCATATATATCACCATAAAGATAAGCTAAATACAATGGCAATATTACAAAAAAAAAAAAAAAAAAAAAAAAAAAAAACTAGATATTTTTTTTAATGATGCCTTTTGTAATTATTAACAAAACATGCTAAACACGTCAAAAATTGTTTAATGAGTTTGTAAATAATGTTTGAAAAGATATATAATGTAATTACATTAACAACAAAATACATCAACTTGAAAAAAAATAAGTTCAAAATACGAAATTTAAGTAATAATTTGGCAAGCGCTCATAAATCAATTAAATGTTTTTAAGAAAATAAAAAAATTAATTGATTGATTGATTTCATATAATTTGTTAACAAAAAATAATAAATAAATTTAAAGTAATATTTTTTCACCTTTTGAGTATTAATTTATGTAGAATTTAGTTTTTTCACTTCATTAGATAAATTGTAAATTATTTTAATTTTTTTTTTAGATTTTTCTGCAAAATAGAAAAATGTACAAGGAAAATTAATTTACAAAATATTTGTTATGCCACCCAGTAAATGAGGGTAATGTCATGATGATTTTGCTTTCAATAAAAGTCCAACAAAATAAAAATAGCAACAACAATAACAACATAAAACGAATCTTAAATTCAGTTGCATTTACAAACATGAAGTGGTGCTGCTGATGTTGATGATGATGAAATTGCTACTCAATCGAAGATAAAACAAAATGAAGCAAAAGAAATTCAAAAAGGCAACTTAAAAAAAAAATGAAAAAAATCCTTAAGGAAAATTAGAAAATACAAATTTTTTGCAATCTCTATAAGTAAAACCAAATACATCTAAAAGAAGCAAACAAAGATAGACAGGAAAAAAAAGAAAGAAAATTGAATGACTTGCCAACACTGTGAAGGCAGCAATGATGAAGTGCAATAAGAAACCAAACGATCAATATACAGACAGTAATAGTTATGAATAGATGGTTAACATACATGCATACATACAAAGACTCACATACACATAAGCCTTGGTACAATTTACAATTTTATAAACATACATACAGACATATGTATGTATTTTTATACACATATGAGACTCTTACGTATGTATCTAAAGAAGATAACTTGCTAGAAATCTGTAAGAGATAATAGATATTAAAACAAAAATATATCCTGTTTAAGCCATAGGATGTGTATTTAAAGAGAAAAATAAAAAAATAAAAACCGAAAACATGAATTCACCACTTAATAGCCTTTATAAACTCATACTTACTAGAGTCTTAAAAGCTTCTTATTTTTCTTCTACGTATTAATATATATAAATATTTTTTTCCTTGTCCTCATGACTTGTCTTTTGGCCAAATACTAAAGCCTACCAACAGCCACTGCATTAATCTGCCTCAACATCATTTTTAAATTTCTCTTTCTCAGTCATTCGTTCATTTTTAGATTTTTGGTTAATTGGTTAGTTTGTTTAATTATGTTTATTCCTTTCTTATTAGACATTGGGTAAAATATGGGATTTGTATTTTGCCTAAAAAGGGCATAATTTTGTATTGTTAATCAATTTTTGTTTTTGTTTTATTGTCATTGCTCTTTTAATACTTATGCTTCTCTGTGCCTCTTATGTCAAAGCGAATATGATAATATTTCAAATATTAATTTAAAATGACAAGTTTGATAACAAAAACGAGATAAGCTTTTTTTTTTTTTTTTTTTTTTGTTTAACAACAAAAATTTACGATAAAGAAGATTTATTTCGCTAACAAGCATAAGGAGATACAAGAGATTAAATATATATAAATAGATTGAGAAAGACATTTAAGGAAAATTCAAGAAATTATTTTAAGAAAGATAAATTTTGAAAATACACTTAAACCTCTTTTTATGCGATAGATACGTTCCATCTAATTCAAAAGCCGCATAACTTTACAATACAGTTCATCGAACAAAAATGAGTATTAAGGAATCAGTTTATTTGGGTTTTGTGTTATTGCTAATTTAAGATTCAATTCAACTTTTGAAATCGCTTCAAATTAAACTTGCAAGAGATTAAAAAAAAAAAAAATGAAAAAAAACCTCTATAGTCAGCTGGGTATGAAACAAGTATAGATTGAAAATAATAATAATCTAAAAAAACCTAAAAAGGGAAACAAAAGGTAATAAAATTTATTCAGCATAAGTTAAAAAAAAAAGAAATACATTTTCCAAACCAATCACATCCGACGAGAAAATAATCCTTATCATTTTCATCAGTAGAAGAAGTTATAAATAATGAAGTGTAATTTGTTTGCGGTTTTCAAAATAATTTGGTAATTTTTAGATTAGTTCTGTTGTTTCAGGTATCCCGCCATAGCTTGATGCCGTTCCTGTTAAGTTTTAAAGAAGTTGCACTTTTTAATGTAAGCAACATTAGAGCGTATCAACTTTTTTTTATTTTCCTCAATAAATAAGCATTATTTTTTAAAATTTATTGAAGAATTTTTGAATAGATTTAGTTAACTGATCTTAAAATTAAATTGGAGGTTTTGTAAATTAAATATTAATTTATGTAAAAAATACTTAAAAAACAATTTTATTAAAAAAATAAATGGATACAAATGTTTTGAATCTATACAAATCAATGAATAATGCAGATTTTATAAAATGAAAAAATCGAATTAAAAACTCATATAACATCAAATTCGCATTAAAAAAATCTGCATAAAAAGAGGTTTGAGTGTATTATGAAATAGGCGTATGAGGAATAAAAATATTTAAATATTAATCATAAGTTGTGTGGTGTTTACTAAAACCCAGCAAAAAAAAAAAAAAAAACAGAAAACGAGCTTAAAAGGTCATGATTTTAACGTTGTATTTTTCATAACTAAAAAAAGAGCTGTAGAAGTTTTATTTTTAACCCATGGTTGTCATGGTAGGATGTTCTTCTTTTATGCTTCTTGTTTATTGCCTTTGAAGTACTTCTTTTAAAACTATATTTATAAAATTTTTTAAAATAAAAATAAAAATATCGTTTTAGCTTAGTTAATAGATAATGAAAATACTTTTCAATTTGTATTTTCTTAGAAATTATTCAGCCTTTTCCTAATAAAAATACATTTATTTTCACTTTTTTGGAAATAAATTTTATTAACTTCCAAAAAAGTGCAAAATATGCATTTAGTTCTACTTTCGAAGTGGTGAAAATGTTCTCTTTTGGAACGTTTTTTTTTTGCTGGAAATATGTATGTACGTGTGTTTCTTCTAAGAATTAGTCTTGTTTATTATGAATTTTGTATTTGTATGTAGTCTATTACCATTTATTATTAGCTAAATCTAGTTTTTGATTATAATCCTATTAAGTGTATCTTTTTATTACTATTTTTTTGTATTCGATAAACAAACTTAATTTAGCTTGAAAAGTTAAGTAAACTAAAATTACATTTCATGTGAAAATACTATTTATTTACTACCAGAAAAAAATCATGGATTTTGCCTTATTTTAATAAGCTGGTCATATTTTGGTATATTATAATTGAAAGCAATTTAATTTTAACAGAAAAATTAGAAGGCTGGATAGACAGATGGATATTGTAAAATCCATGTTATGAAAAATTTATATACAGTCGAACAAGGTTATAACGAATTATGACTTTAGAGATCCCATTGATTTTGCCTAAAATTTTCATACAAATAACTACGTTTATAAAGAACATGATTATAGCGAACATTTTTTATAACAAACACATTTTTATGTCACCAAAAAAATCGGTTGAACTTTCGAACTTCGGTGGCCCTTAGTGAAATTCGACGTAGAAAATTTCTATAGAACATTTGAACCCATTAAACCTAAGTATTAATCGACTTTTATGTATTTTCTTAAAAAACTAGCTTTAAATGACCCCGCTGTAATGAGGGATAGATAAACTGAGTTATAATAAAATATTTCCCGTTAAATACTCAAGCTATTATGTAAAAATAATTAAGCTGCAAACTATATTTATATTATTTTTTCAATTTATCTGAAATTATCTTGTTGCAAAAAAAAAGCAAATGGCAGATGGAATGATTCCGCTCCCACGCGATGATCCTCAATTTACCGCATAATGTTATCAACTATGCTCAGCATTTTATTTTCATGTGAAAATGAAAATTTTCATTGCTATTAATTTCGAAAATTCGGTTTCATGCGATTTGATTTTGTTTCATAGATTTTTATATTCTGAAAATCAAAAGCCTTAGTGAAAAACATAAGAGAAATTGTCTTTGATAAGAAAAACATACACTTCTGCAAATTAATAAAAATATTAAAAACTGTAGATTTTCGGAGTTGGTCTTTTTTGAACATATGTCCACTTATTCAGAAATTTGGAATAATGATTTGTATATGAAATTTGGTATTATGTTGTCTGCTTATATCAGACAATAATGGACTGATCATCGCAAAATTTAGCATACTATTTTACGCTTATAAAGAACTCATTTGTGCCATTTTTTTTAATAAAAAACATTAAAATTAATCATAAGAAATTGATTCGCCCTTAATTAAAAAAATAATAATAATGTGCAATATTTCATTGAATTATTCACAAGCTTTTTTTTTTGCACAGCCAGTCTGTCTAACGGACGGATATCGCTAGATCAACTCAGGGTATGATTCTGAGTCAAATAGTATATTGAGGACCTATATTCAAAACCCTCTTTCTCGAAAAACACAACTTTTCAGGTGAGCAAAAAAATGTTTATTTCTCCTATTTTGAGAGTATTCAAAAAATTTTACTTTACAATATTTATTTAAAACCACGACCAAATCTTACATATAATTTGTTTTTAATATTTTACAATATTGGCATTTTTAAAAAGCGAAAGAGGACTTTGCTCTTTTAAAATATTCAATGTGTATAAAAAGAGTAACGACATAGAAAAATCATAAATTTAATATATGATTTTTAAAGTTTTTAAACTAATTAGTATTGGAGCAGAGGGAATGGTACCCCCCATACAAACAAAATAATAATTATACTATGCTCGAAAATGAGACTTATTTTTTTTTTTTAACAAGATGGACAACTATTGAGTATAACTAAATCAATAACGCTGAATTTAATGGCTTTAAACATTTTTTAAAGTTAACGCTCGTTTTTGAGATATTTCGCTTTGAAAGGCTAAAAGAGGTTAGAGCAATTAAGTTTTTTTTTTGTTTAAATTTAATGATTCAGTTATTAGATTTAAACAAAATATACAATTAAGATTCTACTGAAGTATAGAATCATAAATTCTTATTCTCAAATATAATTTAAACGCTAAATAACAAAACTTAAAACTAACGAAAAATATTTCTATAATTCCGTATGTCAGCTAAATAGTGTGACCAATGAGAAAATTTTCAAATTTTCAGCGTAGTCGCATTAGATTTACCAGTAGGGTGCCCAGCTTGTTAAAATTGGCAAGTTATTGGAGTAAAAATTTTTTACCGCTTAAATGAAAAATTATTAGAGTAAAAGTTATAAAATTGTGTGGGAATAATTTCCTTATAAAGAATCATTAAATGATATGAAAATTGGGTGAGCAGCTATAGGGGAAGTGTACAAGATAAATTTAATTTAAAATTATTCCATATCTATGAAACTATTACAATGAAAGTCTCTAGATTTTGTGAGAATCACTTTCTTGTCAAGTTCCATAATTGGTATGAAAATAGGTAGGGTAGTTTTACAGAGAGTACGAGCCGCCATATAAAGTTAATATTTAATATTGTATTCTAAAGAACTATTCAACCGATTTAAATTTTTCATATTCCGCATGTATTAATTAGTTAATATTGGTTATTTTATATTTAAATTTTCAAAAAATAAAATAATTACTCAGAGAGATAGAGGAATATAAAAACGTTGATAAAATTTGAAATTGTATAGTGATTTTCCATTTGAAATTTATATTGTAGATGAGCGTAGTTACAGGGAATATAATGACATCAAAAATATAGTTTCATAAAATCCTGAGATAGAGGGTTTTGAATATAGGCCTTCAACAACTTGTATCGCAAAATATGGAAATCATTCCTAGAGTATGTGGCTTGTAAAAACTGTTGAAGGATCATCAACCCAAACGTTTGGCGTAAATAGGGATCCAATTGGCAGAAATCTTATTGAAATTAAACCACATTTAAAAGACCAACTGGCTTTCTTTTGAGGAATTGCTGAATTTATAAAAGAAACACTATTTTTTCCATGAAATTTAATAAAAAAGTTTTTTCGAAATATTTTTATTTTATTTTTATAAAAATATGTTATTGTAAGTAAAAATAATAGAACGGTTTCATTTCCACATTCGAACGAATATATGAGCGGAAATATCTAAAGAAATTGTAAATCAAAACGTGAGTCAAAGAGTATAGGAGGTATATATGTGCACATTTCTATGTTTCTATTCTATGCTTTTCAGCTTAGCAACGCACAGAGGGGTGAAATTGAGAAGAATAGCGAATAATTGAAAATTAATATTTTGTAAAAATAGATACAATAAAGCGCCATTATTTGCTTAAAAATTCCTTTAATTTTTTTCACTCTCGGTGTAGTGCACCATCAAAGTCAGAGATTTTGTGCAATTTTTAATCACAGTGTTAAAAACTGAATGTCGAAGTTTTTTATAAAAAGTATTTTCTTTTTTAATGCAGTTGTTGAGATATTTTAAAACATATTTAAGTATTTTTTGTAGAAATATTTTTATTTATTTATTTATTTCTTTAATCGATCTAAAAACAGCCAGTCTATAAATTTATATAGAATTTCAAAAAAATTTTAGACGCAATTGGGTGAAAATAAAATGTTGGTATTTTTACGTAATATGTGTATTTTTTTTTTTTTTTTGCAATTTTCACAAAAAGAAAAAAACAATAAAGATATACTTGTTTTCTGAACGAAAACAAAATATAATGAAATTATTTTATACACACAACAATTTTTCTTGTTGAAATTCTGAGTTGGTAGGGGAGAACGCAAAAAGGAATATTAAGCTTTTATACACTCCTTGTCTCCCTTGCCTACGAAGTTAGAATTACTGCAAGAAAAATTGCTGTGTGCTATTTAACTTTGCTTTATTTAAAAAGAGATCTATATAGAATTTTACGAAAATATTGAAAACGAGTAAGAAAGTTGCAGTTGAGCAAGTTTTAAATCATTTTAATGTACAAAAATAATTTTGCATTGGCATTGGCATGACAGGTCCTTATATGGAAGTTATGGGTAATTATTTTCTGATCCTTGTACAATTTGACTGTAATATTAACTTACCACCATATGAAAGTCGATTACAGCTTATTGATCTCCCTACTCTTCAAAATAGGAGAAAATATATGAATATTTCATTTGTAATTAATTTAGTACATGGTTCAATTAATTCGGAGTTCCTACTTCGTAAGATCGAATACGTAATCCCAAATCGTCCAACTATGCGCTTTTACAAATCAAATATTTTCGAACCAATTATGCCAACTTTGATCCCATAAGACGTATATGCAATCAGTTCAATAGTTTGTAACCATATATTGATTTCTCAGTAAACTTAGTTAAATAATAATACTTTATTATTGAATGAATAATATGTATGCTATCCTGTAAGAAATTGTGGACCATTCCTCACGAAATTTAGTGATATGTTTTTGCTTAAACAAAAATCACCTGTTAAGAAATTTATCAAAATACAGACATATTTAAGACATTTATAAGCGTTTGTCCCATTTTCGGGAAAAATATTTATATGGGGCTCAGTGAAATAATAGTTTGGTTATAAAATGTTATAGTATTGGCTTAAGAAAAGTTCACGAACACTTTTCCATTGGATTAACTTTAAAATAGAGAACTATAGATTATCTGAAATGTTGATTATTGATGCTCAGGCAGCCGGACGGACAGTAGTTTAGGCTAAAAAAATATTTATAAATACAGAAAGTATTTATTTGACATACTATTAACCTAATAAAAACAAAATTATAAATAATGCGTGCAATGGTCCAGTGCTCAAAATATGAACATGCTTGATATTCATAATTGGTTTTGTACTTTCAATAAAATAAAATGAAAATATTTTTTAACAATATCTAAATACAAAAAAAAAAAAAAAAATTAATAGTCCCAACTGATACTTTCACAGAATGTTTTTTAAGTCAGTTGTGCGTACCATTAATTCTGCAAACGAATAGTGTTTGCAATCGAATTTGTGATAGTACTTGTAGCCGACAAAATTCGATTGGCAAAAAATTCGGTTGCCACAATGAATCTGTTCTCAAATCATAATTTATTAAAACTTTAAATCCTTTAAAACCTTTAAATCATCATTGACTTTAATATGGTTTAATATTTTTTTATAGCTTTTTGTTGCAGCTATTAGATAATTACACCGATACCAAAAAATTTCTACTCTGTATTTAAAATAAAAATTAATTACATATTATTCCATTTTTTTTACAATAAAAAATAATTTTTAGGTAAAACCAAAATGATGATTGCTTTCATTCGATTTATTTTTATACCTTCATCAATGCACACATATTCATTTAGTTAAGTTTTGATCGCCTACTTTATGATTTTGGTTAGATCTCGATTATATTTCATTTTTTAATTTTGTTAGAGTGGTTTACTGGTAAATGTGCAGGGTATACGAATATAGCAACAAATTGAACATAACAATTACAAATCCGTACACATACAAACACATAAGGGCCCACAGAAAATTACCAGCCAGCAAGGCAGTCAGTCAGTTATTTAGACAGTCCAGACAGTGAGTATTTTTAAACCAAAAAAAAAAGTTGAAAAAATATGTATAAAACTGTAATAGCATTAAAATTGTATAAAAATACTCATACAAGTACATATGCATACATACAATTTTGTTGAGTTGTTCATTGTATGATTTCATTGTATTCATATTGAATCAATTCCATACATCATCAATGTTTTACAACAATAAAACATAACGATTGCAAATCGAGAAAAATTTTAAGAAACGGAAAAATAGAGAAAAAAAAAAAAGAATAAATTTACCACACATACATTGTAAAAATGAGTTAGATTCTATAAACAATTTCATTTTTGGAGTATAAGCGGAGATTTAAATTCAAATTATATACGGTAATTCCAAAAAATTTTGATGCAAAATTACAGTTTTAAAAATTTTATATCTTCAATTTATTATTTTTTTTTTTTTAATTAGGAAAGTTCATTAAACTCAGTTTCATATCAATTACTGTTCAGGTTTCATGGTACACTAAAATAGGACACCTCGGGCATTTTTGTTAAAAATGAACAAAGTTTAAGGTTAAATATCTTTTATAAGCATTATCCGATTTTAATAAAGTTGGTATTAATAGAAAGGAATGGTATTCCTCTTTATCATGAAATCATAAAAGTTAAAGGTCTTCCTTGTGTAAGGAACTCTAAAATGAAAAAAATGTCCTTTATCCTAGAATATCCTGAAAAGGGGTCTTTTAATTTTAACTATTTTTTGACATGATGTCTACAATCAATTTGTCGTTGTAGTGTAAAATTTTAAAATGGGACTTTAATTTGATCAGAAGTTAAAACAATTTGTCTATAGCAATTAATACAATTTTACTAACAATTTAGTGTCTTTTTAAGTGTTCTAATACTTTTATTTTAAATTTAGTAGCAAAACAATTAGGAAAGGATAAAGACAAGCAGTGTTGGCAAAGATCGACCCGGCGTATAGGAACTAAAGGGATTATCGGGAGAGAGTCTTATATGGGACCTATAGTCAATTGTGGAACGATCCTTATGAAATTAATTACAATAATCTATGCGTATATGAAAATTATTTATGTAAAATTTTATTTCCATATTGGCATTTATATGAGATTTATACACGTTTAAGTATTTTTCGGGAATGTAAATTATATAGGAACCATGGTCAATTATGGACCGATCATTATGAAATTTTGTTGAGCGATCTATACCTTTACAAAACTTAGTTGTGTTAAATTTAATCTCGATATTGATATTTATGTGAGATTTATGCAAGTTTAATCGATTTTCGGGAATGGGGATTACATGGGAACCATGTTCAATTATGGACCTATTATTGTGAAATTGTATATGATAATTTATACTTATATACAACTCAAATATATAAAATTTTGTACTGATGTTAACATTAATGTGGGATTTATGCGTCTTTAAGTCATTTTTAGGCAGCGGAACCTACATGAAATATATGATCAATTATAGACCGATTTTCATAAAATTTGGTACAACGATCTTTATTTGTATGCTGAACTTATGTATGCTACTGGGACGAAAAAAGTTGTATGGGGTATAGGTGAAATAATGGACCGATTATAATCAATTCCAATATATTTTGCCTTTGTAACCCCATGTATCAAATTTGAGTAAATAATCTTTAAAATCATCACAAAGAGTTTGATGGATTTTGTAAAGTGGGTTTCAGGTGGTTAAAGGTCTATTAATGTGTTCCTAAAACTTCTAAAATAATATAAAATTACTTTTTCGGTATCAGGAATGCGCTACATATCGACTTATTTCAATAAATAATGATCTGTTATATTCAAATTTGAATAAGTTATCAATATCAAAATCAAAAAAAAAAAAAAATAATAATAATAAATAAATAAAAGAAAATAAAAAAATAATGGAAATTAAAAGACCCTTTCTCATGATATCCAAGGACAAAGGATTTTTTCATTTTAGGGGTCCTTAAGGCAGAAAGAAGTTTAGTTGTTATGACTTTATGATAAGGAAAAAATTCAGTCCTTTTCAATCCCACCAAGTTTGTTGAAATCTGATAATGTACATAAAAGTTATTCAAGCTCAAATTTTGCTTTAAATTTTGATCCGACAAAAAAATATTATAAAAATTCATTTCTTTACAAATACTGAAGATTTGCAAATACATATAAAGAATACTTGATCACTGGCATATACAGTTAAAAGATGTAATAACACACACCTAATATACACGAATACAAACAATCAAACCAACATATACTTTTCTTTGCTGATATGCTCACTTACACACTCCGTTGTTATATTTGATACACAATGAATGAATGAATGAATGAGAGTGAAAAATTGTTCAACCCAAACAGGATTACTCACATACAATTTACGATTGTTCTTTTTGTTCATCTGTCTGTAGTTGTAAAAAGAGTTAACGTTAACACAAACATACACACACATACCCTTCATCAAGTCAATGCCCCACACTTGTACAAAAAAAAAAAAAAAAAAAACAAACAAACTCACACACATTTATACATATTAAGCTATATAAGTGAATGTTTTGGTATTGGTTACGATTCATTGGGAATCGAATCTTTTGTGCTTATTTTTAATAATATTGATGATGCGGCTGCTATAACTGTATATCCTTAAATGTATATAATTGTGTGTGTATGTGTGTGTGTATTTAAAAAATTTTGTTTATTTTTTCTGAATACTAAAAAATTAACATTGCTGACCATAGTGACTGTGAATGTGTTCAGTATACCGCATATTGAGCGCTAAATGACCTTAATTTGTTTCAAAAACCACGCATTTGATATGCAAACTATGGGAAAAACAGAGTAAGAGTGAGTATGAAATAGAGACTGAGAACGTAAAGTGGCCAATGTATACTTTCAGTAACACTCCATTCAACAAGCCATGTAAAATGTGGATACGAACATGGACATGTGGTCAAGTCTATGTGTAAAATGTTTCAACCTGTAATATACAATATGTACAGCAAGAAGAGTTGACGAAATTTTTAATTTATTATTTTTTCTGTTTTTGGTAAATTAATATTAATAAAGAAATTAAATGGCAATAAACATTTAACAAATTGCATTAAAAACAACGATAATAAAAATATTTAAATAAACAAACAAATTTATTTTAAGAAAATTCAATTTTAAAATATATTGAAATAATTTTGAGGAAACTTAAAAAGTTTATTAGGTCTAGTATTTTATAGACTAATTTAAAGTTTAAATCATAAAGACCAATCTGATGAGTTAAAAAAATATCATTAATTAACAAACATACATCAAGAGACTTTAGTTTGTCATGTAGTCAGTCATGTTCATGTTAATGTTAAAATTTATTATTTTCTATAGACTGATAACATCGTATAACAAAAACCAAAAAATTGTTCTCATGTAAAGTGTGCGTTCAAATAAAATATAACGCAAAATGTTCGAAATAATTCTTACTGTCGATAATTTTGAATATATTTCTTGATTAAAATATCTTCTAGAGACATGTCAGATTTAATTTTTTATAATTATTAATTGAAATCCGGACGTTTGTCCGTATGTCCGTATAAAATATTATTATTTTTTTTTAAATTACTAGAAAATGTTGATTGCGAAAATTTTGAAAAAATTATTTCATTTCGGGGTAGCTTAACTAGCTAACCTAAAAAATGAGATAAAATTGATTCAGAAAAAGGTAAAGTGACAAGAATGAACTGCAAGCCCAAAAAAGTAGAGAAGCTCCTAAGAGCTATACCAAACATGTTCCGCCGCTTAATGGCACGTTGTGTTCAATTCTTCGAAATCAAATATATGTCATGTTAAAGCTATGCCTAAGCTTTAGTCAATCAAAGTTAAAAAAAAAATTAAATGGCAAAGCTAAGAATAATTCTAAGCAAAGAATGATAAAACTCCTCAATAATAAAAAAAAATATTTTAAATACTTTGTATTAGACTGGAAAACATACATTATTGCTGACTTTTCTCATGTTCGAACTACAAAACAATAAAAATTTACTAAATAATTTGTCGTATTTCAAACCTACTAAAAATGCGACAAGATAAGTGATTGTTTTGCTTCTTTAGTATGAATAAACTCGAATAATCATAACGACAAGTGCCATAAAAAGACATTGATGACACTAGTGACATGCAATAGTGTTTTTAACATTTTCTGGCTAGATTTAGAATTGTGTAGTTACAGTAGAAGCACCTAGAATTAGGAATGTTATTTTAGTCCCACAGAGTATTAGTTATTCAAACTAAAGAGAATTTTGGCAATTATAAAGGAATTGGATACAAGTTAAGAAAGAATTAAGAAAGTCCTCAGCAGTGATTAATAATTTTAAATTCATATAGAAAGATAACACGAAAAATTTCGTAAAAGTAATTAAATTTTTTTTTTCAGAAGTGACACCTAACAAAAATTAAAAAAACGTTATGTTTTATTTGAACACACATCTTACATGTTGAAATATATAATTAATAATATATAACTGTGTTATCGGGATTTTATTTAGTTTACTTTTCAAAGGACTTTAAAGTTCTGAAGTTTCTTATTTTGCTACTTTCTAATTGCTATTATAGAGCGATATGGGTATCAAATGAAAGAGGAAAATTTGGGCATTATATAGGATTATATTTTATTAAAATAATTTAAATAAAATTTGCAATAAATGTCTCTCAAATATTATTATCCTTAAGAGTTCGAAATAAACAAATAATTTCCAAAATAATGTATGTTAAAGATGATAATATCCAGCTTCATATACCAAAGTTTTATGATTTTAACTATATTACTTTAATCCTCACAAAGAATTCAAAATTATTCCTAAGAACAAAATTACAAATTAAATTTTCAATTTATTGAGGTCCTTATATGGAAAGTCTAATCATATATGATATAATTCTTGTTTATATACTTATGCGGTTTATATATTTATATAAAATTTATTAATGTTAAATTTAATTAAAAATCTGTCATAAAACTTTGGCACTTAAAGGAATTTTCTGGAGTGTATCTTATATAGAAATTATGTTTAATGGTGGACCGAACGATTTATAGTTATATAGATTTAATTGTTGTAAATAAAATCACAAAATAAATTATTCATTTGCCATTTATACGTGTTAAAGTGAAAGTAATTCTGCAATTGGTGTTGTATGGGAGATATGATCAATTAGTGGCCGATCTTTGATATGATGATTTATACTTAAATATATAGCAATCATGCCAAATTTCATTTCGATACTAACATCTGAATGGTATTTGTACATATTAAAATAATTTTCAAGGAAGTGGCCTCACTAATTATGTAACCAGCCTCTTAAAATTTTATAGAATATCTAATGCCGATAAAAATCATGACAATTATGATCACTAAAGCATATTTCCGGGAAACATTAGTATAGAAGCTATGTAAAATAATGGACTGTTCTCAACCATTCTCTATAAGATTCGTCTTTAAATCTAAAATAAGGACTGTGTAAACTATTATTAAATAATATTTAAATCTACAGCACATATTAACAAAACAAATTTTACTTAAACATTGGCAGGACATTTTTTTTTTTAATTTTATAAAATGTGAACTGTTGAAGCTAAAAGGACAAAATGTGAGATTCAGAAATTCCATAATGATGTATTTTAAAACTAATATAATTTCAGAATAATTTGTTAGAAAACTACAAGCATAAAATATTTCAAGGACATTTTTGACATTATAAGGGCACGAAAGGTGAAAACAAAGTTATAAATTTATAAATTTTTAAAGTATCCTATTGAGCAACTAACAGATTTTAAGATAATTTATAAAAAAATTTAATTTTTAAATTTTAGTTCTTCTAAAAAGATGTTCGAACACGAAATGAAAAGCTGAGTACGCAGTTCTATCACATAATGTCTCTACTTTCATATGTATATGGTTTGGTAATAAATAACATTAAACTCCCTCCCCATCAAAAAAAAATATTCAAATAGATTTCATTTAATTGAAAATTTAAATAAAACTCTTCTAAACTATATTTTTGTTACAATCAATCACTTGATGCCTTTTTTAATTGCTTTAGTTCCACTATTGCGCATCATCTTCAACATGCGTCAGAGTATTATGAGAAGACTTTAAGTGTTAAAATTAAAACACACAAAAGAACCTGTGTGTTTGCAAAAACTTTTTATTATTTTATCATTCTTTGTTTAATATTTACTTACATAATATTTTGTTATTATTTTTCGAAAAAAAGAAACAATTCTCCTTTTTTTTTATTTGCATATTGCAAAGATGTATATTAAAATGTTACCAGAGGCAAGAATACTAAATCAACAAAAAAGTTCTTGCAAACACAGAGACAGAGAATTTAAGATGTTTTCTTTTCGTTTGTTTCTTTTCGTCAACAAATAAATCAAATATAAATTTTTTTTAAGCTTTAAAATTCAATTGCTGTTCCGCATGTAGAATAGAAACTTAGTTAAAATGTAGATATATTTGAAAGAAAATAGACTTAAAAAAGAAAATATTTAAAAATTAGAATATTATACACAATAATTTGAAATTTAACATGACCTATATTCTTTGTGGAAAAAGTAGCCACCTAAAATTGAAAAAAAATACATTTAGAATTTTTCTCCATACATTACTGTAATGTCATCCTATTGGCTTTAATATTTTTTTGTTAATAAATAGGATTTTATAATCTCCCAAGAGATGTCACTTTCTTTTAAAGTACTATTTCTTACAAGAAGGTTTAAAATACTACTGCAATAATATCAATTGAAAGGTATAGGGCCCTAGTAAAAAAGCATTTAAAGGACACTAAAACTCAGCAAAAAAAAAAAAAAAAAATTAAAAATGAAAAAAAGCTCTTAAAAATAGATGAATAAAATTTAATCTTCAATGTTCTTTTCATAGGGATGCGTATGAGTGTTATTTATTTCACAATAAATATTGCTTAAAAGCTGTGTATGTTAAAATAATGAATTTTACTGTTGCTCTATAAAAA
Source organism: Protocalliphora azurea (assembly GCA_932274085.1). Lineage (NCBI taxonomy): Eukaryota > Metazoa > Arthropoda > Insecta > Diptera > Calliphoridae > Protocalliphora > Protocalliphora azurea. Next base: position 779,466 of record OW026523.1, read on the forward strand.
AATAATAAATAAATATTTTGCTTTTAAAAATTAATTAAAAGCATCTTGACAATAACTGTTTTAGTAATAATAATAAAAAAACAAATAAAAGAACTAAATTCGGCTGTGATAAATTACAAAACGCCCTATAACATTATTTATGATAATCATTCATACGTTTTCCTCTCGCCAAATATACAATCAGTTTTTTTGTTTGAAATTTCTATCAATTTTTAGTCTTTTTGTAGATGTACATCCATCCGTCTGTATATTGTAATAAAATATTCACATAACGCACGAGCATTTATGATACATCCATAAATCAGAAATGTTTTTGAGAATTTTCCTTTTATAAATCAGTAAAATTGGACAACAAATGCCTAAGATATTAGGGAAAACATTTTTTATGGAGACCTTACTTTGATTCAATATTCAAGAAAAAGCTAAAATTGGAATACATTTTTTTTATTCTATTGTAATTTTTTCTTTAAAACAAAGTCAACTTATGTAGACATTTTCATCAAAATGATATTAACATTAGACGAAATAAATATTATTTTCTTATTAAAAATATCAGCAAACGTATTGAGAAACCTTTAAGGCCCAACTGAATAGTATAACAACACAATTTGTTGAAAATGTCACCATTATTGTAAAGCATATGCTATTTGAATTTTATCAAGGACATTTTTCGGAATAAATAAATATTTTTATTTTTAAATTAAAATCTAGTTTTTTATGCAGAAGCACAAAAAAAGCAACTGTCCCAACTACGCATCTGCTGTCTACATAAATTTTGTTTGTTTTTTTTTCTATTTCTACATATTTTCTAAACTCCAAACAATGCATATAAATTTTAAATCTTTTTTATTTCTTATGCACTTCCTGTCTGAGAATTAAACAAATTTTCCCTTTTTTTGTTTTCTCTCAACACTTAGCTTTGTTTTATTTGATATGCGTGTGCTTGTCGGTGTATGTATGTGTGTGTGTCAGAGCATGTTATTGTTTTCTTTTGTGATTGTAATTGTATTGCATTGGCTTCTTGTTCTTTTTTTTATTTTTTGTTTTTTGTTCTTATCTTTGTTTTGGCTTTTTCCGATTCTTTTGCTTCATACATTTTCCCAGTTGGTTGAATTGTTGCATTTATTACTGTTGCTTTGAAAGTAAACAAACTTATAAATATGAATCTTTAAATTCTTTGCAAAAATCCCTTTGGCTTTTTTTAAATGTCCCCACACTATAGTAGAGTTACGGAAAAGAAAGAATGGGAAAAGTAAGGAAAGGAAAACATAAACAAAATGTGCTAACGTTGTTAGTTTATAAATAACAAAAAACACATACACACACACACACACACACACACACACACATAATTCTAGTGTTCTTTTGAGTATCAAAACCACCTTTAGTTATTTAGTTTTTATTTTCTTAATGCTTTATTTATAACAAAATGCACACTTTTTGTCGCTGTTGCTCTTTACAATGTCTTTACTGTTGTTGCTGCTGCTGATGGTGATGACGAGCTGCATGTTGACAAAGATATTGTTGATGGTGTTTTGTTTTATTGTTTTTTTTTTTTCTACGTTTTCTTCCTTATTTATTTAGTTTGTTTGTTTATGTTGCTTGTTCTCTATATTTACCTTATTATTTGCCAACGTTATATTTAACCACTTCCGGTTTTTTAGTATTTCCTTTAACAATCAGTATGTATGATTAAGTATGTTCTATTTTGATAAATGATGGTCTGAACAGATAATGCTTCCCTGGATTTTTGCCAACTAATATCTATATGCCTTATATTAATTTCCTTTATAGTGAAATTATTTGTATTTGTTCGTTTGTTAGTGAGATGAATTAAAACTTAAAGCAATTGTTTTTTTTTTTTTTTTTTTTTTTTTTTTTTGGTAGGATTTTTATCTGTAGTTTCATTACTTAACTCTATGTTTATCTTTTTATTTAAAGAAATACAGAAAAAGAGAGAAAAAAATAATAATATAAAAACTCAATTTCATTTAGCCATTTTTAGTTGTAGAGCATATGATAGTGTGATGCTTTTGCTGCTTTATATTTCTTTAAAAGGGAAAAACAGTTTCTTATTTACCCTCCTCCTTACTATAACAGTGCGTGAGTCTGTTGTGTATTGTTTGTTATATGTATGGTTGAGCTTTGCTTATGTTTGTAGTGGTTTATTATGATTGAAAATCCTTTTATTTGCTGTATCAGCAACGGATTTCCCACTGCGTCAAGAACATAGTCACATTTTCATTGTAGCATCCAAGTGTTAGTATGCGTTTGTTTTTTTTTTTTTTTTTAAGCGGATTCACTTAAAAAATTCATCATTTTGTGTTATTTTTTTATTTCATGATGTTTTCATACCTCTAACTATCATCTTATGTTTATTTATTTATTTATTTATAGTTTTCTTTCTTCTTTTTATAAAATAAATTCTCATTTATTAGTTTTGTACGCTATAAGTAGTCTTTGGCACATTATAAGTTAATTAAATTATTTTCTTAGAACTTAAGATAAGGAGTGCGCCACTATGAAATATAACGCACATTTTTCTTAGTTACTTTTTTTTGCTGAAACTATATAAGGTGTACGCTCAAATAAAACGTATCATACTTTTTAAATAAAAGATGAAAGGCATGAGTTAGAATTAACACTAAGCTAACAATATCTTCTCCAGATTTTTCTGATATGATTTTATATAAAAATTAAAAACACTATTTCATTTCACGAGTGTCACTAATGTCTTTTTATGATACTCTTTGTTATGATTATTCGAATTTTTTTAGTCTAAAGAAGCAAAACATTCACATATCTTGTCCTATATATATATATTATCGAAAGTGCTGCAAGTTTTCATTTGAATTATTTTTAAACTTTTAAAAATTCTTCATTTGGAATTTCACTCTACTTTTAATTTATCAGGTATTAAAGCAATATAAAAAAAGAAAAAAATACCTACTTAATGAAGTGCTGATGAAATGTATTTCATATTCTTTTTTTATGGTTATTTTCCACATGAAAGCAATAAGTAATATTTTTTATACCAACATCCAATGATGAGTGTGTTGTATGTTTGTGTATGACTTGTCATTTTCGCTCTTAAACTTAAGAGAAAAACTGCTTAAATTTATTTTTTTTCTTTTTTCATATTTGAAAATTAAAAAAAATAAATGCGGTGCTTGCAGAAATATTTTTTATTTATTTTGTTTTTTTTTTTAACATTATGGAATAATACAAAGGGTCATCATTTTCCATTTAAGATGATTTTATTCGTAAAATAATAAAATAATTCTTTTTTTGTGGGTGTTATTAAAGAAAATAGACAATTTCAAAAAGGCAATTTAAGTTATTCAATTATGGTATTTAAATCTCGTTTTTTTTTAATGGAAAATTTGTTATTTTTACTTTCTAATTATTAGTGTTTATTTTTATATTTATAACAAAACATAACAAACATAACATTTTTGTTTTATTTATTTCAATTACGATTTCTTTTTGTGTCATTTGAATGCGCATTTCAGTCTATATGTTGATAAATTCAGTTTAAGCTTTTTGTTTTCGTAAAAATTGTTTTATTTTACCCTACAACTCTAACTATATAACTCGAAACCTTGGTGCATAGTTATGGATATTCCTTTAGCAAATACATATCAAAAAGACACAAACAAGACTGGTAATTTATACAAAAAATTATATATATTTATTCTGTAAATACAAAAAGTCTGTTTGAAACTCCTGTTGCTGGTTTTTTTTTACAATTTGAATATAATTCTATATCAATTCCATTCTATTCAATTCTTTTTTTTTTTTCCTCTTTTTTGTTGTCATGAATAATGCATAAAGTTTTTTCTTGCTTTTAGGGGAGATTTTATGTAGCACCTTTTGCTTTTGGAATGTTTTAATGAAGTTTTATATTTATATTTGCAAAAATATAAGGGAAACTAGAGAAAACCATGGTGATATTAAGTGTATGCTTTTATCCACTAAATCCTCTATAAACTGTGTCATAATCAAAGTCAGCAAATTCATATCAAACAATTGCATATAACTCATATGTCACATACGTTCATATGAACAATTATTTGTTTTTTTTTTAACAACTTGTTTATGCAAATGTTTTGAAAAAAAAAAGATTTGTTTCTATTATTTTTCTAAGTTATTTTAATTTTAATCAAGCTTACAAATTCATTTGACAAACTGATTATAACATTTTAATAAAACAACAAAAGGTTCTTAAAAGGTTAGAAAGGTGAGAGTTAATTTTTCTTTTAATTTAATTTTAGTTAAGTATTAAATCATATATTACAAGAACCTTTTAAATATTTAGAATTTAAAATTCATTTAATACCTTTAAACATGTCACTCAGTCAGTCATTGTGATGTTTTTTTAAATATAATAGACCTTATCAAATACTTCAAATAATCAAATACAAATATTATAAACCTTTGCCTAAAGGCAACAAACAAACAGACATGATGTTTATGTTCACAACTAAATTTAGTACAAAAGAAAAAAAGTAGCAAAGAAAAAAGAAACTTAAATCGAATTGACAGCAAATATCTAAGAAAAAAATTTAAGGAAAGTAAAAAAATAAATAAATAAAAAAAAGATTAAAATGTGGTTAGGGTTAAATACATTTGGTTAGATGCTTCGTTAAGTCATTAAACTTAAGTTTCAACTTATCGCGTAGTCTTACCTAAAATATACACATACATATAAGGAATTAAAAAAAAAACAAAAAACAAAAAATGTTGAAAAATTTTAGTAAAAATATTTTAAAATTTTTGTTTTCTGACACGAACGTTGATTTGTGGTTTCACTAAGCAATATTTTTACACGCAAAGTATGTTTGCATTAATAATTTTCATTAATGCGCGCAAAAGTTGTAAAGGTTTAAATTTAAAACTTTAAAAAAATCTTAAAAATAAATGTATTGTTTTTTGGCAATACAAATAATGCAATTTCATAAAACTTCTAAAGTGATATCAGCATATGTCCAAACTATTACAGCATCTTTAATATTTATCGAAGTATACTGAAAGAACGATTTCTTTTCAAAGGTAATTTTCGCTAAATTTTAAACATGTATATTATTTGGTGATATTATTTGGTGATATTATTTGGAGAAAATTTTAAAAGGTGTATAAAATTTTTGCATTTTTAAATTTTTAAACGTCCTTATTAAAAACGTTATTTTATACAGAAACAAAATTTTATTAATATGAAAAGTATCATTATTTCTACAGCCATTAAATATTATCAGTTTTTTTTCCTTGTTCTTAAACCATATCTTGTTTTTAAATCATATTAATATTATTATTCCCACAACAATAGAATGTTACAAACAATTATAATGTGTCGTATGCTTTTTACCAATATGGTTGAAAAATACATAACTTGTTTGTTTTTGAATATATTGTGTTTTTAATGTTGTTTTCCAATTTCATTGTAATTCTCATTTAGTTTATACATGAATAAATAGAAATAGACAATGTTTTGTTATATTTTTGATTGAAGTAGTATAAGATATTGATTAACTACTTTTAGTTAATAAAAAGTATTTTGTATTATCGTGCACAACATATGTAAATAAAATAACATTAATTAATGAACAATAATGATTGATCTAAATAAGATTAAAAAGAAACATGTTATCAGTAATTTTGAACATGTTATAAATTTTTTATGGTAAATAATATGACGAAGCTGAATCATAACACGAGAAAATCCGAGCATAATTTTATAAAACTGGATCATAACATTATAAAATATTTAAACACAAAATGCAAAAACTTGGATCATAATATGAAAAGTTAGATTATTTTTCATATTTGTTATTATTATTATTATTATTATTATTATTATTATTATTATTATTCATGGAAATATTGTCCAATCATAATATGCTGCTCTTCCGTTATAGTTTACCACATACGTATTACCTGCATCAATATGTCTAAAATGCAAATTAAAAGGGAAACGAAATATTTGATGTCACCGAAGATAAAGATTATTAAAAAATTTCTAATCAACAAAGTGTGCTTAGATCTTTTATTTTTTAATTTTATAATATTTGTTGATATATTTTTAATATCTGAAAACCGACAAGTTTTTGAAAATGATAATAATGGACAAAATAAAAAATTTAAAAAACTCCATTTTAAAAGTCCGATATCGAGAATAAGTGCATATATGTAATCTACACAAAAGTATATAAAATACCAATTAAGGGAGGATCACTACGTTTTATAATTGGGAACATAATTCTGATTTAACGTTCTTTTAGAATAACAAGTAAAAAATAAAAAACAAATAATGGACAAAATAAAAAATTTAAAAAACTCCATTTTAAAAGTCCGATATCGAGAATAAGTGCATATATGTAATCTACACAAAAGTATATAAAATACCAATTAAGGGAGGATCACTACGTTTTATAATTGGGAACATAATTCTGATTTAACGTTCTTTTCGAATAACAAGTAAAAAATAAAAAACAAATAATGGACAAAATAAAAAATTTAAAAAACTCCATTTTAAAAGTCCGATATCGAGAATAAGTGCATATATGTAATCTACACAAAAGTATATAAAATACCAATTAAGGGAGGATCACTACGTTTTATAATTGGGAACATAATTCTGATTTAACGTTCTTTTAGAATAACAAGTAAAAAATAAAAAACAAAGTGTACTTAAATTTTTTATGTTTTTTTTTTAATTGCATTTAATTCACTGCTGGATTTTTCACATTTAACCACAAAAAAGTTTTTAAATGCTTTTATTCACTAAATCTTCTATAAACTGTCATAATCAAAGTCAGCAAATTCGTATCAAACAATTGCATATAACTCATATCTCAAATAAAAAGTTGCAAATATTAATTATAGAACTATAAAATAAATTTTTCAATCACAAAAATACACACCCAAAAATGTTAAAAGTTGTAGTAAATTTAGACGCGTAATTCCTATACGAGTTATAATAACACCTACAGATTGGTATACATTTTCACCGATTTTAATTATCGTTTTGGGTGTGCTTCGATGTTTTATGAAATATTAAAGACAACGCGATTTCAGGTCATGGATACTTTTTATGCAATATTTTTGTTGAAATCTATTTAACAGAATACTTATTATGTACTTATTATAAATATAATTTCACATAAAATGTAAAAAAATTCTAATATAAAGTACGAAAAATTTTAGATCGGGTTAAAAGAGCTATAACATTTTTTGAAAATTTTTGATGACGCGATACTTTAACTTCATTGAAATTACGCATTGAGTGTGCCTCGTTTTTCCTCTTAATTATTTTGCATTTTGCAAATTTTCTAATAGAAAAACTGAAAAAATTAAATATTTTGAAAATTTTAGTTTCACTACTTATCCACATTATAAACTGGTCAACGAAAGACTGATAGAACATAAGTTGGCCTATTTCTACAAGTGTTTGTAGTTTACATTAGAGGAATTGGACACATATGCTAAAATCCGCTATTACACTTTTTTTATTTCTTTAAATTTGAGTGCTGGTTGTTAAAGTTAAAGTAATTGCATGAAAAGTTACTAAAAAAAAAAGAGAATTAAAAAAATATTTGAAGTTTAAAGGTAACTTAAAAAGAGAATTCTCTCTCTCTCTCTCTCTATATATATATAATTCTGGTAAAAAACTCATTACCTTTATATGGTAATGTCCACGAATTCATGGGTCCCCATTACTATAGTACTTATTATAAGTAGTAAATCAAATACTGCAAAACTGCAAATACTACAAAATTGCTCAAAAAAAAAAAAAAAAAAAAATAATAATAATAAGAAAATAAAAAAAATAAAAACAAACAGCTGGCTCAACTGAGATTTGAACCTAGGCAAAAGCTTTCTTTCATATTTTAAAGACTACTGTCTTACTCACTATGCCATGCATACATTAAATTTATGTGCGTTGTTAATAGATTTAGAATGCCAACAGAAATTCAAATAATTTCCTAAGAAAAAAAAAACAAAATATGGGTTTAGTTTGGGGTTGAACCAACAACCTTCGGAATGGTAACTAGTTATTCCACTACTCAAAGAAATGAGAAAAATAATGGCAACCCATTACCAAAAGCCAACATATTTTTACTGGGACTATGTAGAATTTTTGCAAAATTCATATAAATTTACTTTACATACACACACACACACACACAAATACACAATATATTAACATTTTAAACATCATCAACATCATACATTTTCATCATTAAGATTAAAGGCATTTTTATAACTGTTTTAAATATTGACTGAATGACTGACTGGTGATGTTGATGCTACTGCTGTGACTGAGAACTCATGAGTGTTTGTATGTGATTTAATGTATATTTAAAAGAGAAACGGGTAATAAAATATTATAGTATTATAACGTCGGTTATTCTTTAGCAATATCAAAACAACCTCAATGTTATATCTATATATCTACCTAACAAACCGAACAAACGACCAGTCAAACAGTCAGCCTACCGAAACCACCTACTTTAACAAACCATTTTAAACTCTTCTCCTGTATACGTCCTAGGGTATTCATTCGAATAATTTTTATTCAATTAATCAATAAAATAAACTCGATTAAATTAAAATCAATAATTTCGATTAAAGATTTATTCGATTAAATTATGCCGATTAATCGAGCAATTCGAGTAAAATTTCCTTTCTTAATTAGTTTTAAAAATGCTTGGAATTGTATTAAACAAATTTTATTCACTGAAAATATTCGAATATGTGTCTGAAATATAATGCTTAATTGAAGTTCAAGATAGTTTTTCAAATACAAAAATTAAATATATATAAATGTAATTTTAAAAAATTATAATGTAAAATTTGAATCCTTGGTTATTTATAATTTCGGTTCTGCTACGATATCAAGAAAAAGAATTCACCTTTTTCAATTTCAATTTTCCGTAAGAAATAAATTAGAAGATTTTGAATTTGATTTGGAGGAACATATTGTCGATTCTACGAATGATAGTACAGTCTATAGGTGTTAGTATGAAGTTCTTATACCAATAGAATCACAGTCTGGTTTAGAGGATATTATGATGATGGCTTGGATGAAACTAGTGCTATAGAAGGAATTTGGACTTGTTCGAATAACTCGAGCAATTTAAAAAGTTTACTCGATTGTTCGATTAATTTAAAAACAGCATTTTGAAAAAGTCGAGTAAAATTAATACCCTAACATGAATATACGTATATATGTATATCTATCTATATATCTCACTTACTACACAAATAACAGACGAAACGAGTTGAGTTGAGTCGAGTCAAGTTAAGCAAAATCAAAAGTAACAGCAACACCAACAAAAAAAAAAAAAAAAAAAAAACGTTATACTAATGTCATGACACTTGACATAATTTCATTATGTCTCTTCTAAAACACATATGGAAATTTGAGTGGATGTTTGTACATGTTTTACACATTCATATCTACATTTAAACAATATGGTATGATGTGTTGTATCGCTGAGTGTGTAATCTCCTATGTTTGTACAATGTATGTATGTATGTAAGTATGTATGTATGTATGTGTAGGGTGTATATTTAAATATTTTATTAACTCATTTTAACGGTTGTATAGTTAAGCATCTCAACATATGAATTTTTTGTTTCTTTTTTTTAGAATATCAACTTTTTAGTTAATGCAAACATAAGATTTCTAGGATTTCTCTTTCTAGGGTCTTTTCTACAATCTAAGGGATTTTATATGCTATTGTTTTCAGCGCTTAAAAGTTAGAAAATTGTATACAAACAGTGATGTTGGTACGTAAAAGAAACAGCAGCAGCAGTAGTAGTAGTAGTCAATATAGACTCTTGACATTTTATGAATCCTTGTAGGCCTATAAAAATGGGAAATGATTGTTAAAGGATATTTGAATACATAACAAACAAAATTTTTGTCTCTTTATCTTTTAAAATTTTTTATAAGCGGGAAACTGAGTATAAGCCAAATAGCAGCTCATAGAACCTATAATAAACTCAATCAGCCCTTTTCCGTATTTTTTTTTATTTTTTTTTTTTTTTTTTTTTTTTATTTCGTTGTTGTCATTGTTCATTTGTTTGTTTATCATTGAAAAGTCGTTAGTCAACAATTTGCTGTGTGCCATCATGTTAATTTCATTTAAAACACACAGCGAGTCATAGAGAATGTAATTTGACAGTTAAAGCATGTTTGTTTTACAACAAAAATTTCACATTTTTGTTTTACTTGAGCCTAGTTATTAGATGTTGGGTATGAATTTTGTTTGACAAGAGACTCACTCACTATTTGGTATTTAGTGAACAATATTTTTAGTGTAATACAGAGATTTTGCCTTTTTGTTTTCATTTTGTATAATGAAATGGTTTGGCAATCAATCAAAAATATGTGTATATGTAACCTCGAATGTAGGATTGTAAGCATAAATTTATGTTTATATGTCAACAAATTGACATGTCAATAGGCTCAGTTTTCTCCTGTTTAATCATAAATATAGACTTAATAATAAAAATGATACACTTACGTATAGAAATTATTATGTACGAGTATGTTTAGAAATTTTGCTAGAACATTATTATTTTTGCTATAAATAACTGCATGAATATGACTTTTTTTTACACATTTATTTTTAGGCTTCATGTAGAGAGATAATATAGTAACTGTTATTATATAGCTTTGTTTTATTTTTTATATAAAAAGAAAATAATAATAAAACTAATAAAAATATTTATATGAGGCTATTATGGACTTAAGACACCCTATTTTAAACTAAAAAGTTTAGTCTTAAAGGTTTTGTAATAGAAAAGAATTGAGGGTTGAGTGAAAAAGGCATATTTAGTTTTAAAATATTTATTTTTTTAAACGAGAAGAGACTTACGATTCAAGCTAAAGTTTAAATAGAATTCTGTTTAAATTTGAACGAAAAAAGAAAACTACGGTTACAGTCGAACAATACAAAGATTTATTACTAAAGATTATTTTACAAAACTAAAATTTAAGCCAAATTTGAGATACAAACTTCTATGATTTGATGTAGAATTAAACTAAAGAGGAATCTGCAATTAACTAATGTCGCACAATAGAGCGATATACGATTTGGCGCTTTTCCTCTCCCTAATCGAAGTTAAAAAGTTTAAGGCCGTAAGCATTTGATGGGATAATAATGCTTAAAGTATTAAATTAGTGAACTTTTTCAAACCAAATTCGTTTTTCTTGATTATTAGGACGAATAGTTTTATAAGTAAGCCGAATTTTAATTTTCTACGTCATCTGGTATATTCAGAAAACTCTGGAAAGTATATATCATGAATGAAAATATATATCATGAATTCAATGAGACATCACATATGAAAAATACTATTGGTCCTCAGATTTGGTTCTGGTACTTGCATGAACCAAATTCAAAAAACTTGCGTTTTTATTCACGTTTTTCATTTCGTAAAAAACTACAATATTTCACTTTATATGTAATTTTAATTGTAAATATCTTTTGAAGTTTAGGTCTGATTTCATTGATTTAAATGTCATTTTTTAATATCTAAATTAGAAAAAAAATAAATAAAAAAAAATGCAATTATAAAGCAAATTCATTTTTGAAAACTTTATTTCCCTTCGATTATTAATTTTCTTAAAAAAGTGAAGTGAAAAAAGGAAAAGTGAAAAATTATAAAAGAATGTAAATATTTCCGTCACAAAAAAATCTAAATTGATATGTTTGAGCAATAATTCATATGAAATAAAAAAAAAAATTAAAAATCGTAAGGGGAGAACAATTTCAAAAATGCATTTGAATCTAAAATGTATTTAGTAAAAAAACAAAAATTATTTAATAAATTTATTACAAAAGATAGCAAATGTAGAAATCTAATGCATTTTAAATAATGAAAATCCTATAAGATATGAGGAAAATTTGATCTTTTTAAGTAACATACTTTTTCGATTATTTTATTTTCATTTTTTGATAATTTCAAACCGCGCAAAAAACATTTTTTGATTTTTTTTTTTCTTAGCAAAAGTAGGATAAATTTTATTAGTCTTACAGAGAACATATTAAGTGAATATGAAGAAAATTTAAAGACATGGAATTTATGATATAGATTCCTAATTCTTTTATGCTTTTGTTAATTTCTCCTTTTTAAACTTCTTTGAAAAGTAAAAGTATCAGGTTTTTCAACCTATTAAAAGCTAATTTTCAAACAACATCTAGAATAAATTAAATTTGTCCATAATTTTTCCAGTATAACTGAGATTTATTAAAATTTCTTTTATTTAATTTTTAAAGGCATTTTTGTTGTAAACATTAGAAGATATAGTATTTTAAAATCAGAAAAAAACTTTAAAACTTATTCGATTTTATCTGAGATAAATAAAAATTATAAAAAAAATACTTTGCCTTAAAATACATGAAGAATCTCTTGATTAAGTTTGGAAAATGTTTAATAACTTCTTGAGTTTTTAGGCATTTTTATATATCAATACCTGGATTTATCTTAAAAATTTTGAATATAATTACGTGTATTCTAAAAGAATAAAACATTCAAAAAATTTACATTAAAGTCATAAATTCGAAAAAGATAAGGAAAATAATTAAAAAATGTCGAACAAATTATTACTTATTGGAAGTGCATATAAAATATTTTAATTAGTTAAAAATCTACGTTCTTCTGATTTCCAAGTCAATTTAAAAAAAAATTTATTTTGATCTAAAATTTTGGGCACTACTCGATCTTTACTACATAACCTACCCTAGAAATAGGTTCTTTGCAATATCTCTAAATTTAGGGGGTGTTTCAACATTTTTGAAAATTGTTATGTGATGTCTTCAAGAAGATCTATAGCCAATATTAGATAGTGTTTGGAGTGAAAATTGAAAGTCTGATTTTATGGCAACATATAATTAAATCTGCAATGATTAAAGGTAAAAACTAAAACTTGGAAGATATGTGATTAAAGCTAAAATTTAAATATGGGGAAACTGGAAATTATGTCTAAATTTGAACTAGATAAAGACCTACGATTAAATCTAAATTTTAACTGTAGAGTTTTATAATTTAAGCTGAAGATGAATAGTAAAGATTTAACCTTGAATTACAATACAGGGAGAACTGCGATTAAAACTGAAATTTGGAAATACGGAGAGCAATGTTTACAGTTAAAATTTAACTACAAGAAAACTACGATTAAAAACAAAATTAAACAATAAGCGGACTTTTGATTAAAGCTAAAACTTATCCTACAAATAAAGCTAAAAATGAGCTATAGAGATCTAGGATTAAAATTAAAATTTAATTATAGATAGAGCTAATTTTTAACTAAACTACAAAAAGTCCTAAAGTTAAAGTGTGATTAAAGCATAAAATAAACTATAGAAAGATTTACTACTAACGATTAATATCAAAATTTCATTGGCCTCTTTTAAAGAACAATTCAATTCATATGTTATCATTGCTTTAACAAAATTTAAGTAAAATCTTTTTATTTATAAAGCAAATTATATTAAAACTGTATTTTATTACGATTAAAAAAACGCACAGCAAATATAAATTCAATTTTCTATTGTGTTGACTTATTTCTTGATATTTATTAGTACATATATACATTTTTGTTTGAAAAAACAAATATTAAACAGAAAACAAACTTTTGAAAAAAAAAAAATAAATAAATAAAAGAGTTGCCAGCTATGTTTCTTAACCAAAAACATAACCTTAATTGATTTCCTATGAAACTTAAAACAAAAGCAGTAAACAACAATTAACTTTGTGTTTAGGGATTATATTACATATGAGTGATACTTAATATGAATTATAATTAACATCAATCATGCGTTTTCGGATATATTCTATAATTTTTCTATTAGTTTAAAAAAGATCTTGATTTTTTTTTTTTGGAATAACTTATATAATATTAATAAGAAAATAATGGTAATAAAAATAAACTAACAAGTACATGAAAGTGTGCAGGTCTTTTTTATCAAAGGTTTTATATAAATATTATATGGCAACACTTAAGAATTGTAGGTAGCTAACAAGGTTTTATATACAGTAGAGGTATAAACATATAGTGTGTATGTGTGTTTGTGTGTGAGTGTGTGTGTGTGGTACTACTACCTTTTTCTATTTTTTTTTTTTTTGCTATTTACCATAGAATTAATACAATTTGAGGATATATGTATTAAGCTAAAAATCTATTAGATATATGTATGTATATGTGTGCAGCAGAGATACAATATTTGTTTATATTAATGTTCAGTTACTTTTGTTTAGTATATAGTTTTTTTTTTTCGTTTAAAAAAAACACTTAGTTTTACTTGCATTTTTTTATCTTACAGTAGAACTTTGTAGTAGTTTTAATATCTAAACCTTCAGCTTGTGAGATATTTATACGAAATATTCTTTAAATTTGTATATGAGTATGTCATGCATATATCTTTTTTTTAAGTTTTTATATGTGTATGAGTGTTGTAAAAACAACAAAATATATAAATAACTGTGATACTTTGCATTATGTTTTACGCTAAGTGTCCTTGAAGAATACACAAAATATAAAACTAAAGAAATAAAAACAATTTATAAAAATATCGTACATAGTACGAGTCTAAGTCATAGAAAAGATATAGTGAAATAGTAAGTAGTTTTTTGTAATAGTAGTTGGTTGTAAATAGTATGTATTTTATAGTAGTGACGGTGACTGTAATCGTGGTGGTCGTCGTAGTAGTTGTAGTAAATATTGTCTTGTATTTGTTGTGTTGGCTTAGTAGTAAAAATGTCGCCATATTGTAGCTGTAGCTGTAGTTTAGTTTCGTTGGTATTGTGTGTGGTGCTGTTTTGTTGGCGCATTAACTCCTAAGCAAACAACTGTATTTTTATGTAACATATTTATGTACAAGAGGCGTGTAAAACTGTTAAAGATTTATAGCGAATCTGTACATTTGTCTTATATTCGTTTTTACCACCAAATACAAAATATGCACTTAGTCTTTGTGTATATTATATGAAAAATAGAGAGTCCCTTGAAGAAAAAAATTTTAAAAAATTCACATATACAATTTTCAAAAATTTAAAATGTTTCAGTAATTTTGAACAGTTCGAAGTTGGACTATGAATAGACTTGCGATTAAAGCTAGAATTAGATTGTGTAAAAACTATGTCTGATCAACGATTTTAGTTATAATTGTGTTATGAAAAGATCTACCATTGAAGGTAGATTTGGGATAAGAAAGAATCTATGATTGAACCTAAAATTCACTGAGGGAAACTAAGGCAATTTACGACGTCGGCGTTTTGACACAAGGAATGAAATAAAAAAAATATTATTAAGTAATTCGACACTGACGTGTTGATAACAATGAAGCATCAATTTCTCGTTACTCAGTGGTTCCAAAACGCTTTTTTTTTTTTTTTGAAAATAATTCTGTAACTTTTCATCCGTTAATTATATTTTAATAAAATTTGACACGGCCGGAGTTGAGCTGATTTAGAGGATCATAGATTCCTAGCGGGTCACGGGAGTGTGTAAACAAATTTTACATATAGGTATCCCTCTAAAAATCTCTAAAAAATTGCCTTCTTATGTAGGTCATCTCTTTTAGTTGAAGAGGTATTTATGTCGAAACAAATTCTAGCCTCATTTTTGCCCTATTTTTTTAACTTGGGGGGCCTTACTTTGGTCCCCTAAAATCTTTTAAAAAGTTCACTAGATTTCTCAAAAAATTCTAAATGACAAGAATCATATAAATATGTTAATCTGAAACTGACACTTTAGAAAAAATCATGTTTTTGGGGTTATTTTTGAAAAAGGTAATATTTATCAACTTTTAAAATATTTTCTTTTCGTTCCGGACTATAGAATTTTCGCAATGGTTTCAAAAGAAATTTTAACATAAATGCGTGTAAAGCAAAATCGAAGGCGCTTTGGGTAACACTCTTTCCACAAGAATCATTCAAATTTGTAAATTTTCCATAAGTTTTTCAAATTTCTTTGTAAAATTCTAAAAACGCATAGCTGAGATAAACCAAAAAAATGTCTCCCTCTAGGAAGACAAAAGTTACAGAATTGTTTAATGAAAAATCGTTTTGGAGACGCTATGCATTGTTGACTTTAGCACCCAAGTTACAATTTGAACACATACGAGTTGATACACTATTGACACAGAAAGCGGCTTACGATCGAAGCTAAAGTTAGACAAAAAAAAATATATACAAATAGCTGAGGCTTATTCATCTGTGGACTTAAGGTTGAAACTAAAAATGGGCTTTCAAAAAAACCTTCGATTTATGCTAATATTGGAATATGAAACGACTTACCGATCAGGCTAAAATTACTTTATAATTGAGTCTAAAATGTTGCTACTAAAATTCAAATTTAACTGCTAAAAAAATAATTCTGCCTTAAAATCCAAATTTTCACCAAAATTTTTCTCAGTTCACCCTAACAACTCGTTAATAAACAAACATAAAGACATTACAACCTTCTATACTTATGTGGTAAAAGTCATTGTTTTTGTATCTGAATTTGAGCGCGTATATTTATATTTTAGGAAACATGTAGAAAATAAATAAATTTATTTATTTTGTTGTTCTTGTGATATAAAATTTTTGTTTTTTTTTCATTTTTTTTTTTTTTTCTTCGAATAATATTATAATAATTTTAAATTCAACACAACAAATTGTTTATGCGACATTTGGTTTTATATTTTTTTCGATAATTTTTTAGATTTCATTTTCCATTTTATTATCGAATTTCAGTTAAGAACCCATGCGACAAGTTGGTAAAAATTAATAAAGTCAAACAGAAAAAAAAACTTTTGGCCTTTTTATTTATAAACTTGAATTTCGACACATTTAAGTGGATTCAAAAAAAAAAAGGGAAAAAAGTTTTTCGTGATAATTTTGAAATGTTTTCACTTTCAGTTTATGTTAACAAGATATAATATATTATCTAGAAATAGAAAGAAATTGCTAAGCATAACAATTTCTTAAATTATAAAAGATTCTTCATGAAATAAAACGAAAGAAAAAGATAGCAAACAGAGAAAAAAAAGAGCAGAATAACCACAAAGAAAATTCTAAGAAAATGACATCAAAATTTAACACTTTTCATTTAGGGTTATTTATGGTTTCTGTTTCTGTTTCTGTTTCTACAAAAGAAAATACATTCACATTTTAAAAATACATACACATATAAAGAACAAAATATATGTATATTTATAGTTAGTTTTATACTACAAAAAGCTATTTCTTTGAGACGATAAATACATGTTAAATGTTTGTCTATCTTTAGCTGTGTTTAATTTCCGATTCCATCATTTATTGGCAATAATCATTATCATCATCATCATTAATATCGTCATTATTATTATTGTCGCAGCCAAAGTTGTAGTGTTGACTGATGTTGTTGCCGTTGTTCTACTCCTAGTTGTCGTCGTCATTATCATCATTATAGTCATTGAGCAATGAGTTAAGTATTTATGGATTATTTCAACAAAAACGACAATCGATTTCCTTTGAATTCATTTTTATTACGCACTCACACTCTAACAGTTACACTTACGTATGTATATAAGTAAATACATACATACATACATACATACGTATGTACACAAATTTGAAACTTGTCGTGAAACTATGCTAAACCGTTATACCAATTTTTTCATTGTTGGTGTTGTTGTTATAGTTCTTTATTTTTCGATAATACAAAAGCTAATAAATTTCCCTTAGTAGCAAAAAAAAAGATAGAAATTATACTACTCAGCTGGAAATTTGGTTTTGAACTTAATATCAGAAGTAATTGAGATTGGGACTTAATAAATATTTTTTTTTAGTTTATCCATAAATTAGCAGAAAACTATTTTAATTTTTGAGCTAGAGGTGATCTATTTTGAAGAATTATGATTTGTTTTCAGACGTATTTAGAAGGTCCTAATTTCAAGCTTAAATAATACCAAAACACAACAATAATTTTCGCTATATTTCCTACAGGGATTTAAGTACATATATCTGTTCGAGATAATATTTTTATAGAACAACACAACTGCAATTTGAAAATTCGGTATTAAATTGAAAAACAAATAGAGAATTGAAAAAATAAATAAAGAATTTTTACCAATAAATAGATTTTGAATACTATTTTACATAAAATGAGTACTTTCCAATTATTTCAACTTTTAACAGATAATTACGATTGCAACTTAATGAAATGACAGTTTTGAAATGAGTGTTGAATAAATAAGCAATTTAATTGTACTTACCCTTAAAGTGAATTATAAATGAGAAACTGGTAGTTATATGACTTCAAGGTTGTTAAAAAATTAAGCCAAATTATATAGTGACATTAATAGTATGAGACTTTGAAGAGAATATATGTCGTGTTGATATTTAACAGTAAATTGACATTTTAAAGATTTTCTTTTTTATTGGATTGCTGAAAAAAATAATAATTTTAACATTAAAATATATTTTTATTTTAGCTGTTACATATGAAACATTCTTCTTAAACTCTATCTTCTAATTTAAAAGGGAACATAAATGCCTGATTGACAAGTTTAAAAATCAATATGTCAAATAAATTTCGGAAAGAATAGAGCTAAAAATTAATGTGTCGTATGCACTTTTTAGTAAAATAAAATACAAAAATTAAAATTACTAAGAAATTAAATTCCTTAAAGCATTAAATTGTTTTAGGAAAATAATAAAAAAAAAAAGTAAAATAAAGTATTTTATATTTTCAAATATCCTTACTATTATAGCTGAAAAATCCAACTAAATTCAATTAATATAAAAGTTTTCAAGGTTTTCTCAATAATTTTCTCTTTTCATGTAATCGAAATTCGAATATTTTTAACAAGGAGTTCGAGTTATTCAAAAAAAAAAACTGTTTTTGGGTAGGTTACTGTATAAATGCATTTTTAATTCTGTCATTCCTTTGTTTATTTTTCCTTTTTAAACTTCTTTGGAAAGTAGACGAAACAGGCTTTTCAACCGTATGCTTTTGGTTTGTAAATTTTCAAACAACTTCTAGAAAAAATTAAAATTTTCCACCATTTTTCGAGTGAACATAACTAAATTGAATATTTTTTATTATTGAACAAAAACTGTAGAACTTATTCGATTCTTTCTGCAATAACTTGCTACAACTTTCCATACATTTTTAATTTTTTTCCTCAAAAAGTAAAAAACAAGTAAAAAATATAAAAAGATATTTTATCTTAAAATATATGAAGAATTGTTTAATAAAATTTAGAAATTTAGATTTTATTATGGAGATATCTTATTTTATTCTAAGCAAAATAACATTTTAAACTTTATAAACAAATATCTGTAGTCTTTTAGAAAAAAGTCAAAAAAAATTACATCAAAGTCAAAATTTCGAAAAAGAAGATGGAAATAAATTTAAAAACGGTGAATAATACATTATTTAATTTAAGTTTATATAAAAGATGGTAACATAATTAAAAATTATGTCCCTCTGGTTTTAAAATCAATTTCATAATCTTCAATTGACCTAAAATTCATGAACCTACGAGATCTAAAGTGCTGGAACTATCCTGAAAACGGTTTTTTGGTAATATATCGAAATTTAGGGGGTATTTCGAAATTTTTTTAAATTGTTTTGTCCTCAAGAAATTAAAAGTGCCATTTTGTAACAGCGTGTAATTAAACTTGTTAACTTTATAAGAATGAGTTCTTAGTCAAATTAGACACAAAAAATTTAATTTGTAAAGACAGCAACAAATACATATGGAACAACGTGTTAAGACAAGAATGAAGCGAATAGTAATGTAACCAATCGAGGTCTTATTATGTCCAAGCAACGAAAAAATGTGTTTAGATTGTTATTTTTAGAATATTTTTTAAAATTATGGAATGTGAAGAAATATAAAAGCACACTTTTTCAGTATTTGAGGTCAATTTTAGTTCCTATTCAGTTCTATTTCAGATCTAGTTCTAGTACATTTCTCGCTCAGTTCTTGTTTATAGTTTCATTCTAGTTTAGTTCTAGTTGAGTTCTTGTTCAGCTTTAGTTCAGTATAAGTCCAGTTCTAATTCTAGTTCAGTTCTGGTTTATTTCTAGTTTACTTGTAGTTCAGTTCTAGTTCAGTACTAGTTCAGTTGTAGTTTAGTAATAGTTCAATTCTAGTTCAGTTCCAGTTCAGTTAAAATTCAGTTGTAGTTCGAACCTAGTTCACTTTTAGTTCAGCTGTAATTCAGTTACAGTTTAGTTCCAATTCATTCCTAGTTCAGTTCTAGTTCTATTCTATTTCAGTTCTAGTTCGGTTCTAGGTCAGTTTTTGTTCAGTTTTTGTACAGTTGTAGTTCAATTCTAGTTCAGTTATACTTCAAATATAATTCAGTTCTACTTTAATTCTAATTTCAAATTCAGTTCTAGTTCGACACTAGTTCAGTTTCACTTCAATGGTAGTTCAGTTACAGTTTAGTTCTAGTTCAGTTCTAGTTCTATTCTATTTCAGTTCTAGTTTGGTTCTATTTCAGTTGCATAAGTAAATTATATTTTTAATAAAAACATACAATTTTTATTTTTTAATTTAAAATTTTATTTATTTTATTTTCACTTTTTTTTTGGCTTTTGGTTTTCACTTTTCTTATTAATTAGTTTTTATATTTCAGTTTCAGTAGTAAGTCAATTATTTCGTTTTAACTGCTCACCATGTTGCCAATTGTTTTGAATTCGTTTTACCAAAAAAATTTTGAGTTTTTTTTCTTTCAAAATTTTACAAATATATTTGCAATCTAGTTTTGTCAATATTTTAGTTAGAGCTTTTCTGTTTGTTTTAATTTATAAACATTTATTATTTTTTTTATTTTTTTTTTTTTGGTGTCATTTTAATATTTTTGGTCTGGCTTTTATTTTCTATTCATTTCTTTTTTTTCTTTTCAGTTTCTTCGACTTTATCCTTGTCGTGCTGTGTGCTGACGACACATTTGGTTTTATATTTTTCTATGGCAACATACCTACTTATGATTTAAGATTTATTTAAGTAATTAAAAATTACAATTAGATTATGTCTTTTTTTAATTTTGGTAATTTATGCTAATTTTTTTTTTCTTTTTGTTCAGTAAAGTTATTTAAATATCTTATGATAATTTTTTTTTTTTTTTTTTTTTTGATATTGTGTTGTTTGTTATTTTTTTTTTTCCTTTTTATACAATTATATTTATTTATGTTTAAGCTTATTTTGCTTAAACGTCCTTAAAGAGATGTTTGGCTAAAAAGTTTTGTTTTGTTTTATGTATTTTAATTACATACATATTTCATTATTATTATGATGATTTTTACTTTAGTATTTATTATTTTTTTAACTACATATTGTATTTTATTTCGTTTTTTTTTTTTAATTTTATTTTTCATATTATGGCAAAAATTTACTTTTATTACATTTTATTTTATTTTTTAAGGAATTTATTTATTCACTTGACTAATTTTACAAAATTTATGCATAAAATGTAGGTATTGTTTATAAGTATTGTTTTTTGAATGTATGTGCCTGTAGTGTTTGATTTGCTTGTGTTAAATGATGAAAGTTTTTTTATTTATTTTACAAATGAATTTTATAAATTGTGGGAAATAATAAATTAATTAAAACATTTTTAAAGATTTATTTCTCTTTTCCTAGAGCTGGTCAGTTTGACATGTGTCTATATATGCTATATATATAGAGTGTTTTAATAAATTGTTACGACAATAAATATATTTCAAATTTGTTTACTTGCAAAAAAAAATTGTTTTTAAAGAAAAACTTTATTTAAGAGTTTAAAGTGATGATGATGAGAAGGTTGGAATGACAAAAATAACTATAACAATTTCTTTTAAGATTTTAACATGTATATCTTGTGTAAATATGTATGTATGTATGTATATATGTATGTATGTATGTATATTATGTTATGTTACACACATATGTAGTATTTATTGCCTGTATTGACAAATCGTAGCACGCATCACATATTTAAGTTTGATTCGTGCTAGAAAACAAACATTAATTCTTATGAGAAAACACATTATAGCTCACTTGTCACTTAGAAAATAGTTATATCCTACTCTTGCGTTTCTTGTTTTTCTTTTTGCTTAATGTTCTCTTTCTTTTTCTGGTATTCGACTTCTTTTTTCATTTCATTTCTTTTGAGTTTCAATCATACGCTATTCATTCATATGCACCATAAGTCACCAGCATATATACAAATACATGCATTCATTTATATATTTTATGTTCTTCAAACAGATGCAACAAGAAAAAAATTATATACAACATGCATCAGACTACTAACTACCTTTAGATACAGTACAATCATATTGTGATGGACTCAAGAAGTTTGAAAAGATAGCAAATTTAAGTGAACCAGAAGTAGGGCTGAACTAAAATTGATTTATAACTGAACTAGAACTAATCAGGAAATAAACTAGTCCTGACGTAGAACTAAACTAGAACTGAACTAGAATCAAATTAGAACTGAACTATAACTTAACTAAACTAAACTAAACTAGAACTGTTCAAAAACTGAGCTAGAAATACACTAGAACTGAACTAGAACTTAACTAGAACTAAAACTAAAAAAATTGAACTAGAACTTAACTGGAAATGAACTAGAACTGAACAAAAACTGTGCTATAACTGAACTAGAACTGAACTAGAACTAAACTAGAACTGAACTGTAACTGAACTAGAACTAAACTAGAACTAAATTAAAAAGTAACTAGATTAAAACTTATCAAGACAAAACAGATTTAGAACAGAACTAGAATTAAATTAGAACTAAATCTGAAATATGTCAGCATAAAAACCACTTCAAAAGAAGCGATAAAGAAGTAAAAGTTTTAAATCAAAAGTGAAAATAAATGGCAAATTTAAAGTTTCATTAATCTTCCAACTTTCAACCAAATTGCTAGAGAATAATATTACCAACCATCAAATAATTCATCTATTATTTTTACCACGATATAAAACAATTGTAGAAAACAACTCATAAAAATATCCAAATAAAAACCTATTGGGACCTTAGAAATTTGCCAAGTAGATTTCATTTTAAGTAAGTTAGACTGTATTGTTGTACTTATGTTGATGTTGCAAAAATGCCACTACATGAAAATGAAAACATAAAGAAAATATATGCATAAAAAGAAAAAAAAAAATATAAAATAAAACAAAAGTTGTTATGACTTGGTTGCTATTATAGCAAACATCTCACTTTCATATTGTCATTATTTTTTCTAACTTTAGTTTTTATTTTCTCATTTAAAAAAAAAAAAATATATATATATATACACTCATACATAGACATAGACTCTGATTCTTATACTGCAGCAAAGTCATACATAAAATAAAATTGGAACACTTTAAACCACAATTCACTTGCGGTAATATTTTTTTTTTTTCTCAACACACATTCATAGAGAGAACAGTGCGTTCAAGAAAAACAGATGTAAGTATAAATGTGAGCATCAGCATACATATGTATATGCACTGTTTATATATACTGCTGGTGTTACAACAGAAAATTGGATTTTTTTTTATAAACTTTTCTTTTTTTTAATATTTTTTGTTGTTGTTTGTTTTTAAAGTGTATAAACTAGCACAAAATGTTTCTCAAAAATATAACCCAGCATAACATTTAATTAAAGTTTACATTTAATATTAAGTCTTGTTAGTGGTTTTAGTGATTATAAATTGTTACTGGGTTAGTAGTGTTAGTTAGTAAGTGTTACTGCATAAGATGACAATGTTTATCTGAATTGTCATACATTGTTTAGGAGTGTGACAATAAAATGTTGGCAATTAGTAAAATGATTTTTGTCATAAGAGAAGTTTGTTTTCTTACCCAATTGTTTTTTTTATTGTTTCGCCAATTAAGGTCGCTAAGACAATAAACTGTTGTCGCTGACAGTGTCGCTATTGTCGCTGACTGTGTGTGGTTTTACTTGCTTTCGGTTTTTTTTCCGCCAAGTTTCTTTTCTTTTTTTTTCCAAATTGCACTCAAATGCATCGTTTTGTTTAAAATAATGTTGTAATTATTTTTTTTTTCTTTCTTTATATTGTTTTTGTTTTTATACTTTCAAAGATTTCTTAGTTTCCTTTAATTTATTTTTTGTCGTCTTTTGCAAATTGACCAATTAGAAATTAGTAATCAAATTAAAAGGAAATCTCTTGAGCAACATAAAATCATAAAGCGTGTGAATGAATGATCCAGAGAATAAAAAAGAAAACATAAAAATAAGCATGAAAATGAAAACTGACTTGATGTTTTAAGTAAATTTATATGAATTAGTATTTAAATATTTACACAATTTTTAACTAAACTAAATAAATATGATTTTCAACAGTTAAAGAAAACCATTATCTCACGTTTTCAGCTTCAATATAGCTCAACTATTGATAGACAGGAATACTGTTGAAATGGTTTCCGTTTTCCTTAACTATTGAAAATATATCCTGCCCTTTATTCATTCCTTATTTTTGCTTAACAAAAACTTTTAATTTGTTAGTATTTTGCTTTTGTGTTATTAATAATTACAGTTAATTCAAAATTTAATTAATTTCATTTTTTACACTTACATACAAAGATTTTTGTAAAAGTTTTAACACTAACACTAAATTTCAGTTTTTAAGAATTGTTGGTTGTTTGTTTGCTTTTATAATATCAAGGATGTTTTTTTTTTTTTTTTTCTTTGAAATTTATAATTTACACTCGTATCACATCACCCGGTGTGGATTTTGTCTTAAGATCACTTAGACTGCCATCTAGAGAAGTTCGTTCACTGCTCGAACCCACTACATCGTGATCATCGTTATTTTGTGTTGAACTGGTGAGAGAAAATACCTCCTCACCCGTTGTTTCGCCTAGTAAACCACTAAGTGTTGGTCATCTTAGAGATTCGCGTCACATGAAAACATCACCTCCACCACCCACTCCAATGCCCGTGGAAGACTTGCGTGGTGTAGTGGGCACACCATGGGGACAAGTGCCGCCCACCGTTGTGGCTCCGCTGCTGGAGGTGGGTGGTGGCGGTGGTATCATACCTTTTGATTCATCCTCAAAGGTTACCATTTTTTCTCGGGGTTTCATTATGATCTGGACTTGTTGGGGAGGAGGTGGACCGCATAGTAATGTTTGTGGTGGTCCCAGTTGTAGGCCATGAGGCAATTGCATGCTTGCATTTTGTATAGTAGGTGAACATCTTCTGGGTGGTGGCAGAGCCAGGTCACCCACACCCGATAAATTAAACTCACTTATGCTGCGTGGCACAAAATATTCAATATGATGTTCTGGTATACCCGTTGATCTTCTGATGGGGGTATTGCGCTGAAAATTTGAATTCATGCCTCGTCTGGGCAAAGAGTTGTACTGGGAGAAGCTGTGGGCTGGTCCAAAGAACATGGTTTGATGCTGGCCCATAGCATTGTTGCCAGCTAAGCTGCCTGCTAGCAGGTCAGCTGTAGGTCGTTGTCAGGAGGATTTAGGTGTTACTGCCACGGAAACCAGTGAAACATCATCTGTCTGGGGCATAACATGATCCTGTACACTAAAGCGTCTTAGCCACATAATCAGCTCAGTTTGTATCAGACTAAAACACATGGCCACCACCGCCATACCTATTAAAATATAGGCCGAGGCCAAATATAGCGTTAAATTTCCCGAGGGTGTAAGCTCTCCAAAGCCTATGGTACCCAGCGAAGTAAAGCAAAAGTACAATGCTTCCAAAACACTCCAGTTTTGCATTTTATGAAATAGTAAAGCTCCTGATGTTATATAGCATATCAAAACCATGACACATATGGAAATGGGTACACTAGGTGAACCGTTAGGCTGATATTGATGTTTACTTAATGAGCCATATTGATGACTGGCCAAAATTTTGCCACTTGCATAATGTTTATTACTGGGATTGTTGTGTCCTTTCAAATCATTCGCATGATTCTTGTTTGAGCCAGAACTACCTCCAGATGAATTAGCTGCATTTGAATTTACACCTCCCCCACTGCTACCACCACCACCACCACCTGTACCACTTCCCGTGCTAATGGCACTTTTTGAACGAGCCTTACGAAATAAACAACGCATACCGGCCGATAAACCTTCTCCCATAGCTGAAAGATACAACAGGACGATGGGTATGCCAAATAGAGCATAAATTAAAGCAGCAATACGGCCCCACTGAGTTCTGGGTGAAATGCCACCATAACCTAAAAAGTGAGAGAAAAAAAAGCAGAAGAGCAAAAAGAAATATTTTTTAGAACACAAAGCTTTAAATTTACGCTTCATCAAGAATTAATGTTGATTGAAAATCAAATACTAATTAAGTATGTAGAGAGAGGAATGTAAATGTTACTTTATGCAAGAGTGTTAAGAGCAAGTATGTGTATGTATGTGTTATTTCTAATTTCCTTTTATCATCTTTTGTCGTCATATTGTTGGTTGTTGTTGGTTGTTGTTGTTGGTGGTTACTCAAATTTGATTTTTGAAATCAATGTCGTGAAAGTGCGTCTGTATGTATATGACTGTGTGTGTGTGTGTGTGTGTGTGCGTTTTATAATTTTTGTAAAATTCATTCATTGTCACACTTCTATACGCAAATTACTCGAACCACAACAATAGCTTAAATGTTAGTCTTGTAATTTGTGGTTATAGTCATGTGTTAATGTCTAGTGTCATCGAACACATACATAATATGTATTACATATGCACACATACACAGTTACTGACATTCTGCTAGCACATTTATTCATTTAGTATCGTTCACTCATAAGCACAATATTATTTTGTGTTATATATAAGTATGTCTGTATATATTATTATTATTTGTATGTGTTAAGTTATGTAATAAATCAAGGATGTGTACGTGCCTAGGCATGTGTGTATGAGAGCTAGTGTGTGTGATGAGAGCGTGCTAAGTTGCCTCTTTTGTGGCGGTATGATTGTAGACAGTTTTGTTTTGTTTGTTAGTGGCTGGTTGGTTGGCTGGCTGAAAGGCCTTAAGCCTGTGGTCAATTAAAGCTTAATTCGCAGTGAGTGTTGGGACATGGAATAAATTTCACAACCTCATCTCTACATCATCAAACTACTAGTTAACCAATGAGCTTAACTTCTTTAACCCATGATGGAAAAAAGTTAGGAATTTTAATTTACTTTTCATAGAATATATTATTTAAAGAAATGAGAAATTGAGTTTAATATTTCGTGGATATTGATTGATGTCTGGCTGTGATAGTAAAAGGATTGGAATTTTCTGGTTTATCAAAGATTAAAAATCAACGAAATAGGTTTAAATTTGAAAAAATTTTGAACTCTTGTTTACAGAAATAAATCTGTAACTTCTAATCGGCTAGTGGGATTTACATAAAATTTCACATAGGTGTAGCACAGGTATGTAAAATTTTAAATTTGAAAAGGGCGGCCTACAGACCCTTCAGGTGCGGAGGTATTGAGCATCAAAATAGGGTACATCTGATATAGAAAATTTTTAGATATTGATTTATAATTTAGAATTACATCAACTAGAAAAAATAATTTAAAAAATGGAGTCTAAATTAAATAGATAGATTCATACTTTCGGATTTTAAAATTTATTGGCTAAATTTAAAATTTCGATACTAAATAGGTACAATTTGGGAGGGAATGTACTTGGCTCTATTGGGTGATTGGAATCGTTTTCTATTTTGAAAACATCTCTATTAAGATACTTTTTAGGAAAGTATAAAATTATTATATGTTTATTAATGAGTGTATAAAAAAATAAAAAATGATAATTTTTACAAATTTTAAATTCAAAATCGTTTATTTTTGGATAATTTTGTTTTTTCAACCAATCTGAAAAAAAAATAATATCTATGTCAGAAGTACCCTATTTTAAGGTCCTCTCCTTTTAGGTCTGCGGGCCCCTTCTTCCGAACTTAAAATGCTACACTCCTCTGCTACGTCTATGTAAATTAAACTAGCCGATTAGAAATTACAGATTTATTTCTAAAAATTCTCGATTCTGCCCCATTGTATATTCAATGTGTTCAATGTGTTTTATTTCTAAGTAACGAGTTGTATGAGTAATTTGTTATTTGTATATTGATCAGATGTATGTACAACAATTAGATGAGTATTTTATTAATTTAAATCTAAATAAAAACATTTCGTGAAGAACATTCGTATAAAGAAAAATTGATCTAGCAAAACAAACAGCCAACTACTTTTTGATTTGCTCTTTTCTTTCAGAATACTAGTATATAGTTATTGAAAATATTTCATTTCATTTAATCCCTTGCATCTTAAATGGGTTAAGTAATAAAAATAATTTTTTCAATTGGAAACTCACAGACATGTAGACTCTTAAATATACAATTTACATCTGTACGTGTATTATCTATCTGTGCGTAAGTGTATGTGTGTTTAGTAAGTGT
The DNA here is from genome assembly GCA_932274085.1 of Protocalliphora azurea. NCBI lineage: Eukaryota > Metazoa > Arthropoda > Insecta > Diptera > Calliphoridae > Protocalliphora > Protocalliphora azurea. The sequence continues at coordinate 807,872 of OW026523.1, forward strand.
TGAGAATTGTGGAATTAAAAGTTTTGTACTTGAGGCATTTACAGTCTAATAGCCTTTAATGGGATGCTAATCATAAAAGCGTAAAAATAAAATGAAACACTATACAAATCAAATAATTGCAGGATCAACAGAGGAGAAGTTTCGAATAAAGGGAAAGGAAAAGGAATAATAAACGAATTTGCCGCCACAAGCAGTCTAGGATATTTTAATGCTTATTCAGATACACTAACATATACACTCATGGACAATAAAATTGGTGTGAATTTCTACAAATGAAAAATTTCAAAATTCTATGTTTTAAAATTATTTAAACTTGTTTTTATATTTGATTTATAAAGAAATAATTTTGGAGTCTGAACAATAAAGTAGGTGCGTCTGCAGAAGTTTTTAAAATAAAAAAAAATAAGTTTCCATTTTTTAAACTAAATATTAACAAATATCAATAATAGCATGAGAAGACATAATTGCTTTTCTGCGTTTCCTTTATTATCCTTCTTATAGCGAAGACATACACCCAAAAGTCCTTGCTAGGATATTACACCGGTATTATTAAAAATTATTTGAATTTTTCCTTACTAATTAGGTTGGAATACTTTGAAAATAATTATTTTAAGTTTATTTAACAATTTTAGCTAGAATTTTAATCATATGAATAACTTATTTATTCAGAAACTTTCAGATTTCAAACTTCCATAAGTAAAGGTCACTATATATCAGCATAACCGTTCTCAATAAATCCATGTACAATTTTTGAAACTACTGGACTTTTTATAATATAGCAAGATTTCCCAAATAACAGCAAACAACTTGTTCAGACCTATAAATTGTATTAGTAATAATAAAATTTATAGAAACTATAAAAATGTAAAAACAAGAATTTATAGAAAGCTATTGAAGATGAAGGAAAAGACGAAATCCTCATGTTATAAAAATAAAATGCGTTATGGTAATGAGTCGTAGTATATAAGTGACATTGGTCGGGATGGTTATATCTGATACATTTTAATGAAAAGAAAAATGTCAAGTTTTTGTACTATAATTAATTGGAAATAATCGTGGGACTCTAATCTGAGTAAAATATACCATTTTCATAGAGAGTTTGGAAGGATAACGTTTTGTATCTTTCATCAAATCTGATGGGAATTTGGCCTTGGAAAAATAATAATAGAAGTTTTAAATCAGGTACATAATTTAACATAAAATTTATCTAAAATCCTTTAATAGATCTAAATCAATAATATAAGAAGCGATTTCGCTCATTTAGTAATGAAAAAATCAAAATTTTTTATAATAACCGTGTAATATCCTAGCAAGGACAGGAAGGATAATAGAGAAAACTCAAAAAATTAATTATATCTTCTCATGCTATTATTCATATTTATTAGAGAATATTCAGTTTCAAAAATAGGAAATTTTTTTGTATTTATTTTGTCCGAAGAAAAATATGGGTTTACTTCAAAAACCCTCTTCCGATCTTCCGACTCCAGTGTGGGTTACTTCCAAGATTATTTTTTTATTCCATAGACAGTTGTATTTAATAAATAAAATACAAATATAAGTTTAAATAAATTTAAAGTATACAATTTTAAAATTTTTCTATTTGATGAAATTCGCACCTATTTTTTTTTCCATGAGTGTACACATATAGAGAAACATAAATATGTATTGGTGTTGAAATTCTATGCTAACGATTTTACAAGTCTTGCTTTTTTTCTCTTATCCTTAAGTTAATTTTATTTCACTTTTTTTTTCTTTTTTGGTTTAAATTTTTTATTACTATTTTTTTCGAATAGACCAAAAAAAACTACTACAGATTTTTTCCGGTCTTCACTGGTAGCTCTGGCGTTGTAAACTTTTAATGTAGAAACTTTTATAATTGAGTAAAAATTATAAAATGTTTTACAAGAGACTGTAATAAAACTACCAAAATGAAAGTTTAACTCGCTCACACTAACTCTATTACACTCTCACTACCTTACCTTACACTCTCATGTTTTTATATAGCACTACCCCCAGAAGAAGCCGTATAGACGTCCATACCAATAAAGCTAAATAAAAGTCGTTATTACTCTTCACACATACACACACATCTTAACATTTGTGGTTTCTTGTCAAATATATAAAAAAGGGAAATGGTTATAAAATTTTACATTTAAAGATTTAACTGTAATTTTATATCAATGTAGAGTGTATAAAAAAAAAGTGTAAACTAACTTTTTACTTCCTTAAATAAAAATGAATGTTTAATTTTTCATACTCTTATAAAAGGTAAAGGATTTATTAAATTGTAAATGTATACATATGTATGTATATGTATATCTTTACATATATAGTACATACATATGTATAATATGTTGTGGTATAAAATGCAAATTAAACATTCTGTATTGGTTCAACGTAAAATGAATTTATAAAATTAACTTGACCTTTTTGCTGGCTACTTCAAACAAGACCACACGTACATTTTTATACATTTGTATTTTAGTCCACAGTACAACAAATGGGTAACCATGTTGTTGTTTGTTTGTTTGCTGCTGTCATGAGTAAATTTAATGAAGTGTAATATTACATTTAATTTACAACATGTTACTTATAAATAACTATATAAAACAGTAAATAAATAAACAGCCACCACACGCAAAAATACACTCTTCCCTCCTCTTAAAGGACAAAACATAGACGTTTAAGTAAAAAAAAATGCCATAAACAAGAAAAAAGGTCAAAAACTATTATCCTCAAGGTATTAAATATTGGCCGAATGTTGTAAGAATATGCAAATTTTGTGTACATGTGATTATTGTCATTTGTACAATGAATGCCATTTTACAAAAACAAGCGATATTTATTAAGAGTTGCAAAACATAGAGTGGCACTTTGGCATTTTTAATTATTAAACATCAAGTTATATGTATATGTGAATTAAAGGTTACAGTTGCACGTACAAATAATATAGAAGACAAAAGTTATGTTTTATTTTTTTAAAAACATCTCTGTATATTTTTACACCGAAAATTAAAGAGGATGAGTTGTTAAGCTTTCATAACCCTACAAAGTTACACTTATTTTTTTTTACGAAAAAGTTAAACTTCGTCGAATCGACGACGATGATTTTAAAAAGTGATTTAAAAAAAAACTTTTAAAAATCCAACTTTTTGAATTGGTTGTAACCTTTCAGATTTAAAATAGGAGAGAATGGGGTAAAGTGGAGCACACTTTTATCTAACTTTAATAAAATATCAACTAATAATCTTTTGAACCCTGTAATGGAACTGTTATATAGAATGGATTATTATCTAACGTTTTTCACAAAAATAATAAAACTAATTTGACCTCTTGGTGTGTTATTTTTCGCCGTTTTTTTTTTCAAATCAACTATTTTTGGGTGAAAAATGGAACATAGTAAAAATGGCAAGTTTAAATATATTAACAGCCATATGCAATAATAATAATAATTCTGAAAGTAAAAATTTAACACATACCGACCATATAAAACAATTACTAGTAGTGAAGGTAAATTCAGAAATTCAGTTTTTGAGGCATAAAAAATACAAAGAGTTTATGGTCATCGAAAGCAACCCTGATAACCGAAGATAAAGTTGATTTACAGACTGTAGGCTCGCAGACGAAATGATACGAATCAATTAGTGCCGCAAACATTATTACTTCGTTTTCAAGCTAATTGGCAATGGCAGATGTGCCCCTGTGGTAATGCTCCCCCTTCTATCCTATATCTTCTTATATGAGTAAAACAATGAAATTCTCATCTATGTTACTAGAATTAACCCGCTACTACGTTAGCGAACTTGCGGTAATTCTACATATACCAGATATAAACTTGATAGCTTTATTCTTTAGAAAACACAAACTGTAATAACAAAAATGAAAAAAATCCGAAAAATTAAACTATGACTCTTAACCCCCATGGGAACAGTTATAATATTGGTGTCTTCAGATAATGAACAACATACATCTTCTGTATATGTTGCCAGTTTAGGCTTTTTAAGGATAAATCAAGCCTTTTTATTTTGCTTTTAGTCTAGAAATTATCGTTTTAGCTTTATTCTACCCTTTTTTAGTTTTAAAAAGGCTAAAATTTTATTACTTCAATAACGAAGAAAATAGTTTTTATTTGCTATTACTAATTTTATTTTCACAGGATTACTATTTATGAATATAATTTAAAAAAAATATTAAAGCGAAAACTCTCCCAAAAACTTGGAAATGCCTAATCAAAAATGAATTAAAATCCAAAAATGAGGAAAAATAATTTCAAAACGTTTGGTTTTATTTATATGAATCATGAACCAAATTAAAATTTTTAAAAACGAGATGTTAAATATTAAATTTTTTCTAACTTTATTTTTAAGGGCATTTAGCGTTTTTAAACTTTTTTAAAGTCCAATTAAGCTTTTTTATGACACTCCTGGCAACATTGCTTCTAATGATTCCAATTTCATGCCTACAGGTTTATATTTAAATAATATCTCTGGATAGACTGTGGACTCATTCTTTAAATTGGTCTGTATCTTTTTTATTAAAGAGTGATAAAAAGTACATACTGGCGGACTTTTTACAACATTCTGGTCATGAATTTCATGTCATACATGTTATAAAAATTTTTGCTCTGACAAGATATTTGTACATATGGGGAAAAAAGCACATCATTTATAACAAATGATACTTTTAACAGAGAAATGTTCTTGAACGAATACCGTCAAAAAAGATTCTATCCTATCATTAAAAAACACAATGAATTCTAATTTATTTGGCCTCATTTATCTTCTCATTATTACAAAAAAATAGTAACTGAGTGGTATAAAATAAATGGTGCTGCTATACATCAAAGAAAGTCAATCCACTAAACTGTTCAGAACTCTGTCTGAACTTTAAATGTATTGGATTATAGTAAAAATATATTTCAAAAAATACTTAAAGCTGACTAAAAAATTAAATAGAGCTTAAAAAAACAAATATGTAACTGAAAACACGATAAAGCTCTTATGGAGGGTATTCTTGAAAATATTAAATATTTTATTAAAAACGAATAAAATATTAATTGTTCTGTTAAATTTAAAACTTGAATATAAAACGCTTTAGTGAAACCTCAAAGAGGTTGACCAATTTCAAGAGATGTTATAACATATATATTTGCATATTTTGAGCTTAGAAGCATATTTTGTCATATTTTAATAAAAAATCTTTATTACAGAGCATTTTTAGCAATTAAAAATGCATATTTTTGCATATTTTATACTTAAGAGCATAATAAGTGTAAAAGATGCAATTACACTTAAAAGAAAATTTTTGCATCCAGTAGAATTTTTTACAGAATTCTATAATATTGATTTTATAAATTGATAGAAACTTTGTAATTTCATTATATTTTTAAATACGAAAAGAAAATATTTTTTAGCATTTCCTAATAAAATTTCTTTTATATGGTCAAGTTATTGGTGATTAAAGCAATAAGAAATACAATTATTTACCATATTTTCAGCAAAAAAATTTAAAGAAAATTTGTTAGATTATGTGTCCCACTTTATCGCAATATATTTTTATTTCATTACCACAATTCCATAATTTTACGTTAATTAGAGATTTGAAAAATTTAGACAAAACATATTTGTAATTAAAATACATGCAAAATTAAGTATTCTATTTAATATTCACCGATTTAAAAATATTATTTCTTTGGATCAATTTCTCTGAAACATCAGCACTTAAGAAAATTCAATATATTTTATTTGCTTATGCTCGAAGAGCAATGAAATCGGAGGTTTCATGAATAAAATATAATTTAGAAATGTAGTGTAATATTGGCAAACATTTGCCAGTAGTCTGTTTTGTAAAAAGATAAAAATATGCGAGAAAAGTAAAATTTTCTTCATTACTCCATTTTTTCTTAAGAAACTTGTTTGAAGCAGATTATTTAGTTGCAACATATAAATTGGGTTATACTTGCGGAAATGTAAAATATAAATACCGATAGTGCTACAATTGATCAAGGTTTACCAATTTTGGTGCGAAAAAGTTTTTGCTCATTAAAACTAAAGAAGTAGTCCTGTTATTAGTGTACAAATTAAATACAAATGGCGTTACTGTGAGACTTCTTATAAAATCTGTTTCTTGATTGGAAAGACACATTTGTAAATATTAAACTAATATAATTTATATGAAGTTTTAAGCTTAAAAAATGCATTCCTAAAAAGTGTGAAATTTAAATAAAGAAAAAGCAATAGTGGGCTAAATTAGACTTCTTTGTGTGAGAAAAATAATTAGCAGTAACATTTTTTAAAAATTTGAACAGAATTGAATAAAAAGGCAATTGCGTATTATGATGCAAAACTAATATTTTGAAACTTCATAAAACATTAAAGCGATTTTCAATATAAGTGAAACCATATACATAAATTGAAATAACGAACTATTTGCAAAAAAAATAAAAACTTAATTATACCTAAGCTAATTCTAAATTGGTTAGGAAACTTTTATTTAAAATATACTTTTATTTTTCATAGATAAATTTAACGATAACATTTCCCTTTTATTTAGTAAAAATAACATAAAAGAAAACAAAATTTAACTAAAATATATGATTTTGAAATTAATGTGCTTTAATAAACATTATATGACATCAATAAAAACAAGCAATTTTCCGTACTTAATTTAAATCTAAATTAATTATATAAAAAAATTATCATCAATAAAAACTCAGTGTTATTGGCCCATAAAAGACAAAATTATTTCTATTAATTTACATATATATTATTAACATCAATAAGTGGTTGAAATAAAAAAATAAAATTAGTTTTCAACACATTATGGACATTAAAAGAGAGAGAAAAATAAACATTAAAAAAAAATAATTAAAAAATAAAAATATAAAAAATAATTGGTTTTACAACATAAACAAACTTATATAAATATGTATATATTTACTTATATAATGAGTGTATATTTATGCAACAAACATTTTCCACAAACAAAATAAAATTAACAACAAAAAGAACAAACGCACAACGTATAGGAAAAAAAAAACAATGAATATTAAATGAGGAAATTAACAGTTTAATTCTGGAAAAAGATCAAACAAATATATAGACTGCAACAACAATCAAAATAAACATATTAACAACAATATTAACAACAAAAATGACAACAACAATAAAGCCACAAATCAAAATATAAATAAGCGTAAAAAAGGTCAATAAAAAGAAAAAAAGGAAATATTATACAAGTATTAACAACAAGATACAAGTTGAGTGTTATGTTGCTTTATTTTATAAAAACAACAACAACAACTACAACAGCAACAAAAAACAAAAAAGTAATAAATAAATAAAAAAAAAATAAAATACAATACGAGTACAATATCCCGACCAATACTTAACTTGACTTTTTATGACATTATTAAAAATTGATATTGAATTTAATAATAGACACTCATACATACTTACATACACACATACATACATACATACAAGTTTGCACAGCTACAAACGTTCAATTCAATCACAAATTACATCACATCACTACATGCAAAAAACCATATTTCATTTATTGTGTATAAAGCACATACATGCTTATAAATTTATGCAAACATATACATACGAACATATGCACATTATATTATTTTTTATGTATGTATGTATATATAGGTTTTTTGTTAACATAAATAAAATATATCAGACAATTGTCAAATATGATGAAAAACTATTTATATCACACAAACACACACACAAACATACATACTTATAAATATTAAAATTGAAGGCTATATAAAGCCTCAAATTTATATACATATACATAATTTTCTCTGACATGCACACACATACATAGCAAGTAATAAATGCGTTAGCAAACATAGCCTCAAATTGCCTTTTTACCCATTTATGCATGTGTGTGAACACAATTGTTACTTTCAATGTTCCCTTGTATCCAACAGATACAAAGATAAATGACAATCATTTCCTTTTTTTTTCTCTCTCTCTCTCTCTTTGTTTTCTTTTTCGATACAAACGTTTGTTTCGATATTTTTATATTTAATACTCAAACACGCACACACATTTTGGACAAAATTACTCTTTAATAAAATATAAAAGATAAAATGTGACTGAATTCAAATTTACACAAGAATATATGATCAAATACAGATAAACATATTGTGCAGATTAAGGTTGAGTTAAGGTTACAGACGTCTGAAGAATATTAAGTAAAAGTTTTATGAGGATTAAGAGAAAATTTATTGAATTGTAAGATATAGTTTTAAAGAGATTCAAATAATCATTTTTTAAAAACTAATTTAATAGATAATGGTTTTTAATAAAATTACGTTGTTATTTTACTATTGATAAAATGCTCTGAATGGATTTCTTTATTGCTGATCTGTAATTCTCTCTATGAAATTTCATATAGATTTTAAATATTTTCGATTCAAACGTTTCCACTGGCATTGAAGAGCAGTATTTAAGCCAGGAATGGAACAGTTGATACGATCGTACTTTTTTTAATACTATTTAATATTCAAAAGTACCGAACTATTCCCGCAAATAATTTTATACTCTCAAACGATTAGTTGGTTATTCTAAGATTCTATTCAAAAGAACAGTTTTTCAAATAGAATTAAAAAAAAAGTATAGAAAAAAATAATAATATTTTATACAACTTTTTTATTTTCTATTCTGATTTACACTTGGTGTTCACAAGTAATTATGAAATTATAATGAACACTGTACTTTAATAAGACGATTGTTTAATTTAAAATAAAGGTAACTTACTTCTTTTCAAAAATTCCTCTAAAATAATCACTACAACAAATTAAAGGTTATTAGTTTCAGTAAACCGAATTCCACACTGAATATTCGCCGAATTTCAAATTTATCAGTTAAGGCAGTAATTAAAAAAAAGTTCTCGCTTTCAAGTAATTGAATTCTTTCTCTTGAATTTGTTTTCAAGAAGAGGGCCATACTTTTGTATAAATTTTTTCAGATTTTATTTCATTATTTATTCTGAATAAAAAAAGAAAAATGAAAATTTAATAAACTCGACAACGATATGTATTGGAATTTAATGGTATCGTATTTTAGTTCGCAATATATTTTCATTTTCCATCCCTAATTCGAGCTTAAGTTTGGAGAAGAAGGATGAGTAGGAGAACAAATGATCACACAAAATGACTAATCTACTAACACAGCATCAATTTCAAAACTTATTTCCATACCGGAAATTACATGGAAATGTTCGAATAGAGATAAGTAATGTTCGATTATACATTATCAGCATCTTCCTTTAATGCTAATTTGGAATGCTTCCATGGCGAGGATATACTTTATATAAAAAGTACATAAAGACCAAAGAATAAAGTTGGTATGGAACTTAATGTAGACCATTTCGATTAAAACTAATATTAATACTTTCAACTGAAGTTAATCTGGGACTCTATCGAGAAATTTTATGCGTACGAAAAATTTAGTTCATACAATTTAGCTTATAAATGTTTAAACAATGGGTCAAATTCTTTGAAATTTTGATTTTGTTAAAGATTGTTATTTATTATACCCTTGTAAAGGGTGTATATAACTTTGCCATTCCGTTTGTAATTTCTACAATATTCATATAAGACTTGGGGTCTTAGGATATATTTTCTGGATCCTGATTGATAGCGAAGTCGATATAACGATGTCCGTCTATCCGTCTGTCTGTTGAAATCACTATTTAGAAAGCCACAGTTATCGGTTACATATGTTTTATACATTAAATTGTAGGGAATATTCCTTAGAATGACACTAGTAAAAATCAACAAAATCGGTCCATTAATGGCGGAGATATCACTACAAGGTCTGTAAAATAGTATTCTTTTTCGACTTTTATAAGCCCCTATATAAGCTAGCAACTTCAGTTTTGCACAGCAAATTCGGAATATTTTTTTTTGGAATGTTTTTGTAGAAGAAATAAACAAAATCAGTGCATTAGTAACTGATATATAGGTCAAAACGCAATTTTGAACTTTGTGAAGCTTCTACATAAGCTTTGGAATTCGTTTTAATACAAATCTGTTGTAAATATTTTTCTGAAATTTCGATTTTTTGAATTAACCATATCGGTCCATATTGTGTTTTCAGTTACTTCTTTGTTGGAATTATTTATTCAACTTTAAGTATTCTTTAAACGTTATATTCAAAATAGACAGAGTTCTTGACAGTTTAATGGTACATAGCAGCATCATTTGTTTGACACTTTTTTTATTGTAATAATGAGTAGATCAGGTCAGAAAAATTAGAGTTCGTTGTATATTCTAATAATAGGAAGAAATCTTTTCTGATGGCACTCGTTTGCGTACATTTGCCACGAATGAAGTGCTTTTTTCCCCACAAGAAGTAATGTCTTACCAGACAAACATTTTGTTCAACAATTTCGACTTTCATATCACATATTTGTGATATGGAATTCATGACCAGGAAATTGTAAAAAGTCCCCTAATACGTACATTCTACCACCCTTTAGGCAGTATTCACATTTAAAAAAAAAAAAAATAGTCTCAGTAATTTTTATTTTCTCTTTTACCTTTACCTTCTTTTGTGGCGTTCCAATTATGTATTTATTTATTTAAGTAACTAGGCACTTTTTTACTTCATGGATCTCTAGGTGAGCTTTTTTAACTTTTCTGATAAAAGATACAGAGAAATTTAAAGAATGAGTCATATTCCAATCAGAAATGTAGAGATTTTTTTTAAATTCGTATTATTTTGCCTGCAATTATACTGTCTGTAAATCAACTTATTCTTCGGTTAATATGAATCGTTTGTATTTTTTTGGCTCAGAAAACTTAATTCCCCAATTCATCTGCACAACGAGCAATAGTTTTATATGGTCGACATGTGTTGGATTATAATATTGAATTATGTGTTTGTATGAATTTAAGAAAAATTAATTATGTCATTAAAACAAAATTTAACACATAATTACTGAGAATAACAACAAATTCAAATAAGATAACGGTACTAAGTTTTTTCATATATAATAAAAGTTATAAGCCTTAAAGTGTGCACAGATTTTTCATGCGCATTCCTTGTTTAAGTTTCAAAGGAATCTAAATGGATAAGACACTACGAATGTCGATGAAGTGTGTAGCGGCACAGAAATACGTATTTTCTGTGCCGCTACACATTTCCATTCAGCTTGTGTCTAATTATAGTCTACAAATACTAATTTGGTACCGCCAAACAGAGACAACAAGGTAATTTGCGATTGCAAACTGATTTAGTGTTTATAATCTAACGAAGGAAAAAATCGAATAAATTATCAACCCAAATTTCATACAAAGAAGCTAATCTAGGACAACATTTTGAAACTAAAAAGCTTTTTTTCTATGGCTGTTTTTACGAATTTAACAATCCAAGAAAAAAGACGATTTGATATTTTAATATTTTTTTTTAGAAGTTTTAACCCTATTCTATAGAATTCCTATTACTAACTAACATGATTAAATATCTATATTTCTTTCTTCTTTCTACTTTCGAAGCTCGCCAATATTAGTTGTTCATAACAAACTTCCATAAATACCAACAAAAATTTATCTATGTATGTATATGTCAAAGAAAGAGAAATGTTTATAGCCAGAAATTTATAAGTCTATACACAGACTCACACTGTTCTAGAGAAAAGAAAAAAAAAACGCACACATTTCATAGCATGTGTTGGTCTATAGGGATTAGTAAAATATATCAATATAATGTGTGAACTCACTTTGTATTACACTCTCAAGCACATACACACTTACATACATACATACATACATAAATACATACATATGTGAGTATATAATATTTGCATTGAATCATACACATGCTGTGCATATTTATGATGACAATGGTCATTTAGTCAGAATTTATATTAAAATCAATGAATATGGGAAACACTATAATATATATTCTCTTTTATTCAGACACACACTCGCACACACATACATTCTTGTACCATACATTGTCTCCTTTACTATTTTGGATTTAAATAAAATAATAAAAAAATAAGAATAAAAATACAAAGTGGTAAAATAAAAAAAAAAAAAACAAAAATAGGAAGAGGAAGTGTAAATAAACAGCAGATGTTGACAATGTATTTGTTTAGGTATGTGTATATATGTTTGCAAATTAAAATAAGGCCTTTGTTTCTTATTCTCTTTATCCCCTCTAGCCCTTTGTAATTTTTTCAATTTTTCGATGTATGGAAAATCATAATAATGGTTAAAGAAAATGGCAAATAAACAAAAACAAAATAACAAGTAAAACTTGTCAACTTTTTAAATATTAAATCTGAAACACATGTTGCAAGAGCATACAATTTTTTTTATTTTTTTATACATTTTAGAAACTTTTGAAATAAAAATGAGTCAAAAAATGGAGCAAAACTATCTATATATAAGTAAGTAAACGTGTTATATTCCAGTTAAGCTAATTTATTTTCCAGCCAAGTTTTGCCCTTGTATCAGATTTTTTTTTTTAACTACAGAAGTGAAAATTGTGTTGGCTAAAAAAATTATGGCAAAAATATCAATTTTGTACTAGGAACAATAATAAAATTTTTCAAGGAAAAAAGGTTCTTCTTTTAAATTTTATATATAACAAAACATTTTAGGTTTTTACAAAACCTTTAAGAAAGCGAAAGGGTTTCATATATTGAAGGGAATTTTGTTTATAATTGAACTTTTTTTCTCAACCAAGTTCATTTAGTTTTTTGAAATTTAAGCAGTCTAAGAAATATTTTATACCCTGCTTTTGCTGTTGTTTCTAAGACAACACACAGTGGGGCCAATCACAAAAAAATTAGTAATAAATCTTTATCTTCTAAACTTCTGGGCAGATCGAATTGAAATGCATGGGAGAGTTGTAGAGGAGGACATAAGCTTTCAGAAAAATCATCTTGTAGAAAAAGTTTCAAATAATCCTTCATCCAATCAAGCCCCACTGTGCAACACTGTCTTTCTGTTACAAAACAATTTATGTTTATTTATTTATTTTTTTAATACTAAAATGTTTTTTTTAGGCCAACACCAACATGTCTTTGAATTTATATTTAAAGACTAAAAAAATACATATTTTTGGGTCAGTAAGCCCGGCGACGAGACAAATTTGTTTTTTACACCACCACTGACTGTGTATTTAATTGGCCGCATGCCTTAAGGCTTTAAAAAAACAATAACAATGACAACTTAAATTTATAGCGAAAACTTCAACAGCAAATTTTTATTTTAAAAATAACAAATAACAAAAATCATTATATAAATAAATGAATATGAATCGATAGCAGAAATAGACAACAATATATATTTATAAAGCTAAAATAAACTTTTAAATTGAAAATCAAATAGAAAAATCCCTGAATTATAAACAAATTAAAAAACAAGAGAAAAATACATAAAATAAATAACAAATAATTTGAACGATGATAAATTTTTTTTAGATAAAAACAAATGATTTCTATTACTTTAAAAGCACGCCTTTATAACGTATGCGGAATAAAATTGCAACAAAATTTTCGGCGCTGGTTAAAAATAGTTTACTTATGATAAGGACCTTTTATCATCAATTTTCGATTACGAAATGTCCTTTTAAATTATTGTGAATATTTTATGAATATCGGACTTGTAATTTCCTCAAAATGTTAATAAAAGACGAACCACTTTGAAAAAATATTTGTAATTTTGTAGATTATTTCTATATCTACACCACCACAAAATGATTTATATTTTAACTCCGATAGCAAATATAAACCCATTGAGTTTTTCGAAGAAAAAAAACTGTATATGGATCGAAGTCAATTTGAGGCTAAAATTCTAAAATCTAATTTGACATTTTATCTTTCATTTTGGATGGCTACATGTTTTCTCATTATAATGTACAAATTTGCATGAAAATCGAAATTCAAATTTTTTCAAAATGTTAGCAAAAAATTTTTAATTTTTTAATTATTTTTATATTTACCTCACATAAAATGATTTATATTTTAAGCCAGATGGCAATGAGTGTCAAAGAAATTTATTTTTTCGATAGATAAAAATCCATGATAGAAAAGCTACAAAAATTAAGACCAGAAGTCTGTCGAAGAACAAATTTTTATGCATTAAATTCAATTTATGGCGAATTTTTCACTTTTAAAGATTCTGATTTGAGTTTTTTGATTAATGTATTAAGTTGTGTAACGCAGGAGTGATGGATTTCATAAAAAGAAATATCGATACAATAAAAGTGTAACTATAGTATCCGGATATAACGACAGAATAATTTTGTGGCGTAAGAAAAATCTCTAAATTAAATTAATGTGTTAAAATTAAAAATCTCTTAAATTAATATTGATTAATAAGTTTTGGACCAACTAAAACAGAGTAGAGCTTAAAGATTCCTCTCGACAAAATTTCAAGGTAAACTAGGATACAATAACCGAATAACGAGTTCGGAAAGTTGCAGCATCGAGTTTTTAAAGTTATGATAAAAGACTCCTTCAGAAGTGCTTCAAAAAGGCTCAAAAGGAATCCAAATATTGGACATAAAGAAACAACATATCTTTTGAAAAAATAATATAAGATTTAAGGTTAATTTTTTGAGAAATTAGAACATTTTTAATTTTGTTGCAATTTTATTCCACAAAAGTTATTTATAAAGATTTATTTTTATAATAAATCTCTAAAGAAGGCACTTTATTTATTAAAGAATCAAAGCATTAACAATTCTAATTAATTCTCCATACATAATTTGTTTATTTTTAGAATAGAAATAAAAAAAAATAAATATCATTTAAAATAAATATTAATAAGCCTAAGCTGTAAATTATTTTAACCAGCTCAACTATTTTGTTGGTTTAGCAAACAACCAAACAAATAATAATTAAATGAAGTTTGTATCTGTTAATTTCCTAAAAAAAAATTGGTAACAAATTGCACATTATTTTTAATTAAATTTAGATAAATTAAATTTAATAAAATGAAATAAAAATGGCATAAAAGCTTTCAACAATTATACGGTGACAAACTCTGTCTAAATTATGTACAAAACTAATTTAGTAAATAAATTATAATAATGGTTACAACACTAACAGTAACAACAACAACATTAAAAAACTAAAAACAAAAACAAGCTGCTAGTGACAAGGGATTAAATTGTTAAATTAATTTTGAACAATTTAAACAAGAATTAGATAATAACACAAAATATAAGTTAACTAAATAACACTAAATAACAAATCTGGTATTCTGTTTGTGATTATTCTTTTCAAAAGGTTTTTGCAGCATTTTGAAAGCTTCCACACACACCACAACACATATCTAAGACCACCTTTATATTTTCAGAGTATATGATGAGGAATATTTTAAACTATCTCAGTAGTTTTTTGGGGCCGTCCCAAAATAGTTAATTTATCAAATACATTAGTGCACAACTAGTTTCTTTATTAGCTACGTAACAAATTATTTTAGTATAGACATGTGGCAAGTGGCAGGTTGGAGGACATATTGAAGTGAGCCAAGTAGGTGGATACTGATAATATATGTACTTCGTCTAAAAAAAAGTTAAACCTTTAATATTCCCACCAAAAAAACGATCAAGTGCTTCCAAAAGTGAACTTTTTCGCCACTTCAAAAATTAGAACTAAATGTATATTTTGCACTTTTTTGGAAGTTAATAAAACGTTAAAAGAGGTGAATAAGTTCTAAGAAAATAAAAATTTCACAAATTGATCAGTATTTTTATTATCTATTAATAAAGCTAAAGCCATATTTTTATTAAAAATTTTATAAATATAATTTTGAAAGAAGTACTTCAAAAGCAATGAACAATAAGCATAAAAGAAGAACACCCTACCAATGACAGACATGGATTAAAAAAAAAATAACTTCTGCAGCTCTTTTAAGCACTAAGTACTTCTTTCCAATGACAACACAATGTTAGAATCATGACTTTTTCAGTTCTTTTTCAATTTTTTTTTTTTGCTGGGATTTTTAACAGACGCCAGAACATGAGTCTTTGCCGACTTTTCGCAGTTAAGGAGATGTTCCGAAAGAATATCGCATTAAAAAATTCGTCAGTATTATGTGGTCTCCGATTCCTCACAAATGATTCAAAAACAGAAAAGTGCACGAGGTCGAAAATACTTTTTAATTATCACAACTAATACCTGAAAACTTTTCCAGGAAGAAATTTACACTTAAAAAAAAAACAAAGTAAGTTAAGTTCTATTTAAGAACACTAAAAGAAATCTTGTGGTTAAAAATTACACTATGCAGCAGTATTTTTGGGACGGATTTTTTATTACACTCAGCAAATACTATCAATTG
Organism: Protocalliphora azurea; assembly: GCA_932274085.1. NCBI lineage: Eukaryota > Metazoa > Arthropoda > Insecta > Diptera > Calliphoridae > Protocalliphora > Protocalliphora azurea. Next base: position 824,196 of record OW026523.1, read on the forward strand.
CAGCTGGAATGATGATACTCAATTTGTCGTATAGTGTTATGAAAGCACTAAAAATTAAAAATGTTCAAAGAAAGATCTCAAATAAACACTACTTATTTTTCTAGAAGACTGTATCTATTTCAAACTAATTCTTTCAGGATCATGTTATCACAGTCTTCACTGAGGTTTTAAAGACGGTAACGAGCATGAATCTTTTTTGGCATCTTATATATATATATATATATATATATATATGTATATATATATATATATATCGATCACATTGTACAAATTAAGTTTCGACAGAAACAGGTATTTATATTTATTAAAGACAACAATAAATTAAATTGATAATGACTTTGTCGTATCAGAATATTTAATGCCATCAATGTTTTCTATGATAAAATGTATGCCTTCGAAAGGGATCAAAAATAAAACAAGAATCTCTCGGGACGTGAAATCATGAGGTAATAAAACTTCTAACGAATGCGTGTCTTTCTTGGACAATACAATCTTATACATTCTGGGAGCCAAGTAATCAGGCGCAAAGATTGATAAGTCTCTCTGAGTTCTGGGTAGGAGCTTGATCAGGCTCTTACTAAACACTGTATGTCAGAGTAACAATTTCTATTTGAGTTGCTATAACGAAGAAGCATCGGTACATCATCTACAAATCATCTCGAAACGCAATTTTTTTCAAACATAATCTAGATTGTAAAAAATGTTTAACAAATTGTAGTGTCGCAGACGAATATGGTTAGTTTGTTTGATGAAACTTGGGACATCGACAGAGGAGGAGTTAGGCTAGAGGGCCAAAGTTGAGGTGAGAAATACATCAGAGCTTGTAACTTTTACAAATATAAACACATTTTAAATAGTTTTATATTTCTGAATTTTATTTCTGAAAATAAAGAAAAAACATTCGTAATGTACTACATTATCTGTTATGATTTAAAATATATTTAACTTCAAAAATTTAATTTCTCATTTTTGACCTTGACTTGACTTTTAAAATAAAAATTCCAAAATTTTTTTTAAAAAAGAAAAAAATCAATTATCTGCATTCGATAAAGAGAAAAAATTTCAAAGTCAAAACTGTAAAACAAGACTCAAAAATTGCAATTTTTTTGACAAAAAAGTAAATTTATATATTTAATTATTTTTTAATTTTGTTAAAAAAGATCAATATTTTTAGATATTTTTTTGAAAGATTGGAGCTTAGGAAAGCTTGTGAGTGTAATCTTGGTTTAAATTTATAAATTTTTAAACAGAAGTTAAACTTTTTAAGTCTGTATAAAATTTTCATTACCGATTTCGGAAGTTTCGGGTTTGAAATCTTAGAATTTTTATTTTAAAAGTTATGGAGCAAAAACAAAAAAAAGTTAAGGTCAAAAATGATAAATTTAAAATTTTGAAGTCAAATATCTTTTAAATCATACTAGATAATATAGTATAGTAAGCATATTTTTCCTTTGCTTTCATAAAATTCAGAAATGTAAAAATATTTAAAATCGATTCATATTTGTAAAATTTACAACCTCCGACATGTTTTTCGCTCTAGAGTTATTTGGTCAACTTTGACCCACTGTAACGCCGTCCATACTTCACTTCCTCTATCGATGTCCCAAGTTTTATTAAGATCGATCCAGCAGTTTAAAAGATCCACATTTAGTACCATTTATTTTGCAAAAGACCCCACTGTGCACTATGAGATTCGGTCAATCTGACGTGACAAAATTCGTAAAATAAAAGTTGTCCAATTGAACCAAATTTTTAATATAATAATAAAAACACTTCAACTAGATCAGAAATATTCGATATAGTAAGATTTTATTTACATTAACTTTATGAAATAGAGATCATAAAAGTTCTTCTTGACCATTGTAAAAATGTTTTTTTTTTTTAATTCATTAAAAATGCTTATAGTTCGAAATACCATGACCTTTTGTATAACGTTTTAAAAGGTTACTGTACTTATTACAGAGAAAAAAGTTTGTGCTTAAATATAAGAATTTACTTTCGTTGATTTTAGTTCATAATATTTAAGAATAATTTTTTTTAAATTCTAACACTTTTTTAAATTTTTTGAATCAAAAGTCAAGAAGACTTAAACAAATTGTTTAAATTTTTATTTATATTTACAATTTGTAAATGTATGTTTGAAATTTTCTTTACAGAATTTATGGTTTTTAATGATTTTTTAGGCTCATTTTGGGGGCGGAAGAACACAGCAGATGCGCTTTTTATTACAATGATACATGTGCTATAGAATGGCAGCAGATTTAAGCAAATTCTAATCCTTAATTTTTAACAGCTTTTTTTTATTGGAAAATTGCCATTTAAAGGGATTTATTATTAACATTTTCATGCATAAGTATTTTTATTTAGAATTTGAATCAAATCTTAAAAAACTAAATTAAAATTTTAGAAGCATTTTTGCAAAATTCGCAAAATTATCATTAAGTACAATTTAATAATATCTATGAACAAAATTTTATTTTTTATGAGAAAAGTTTGAGAAAAAAAAGTCATGTTCGATTAATAATATTTATGACAAAAATTTCAAATATATGAATTTTTTTTCTCTGTGTAACTGGGTTAATTTATTTTTCAAACAAAATCAGGAAATAAATAAAATATTTAAACTATCAAGGCCTTATTCATAATAAAAATATTAAATTTATAAAATTTTTGTTAATCAAATTTGTATTGAAAAATTTTCTATAAAGTTTTGATAAATTTAAAATTATTTTTACGAATAAGGCAGTTAGAATGTTAAAAAAATGTTTGACTCATTACTATATAACATTTTTGACAATCAATAAATATTAAGTTCCGCATAGTTCCGCGAAAATTTTACCATCACATGTAACAACAACATCCTCCCTACTAAAAAAAAGTAAATAAAATTCTGTCCCAATTTGCCCCCCACGAAATACTGCTAAATCAAAGTTACACCTTTATGTTATTAAAATCATATTGGTAAACTGTGTAATTAGAAGCTTTTATGCTCTTTTGTTAATTGTATTATTCTTAGAAATGAATTTTAATTTTCTATTTTAAAATATATAATAAATATAATATAAATACGATTACTGGTCGTTATTTAATTTCATCGTCTTAACAGTTATTTTTATTTGGAATGTGTGCACTTTGAAGAGATGTTGAAGGGAAGTAGACCTTATGTGGAATCTATAGTCAATATAGACCACCGATCTTCATAAAATTTAGCACTATATGTGTAGCCCGGATTTTATTAAAATATTGCAATATTTAACATATGAGGTCTGGGAGAAATAATTATTCATACTAAATTTCATTAAGTAATTTTAAAATTGCAACCTACACATTGTTAAATGGAATCAGAAAATGATTCTGGGAGTAAAACAATTTTTTCTATACTTTAGAAACAGAACCACAAGTGGTGTAGGGTGTAACGCACACATGGGTAAATTATTTATAATTTAAAAATAAAAGAAATATCTATGAAATCTATTTTTTTTTTTTTTTTTTTTTCAAAAAAAGTGGGCGTATCAGATACATTTTTCTTAATAATATTAAAAGGGTCATGTGCTTGCTGTATACCAGTTTTTAATTTTTTATCATTAATTTATGTCTTTTGTCACTTTAAAGTGTGCAATGGGCCAAATATGTCTTTGAATAATTTTTTTTAAATTTTGAAATTCACTCCATAAAAGTTTTGTTCCAAAAATTATGCTCTTTTCAATTTTTTCTCAACTGTTAAAGATTAAATGTAAATACTATTTACTTAAGTTAACATGTTTTTAATAAGTATTTTATAATTTCCTTTTTTGTAGCAATAATTTGAAATAAGATTGTTTTAATTATATTTATTGTAAGTAGTAGTTTGTATATTAATATATATACATAGAATAAATACTACTTATTTAGAAATTAAATAATATCACATATAGAAAACTTATATATAGGAAAATATACCTACATATATACTATATTGAAAAATATAACATGAAAATTGCCTATATCCTTTTGGGGTTTTCTCTCAAATTACATTAAAATCGATCCATAAACACATTAACAATGTTTAATAAACATTAGCTGACAACCAACCAACATACATATACACTAAAATTGTTAAATACACATTTTATGATAACATATTCACTAACACTTAAGCTTGTACATTACCTAGATACATGTAAATATGCGCTAGCAAATTTAGATACAAAGATATCAAAATATAAAGTGTTGTATAGGCAAATAGCTGATAATTTGGAATAACAAACATACTAAACATATATGTGTATATATGTATGTATGCATGTGTGTATGTATTTATGTATGTATGTATATATGTATATTGTTGAAGCAAAACCTGTAGCTGGTATGTGTAGCATTAGTATGTGTAACAACACCAACCAATATTAACATTTACAAAAAACAAAAAACCTCACCTCCTAATGCCAACCTTAACACTAAGAACGATGGCTTTATATAAATTTATAAAAGTGTATAATTATTCAGTGTGAACTAGATATAAAAAGAATGTGTGAGAATTGGACAAAAACTTAAGGAAATTTATAAAACTAAAAAGATCTTAAAAAAAAGGTTAATCATCAATTTACAACAGCAAATATCAATAGATTTTTGATATATTTACTAAAAATTATAACAGTATTCTTTAATCTTTTTTATATTTAAAACTTAATAAACAACCTACGTATTAATTCAAATACGTAGAATATTTTTACATGTTGTATGTTAATTTTGCACATACATTTCTATTAAGATTATTGTTATTATTGTGATTTAAGACTTTCCACAGAAGAATCAAGAGACGGAGAGACACAAAACACACATGCAGCTACATAAGTAACGAAAATATATCCCAGTTAGCCAAATGGTTATAGACGATTTAGTCGTAAACGTTGTCTGCAGGAAATTTTGAAGAAGAATTATTGAAGAAAATTGTCCTGTTTCAAGTCCCATTGACGACCGTATGAGCGACAAAATCCTGAACCTATGACACTTAAATATTTTGAAGACAACAATTTCATGTTTTTTCCTGTTATAATTTACCTTGGAGTTATTAAAGTTATTAAAATTTTAAAAATAGAACGAGCAAAAACTCAATCAATCGATTGGTAGGTACAACAAATGTTGAAACCTTTATATATATATATATATATATATATATATAGATTTATAATTTGTCTTCAATAATATTATAATATTACATCATAAGCAGGGACAGGAAGTTCATCATTTAAAAAGTGTGTTTTAGGCGTTTAAAAATGCACAACTTTGAAAATAAAAATTTTTAAATTTCTTAAATTTTATTAAAAAGAACATAAAATTTTAATTCAGTATCATATTAAAGGCGTGTGTGAAACGGTAGGAAAGTTCTACGACAAAAAAATATTTTTTCTATGGTAAGAATAATTCTGATTTCTGCTGTGTGCAATGAAAACTGAAAAATATTGACAAATTTACATTTTTATTATACAAAAATCAAAAGGAATATGTGAATATTGAATATGAAGAATAAATATAAAAGATTTTAAAATATATATCATTTTTCGAAATATTTTGTTCAACTGAAATTTTTTTATAAATTTTAAAACTTGAAAAATTTATATTCATTTGTCAAAATTTTTACTAGCGCTATGAGCTAGTAAAATTTTGTTCACCTCGTAACTATCCAAAATTTACTAATTAATATACTTTTCTAATTTTTACACGGAACCTAAATTAAAAATAAGGACCTTACACAGCTTTTATAAATAGAAAATTACCGTTCGACATTAACAGATGTGATGGATGTGGAAAGATTTTATTGCTTCTTCGTTTGAATTAAAAATTGTAACAACTTTATTGGCAACACTTCTTTCGATGGCTGTGGTCTTAATGATAGATCGATTTTTCTAAATTATATTAAGGTTAGCTCTGTACAGGTTATTGTGCTCTTAGACAGAATAATCTCTTTAGTAGCTTCTTTAGAAAGAATTTATCAATTCTCGATATTTTACAAAAACGTGTGATAACCAAAACAAATGTTTCATATACATGAATCGATATTAAACGTATTTGTTTTGCCTTCAGATAAATGACTGGAAATTTGTGCCTGAAAGTCTCTATTTATCTCTATGTTTTAGGCCATCCAAAGGCTGATATATGGTATTGTTTTGTCGAATATTTATTTATATTCTGGGTATTTTCTCATTTTAATACGAAATAAATAAGGAACCTTCTGTTGACGCACCTTTTATAATAATCAACGTCCTTCTGTGATTGTTAGTTTTGGAGAAATGGCTTACCACATATTAATTTGTCCTTGGTATTTTTAATATTTTAAAACATTTTTTAGCTCTTCTGAAAATTTTGAAATGTAGACTTAATTATTTTTTTTTTTTACACAAATTAATTTTAAATTAAAATATTGCACTAAATATGATACAAAAAAAAAAACACACATTTATGGCAAAATATGTAAAAATATGCATTTTCAACAAAATAGGCATAAATATGCTCTAATAAATAGATGCATTTGCATGAACTTCCGGTCCTTGTTCATAAAGTTTACATGGAAATATTTAAATTGATTAAATTGAATTGTTTTAACTCTTTAGTGCGCAATTTTTTATTTTTGAGTAAAAAAAAAATAATAATAATTTTATCTTCTATAATTTTTAATAGAATCTTTTTAAAAATAAATAGTATGATGCATATATGCATCAGCACGTATTTGTATGTAGTTTCTCTTCTATGGTTAATCATTGATTTTGTAAAGAATTATCGCTGAAAGGCAAAAACAAATCAATGTGTTTTGATAGTTTTTGAATCATAACATTATAACTAATCACAATAATCTAACATATTTTTATGTTAGAAATATCCGCAAAAGATAATATAATACATTTACTCGGTAATGCGAATCTTATTATTTGGAAATTTAAAATAATTTTGGTATTGCTGACAATACACTGAATTCGCATTTCTTTTGACTAAATATATGCTTGTACGAAATATTCGCCTGTAATCATTTGCCGAGTTGAATTTAAAACTTTTGCCCAATTTATAGCTTCTGGATTAAGTTTCTGTAAATAAGTGATACTTGAAATAATGGACTAATGAAATCATATCCGATAATACATAAAATTAAAAAAAAAAAAATGTCAAAATACATAATTTTTTACAATAGTTACATTATTTACATTACGTTTGTTATTTGTAATTCTGTATTATACAAATGCGTAGTGATTTATATTTTTCACTAATTGTGTATTACAAACATCACACAATATAATCAATATTTTTAAAGTTTACCTTAATCAATTATACCTATATTTCTTTAAATATTAATTGTATTGAATTCGGCACAGAAAGAAAAAAAATCGTAAAACGAAAAAACAATCAAGAAAATTTTTGTCGAAATATTCAGTAATAAATTAAGTTATTAATATATAAAAATAAAAATTACTGCACATTATTATAATAAAAGTTAATATTTGATGCCAATACTGTTCGATTAAAATATTGTAAAATATAGTGGAGCAATAAAGTGTTAAATTGACTTTGAAAGCGATTTTCAGACGATAATTGTGCTTAAAGGTGGGGATGTGATCGTTTTTTCTGTACATTATAAATATCATTTATACATTATAAATATCATCATAAATACATAATATGCGAGTATCACCTCAAGCGAAGCTTGAGGTGATACTCGCATCTGAGCTGCCCCTGCGTCCAATAGTGACAGCATGGTTCCCTCCACCCATTTTAGAGGTTGGAACCATTCTGACAGTATTGGAAAATCAGAATAAGGGTCTTCTTACAGGTCAATGGAAGTTGGTTAACACCATGACTTGTAAGGAGAACCAAGGCAGAGACTTCAGATTCGCAGTGGATCAGGAGTCTCTGAAGAAGCTGGAGTCACTGGGGGGAGTTGTCAATTTCGGATTTGGGGTGATCAGGTTTAGGTTCAACAAATCTGATAAACCCAAAGAGGCTGTCAGTGGTGCAAATTAACTTGCATCACTGTGAGGCAGCCTCAACCGAACTGACAAGACTCCTCATTGACTCCAACGTGGACGTGGCCCTCATACAGGAACCCTGGATTAAGAACACCAGGGTATGTGGTCTGAGGGTCACGGGGTACAACCTGTTCATACCATCCACAACGGAAAAGGTACGGACATGTATACTGGCTAGGAATAATCTAAATATTAATTTTCTTCATTCCTTTAGCAGTGGGGACCTTACAGTCGTCCAACAGGAAGCCGCAGGATGTAGCGGGCTTATAATGGCGGCTGTGTACATGCCGTATGAGGCAGCCGATCCACCAGGTATCGCTCTGCAGCAGTTGGCGGAGCACGCTAGGAGGAAAGGCGCGTACATGGTCTTGGGTTGTGATGCGAATGCTCACCACTATCAATGGGGAAGCAGGGACATCAACAAAAGAGGTGAGTTGGTATACGATTTTATAACTTGTTATGATCTGCATATCTGTAATAGGGGTACTACTCCTACGTTCAGAGCGAAAGATAGGGAAACAGTTATAGACGTAACGCTGGCTAACCGTGGGGGAAATTATGTTAGGGATTGGAGAGTAGTTCTGGATTACTCTTTTTCTGACCATAGCATGATATCTTTTGGTCTCGACTTTGAGAAGGCGAGGGAACAGCCCTATAGGAACTCGAGAAGGACAGATTGGAAGTCCTTCAGGAGGTCAGTCTGTAGGGACCTTAGGGATACTGAGGACTGGAGAGATTCAGTTGAGGGTATCGAGTTGGCGGTGAATAATTTCACGAATGTTATTAGGAATAGTTTTGCGCTCAATTGTCCAGTGATTTATCCTGGGAAAAGGAAACAGCCGAAATGGTGGACTAGGGAACTTAGGGACCAGCGGTCTACAGTCAGGAAGCTGTTTAATAGAGCCAAACTAACGAGGAGTGATGAGGATTGGAATAGCTATAGGGATAGTTTCTCTAAGTATAAGAAGGACATTAGACGAGCGAAACGGACTTCATGGGTAAATTTCTGTGAATCGGTGGACTCTGTTAACGAGTTGTCTAGGTTTAGGCGAGTATTATCGAAGGACCCAGTGGCACCTGGATACATACAACGTGAGGATAACTCGTGGACAGAGTCTAGCTCAGAGTCCCTCAGTTTACTTATGGAGACTCATTTTCCAGGCTGTAGGGATATAGAATCTGTTGGAGGGACAGGTAGCGTCAGTGATAACCTACAACCCGAATCAGATGCTGGGGATACCGATGTGATAAGGGAGATGATCACTAGAGACAAAGTATTATGGGCGGTAAATTCATTCGACCCATACAAATCTCCTGGCCCGGATGGAATATTTCCGGCCATGCTACAGAATGTCGATGAAAGAGCCATCTCTCTATTGACGGAGGTTTTTAGGGAATGTCTTAGAATGAAATACATTCCCAGGGGGTGGAGAGAGGTAAGGGTCATTTTCATACCCAAAGCGGGTAAGACGACTCACTCGAAGCCCAGGGATTACAGACCGATCAGCCTATCGTCTTTTCTATTGAAGACAATAGAAAGACTGATCGATCTTTATCTTAGGACTAGTATGGGAACTCAGGTCATTAGCGAGTCTCAACATGCTTATCTCAAGGGTAAGTCCGTTGAGAGTGCTCCTTGGCTGAGCCTACGGATTATGTCGGGACCACGATTGACTTCGGGGCTACTCCCGCTTTGGTGTTACCTAGTAGGAATCTTTGGGATGGAGTAGAAAAGCTCTATGAGGGGTGCGCGGTCTTCACGGACGGTTCGAAAATGGAAGTTGGCACTGGTGCGGGTGTATACTTTATGGGAACTGATATCAGACGATCCTACAAATTGTCTGACAGTTGTAGTGTCTTTCAAGCAGAGATTCTTGGCATTTATAAGTCTCTCGGCTTGATTGAAGGGAATGTTGAACGGGGGTCTGAGATTACTATCTATGTTGATAGTCAGGCGGCGTTATTGGCTCTGACTAGTCATTTTGTTAGGTCCAGATTGGTACTTGAGTGCAGAAGGGAATTGAGAAGGTTAATGGGTTCCTATATGATAAGACTATGTTGGGTTCCTGGTCATTGTGACATTCTTGGCAACGAAATAGCCGATGAGCTAGCTCGCAGTGGCTCGGAGCTAGATAGGTCTTTCATAGAGTCATCTGTTAAGATTCCAATTGGGTCCTTTTTTAGGGCCATAGGGGAGTGGACTCTGGACAACACGAATCGAGCCTGGAATGACAGATCGGACTGCAATGTTTCTAGGGCATTATGGCCTAGCTTAAAACTGGCAGATTCCAAGCATCTTCTAGGTATGAGTCGTGGTAGTCTTAGAGTCATAGTAGGTATGGTTACGGGTCATTTCTCAATAGGGAATATGATGAGTAAGTGGGACATTGGCACATCAGACTTCTGTAGAACGTGCGATGATGTTGAGGAGCTAGAGACAGTGGAGCACATACTCTGTCACTGCGTAGGGCTTCAGCGTAATAGGTTGAAGTGGTTTGGAAGCCATACACTACATGAACTAGGTGAGGTTAATGGCAAAGGACTTGTCAACCTCATAGGGTTTGTTATGGGGATAAAATGGCTTAGGAACAATCATAACTGATTGATTGGGTATAGGTTCCACTTTTCTCTTTTTCTTTTTCTTCTTTTCATAAAGGGATCACAATGGGCCGTTTGGCCTCTGGGTGTAGGCGTGAATGCGCCGCCCTTTCCAACCTAACCTAACCTAATATAAATATTTATTTATAGAATTATATCAAATGGTGGAAGACACCCATAAAAATATTTATTCTTCTTTCCATCGATTCAAAAACGGTAATTAAGTATATTTTGTAAAGGCAAATAAAATAATTTTAATTAAATTGTTTTCACTTTTGTTACTAATTAACTTTAGCTAATTCTAAAAATTTGAAAGTTATTATATAATAATTATTAAAAATATAGCAAAAATTAAAAACTTTACAAAAATGTTTTTAACTTTGGTATGCTATTATTTTATACTAAATATGTCAATCGATCGATGACAAGTGAAATACGTTGTTGTTAATACGGTCATCAATGATAAATTGGCAAAAATGTCGCCAACGTATTCATTGACGATATATTGAAGTCTGTTGTCATTCATATAATCGTCAACGGCAATTTTCACGCTCACAACGCCGTAAACAATTTAGCAGACATTTTTTATTTTTTAATAATTGTCGACGATTTGTATAGACTGTCGTCAATATATCGTCAAGAATTTACTATGGATCTTGTACGCGTCGTCGATGTTGTTTTGAAGGCATGACCAACTGGGATACGGCAATTCACATACAGAAAACAAAAATAAAAGAAAATACACTTGATATTTACATACAGTTACATGTAAATGTAAATTTACAACTATTTTAACTCAGCAATGCATTAATGAAACAATGTCATTACTTAATATAATATTGGATTATTATTATTATTATAATAATAATACATAATATAAATGTAAAAGAAATCATAATAATAATAATGAAAGATGATGTAGATGGTGGGGTTGGTTGTTGATAATTGTAGTAATCACAATTATAATGACAACGTGATTGTTTTTGTTGTTCTTTCTGCTACTAACGTTTGTTATTGTTGATGATTATTAACATTTGTTAATAAAAAACAAAAAAGTAAAACAAGAGAATTTATAAAGATTTTAATATTGAGAAACCGAAAAACAAGTAAATTTTATCACATATACACACAATTATATATTTGACATCCTGTGCGTCTGTATGTGTGCGTTTAAGTATTGTATGTGCCTGTGCGTGTTTAAGCAAAATCAGTGTTCTAAGAATATAACAGGAAAATTTTTGGAAATTACATACACAAATGACAATATTTTATTTTCATTGTTGTTTACCATTATCAACACTTGTAAAAAGACCGTGTACAAGTGTGTTATTTAGTGTGTGAGTATGTGTGCCATTTGTATTGTTTTTTTTTTTTTTTTTTTTTTTGATAGAACAGAGATGGCTAATTTTATTATATTGGATATTTTTTAATGAAAAACTCAAAATTTGTCTGAAGAATAAATAAATGAAAAAATTAAAATGGTTAAAGGTTAATCGTTAAAGTAAGATATAATGGAAAGATATTGAAATTTCAACTATAGTTTTTTTGCCCAGTTGTAATCATTTCAGTTTCGTTTGTTTCTACTCTTACAAAGCTATTCTTTAAAAATTTGCTCTATCATAGATTCATATACATATTTATACATAGGCTGCTGAATGAGTTTACACATATTTATACAAATACCTTAATTTACATCATAATAATGTAAATGCAAAAGAAAATAAAAAATGTGCTACATTTTCCTTTTCCAAAAATCTACTCAATTTCTATGAGCACAAAAAAACCTCTAGACTTTTTCATTTAAATAAATATTTGTTTACTGCTGAAGAGCAAAAATATCTTAAGATTATTTATATTTCTAAATACAAACACATTCATTACATACATATGTAGGCTAAAAAGGATGGTTAAGTGTAAATGTATGCGTAGGCATTAATGACGGGAAAATCCGTTTTGATAAATATTGTATAATCATTTTCACAAAAAAAAAAAAATAAATAAAATGTTGGTTGTGGAAAGAATAAAAAAGAATCATTAAAAACAATACCATAATTTAAATACAATTCTCATGTTTACAGTCATTCAGTCTGAAAACATCTTCATGTCTTTTCTTTTTCTATACATACACAAATTGTTTATGTATATGTTGGCTGTGATAAACTTTTAACCTTCACCATTATTATATGGCTTTTCAATTGTCATAAATATTGTACTAAATATCAATAAATGTATTTTTGTAACAGTCTGAGACTTAAGTCTCTACATATAAGTATTCTTTTATATGTTTTTTACATATATTATTTAAGTATTTGTAAGTGTGTCAGGGTATTTGTTTCTATTCTATTCTAATACATTATTTCTTTTCTTTATTTTATTTTTCCCTGCAAGCATTTAGTCAATTCATTTTCGAAATAGTTCACTTCTTTGCCACTCTTAGGAGTGCAATGGAAGATTCCTCTTAATTTTCCAACAACAAAATATATTAGTATACGAATTGAATCTTCTAAACGTAACTTCTTTATCATCTTCAACTTCTTCATCAATCCACATAATCTGTCTAATTTGGCACTTAGAGTGCATTGTCGCCGTATATACTAATAATTTCATTTGAATTCAAAACCTTTTTGTGCATTTATTTTCATTGTTTTCTGTAATAAATACAAGGAAGTATTATTTTTGTTATTTAAAAAATAAATTAGAATATTAATAACTATTCTTATTTCATTATATATAGCTACTTTATTAAATTTTAAATAAATATTCTTTTCTAATTTTGTACTTAAAATGTTAATTTGAATTTTTTTTATGTTAATTTGAATTGAAAATATTGTTGTGCAATTATTATTTTAAAAATTTTATGAAAAATAGTTTTAAAATTCTTTAAATATGTTGATATGTATCGCTTTTACTATCGAATTCTAATATAGTTAGAGACAGCATCTTTTTAGTAATGCTTTAGTTGGGATTGGAAGATTCGAATTAGGATTTTTTATTAGACCCTTTTTAACGCGTTATATTGGATCTTAATACGTGACAAACAAAATTTACTAAACCGTTCGGGAAGAAATGTGCCATTAAGAAATACTTCCTTTTGAGTAACGCTTTAGTGGGGATTTGAAGATTCGAATTAGCATCTTTCATTAGACGTGCTTTACGTGACATTCAATATTGACTAAAGGGTTACTCAAAACGAACTATCGCTTAGTGCCACAGTTCTTCCCGAACGGTGTTACGAAGTAGATCAGAATTCGATAGTAAAAGCGACGCATATCAACTTCTCGGTGTGTAGATATAGTTACGCTTTCGATAGAAAATGTTTGCAGGGTTCTATACAAATTGAAAGTGTAAATTATAGCTTCAATGTTTTCATATTATTTTTTCAAAAATGACTTTAGAATTGTTCTTTATCTTTGTTAAAATCACATAAAATTTTTTTTGAGCTGCTCTTTGTTGGTTGTAATAGAAACAATAAATTTTGTTTAAAAATAAACATTTAGAGATTTTTTCTAATGAATTTATTTTATCAGACAACTGTGCGTATGAGTGTCATTTAAATGTCGTTTGTGAGAAATGAAAAAGTACTCATATGCCTGCAGGTGTTGCACAGTGGGGAAATCGCAAAAATTTTGGTAATAAATATGTATCTCCTAATAAAATTTTTTTAAAGGTAGTTTGTTTTTTATAAAATCTGCACTACTGCAGTTTAGTTCCAAATTGATCTAAATATATTTTTTAATTTAACAGCATCAATAATTAAAAGAAACTAGCATGACATTTCTTTATTATTCGATAAACATGAATTTTTTTCTAAAATTCAGCATTTTCGACCAATGCTGGATGTAGAGTGTAAATCTAAATCAATTTAAAATTTCTTTATTAACCATTTATGAAGCCTTGACTTTTAAAATATATAAAGAAAAAAAAAGCAATTTTTCTTACTAAGGACAGCGTACGAAAAAATTAATGCAAACAATTAAAGCTTATACAAATTAAAACAATGAGTTAATATTTTTGAGCAATTAATTTTGTATTCGTTTTTAATAAAATATTTTCTGGAATACCCTAAATAAAAGTTTTATTGTGTTTTCGGTTACATTTTTGTTGAACTGGGTCCACTTCTTTTTAAACTCTATTTTAGTTTTTACTCAGTTTTAAATAATTTTATATATTTTTTACTATGATCAAATACATTTCAAATGGACTGAGTTATGGACAGTTTAGTGTAACAGACAAAATTTTCTTCTGTTTAAAAAAAAATCCTTTTTTCCTAATTTTCAGAAATTTTTTTTCCCTCCTCCATAAAATCGTTATTTTTAATAAAAAGTAAAATTTTATTTATTTTTTTTGTAATTTAATATAAATAGAATCAAAAATATTTTAAACAAAAAACCAGAACACTGAAAATATTCATACGACAAATTAGGATTTCTATTCTTAAATAAGTGTGTGTGACAATATTATATTTTCCTTGTTTATTTCAATATTTTGTTGTTTTTTTGGAAAAAATTTAAAATATTTAAAATTTCGTTTATTTTTTTAATAAATAAAATTATCTCCCTTTTTCCTTCGCCATAAATTCTGTTTTGACAGCGTGATCAGGCCAGAAAAATTAGAATTAGTTGTGCTTTCTAATGAAAGAAAGAAATCTTTTCCGACACCACTCATTTGCGTACATAAGAAAAAGTAAAGAAAAAGTACGACAGTACATACTTTATATTGACCTTTAGACGCATCCATATTTTTGAAGAAAATTAATCTCAACTCAATTTTTGTTCTCTCCTTTACCTTCACGTTTTTTTTCTAGCCTTCCTATTAGACATTTTTTATTTTGTGGTTTTTCAGGTAACCCTTTCCTGACAAAAGATACAGAGCAATTTAAATAAAGAGTCACATTCAATACAGAGAAGTTGAGATTTTCTCTTTAAATTCGTATTATTTTGTCTGCGACCGTAAATCAACTTTTTCTTCGGTTATCATGGTTCCTTTCGGTGATCACAAATTTTTTATATTTTCTAAGACTCAAAAATAAATGTAAATAAATGTAAATGTTCCTGGCTCATCTGCAATCCTAGCAATTGTTTTAATATAGTCGACATGTGTTTTGATTATAAATTTGAATTATGCGTTTGCATGAATTTCATTTTAAGAAAAACGAATTATGCTATTACAACAAAATTTAGTACATAGTTACTGAGACTAATAACAAATGTAAACGAATAAACGGTATTAGTTTTTTTTCACGTATAGTAAAGTGTGCACAGTTTTATTCGTGTGCAGTTCCTAATTTTAGAGTGCTGACTTTGAACTAAGAAAATCAAAACATTTGTTTAGCATATTATTCTGTAATATACTAAAAATTACAAAATATTTTGAAAAAAATTTTCTTCATATAGCTCAGGACTTATTCTCGATAAACGATATAAAATCGAGGCAAAAAAATCAAAAATTTAAGCTTAATATCGTTTTAACTTTAAGAGGCAAAATAGGTGAGTAAGCTTGGTTTAACTTGTCAAGCTTTTTACACAAATATCTTTGAAATCTGACTTGATTTGTAAAATTTAAGAATTTTAAATTTCTACATACTAGAGGTAGTCAATTTTGACACCCTATAGCTTATCTCGTATTATTACAGGGTGATTACAAAAAAATTTTCTGAAAGCTAAGATCCTCCTCTCTACAACCCATACATTTCAATTCGACCTGATCAGTAGTTTAGGAGATATGAATTTATTACCAAAATTTTATGCGATTGGCCCCACTGTATCTTGCTGGTTTATCATGTTAAATACGTTATTGATTTGAAAATCTATTGAAAGCGGAGTTAGGGAATTAAATGGATTTATTTGAAATTTTTTTCTAATAAATAAAAGAATATAAATGCAATATATTTTATCAGAAAGAATAATTACTTAGAAGAGCATTGTTATGTGATAATTTTGTTTGGTTTCTTACGGAAAAAACTCAAGATTTTAGTTAAATATCTCCCGAATTCGTCGTTATGTTAGATGGAAAACAATATGGACTTTAATCAGAACATTTACTAACACTAATAATAATCGATTATATATTGAAAACTTTAAAGTCATGAAAATCAAAGTTCTGAGAAAGAAGTTGCAAAGAGTAGATCAAGGATATTTCTATATATAAAAGAAGTAATAGAAATGCTTCATATGAATATATCATCAATAAAACTAATGCAGTGTTCCCTTACAGATAACTTTCCTCTTAGTTTCATTTCCTTTGTAAAAATATTTCAATAAGATGCTAGTCTTCCAACTAGTATATCTTAGCCTTGATATAAATAGTACCCAAGACTAAAATTTAGTTATTATTTTATCTTTTATTTGATCTGAGTACTTATACATTTGTTATTTTTAACATTATTTAGCAGCTTTTAAGTTTTTAAACCTACTTATAGATTTTATATAAATTTTACTTAAAAACATTATACCAGCTTATAATGTTATTACCTACAAGCAAAATTCTCAAAAATTTATATTTTATGAAACAAAATATCGAAAAACACTAAAGCACTTTATAGGCTTAATATAAATTTATAGTATAAAAGAGTTTCCATAAAATATTTTAAAAGCTATACATATTTTTAAATATTTTAAGACAAAAAAAAAAAAAATACTAATCTTTATTTACCCAGAAAAAATGCAACATACTAATAAATTAAAATAAAATAAAATAAATTATTTAGCAAAAAGAACAGAAACAATATTTTTATTAAATGAACTTCTAAATAATTAAGTAAATTTTAGTTTTTACACAGTCTACCCAATATGACAGTTACAAATGCTTTATAAGCCAACTATGTTTTCTGGGTTCATTGTTTCCAACAAAAGTCTATTAGTCTGTTGTGTTGCTCTTAATTAATCTGTTGCAGACATTTTCTATTTCAATAAACCACTAACTATTCATTCATCTAAGGATTTATATTCATAATAGTTGTTTTTATTTTAAGCTGTGTTTTGCTCATGTTTCTTATTTTATTCTAGTTATAAATAAATTTATGATGAAATGAATGTAGTTCTCTGTGAGTTATCGTCAGTAGTTAAACACTGCGTATGAGTGATATTAATTATTTTCTTTACTTTTTTATTTGATAAGGAAGGAAATACACAAATCATAATTTATACGTTTATCATAAAGTGATTAATATATATATATATATATATATATTACTTTTCTTAAATAAAGAAAAATACTTTGTTTGTTTGAGAGTAGATTTTGTTAATTGAAAATATTAATAAAATGACAAAAGCCTATAAAACAAGTTAAGTAAATTGAAAAATGAAAAAATCATTTGTTTAGCATGAGGTTGAGAATAATATTTCATTTCAGTACGACTAACTGAAAGATTTCTTTCTTTTCTTCCATATTTCACATGCTAAAATATATATGGAATAGATGTTTGTTTTTGTGAAACAATAATGTCTATCGAATGGTTAAGCATTTTTTCTTAATATTCTTTCTTGATATTCTATTCAAAACTATTGAACGTACTATATTTGTGTATTATTTACATTAAATTTATTTGTTGCCAGATGGATTCACATATTCAAATCAGATAAAAGGAAAACAAAATATGACAGAAAGAAATGTGAAAGAAAAGTGAAATATAAACAAGAAAGATTGTGAACTATTTCATATCTTTCATTTTACTGAATAGTTCAATTTAAATATCTCTTTCATGAATGACACAACTCTAATTTAGAATAAGAAGAAATGCTATATATAAAATGTAAAGAAAAAAAGTTCAACTAATTAATTTATTTTTCTTTATCTTATATAAAATATCACATAAATGGCAAAACAATCAACCTAATTAAATTAAATTGTTTTGTGGTAGTTAAGGCATTGACATTTATTTTTATTAATCTTAAGCAAAAAGGAAAAAATAGAGTTTGTAATTCAATGTTGAATGGTATAATAAAATTGAAAATGACAATAGCAAAAAAAAAAGAGAAAAAATTAAACTACTCATTAAAACTCATACAAAAATTATTTTCAACACGTCACAGATAATTCAAACATTTCTGTTTTTTTATGTTGTATATTTTTTCTTGCTGTAATCTTTCATTTAAAGATTAGTGGCTTTATTTTACAATATAGGAAATGTTTATACGTATACGCATAAAGACAAGGGTCAAATTTAACGGCAATGTAAGAAAAAATTACATTTTAAAGAACGAAAAAAAGTTTTAGTGTTAAAACAATAAGCTGTCAGACTGTCATGGAATTTTTCTTTTCTTCCCTAAGAAATAATCAATAATCTAGCCTATGGTTTACACAATAGACAAAAGAACGAAAAAAAGTTTTAGTGTTAAGACAATAAGCTGTCAGACTGTCATGGAATTTTTCTTTTTTCCCTAAGAAATAATCAATAATCTAGCCTATGGTTTACACAATAGACAAATCTTAAATCCAGTACATAGCCTATATATAGTTTAGTTTATAATCTAATCTATAGTCTAGTATATATTCTAGTTTGTAGTCCTGTCTCTATTCTCTAGTCTGTATTCTAGTGTATATTCCAGCCTATACTTCACTTTATAGTCCAGTCCATAATCCAATCTATAATCCAATCTATAGTTCAGTCTTTAAACCAATCTATAGTCCAGTCTATAGACTAGTCTTTAGTCATGTGTAGTCTATAATCCAATCTGTAGTTCAGTCTTTAAACCAATCTATAGTCCAGTCTATAGTCTAGTCTATAGTCATGTGTAGTCTATAGTCCAGTCTATAGTCTAGTCTATAGTCATGTGCAGTCTATAGTCCAGTCTATACTCTAGTCTGTACTCCAGTCTATAGTCCAATCTATACTTCATTCTAGTCTATACTCCAGTCTATAGTCTAGCCTATAGTGCAGTCTATAATTCAGTCTATAGTCCAATCTATAGTCTGGTCTATAGTTCACTCTATAGTCTTGTCTGTAGTCCTACCCGCAGTCTAGTCTATAGTCTAGTCTAGTCTCTACAGACTAGTGTATAGTCAAAACTTGCAAAAAATATTAAAAGCTTCTCGGTCAGCCTACGTAAAATATCACAAGGTATGCTAGCTGTCAGGTTATTTTCCTGCTTTGTTTTTTATTTTTTCATTTTTCTTTTTATTTTCTCTTTTTCTGATTTATAAAATTCTTATGTTTAGTCTGTTTTTGTTTGTGCATGTATAAGAATTTTATATTTATATATATATCTTTCATTTAAAGATATATTTGAATTTTTAAAACTGTCGGTAGTTGTTTGTTTGGTTTTGATAGAAAGACTGTTGGCTAATACGATTTCTGCCAGCCATGTTAATATTTGTTTGGCCTGTTTCTTTTTCTTTTTATTTGAGTTTTGCTTACATTTAAGATGACCTGAGATTTACAATTTTCCATTTCATATCAATCTAACTAAATTTAGCATAAACACAAATAACAAGAAAAAAAAAACGCTACATAAGTTAATATTTTCCAGTCAGGATTTCTTTCAGTCACTTTTTATCATTTTCAACATCATCTTTTGTACAAATTACTTTGTAATTGATTGAGTTTAACAGCTCAAACAAATAAACATCATCATCATTTTTAACCTAATTTCAATATCTCTTAACGCAACGCAGCCGATTCATGTCAGAATGGCAAACAATCTATCCATCTTTAAATGGTCTGGTGGGAAAATTAACAACACAAAATAATAATAAATAAATAAATAAATAAATAAAAATAAAAGAAAAAAAAATAAAATAAAAGTGAAGGGAAGGAAGAGTGTTTGCTAAAATCTGTAGTATATATACAAAGCTGTCAACTACATTTGGATTCTAATGTCACAAATATAAAAATAATTTCTTATTGCTGCAGAGATGCCTGCATTATTATTACTATAAAGCTAATATAACAACTAACTAGAGACATAACAAATAGCTAGAATTCTCTCAAAGAAATATATATAAGATTAATTATAATAATTCCTTTTGAATTGACATAATTATCATTTATTACAATTAAATTAAAGTTGTAAGATTTTTTTCCAATTCTGTGCATTTGACAGTATCTTAAATTCACTTATTATTCTTTTGATTTTTTATAAATGACTAATAAATATTGTAAAACGATTTGTTATTATTATGTAATTTCTAATCTTTGTTAATGTCAGTTTCCTTAAAAAAAAAAAAAAAAAGAATTGTTGAAAAACTCAACCATTAGTATTTGCAATTTTTTCAAAAATAACAAGAAGAAATAAATTGGAATATTCATACAAATAATTTATTACCACATTATCAAGGGAACTAAGAAAGCCAGGCAACATACTTATTACAGCATACCATGAAGACAGAAATTCCACTAACACAAAATACCAATAATACTACAGCAGCAATATCACTACATACTTACTACCCACTCTATCAACCAATTCTCTACTATTACTGTCTATATCTTCTATAATGAATAAATACATAAAATGATAATTTATTGAGAATAGATTAAGTGCTTCAATTTCTTTTTGCTCCTTATGACTACATATAATAAGTGTGTGTGAATGTGTAAATGTTGCCTGAACTAGTTGCAAATGTTATAATTGTGGCATTTGTTATACATGCAGAGTTATTTTCAACAGTCGATTAAGCAAAGGTGCTAAAAGAAACACGATTTTTTAGAAGAAAAAACTCCTTTTATATAAAAGAAATGTGTCATGAAAAGACATTAATTTAAACGAAATTCTAGTTTTTATAGCACATAAGGCAGCTAGTTCTTAATAACATTATGTATTTTAATTGTTGAAAGATTTTGGGATTTAAAGCTCTAATAATTCATGAAATATAGTTTAAGAAGAAATAAGAAACCAATTATTAATGTAATATTTAGTGCATGAATTTCTTTATAAAGGTAAAAAAATAAGCATTCCATAGTGATCCAATTTATATTAATTTTATTATTTTTTTTTTTATTTTTATAGAAAACTTTTAATGGAAGAAAATAGAGAATAGAAATTTTTTGGTGAAACATTTTTAATAGAAATATTTTTGGTGGAACCAATATTTTTTAATAAAAAAAAATTTTATAGAAAATCTTTGGAGGAATAAAAATTTTTTAATAGAACATTTTTGCTGCAATAAAAATTCTTTTAATACACAACTTTTTTGGAGCAATCAAAATTTTTTTAATATAACTTTTTTAGTGGAATCAAAATTTTTTAACAGAAAACTTTTGGTGGAATCCAAATTTTTAATAGAAAATTTTGGTGGAACCAATACTTTTTAATAGAAAAAATTTTGGAGGAATCAACATTTTTTAATAGAAAATTGTTGGTAGAATCAAAAACTTTTAATAGATAATTTTTGATAAAACCAAAACCTTTTAATATAAATTTTTTTTCGAAACGATTTTTTTATTATTATTTTATTAGAAAATTTTTGGTTAACCAAAGCTTTTCAATATAAAATTTTTAGTGCCACCAAAATATTTACATAGAAAATATTTGATGGAATCACCTTTTTATAGAAAATACTTTGTGAAATCTAAATTTTTTAATACATAATTTTTGGTAGAATCAAAATTTTTCGAATCAACATTTTTTAATAGCAAATTTTTGGTGGACCAAAATCTTTTAACAGAAACTTTTTGGTGAAACCAAAATCTTTCCATAGAAAATTTTTGGTGAAAACAAAATCTTTCAATAGAAAATTTTTGGTAAAAGCAAAATCTTTCAATAGAAAATTTTTGGTCTGTTAATAGAAATTTTTTGGTGAAACTAAACTTTTTATTAAAAAATTTTTGGTCAATCAAAATTTCTTAAAATATTTACTAAAAAAATTAAAAAAATTTTGGTAAAACCAAAATCTTTTAATACAAAATTTTTTGGTGGATTCCAATTTTTGAATACACTGTCTATATCTATGTAATAAAACCAAATTTTTTTAAAATAATTTTTGTCGAAACCAAGACCAAGAAAATAAAAGAAAAAAATGTAATTTTAATTTTGTGTGTGAAAAGGTAGAAAAGTTCTATGGTAAAGAATATTTTTTCTGTGGTGAGAAAAAAATTTCATTCTACCTGTGTGAAATGAAAAGTGTAAAATATTGACAGATTCAATTGTTATTATTTTTATTATAAAAGAAATTTAAATAATTGTGTAAATATAAAAATAAACAATGAGATTGAAAGAATAAAAAATATTTTATTTGAAATCCTTTATGAAAAATAACTCCACTTTGGTCACGTTTTGTGTTCAAATGGACATTTAATAATCAATTCAAATATTTTTTTGTTATTGACAGCTTAAGCAAGTCAAATTTTATTCATCTCATACGAGTACCAATCGAAAATTTACTAACAAAAATACTTTTCTATCCTTTCACACGGGCCCTAAGTTCAAAACAACTACAAAATTTTCTTAGAATTAAATTCCCGTTGTTTAAAGTAGTTTGTTTGAAACTCTTAGCATAAGTTTAAATAAATACTTTATTAGTATTTTTAACTACCAAAAATCTGAAATTCTCTAAACTGATTGCCATATATAATTTTTTACTTTATTCTATTTCGTCCATTAAGCTACTAAAATCTGTCTATCTTAAACAAAATCAATTTATTTATAGCTTATTATAAATGATTTACAGTATCCTAAAAGTTTCAAAGAATATTTTATTGCTTACAAGACATTTTTATTCTTTAATCTGTCACGTCTTTAAGTACAACGCGAAAATATTTTCAAAAATTCAATAAATAATAACGATGGAACATAATAATAACAGCAAAGACACATATGGCTTTTAAATTAAAAAAAAAAGAAAAGAACAAGAAGTTTAATATGGCCAAAATTGTAAAAACCAACCACGTAGTCTTTATAATACTATCTATATAATTTAGTTTTTTTTTTTTTTTTTTTTTTTCTTCAAAAATAAATTGTAGACAAAAGTTTTATTGATAGCTATCATTAAATAATTTTGACATATTTTTAAGTAAGCAGCTACTAAGATGTGCTATTAAAATTATTAAGAAAAATTGTTTAAAAGGATTTTAAGGATTTTTGGTTTGTTGTGTAATCTTTAAAATCAATTTCATACTTGATTTAGAGAGAAAAGTAAAGAGAAGAAAACTTACCTATCGTTGTTATTAAAGTCAATGAATATAAAAATGCTGAAGCATAAGTCCATTTATGAGAAGGCGGATTCATTTGAACTCCAGGCTGATGAATTTTTGATTGACGCACTGAACGTAATAAAGTATCCTAAACAGAATACAACAACACCAAAAAAGATAAAGCAAATCAGAATGAGCATAACAAACAGAATATAAATTCAATTTTAAATGCAACGAACAGTAACAAAAAATAGAATAGAAAAAAGTGGAAATAAAAATCATCAATATCACGTTTCATAGATATACTATAGTATACATATATACGTATATATGTATAGATGGAATGTATATATTTGTATATGTGTTGAGCTAGTGAAATATTTAGTGTTCGTGGTATGTGTTTGTGAGAATGCATGAGTTTTTAATAAAACTAAAACTAACCTGAAAATGTTGCACTTCCTGAGCAGCCAAACGTGTCCAATTCTCTTTGTATAATATATTCAAATCTTCAGTAATCGACCACAAACGATCAACCGTTCTAAAAATACAAACGAAAAAATAAAAATAAATAAACAATAAAGCATTTATAGATACTTGTATATAAATCTTTAGATACACAAATTGTGGCTATAGTTTTTGTGTTCTTTTCTTTTTTTTTTTTTTTCTTTTTAATAAATATAAACATAAGAAATATATATATATAAATAAATTTAAATTCAAATTTGAATGCAATCAAATGTAAATTCAAATATATAAAAACAATATTGTAAAACATTAAGTTTTCCTCCTTCAACACTTCTCTTCTCACTCCTTCCACGTTCTTCTATTAACTATAATTTATATGCAAAAACAAATATAGAATTTCTTAAACAAATAAAATTTACTTTTAAATTTGTGTTTAAAGTAATTTGCAAAATATTACTTAAATTTATCTTTGTATAAGACAAAAATAATTAAAACATTTACATAACAAATTAAAAGTCATTTAGTATAAATATTTAATCATCATGATTGTTAGCTTTTTTTTTTGTAAACCTTTTTCTTTAACAATTCAAATTTTAACTAAAAATCATCCAGGCACTGGATTTGATTGGAAAATTTATCAACCTAAACGAAACGAGACAAAAAAATTTGAATTAAAAATATTAAAACAAAAAAATTGTAGTTTGTGTTTTTGGAAGTAATGGCATTATGCAAATATTTAACACAACCTGAACATATTTAGTAAATATTAATGGGTACCTAAAAAATATATTTATACATAGCAATAAATTTATATTTATAATACCCTACCTAAAACTACAAAAAAAAAAAATTAATTATCAACTTGAAACCTTTTTGAGTATTATTAAAATTAAGTAGAATAAAAACAGGATATAAATATAAGAAATTAAAATTGGATAGGTATTTGTAAAGGTGACAGGATAATTTGTAACCTTATTTGGGTGAAAAGTTAACTATTTTGGACTCACCAATCTATATTAAACTTTAGAACAGGTTGTATGACAAAAAACTTTTATAATTTATTATTCACCAACAAAAAGTACAAAAAACATACAAAAACTAAACAATTTCTTAACAAACTACGAGTACTTTCATAACATCGTAAAAGTACTGGTGAAACCATTAATTAAGTATTATTTAAGTAATATTTACCATCACTGTCACTATGAATATTACAGTAGGGTATTTACAATTCAACGAACATGTTATAAATATTTCTATATTTATTTATTTGTATAGAAAATTTTTCAATTGTTTCTGAATGTGTGCAATCAACGCATTCATGTATGTGTGTGTATATGTATTGTATATACATATAAAATGCAAATAGTTGTGCCATATGAATTTAAATGTACTCGTATTTAACTTAAATGTTTATATTGTTTAGTAATGCAAATTTATTGCACATTTTGTTGCTATTACTTTTGTTATTTTCTCTTATTTTATTAAACAAATATACACATAACAGCAACAACAATACCAGCTCTAACATAAATAACAAGATGTACAAGAACAAAAAAATCAGGAATTGAAATTTTCCATGAAAAAAAAAGTAAAGAAAAGAAAACAAAAACTACTCAACACAAGTCAATGTTAAAAGCAAATGAACAAAAATGAAATAAATCTTCTTCAAATGTTACTTCATTACGAGAAAAAAAAATAAATACAATTTTCAAGAAAAAAAAAAGTTTACAAAACATGATGAAATGTCTTATTCAAATAGGCAAGAAAGGCTTAACTCAGTAAAGGCTTTAGTTAAAAGGATAAAAAGGTAAATATAATAGACTCAAGTCTATAAAAGACTTAAACATTTAAGTATTTAATTATTATTTAAATTATAAAACAAAATAAGATAAAGTGATATTGTAAATTGGGAAAAAGTTTAGCAAAAATCTGAAAGGGATAAATAAATTTTTTTTTAGACTGAGTATAAGAAATTCAAAAGTGATTTCTAGTCTATAGTATATTGTCTAATCTATTGATTAGTCTATACTCTAATATATAGTCGAGCATACAGTTTGATAACTAATTTAGTTTAGTCTATGTTCTAATCTCTATCCTAGTCTATAGATGAGTCAAATCTATAATCTAATATATAATCTAGACTGTAGTCTCATCTAAAGTCTAGACTCTAGTTAAGTCCATGGTCAATTCTATAATCTAGAGTCGAGCCTATAGTCAAGTCTATAATCTGATCTGTAGTTTAGTGTAGTCTATAGCCTAGTTTGTAATTAAGTCTTTAGCCTAATTTTTATTATTCCAGAGGTAGAAATGGCGTAACGTATGACGGATGGGCATCTAAAAAAACTGAATAAGTAAGTATTTGTACGATAAGGACCTTTTTCCTTACCGGCAGCAATGCAGACCAAATCAGTTTTCTCGATTTGTTATCTATATTGCCACTGAAATGTTCGTTGGGCCGTTTATTGTTTTTCCCTTTTGAAGGTAATCGATGTGGATTATCCCGCTTGCATCCCAAAATACTGTTGCCATCACCTTATTGACCGACAAACTTACATTGACCTTCTTCGGAGCAGGTTCACCCAAAGAAATCCATTGTTTAGACTTCTGCTTGATCTCCGAAGTACAGTAATGGATCCATGTTTCATCCACAGTTACAAAACGCCGCAAAAACTCATTCGGATTGTGGTTAAACAACTCCTTAAGTTGTGTGACAACTTCAAAGAATCCTTTGAAGTTGTCACACGTTTACGTTTATGGTCAATTGAGAGCAAACGCGGCACAAATCATGCAGACAACTTTTTTAAACCCAACTGATCATTTAAAATCGAAACCACACTGCCTATGGCATCAACAATCTCACGCACTTTTACTCTTCGGTCGGCGAACACCATATCGTAGATTTTTTAGACATTTTCGGGTATATTGACCTCAATTGGTCGTCCAGAACGTTCAGCGTCATTTGTACTTGTGCGAACACAACGAAAGTCAGTAAACCACTTTTTTACCACTGAAATCGATGGTGCAGAATCCCCATAGTATTTATCGAGCTTTTCCTTTGTTTGATTGACGGATTTTTTTTCGCGAAAAATAATGTTTAATGAGCACTCGAAATTTCCATTTTTAGAAAAATACACGAGTTTGTATGTTTTGAACAGCTGTTAAACGCAAAGTAAATGACGACACTTGCTGAAAATTTTACAGTAGTCTATTAACAGGTGGCACTTGATGGGAATAGTGTTGCATTTCATATAACTACGAGGGAAGTTCGAAAAGTCATGGACTTATTGATCCGCCCTCGTATGCTGAGAGACAAAAGAAATTCACCACTAGTAATGTACATATATGCAAAAAACAAAACAATAAATAAAATATGTACCTGAATTGAATTTTTGTTTACAACAACACATTATGAAATAGTAACACAAAACAAAAAAAGAAATAAAATATAACCTAACGGTTAATAACCAAAATAAGTTATAGTGGACCATAGAAACAAAATTTACATTAAATTACAGTGGGGTGAGTGGCTCAAAAATATGAATAATTTAAATACAATAAAAAATGCAAAATAAAGTAGAAATAAATATAAAATAAAACAATGAATTTAACAACATGTTAATAAATGTTATACTGTGACCTAACAGTATTCATATGTGAAATCATAGATTTGAAGTCACGAGCACACAGCTGTTTTATATTTTGTTTACCATGAAATAAAGTAAAATATTTAGCCTTTTATTAAAATGCCAGGAGCAACGTTGTTGGCAATAATTGTTTTAAAATCTAGTGCTAATCCCAGGCCGATATGCCTGCTCGATACAAATGGCAAAATATTCGAGAAAATTATATATAACTGATTACTACCAACTGTAGAGGCGAAGAATGAACTATCCAATCGTCAATATTTATTCAGGAAGGCAAGATCAACTATCGACGCAATATATATCGTGATTGACACCAAGGGCGGCAATAGAAGGAAGGAACAATAAATATTGTGCTATAATAACATTCGATGTTAAGCTAACTGGGGATGAATAATTGAAACTATGTGCAGAATTGGCATACCAAGATACCTAACAAGGATGATAACTATTTTACAAACAGGAACTTGTGCTATTACACCGATGACGGTATTGAAACTGGAGTTCCACAAGGTTCGATGCTAGAACAACTACTGTGAAACATAATGTATAATGATTTTGTTATCCTTAATATTCCGGAAGAAACAAATATAATAAGGGTTTGCTGATGACATTGTTGTAGCAGTTCCGGCAAGACACGTAGATGAAGTCGAATAGTTCTCAAACGAATTGTGGTATGGACCATAAAAAACTGGATGAAAAGTGCTGGGCTAGAGCTAGCAGAACATAAAATCGAAATTGTTCTGACTACCAGCTGACTAAGGTGAGAAAATATAAAGATATCATCAGGAGACATCCAAAACTCATCCAAAATACCTTGAAGTTATAGTCGATGCGAGACTTCATTTTATTGCACATATTGACTACGTTTCCATTCGAAAGAATGGTGCCGAATATAGGTGAACATAAGCAAGACAAGAGAAAGATTATATCCACAGTGGTTAGTTCAGTGATATAATCAAGATCTCTAAAGATAAAATCCACAGATAGGAAATTATACTCCATTTACAGGCTGGCTGCGCTACGAGTGTGCTGTTCCTACCGTACAAATTCTGAAGATGCAGCATATGTCATTGTAGAAATGATTCCCTTAAAAATTTTGGCAGACGAGGCAAAATGCCTGTCTGAAGGCAAGAGAAATACAGAGTAGTAACCCGTGGTTAATATTAAACTAGGAGTATCTTATGCAGGATTTTAAACTACCTAATGAAAAAAAGCCTAATCTCTAATCTAGGCTTGACCAAAATCTAGGCTATATTTTAAAGACAAGTAAAATTTCTAGTCTATAGTATAGTGTTTGGGTTAAATTATGTTCCAAATCTTGGTCTAGGTTGTAATCTTAAGCATAAGTAAAGTTTTTACTGGATTAAAACGTTTATCTCTCTGCTGATGGTCATAATAAATGTTCTTTCATTCGAATTTTCTTGCATGAACCTCCTTAAAATTGTTCTTTTTTTATACAAATGCCAAAGATGTTTATTTATTTATTTATTTATTCATTTAAATGCTCATATAACAATACAACTCCTATCAAATATATTGCTATTGACTTTATTGTTGTAATTTAAAGAAGAAAAGAATACTAATAAGATGCATACAA
This sequence comes from Protocalliphora azurea, assembly GCA_932274085.1. NCBI lineage: Eukaryota > Metazoa > Arthropoda > Insecta > Diptera > Calliphoridae > Protocalliphora > Protocalliphora azurea. Next base: position 853,566 of record OW026523.1, read on the forward strand.
CATTTTTAGATTATTTTAGGTTTACTTTTCTACATTATTGTTAAAAAAAATACGAATAAAAAAAATATATATATAAAACCATTCAAATTTAAAATAAATGTATTGAGAGTATAGCAGTGCAATGAATTTAAATGAAAATGACATTTAGCAATAATACTGCTGTAATGTAAGCAAGTAAAAGGACAAATCTATAAACTAAATTTCTTGTACATACGAGCACAATAGTTACGAGTAGTATTCATGTATCAACTGCATTTGTCAACACAAAAGGAACAACAAAAGGATAAAACAAACTACAAAAATACACGCACTAATATCTAGAATGCAGCTATACATTTACATATATAACCACAAATATGTCTGTTTTTTGGAAAAAAAAGAAAAGAATCAAAATATAAAATATAAAAAAAATGTAAATTTTTTACAAATAAAATAAAACAGCAATAGCAAAAGAAAGAAAAAACTACTAAAGTGAACCGACTCTGAACAAGAAATTGTGCCAGAGAATGTTTATAAAACTATACAAAAAGTTGAGGAATACAAAAATGCTATGCAACTCCATATGTCTGGGTGGTATGACTGTCTATCTGTGGCAGTTGAATGTGTATAAATTTAAAATAAATATAAACTTTATGTTTGTGTATAGTTAAAGGATACCATGTACGACGACGAGGTTTGTGGTACATTATTCAATATATAAATATTAAATATAAATATATATATTATACACATGTGTATACATACATGCACACATGCATATGTATGCAAAAGGATTTAAATCTATGCAAAATTTTATTTTTTACATTCCTACATAAACGTGGCTGGGTAGAGAATAAGGCGGACAAACATACAAACATACATACATACATACATACATACAAAAATCTATATTTAGTTGTGCTGTATAAACATGTAGAAAAAATTGAGATGCTTAAAATATAGATAAAGCTGGCCTACAATTTATATTGTGCAAAATTCCATTAAAAAATTGTTGTTAAACATTTATCACATTAAAAGTAGGTACATTAAGGATACTCAGAGTTTAAATTATAAATAGGTGGAAAGGGATTTTCAAACAAAACCAAAACAAAATTAAGTATCTAAGTATTAATTGTATTGAAATCCTGAAAGAATTTTCCATTTACTAAATACGGTGGCTCAGCATTACATAAAACAAAATATTGAACTCTATTTGTTAAGCGGCAAAATTTGAATGGTTTGTTAAAATATGTTTTGCTACTAGCAATCCTAATGTTCCACATTATAAAATATTATTTAACTTTATTTTTTGTTTTATATAAATTTGTTTTACATTTCATAACCAAACAAATGCCAGAATAAAACTAATTTTGGCACCCAGCACTAAAGGGTACAAGAAGAGCATAACATAACCATCACCACAATTAACTTTAGATTAAATATTACAATGTAAAAGGCTTTTCTACCCCTATCTGACCACAGATTTTATCTACAACTAAGTAACCAATGGAATTGTAATAAGAACTCTCAAGTATTTGAGTTTAATGGTTTTTTGTGTGTGTTTGTGTTTTACTTCAATTAAATTCTTGTACATTTTTACTTTTGACTATTAAAATATTACGAGATAGATTTTTTTTTCATTCAAAAACTTAGGAATTCTAAAAGTAGCTACACTTTGCTACAATAACACATTATTAAGTAGTTGTAAATTGCAGAATATATACATATGTATATGTACAGAGACATAAACAAACATACAAACGTGAATAGTGTAATTCAAGTTATCCTTTTTATTAGATTTTTTCTTCTCTGGAAATCTTTGTTTAGAGTTTTTTTTTTTCTATATTAAGTTTCTTAATACTTTCTTCAGTAATTTCAAAAGTACAACAAGATTTACAAATGCACAAACAACAAATAGAGAGAAAAATACACTTTATACTCAGTTATGCATGAATATTAGAGAATAAGAATGCATGTATTATTTATTTATTTATGCATGTGTATGTGTATGTTGCAGAGTACCACAATAAAAAAATATACACAACAAAATTACTAGAGATAGTGTGTAGTTGTGGTTGGTCTAACTAAATAACTTCGTACTTATTGCAGAAGGTCAAATAAGATCCCTTAGCCAACTAGCAGCATCAGGAATGGAAAGGAAACAATAAAACACTCCCTGTATATGTTTATGAAATTAAATCAAATATAAAAGGAAATTGTAGAACGGAAGTTACAGTGGTCGACTGGTTCAGGCCTTTTAAATGTAATTTGCAAAATATTTCTAGTACAAGAGAAAAAATAAAAACATAGACAATTAAATAATAGCTCTGCAGAAGAACGGACATAGTTGGTAAGAAAAAAGTTTTAATGGAAAAAGAAAAAAAAAACAAGAACACTAAAATTAAAATTTTATATTTCTTTTTAGAAAATATTGGTAGAGGAAAACTAATTAAATTCCTAACATATGTATTTAACAAACAATTCAAAACTACAGACCTTAGACTAGGACAATATATTATATGACTATAGACTAGACTAGACATTAAACTATACACTAGATTATAGACTAGACTATAGACTATAGACTACATTATAGACTAGACTATAGACTAGACTATAGACCATTAATAACGGAGGAGGAAATAACCCAGATTGCTAAAAAAAGTAGGGGACAGAAAAGCTCCGGATCCGGACAATATACCGAACAAAGCTCTTAAACTGGCAATTACGAGAATGCCAAAAATCTTCGCTGAAACATTTGATGACTGTTTAAAGGAAGGTATTTTTCCAGATCAGTGGAAGAAACAGATGCTGACATTAATTCCAAAACCTAATAACCCACCTGGTGATCCCTCGTCGTATAGACTAATTTGCCTTATGGACACTATAGGGAAAATACTTTAAAAAGTAATATACAAAAGAGGTTTATCGGATCGACACTACGGATTCCGTAAAGCGAAATATACCATTGACGCTATCACCATGGTCAAAGAAATAGCTCAAGGTGCAATTACCCCTGATGTGAAGAATGTATTCAACTCTGCAAATTGGGGACTTATAATCGAAACGCTACTTAGACTCGGCATACCGAATTACATGACAAGAATCGTAAATAGTTACTTCACGAATAGAAAAATGTGCTACTATACAGATAATGGAATCCAGACATACGATGTAACGGCAGGCGTTCCACAGGGCACGGTACTTGGACGTTTGCTATGGAACATCATGTACAATGATGTTCTCATGTTAAAGATACCAGGAGAGGCGAATATAATACGTTTCGCGGATGATATCGTCGTGACGGTCACGGCTAGATATATCGATGAAGTAGAGATGATTGCCAACGAAGTCATCCAAATAATTGGAAAATGGATAAAAGGTGCTGGACTTGAATTATCAGAGTACAAAACACAAGTCGTTCTGGTCAAAAGCCGTAAGAAACTCGAAAACATAAGGATCAAGGTGGGGAAGTATAAAGTGACATCCAAACCCAACCTTAAGTATCTAGGAGTTATTATAGATTCAAGGTTAAACTTCAAAGCACATATGGAATATATAGGCCAGAAAGCATCAAACGTAAGAGTTGCAATAGAAAGAATGATGCCAAACGTAGGAGGCCCCCGGCAATCTAAGAGAAAAATAGTTACCACGGAAGTAAGCTCGCTTATTCTTTATGCGGCTCCTATATGGTCAAGAGCCTTAAAATAATATCGGTGGCAGAAAATCTCCTATCAGTGTATAGGCTATGTGAGTTGCGTTTAAGCAGTTCTTTTCGGACAACATCGGAAGATGCAGCGTTCGTCATTGCAGGAATAATTCCAATAGACATTCTAGCCGACGAAGGCAAACTTATGTATGAGCAACGAGAGGAAGATATTACTAGTATTAAACGTAAACTAGAGAGAGATACATCAATAGTATTATGGCAGTTTCAATGGGAAAGAAGTTTAAAAGGAAGGTGGACCTACAGACTCATACCAGACATTCAAGTTTGACTAAACAGAGGTCACAGAGGCTATAGAAGTTATTTACATTACTGTCCCAACGTAGTTGAAGATCCCGAGCACATCATGTTCTACTGCCCGAGTGTTAATGAATCACGAGAATATACAGAAGAGAAAGTCGGTCAAAAAGTGAATGCTGAGAACATCATAAAAAGCACTGGGAAGCTATAAGTAGCTTGGTAACTGATATTCACAAGGAATTAAGGATGGAGGCTAACTAAACCTATCCGGCTTTGCGATGCATTATCGTAATAGACAGTTCCGCAGGGCACACGGATGACGAAGGAGGTGGTTTTAGTCATCGGGTATCATATGATAGATTTCCACCTGCCTAATAGAAAAAAAAAGACTAGACTATAGACTAGACTATAGACTAGACTATAGACTAGACTATAGACTAGACTATAGACTAGACTATAGACTAGACTATAGACTAGACTATAGACTAGACTATAGACTAGACTATAGACTAGACTATAGACTAGACTATAGACTAGACTATAGACTAGACTATAGACTAGACTATAGACTAGACTATAGACTAGACTATAGACTAGACTATAGACTAGACTATAGACTAGACTATAGACTAGACTATAGACTAGACTATAGACTAGACTATAGACTAGACTATAGACTAGACTATAGACTAGACTATAGACTAGACTATAGACTAGACTATAGACTAGACTATAGACTAGACTATAGACTAGACTATAGACTAGACTATAGACTAGACTATAGACTAGACTATAGACTAGACTATAGACTAGACTATAGACTAGACTATAGACTAGACTATAGACTAGACTATAGACTAGACTATAGACTAGACTATAGACTAGACTATAGACTAGACTATAGACTAGACTATAGACTAGACTATAGACTAGACTATAGACTAGACTATAGACTAGACTATAGACTAGACTATAGACTAGACTATAGACTAGACTATAGACTAGACTATAGACTAGACTATAGACTAGACTATAGACTAGACTATAGACTAGACTATAGACTAGACTATAGACTAGACTATAGACTAGACTATAGACTAGACTACAGACTAGACTACAGACTAGACTACAGACTAGACTACAGACTAGACTATAGACTAGACTACAGACTAGACTATAGACTAGACTATAGACTAGACTATAGACTAGACTATAGACTAGACTATAGACTAGACTATAGACTAGACTATAGACTAGACTATAGACTAGACTATAGACTAGACTATAGACTAGACTATAGACTAGACTATAGACTAGACTATAGACTAGACTATAGACTAGACTATAGACTAGACTATAGACTAGACTATAGACTAGACTATAGACTAGACTATAGACTAGACTATAGACTAGACTATAGACTAGACTATAGACTAGACTATAGACTAGACTATAGACTAGACTATAGACTAGACTATAGACTAGACTATAGACTAGACTATAGACTAGACTATAGACTAGACTATAGACTAGACTATAGACTAGACTATAGACTAGACTATAGACTAGACTATAGACTAGACTATAGACTAGACTATAGACTAGACTATAGACTAGACTATAGACTAGACTATAGACTAGACTATAGACTAGACTATAGACTAGACTATAGACTAGACTATAGACTAGACTATAGACTAGACTATAGACTAGACTGACTATAGACTAGACTGACTATAGACTAGACTGACTATAGACTAGACTGACTATAGACTAGACTGACTATAGACTAGACTGACTATAGACTAGACTGACTATAGACTAGACTGACTATAGACTAGACTGACTATAGACTAGACTGACTATAGACTAGACTGACTATAGACTAGACTGACTATAGACTAGACTGACTATAGACTAGACTGACTATAGACTAGACTGACTATAGACTAGACTGACTATAGACTAGACTGACTATAGACTAGACTGACTATAGACTAGACTGACTATAGACTAGACTGACTATAGACTAGACTGACTATAGACTAGACTGACTATAGACTAGACTGACTATAGACTAGACTGACTATAGACTAGACTGACTATAGACTAGACTGACTATAGACTAGACTGACTATAGACTAGACTGACTATAGACTAGACTGACTATAGACTAGACTGACTATAGACTAGACTGACTATAGACTAGACTGACTATAGACTAGACTGACTATAGACTAGACTGACTATAGACTAGACTGACTATAGACTAGACTGACTATAGACTAGACTGACTATAGACTAGACTGACTATAGACTAGACTGACTATAGACTAGACTGACTATAGACTAGACTGACTATAGACTAGACTGACTATAGACTAGACTGACTATAGACTAGACTGACTATAGACTAGACTGACTATAGACTAGACTGACTATAGACTAGACTGACTATAGACTAGACTGACTATAGACTAGACTGACTATAGACTAGACTGACTATAGACTAGACTGACTATAGACTAGACTGACTATAGACTAGACTGACTATAGACTAGACTGACTATAGACTAGACTGACTATAGACTAGACTGACTATAGACTAGACTGACTATAGACTAGACTGACTATAGACTAGACTGACTATAGACTAGACTGACTATAGACTAGACTGACTATAGACTAGACTGACTATAGACTAGACTGACTATAGACTAGACTGACTATAGACTAGACTGACTATAGACTAGACTGACTATAGACTAGACTGACTATAGACTAGACTGACTATAGACTAGACTGACTATAGACTAGACTGACTATAGACTAGACTGACTATAGACTAGACTGACTATAGACTAGACTGACTATAGACTAGACTGACTATAGACTAGACTGACTATAGACTAGACTGACTATAGACTAGACTGACTATAGACTAGACTGACTATAGACTAGACTGACTATAGACTAGACTGACTATAGACTAGACTGACTATAGACTAGACTGACTATAGACTAGACTGACTATAGACTAGACTGACTATAGACTAGACTGACTATAGACTAGACTGACTATAGACTAGACTGACTATAGACTAGACTGACTATAGACTAGACTGACTATAGACTAGACTGACTATAGACTAGACTGACTATAGACTAGACTGACTATAGACTAGACTGACTATAGACTAGACTGACTATAGACTAGACTGACTATAGACTAGACTGACTATAGACTAGACTATAGACTAGACTATAGACTAGACTGACTATAGACTAGACTATAGACTAGACTATAGAGTATGCTGCTCTTTTCGAACAACATCCGACGAAGCGGCGCGTGTCATAGCGGGAATGGTTCAAGTAGATATCTTGGCTGACGAAGCCAAACGCTTGGATGAAAACATAAGAGACCCAAATCAACTAAACACTCGTGTACGTAAATTTGAAAGAGAAACTTTTATAAGACAATGGCAGAGCAGATGGGAAGACAGCCGCAAAGGAAGGTGAACCTTTAAACTAATCCCAAGAATAGATGTATGGCTAAACAGGCGACATGGAGAAGTAAATTACCACTTAACGCAGTTTCTCTCAGACCACGGAGGATACCGAAGTTACCTGTACAGATTCGGGTTAGATAACTCCCCATATTGCCCTAACTGTCCAAAGCAAGAGAAAGACCCAGAACACGTCGTGTTCAACTGCGCACGCTTTCGCCACGATCGACAGAAAACAGAAGAAGTCCTTGGGTGCCAACTGAATCCGCAAAATATTGCTGACATCATCCTTAATAAGAGAGAAAATTGGGATGTAATATCCTCAATGACTAAAAATATCCATGATAAACTTAGAACGGAAGAGAATCTGAGGAAATCCCAGACACCAGAAGTAGCCTAGATAAGGCTCTCCTGCCCTGCGATGCAATATCTTTGTAGACAGTTCCGCAGTTGCTGAATGACGAAAGAGGTGGTTTTAGTCGGTATGAATTTGGCATGCCGACTAGACTAGACTAGACTAGACTATAGACTAGACTAGGCTATAGATTAGACCACAGAATATAACTATATGCTAGACTATAGACTCGGCTATAGTCTAAACTATAACTATATATACTAGGCTATAGACAAGACTATGGGCTAAATCAAAGACAATAATCTGATCTGAATAAAAGATTAGACTCTTAATTAACTTAACATACTTCCTGGTCATTTATAGCAATCATAATAAGGGAAAACGATGTCATTTTAACAACAGCTACTACACAAAACAATTTTATGTATGAATTTATTTCTGTATTATGATGAATGAATAACAAGAAAGCAAAAAAATAAAAACGACTTGTATATAATTGTGTTTTAGAATAAAGACATGATATTTAAGTAGTTTATATACAAGATAGCACAAAGTATGGCTGGGGTATGTTGAAAAATAAATACGAATACTAACAAATAAGTGTACTCATGCATTGTCATTTTATTTTAGTTTATTTTTAGTTTATGTTGTTCTTATGCCATGCTGGAGACGTTTTAATCATGCACATCACTTATTTTTCCTGCCAGAGTTTTTATTATCTTTTTTTTTTTTTTTTGGTTTGTTTTGTGTGAAAATTATAAGAAATGCAAAATATACATAAGGAATAGACCCAACATTATGACAAACAACAATGATGTATAAGCATTACTCGTATTTTAACTGCAGACACATTTTTGTAAAATATTCATTTGTTTTGTATTACAAAAAGTCCAGTTACATGTTACATTCAGTAGTACTTGAAGTTTTTTATACTTGTCATCATTATCATCACGATGATCATTCTCAGCAGTAAGCATTGTGTTCATTATGTTCTATACTGAAGTTATTAGGGGTTTTACTTATTAAATTAAATGCTAAACTAAAGGACTGTTTGTATGTAATTTTGTAAACTTAATACAACATTTTGTTTACAGCTTTTAGTCTATATTCCTTTTATTTTTTCATTTGTAATATATGTATGTAAAAAGAGAGTAGAGAGTAAAATTGTAGCAATAACATTAATATAGCTACAAAATATTAAATTATATGTATATAATATTTTAAATGATAAAAAAATAGTAACTTTGTTTTTAAATATATAATATTTTGAAAATCAAACTTAACTTAACTACGACTTTATGTTTGGTTTTCAAAATACTTTTAAAGTTACTTAGAGAATTTGAAATTAATATTTTTCTTTACAAAACTGCTATTTTCTTGTTCATTGCTGTAGTTCTACAATATAAGTGCATTCATGCATTTGTTTTCTTCCTAAAGTTTTATTACTTTACTTAATCTTGCTTTTTTGTTTTTCTTATATTTTTGTACCAGTTTTAATTTACAATCTAATTTACAACTTTCTTTCCGTAGAGTACACAGATATTTGTCAAGCTAAATACATATTTAACTTATTTAAAGTTCCTGTTTTACTTCCTTTACACCTTTAAGTTATTATTTATAGTATCACTTACTAAGGCTTTGGCTTTTGTTTAACTGTTTGTTTGCAGTTGTTACACAAACAAAGTCAATAAAGTATTTATTTCAAAAAATTAATTTTAAACCGGAAAAAACACAACCAACAACTTTGTCTACGTGTCAATTTTAACAAACCTTTTTCATAAAAAATGTGCCGTTTTTATACGAGAATATTATATAAATTTAATTAAAATAATTATGTTTTAATTAATATTAATTGAAAATAAAAAATTTTGTAAAAAAAATATAAATAAAAAAAACCCATGTTATTTGCAATAAAATTGTAAATTTTATAAATCATTAAATACCAAATAACTTTATTGTGTTGACAAATATTTTAAATTTGTGTATTTGTGTCACTGTGTGATTTTTGCTTTAATAAAAATAATTAAAATTTTTATAAAAATTTTTGTTTGTTTGACATTTATTCTAGAGAGTTGTGTATTTATTTACTTATGTAAATTAAATACATATTTTAAAAATGTAATAAAATGTATTAATTTTCTATATTTTGTTACAGTTAAAAAAATTAATAAATAAATTAAAAAAAATAAATAAATAAACATTAAACGTAATAGTAATTATTGAATATTTGATGAGGAAATAAATATTATTGTCAACATTAAAACATTTACCAAAATTACACGTAAACAAATTTTAAATATAAAAAAAAATGTTTAGAAAACAAATTTGCAAAAAAAAACTGTTTTAATGTTCTTAATTTTTTTACCCACCACCATATGGAGGATATATTGAGTTTGTCATTCCATTTGTAACATATCTAAATATTCATCTAGGACTAGGGTGATCAGCTCTGTTTTCTAACCGTTTTTTTTCGATTGAAGTGCTGTCAGTTTTTTCAAAATGTTGATTTTTCGAATTTCGAATAGGCGGCAAAAAAATGGTTTTAAAAATTACTTTATTTCAAAAAATATTTACGTACTATTTACTAATATTTGAAAGGAAATTTATAAATAATTTTTTAATATTTATAAAGTCTAAGGATAAAATACTCTTGACGCTAAAAAAGAAACATATTCAAGTTGATACGAGTACTTTAATATACTATATAAAACTTAGTCTCGTAGGCCATATCGAATTTGTGTTTTTTTAAGTTTTCTATCTGCGTCATTTAATAGAAAAATTCCAGCAATTTTTCTTAATTATTAAACAAATTTTAGAAATAAATTAAATTTCAAAAGTTGTGTAGGTTTTCAAATATGTAAATTAAATGTAAATATTTCTTTTTTTTATTGCCAAGCATTTTTTCGAAGAATAATGTTATGTTCACAAGCTTATCAAAAATAAATAAATTTTATTTCATAATATGCGGAAGTTTTCTTCTTAATTTAATTTTTTAAAACAAATATAAACAAATTCCCAACATAAAAGGAGCTAAAAAAAAGTCGTGATTTTAACATTGTGTTTACATTGGAAGGAAGTACTTAGTGCCAAAAAAAAAGTTCTTTTTTTAACCGATGGTTGTCATTGGAAGGAAGTTCTTCTTTTATGCCTATTTTTCATTACTTTTGAAGTACTTCTCTTAAAATTATGTTTATAAAATTGTTTAAGAAAAATTCTGTTTTAGCCTTATTAAAAGATAATAAAAATGCTTTAGAATTTCTTAGAAATCATTAAATTTTTTTCCTGCTAAAAATATATTTATTACCACTTTTTTGGAAGTAATTATTAATAACTTCCAAAGAAAAAAGCTCAAAATATTCATTTAGTTCTACTTTTAATCGTTATTTTGCTGGGTTATTTATTGATGCCTTAAATTCTACACAAATTTTACTTTTATTAAAATTCAATTCATTCGAGGAATAATGTATTGTTAAAATCATAACCGCAAAGCAAATATATTCGAGAAAACTTTAATCTTTAAGCCAACCATTCCAAGCATTCCCCTATATAAGGTTTTAAATATTAAATAAAAATATAAACTAATAAATGTTACTTAGTTAATTTAATACATCACACAATAAAGGTACTTAAAAGTGCAACTTTCTAAGGAAAACTATGTAAGACAATATTCTAAAAGCCGTATTTTTTCCTAATTTCGTAAAGATCAATAAGTATAAGAGAATAAAAAGGACTCTTCTTATCGAACAGAAAACTTTTTCTTTCATTTAATTGCTCCAATTAATATTTTAATTATGTTAATGGCGTAAATGTTCTAAATTCTGTATTCTGGTATTTCTATCTAGTGTGCATTTGAATTTCAATTAAAATAGTAATTTCATGTGCTCTCTTTTTATTCGAAATCTGTTCTCAATGTTTATTATTTAATATAACAAATTTTGCTGGCCATTGTAACTAATTAAACCAATTACATTTAATTTGAGATAAACAGTTTAAAATTTCATATTTTTAATTTCATAAAAAATGCAAGTTTTAGAAAAAATTGTTTTTGTGTAAATATGCCACAAAAATGCTATAAATTCTATAATAAGTTAATCAATATATTTATTTAATTATTAATTATGATTGTTTAATGAACCCAATAACATTTTTTATAACACTTTTTTCCTAGTAATTTATCAGCAGATATTAATAACATATTTATTAAAATAAAACATATGTATGACACTAACAGCAATAGCAACAAAAAAAAAACTAATAAAATAGGATTATAAACTTTAACACACAATAAAAAAATCTGCTTATCAGGGAAACCATAAAATAATTTGTTTATGCAAACAAAAAATAAAAAAATACTTAATCTCCAAAGGGTGCTAAAAACATTTATACTTAAAAATATAAATGTTTTTAGAGGTTTAAAACAAATTTCTTTAATAAGTTATTTAGTTTTTTTAATATTTTTAATAACTGTCCTTTTTTAGGTAAATCAGGCATAACTAAACTAAATTCTCTAGAGTAGAATAAAGTATTTCTGTTTTTTTTTTTCAAAAATTTTTATTTTGAAATTCAAATATTTGTTATTTGTTTTCGTTGTAGTTGAGTTATATAAGTATGTACAGGTACTTACCTCGATCTTATTTCCGCATTGGCTAACTCGTTACGGGGATATGGTTTGGAAGCTGCTACAGCCGTCTCCAGAGAACTAGTGTCATCAAGTTCTCCTTCAAGCGTAACAAATATTATGGAACCCATGGCGGTATATAGAAGAACTAATATTAAAACTCCTTCAAGCAAAAAAGGTTTGCATGAAAAAATAAAGTATAAAAGGAAAGAAAAGAAAAAGGTCAGTAAATATTTTAAATTAACATGAAACTTTTTTCTATTTATAATAAGTTAAATTAAATACTAAATATAACCACTCATTTATAAACACTTTAAAAGTAAGTCACAAGATTTCTAATGGTTAGTTATTTAAAGTATTGGTCACATTAAACAAATATTTGACAAATTAAAAAAAATGTACTTTGTTCCCCAAAAACAAGTTTTAAATTTAATATACATTTTAGAGACAAAATTTTTATGAAAAACTTGTTTTATAAAGTTGTTTGTTAATGAGGGTGTAAATAGTTATAACCTTTAAATATTTATTTTAATTTAGCTCATTAAACTCAAAATAATAAAAAATTCTTAATTTAAAGATTTACTAAATCTTACCTGTGGCCGATATGCAATGTGATTTGGGTGCCTTATGACAGCCACAAAGTCCTGTGTTCCCCGTATTTGCCTGATGATGATCACGCTGTTTTTCGCTATTTTTTGCAGGCGTCGAGAAACACATCGATGAATTTGTTGCACTGTTAGCATTATTTGCTGCTATAGAGCCAGGATTTGTTTGTGGACCGCCAATAAATGCCGTTATTGGCAAGGGTGGTTTTTTATTCATAATCACCGTTTCAAAATGCTAACAAATTTAGCTGAGGAGTTTAATGTTGTCGAAAAGGGCTTACGTGTATGATTGATGTGTATGAGTGTGAGTTTGGAAAAATTCTAATGATTACACAACAAAAAATTTTAATAATTTACTTTCTACTATAAAACATCATGATGAGACAGCAAATCTCCTGCTCACAATATGATTAAGATGTCTTTTTGTTTGTGGCTTATGGCAAGTGTTTAAATAAATTAGAATTTATATATTTTTTATTGTTGTTGTAAACTTGTTTGAATCAATTTATTATTATTATTTATACGAAAGGAGCAATATTCTCTTATAGCAATTTCCTTTTTTGCAAACCGGATGCTGAAAATAAACAATAATAACAAATTGATAAAAAAAAGAAATATAATATAAAGTGTAACAGTAATATAAAGCGAAGAAAGGAAGTAAAAGAAAATATTAAAAAAAAAAGGAAAAGGGAACAAATTATGACAAACAATATGTAAATGTATTATTGTAAATGCTAAATATTATTAAACATAGAAACACTCTCACATAGTACCAATACATCAATATTCTGTGGTTAAAGTGCACACAATCCTTTTATATTGTCAATATATACACAAACAAAATGGCAGTGAGTGTGCATGAGTGTATGTGTTTCGGTTTTTTATTAGTGTTTGTGGTTTAATTGTAGTAAAGCTATAAGCGAATGTCATTCAAACCAATTGAACAAATAAGGACTGCGCACGAAAAAATCAGTGCACATTTTAAGGTTTATAACTTTTACTATACATTAAAAAAATGACTTGCTTATATTTGCTGTTATTTTCAGTAACTATATGCTAAAATTTAACCAAATTTATAACCAAGTGTCATATAAAACAATTGCTAGGAGTGAAAGTGAGTTGCGAAATTCAGTTTTCTGAGTAACTAAAAATACAAAGAGTTCATGATCACCGAAAGGAACCCTGATAACTGAAGAAAAAGTTGACTAACAACCCGTAGAATCTCAGACAAAATGAAAGGAAATGTAACTCATTTATTAAATTTTATCACAAAAATTTAAAAAAGGTAGCTTGAAGAATCACAAAGTAAAAAAATGTTCCTAATAGAAACGCTGAAAAAAAATGTGGAGGCAAAGTAGACGACGAAAATTATTGAGATTATTATTATTTTTTTTTTTTTTTTTTTTTTTTTGAATACGTCTAAAGGGCAATATAAAGTACGTACCGTCGAATTTTTTACAACATCCTGGTCAGGAATTCCATATCACAGATGTTATTGAAAATACAGCAGATATAGTGAAAAAAAAAACAAAATTGCCGAAGAAATTTTTGACCTGCAAGACATTTGCACGTGAGGGTAAAAAAGCACTTTATTCATAACAAAAGACACTTTTAACAAAGAAATGTACACATGTGAGTGCTCTCGGAAAAGATTCCTTTTTATCATTAGAAAGCACAGTAAATTCTAATTTTTCTGGATGAGTGGTATCAAGCAAAAGGTGGTGCTTACGTACGAAGGGAGACCAATCCACTAAACTGTCCAAAACTCAGTCCATTTGAAATGTATTGGGTTATAGTAACAAAGCTGAGTAAAAAATAAAATACATTTTAAAAAGAAATGGACCCATTCTAACAAAAAAGTAACCGAAAATACAAGAAAGCTCTTATTTATGGTATTCCTGAAAATATTAAACATTTTACTAAAAATGAATAAAAATTAATTTTTCTTTTAAATTTTAAACTAGATTATAATGATATTTAACAAAACAAAATCTCAAAAAGATTAACACCTTAATTTAATTTTTATTATCTAAATTATATGCACAAATTTTTTCGTGCGCAGTCCTTGCATACATTTTATTGGTATTTATAATTTCAATGTCTTACACTAGAGTAAATACCACACGCGTACTAATACATATAAACAACTAATAGTATACTTTTGTTCAGAGAGGGAAAACTGGTAGCACCTGGAAAATTTATTGAACTTTACACAGTTGAGAATATTCACTTCAGAGTATAGTTTTCTTTAGGCCCTTACCAGGATATCCAATTATTAGGATTTTCATATTAATCGGTTAATTAGACAAGTAATTATTCGAGGTAATACATTTAAATAAATAAGTAAAATTCATTATAGTATTTAATAGAACGAAGTAGTTAGTTAGAAACATAATGTATATTAGATTCTGTCACAAAGGGTTCATTTTATCAGTTCTTTGGTCTTTTGACCTAATACAACAAAATGTCCTCCTTATGAAAATGATTTTTTTATCATGAAAGTCAAAATTAATATTTATATTTTTAGATACATTTTTTTGATGAAATTATATTTTTTAGAATTTGTATAACTTTAAATTTACTTTACTCAAAACGATATGTAATATTTTCATGTCGTTTTTATAACATTCTATTCCAAAAAAAAGAACATCCTGAAGTACCGGATCAAAATGTTTTCTTTTTTGATACTTATTCACTAAGAAGAAAGAAAATTATCGAGAAAAAACTGTTTCTACCATAAAATACATTTATTTGAAAATATTTTTCATTCAAAAAGATTTTCTTAACAATTCTCGTTTCTAAAAAAAACATTGTTTTTTTCTTTTTTTTTTCAAAGGAAATCTTGAAATTAATAAAATTTTATTTTATTATTATTATTTATTATTTTTTTTTTTCTTTTTTCCAGTTTTACTAATAAAATATAAATTAATTATTGAGTATTTTTGTTAAACTCTTGGGATGTAGAGCTACGAATTTTGCAAAAAAAAAAAAAAAATCGTTCCCCAAAAATTTTTTCTCTAAATCCTCTTTTAACAGTGAACTTGTCCGGCTAAGAAAAAGTAAATAAATAAATTTCTTTATCACCATTCTTCCAATCAAAATTTACTTTCATTATTCTTAAAATTCTTATTTTCCATCCCTGTCCCTCAATAAACTCACCAAATTAGATTGTGTATAGATTCCTTCACTTTATTGCGTTTTTACTTTGGTTTTTCGTACAATGATCACAACACATTCTCATTTCCCTCACTGTTTACAAAATGTCAATAAAACGTCACATGTCATTTGAGTGCTAAAGCAAGAAAAAAAAAATAAACAACAAACGGTTACCAATCTATATGTACTGTTTCACACCAAAATTCGTTACTAACCACTATTTGTTCAAACTGACGATTACCTGTTGGCTAAGAGCAAAGGGAATATAGCCAAACTACAAATAATCTTGAGGAAAATTGCTAAATGTTTTGAGAGGTAAAAAAGAGTATGTTTATGTTGTAGTTAATTTCATGCGGTAGCTTTATATAAATTTGGACTACACAATCGTAATGGAAATGTGAGTTTTAAATAATATATGAGATGATGGCCTGCTCCATCCACCGTTCATTTGAAGTATGTTGTACATGGTGTGTAATTAGAAATGGTCTATTATTGTAAGAAGTTAGTAATTTTTGGCTTTGAATTTTAATGTATTTAATAGTGCTTGCATAATAATACATTTGTTAATTAACATAAATAGTTTTTCTGTTTTCTTTTTTTTTTTAAGGCCATTTTATGCTCCACATTTTTAGGATACTTAAGGTAGCTAAGGCTTAATTGGTAAAGAGTTTTATTGTTATTATATTAACACTTAAGTACTTAAGGTTCCAAGTTATGGTGGTTTATTTAAGCTAGCTGTTGTTGAAATATTAATTTGTTTAATATTAGTTTCCGCAAAACTCTTTGGTGTAAATACAAAAGGTAGTAAGTAATAACTTTTAAGCCATAAATATACCTTGGTATTTGATTTTCTCAAAGTAATTAAATTTTATTAAGATTTAAGTATATAAATTGACTTCAATTTTAATTTAATTGTATTTTCTTTTATTTTATAGAAAGAAAAATATTTTCTATCAAAATGTTTTATTTAATTTTCTCATGAAATATAAATTAAAATCCAGTTCACGGTATTTCGTGAAAAATACTCAAACATAAACACCCAAGAGAACATCGAGGATAACAAATTGAATGTTGTTTAAAAATTAAAGGAAAATAAAAGAAAATCACAGCAAAAAAGAGTAAATAAATAAAAGCAAATATTACACAAAATAAAACAAAAAACTAAAACAACAAAAACTATTTTATCAGGCACCCACCACTATATATATGGGAGGAGAAAAACAAATGGAATCGTTTTTGGCAAAGGCAAAGGGATACGCAGTGAAGTAAGTATAAACATTTCAATTGTTTGCAGCAGATTCTCAAGCTTCTGAAATGTGGGGCCACAAAAGCTATAATGGCACCTGAGGCATTTACGTTTAAAGGTTGTTTTATATCAAAAGTTTTCTATTATGAGCACACACAAACATACCCGCACATAAGAGAAAACAAACACAGACCAGTATAATTAATAAAAGAACAGAAGAAAAAAATGTAGAAGAACTAAGTCAGCTTTAGGTTATATGACTGATCTTTAGCTGAATTGAAAAGACTTTTAAGCTACAAAATTAAAGTTGGTTCAAAAGTTCAAAAATAAAATCAATTCAAGGCTCCCAAAATTTAAACCTAGTTTTAGTTACCTTTAGAAAAGTTTAAACTTAATTTTTATTTTTTAAATTCTTCTACCGCTTAAGACTTTCTGCTCAAAAGAAAAAAATAAATAAAAATAAAGACAAAAAAGTATACTTTTCAAATAACTTCATACTGTAAAAACAGTTTAAACAACATGTCTCTGCTAAAAACTGATAGCAACAGTAAAACAAACAAAAAAAATAATAATAAAAGTAAATTGTATTAAGATTTTTTCTGTAAGAGCAAAATACTTTTGTAGCCACACATCACACGTTATTTTCAGAACGTGATATGTAGCAGTTGGATGGTTGATATAAATATTTTCTTTCTCTTGCTTTACTCGTTTTTGTGTTTTCTATGTATGTGTATATGTATATGAAATTGTAAAAGTAAATTACAAGAAGTAGACAATAGCATATTACAGTGTGATCAATAGTTGTGTATACACAAAAATAAACAAAAGATTTTTAATTTGATTTTCAAGTCAAGTCAAAGACTTAATAAATATTTCGAACTTAAATAAAATTTGGAGTCTAATTACTTTAAGAATTATTTATAGCAAAATAAACAGTGATAATACACTACATAAATACTTAGAAAAAATTAGAAAAGTAGATAGTAAAGAAAGACAAACAAAAAATAATTTAAACATTAAAGTTCATTGAAGAGAACTTTGGCCTATGGAGCATTTCAGGTAAAAAAGAAAATAATTTAAATTTTTGGATAATACGCACTACCCAGCAAGCATTTAGTGAAGTATTTTTCGAAATAGCTCACTTCTTCGCCACTCTTAGAAGTACAATGGAAGATTTTTCTCAATTTTCGAACAACAAAATATATTAGTATACGAATTGAATCTTCTAAACGTAACTTCTTTAATCACTATTAGAAGTTGTTTGGATAACAGTTACAGTTATCCAAAAACTAAAACACTATTTTTCAACAGCTTTACTAGCATTTCGAAGATTGTTTTTTATCATTCCAAATAATCTGTCTAATTTGGCACTCTAAGATGATTTATAGTAGAACGTACAAATCTTTACAAAAACACACACACACACATTACGTTCGAAATTTTATCATAAAATCATGATATTAGCGATTGTTTACATTTCACAAGTCTATTGTGTGGAAGATTAAAATTTGTATATACAGCAATCCAAACATTGGGAATGGACAGCATTAGAGTATCCGAAAAATATTTAGCGAGAAAACCACGTTCATTGGATGATTTGGATAGGTGGAAAGCTACGGAACTGTGACAGTTCCTTTTGTAATACGGGCCCCTGGTATTAAACTCAGTTTTATCGGAAGAAAGATATCTACACTTTCTCAAATTATCAATTGCAATAAAAATACTTTTGAATGAAAAAAATTTGTCAATTAAACAATAAATACGCCAAGCATTTGTTAGAGGAGTTTGTTAAAGTCTTGCCGTCGCTATATAATATATCATTTTTAACTTTTATACATACACCACGACGCCGAAATTTTTGGATGTTTAAAAAGCATCAGTGCTTTCAAATTTGACAAGGAAAATGAATCTTTTTATTACATAAAAACTGTAGATTTCTATTACTCTATTGATGAGCTTAATAATTTTTGCTTTGTGGGCGACAGTATTATTAAAATAACAGAAATTATGAAGAAAATAATTTGCCTAAGTTTAGAGGTAAAATTATAAAAACTTAAAACAAAAAATAAAACTGAAATAACTACAGAAATTTTACAAGAATTACGATCACTTAAAAACAAGGAGGAAGCAACCCAAAAACTTCTCAAAACTTTGACTGAAGAGATTGTTAATTTACGAAGTGAAGTACGAGAGCTAAAATCCAATCTTAATACAGAACTAGAAACTAAACTTTTGCCGCAGCTGCCTCTCACGACATTAGAAAATTTTAAAAAGTTGAAAGACCGGATTTTGATAGAAAATGATACATGAACTCAACTAGTAAGGCAATATATGCTTGAAATCATTAAATATTATTTACGCTTCATTTATTACTCGAATTTTTGAAAATGGTTTTAAGAAACATTATAAGTGATGAACTAGCAATTGGTTTGAGGTGCTCAACAATATTTCCTATACGTTCAGGATAGAGTAAATAAAAGAAAAAATAAAGTTAAAAACTTATAAAATAAATTAGAATATTAATTAAATAATCTTATTCTATTTTATATACCTACTTCATTAAATTTGAAATCATATTTCTTTTCTAATTTTGTACTTTTTTTTATTAAAAAAGCGTTCAATTGAATTGAAAATCTTTTTGTACAATTAATTTCATTATTTTCTGTAATAAATACAAGGAAGGGATATTTTTGTTATTATTCTTATTTTATTATATATACTTTACTACTTTATTAAATTTGAAAGAAACAAATTTAATTACGCAACTAATTTCATTGCTTTTTATTATAATCTGATATTAACAGTTAATTTTGTGATTTAAAAAAATTTTATATTTTTACTTTTGATAATTTTGTTCATTCCAAATCCTTCATTTTAAAATGTAAGTATTACTGACATTAAATTTTTATACAAAATAGTTTTAAAATTCTGCAAATATTTTTTATCAAAAGTGTAACTACATCGACACACCGGAAAGGTGATATGTATCGTTTTTACGAGTACTATCGAATTCTGATATAGTTAGAGATGGCATCTTTTGAGTAACGCTTTAGTTGGGATTGGAAGATTCAAATTAGGATTTTTTATTAGACAGTTTTTACTGCGTTATAGTAGATCTTAATAGGTGACGTACAAAATTCACTAAAGCTTTACGAAATCTGATCTACTTAGTAATACCGTTCGGAAAGAAATTTGTCACTAAGAAATAGTTCCTTTTGAGTAACGCTTTAGTCGGGATTTGAAGATTCGAATTAGCATCTTTCATTAGACGCATTCAATACTGACTAAAGGGTTACTCAAAAAGAACTATCGCTTAGTGGCACTGTTCTTCCAGAACGGTGTTACTAAGTAGATCAGAATCCGATAATAAAAGTTACGCTTTCGACAGAAAATGTTTGCTTGGTAGCCCCACGTAGACTGAGAACACACTTTTACGTAAATGTATTGGTGAGTTTTTACTTTTTGTGAGAGAAAATTTTTACGTTGGCTTTGATAGAAATTTTAATTGAGTTCTATGAACATGTGTTATTTTTTTTTTTTTAATTAAAAACGAATTAATTTGTGTTTGTAAATATAAAAGTTAGAAAAGTAAAAAAATAAATAAGGCAACAGCCGTTTAAGACAACTTGATTATATTTTTTATCACCTGGATACAAATAAGGCACTAAGCTTCATTTAATAAATTTAAAGAAAATAAAAATTGATTTTCCCACCAATCGTACGACATATTTATTTAAAACAAAAATGATCTTAATAAAAAAATAGTTTTTGTTTTAATTCAAAAATAGGCATACATTTATTAGTACATATATTGAAAATTGTTAAATATATTCAGTGTACTTATTTTTGAAAATCAAAGGTAAACCAAGAAAGTAATAGTCGATATTTTACACAAAATTATATATTTTTCCAAATTGTTTTTCATTTTTATTTTAAATTTATTCACAGTTTTCAACCATTGTCAAACAATTATATAAAAAATACAAAAGTAGTTAAATTATTTAATACACTAATTTGACTTTAAAATAAAAGAAATTTGAGTGATTTTAAGAAATATTTTTTTCTGTGTTCTTAGAAATATATTTTGCCGATTTTCTTAAGTGTACATAGAATTTTATTTACCACTGTTTGAAAAATAGTAATAAAAAAAGAAAAAAACAAAATATTTAACTTTTTTTGTTCTACTTTTAATTAAGATTTTTCTTATGTCCAAACACATCACACACATTCATGCATAAAAGTATGTTTTTATATAAATTTTTAATTTCAATTTTTTTTTTTTTTTTTTTTTTTTTGTGTAAGTTATAAAAACTAAACCGATAAATATTATGATACGATTACATAGTATTATAAGAAAGATTATTTCATATAACGCCCTGCAAACATATTATTTATTTCTAAGATTTATCAGACCTTCATCAAGCTCTAATACAACACAACTTATCAGCACAATAATCTTAAGAATACCCTCTTCAGCTGCTACTACTTTTGCTGCTACTGCTTCAAGTTGGTTTCTTTAAATACTTAATCACACTTTCGTTAAGAGAGAAAAAATGTATAATAAAACAAACAACAGCAGCAAAAAAAAATATATGTATCTACATCTGTTTAATATTGTCTAAATTTCAAAGAAAACTTTAAAATATTTTTCCTCTTAGATTTTGAGAATGGTTAGTGTAAATATGTGTGTAGATAAATTTTCAAGAACTTAGAAAACCCCTTAGATGAAAGGAAACATTCATGTTTATTTTCCCAGTATTAAAAGAATTTTATACCTCGAAAGTGTAAAAAGGATTTAATAATACTAAGCTGCAGTTGATAAATATGTGTTATTGTTGGTGTTTTTGTTGCTTAATTCTACTTAACATTTTTTTCTGTCTTTCTTTACTTTGACCAAAGTCATTCTCGTACATATAATATAACAATTTTTCTTGCTTTAGTTTTAAAACTATAACGCACGTGTTTTTTCAAAAAAAAAAAAAAAGATAAAAAACTTGACCTCAAGATATGTATCTAATCAGATAAAATTTTATTTTTTCGTATATTATAAATTTTCCGTTGTGTTTTCAATATTTTTTCTACTTCTTCATTTTTTAGTCAATTATGAAAAAATCCCTGTGTATTCATATTTAATTCTGTATAAATGTATTCGAGCAAAAAAAAATAAAAAATAAATAAAATAAAAATATCTAAAAGTTTGTGCATGTATGAGTTTAGTATAAAAAAAAAAATACATTTTAAGTTAAAAATAAAAGGAAACACAAAAAAAAAATTTCTGGTCAATATTTAATATGTTGATTTGGGTTTAAGTGTAGATAGGTGGGTGTTCATGTTTGAAACGTTTATGCCCAATAAACATTCAAATGTAAGTAAACAATTTATAAAATTAAAGGAAAAAATATTCAATCATATCTTCTTTTTAATTTTTCAATTTTTGTTTGCAAAACTCTTCAAATTACTTCGAGAAAAATAATAAAATTATTCTTTGAAAATTTTGTTTAAGTTTGAAAACCTTCATGATATAAGGAATTTTGACATAAATAAACATTAATTTTTACTCAATACAAAAAAAGTGTAAAATAAAATATACGAATACAGAATATTACGCTAATACTAACATTTATGTTAATTTATGCACTTCATGCTGATTCCGGAAAGTGGGCTTATATGGGAGCTATAGTAAATTATGGAGCGATTCTCATAAAATTTGTTACTGTGATTTCTACTTATATAAGACTTATTTGTGTCGAATATAAGCTTCATACTAATATGTGAATGTGATTTATGCACGCTGAAGTGATTTTCGAAAGAGGGTTTTATATGGGAGCTATGGTCAATTATGGGCCGCTTTTCATGAAATTTGGCACAAAAATTGATACTTACACAAAACTTTCTTACACCGAATTTCATTAAAATATTACTATATTTAAGGCATTTATGATCGTTAGACCCCTATTCATGGAGGACATTTGCATGGGGGCTAGGTGAAATAATGAACTGATTATAACCAATTTCAATAGGCTTCGTCCCTGTGACATGAAAGTCATACGTGCCAAATTTCATGTGGGTAAAACTTTTTGTTGTTGAAATACTTGTGAATCGAGTATAAAATTGGCAAATAATAAACGAATACATATTGTCGATTTTGACAGACAAGAAACGAATAAAATGTCAATTTTTAAGAAAATATGAATGTTATACAAAAACAAAATAACAAACTTCTTTAGAAGAAATTAATCTCATAAATTTTCTTTTAACAAAAGACTGAGCAAATTTATTCAGAAAACTATATTTTATTTATTGATGTAACATTTTTGAGAAACAATTTTGTAATTTTTTAATAAAATAAATTGGAGAAATTTTTTTATAAAAAATTTATAAAAATTGAAAGTGAGCTTTTCATTTAAACTATTTTAAAATGTGAAACTTTATAATAAATTTTTGGAAAATTTTAGGGTAATTTTTAATGGGAAAATTTTAATGAATTCTTTTTTCTAATTTCATGAAATTTTTAATGAGTTTTTATTTGAGGAAATTATTTAAAAAAAGGATATTTTTTTACAATGAAATGTTAGTAAAATTTTATTAAGAAAATTTTAGTGAAATGTAAAATTTGTAAATAAAAAAAATTCGAACGATTTTTTAAAATTTTAAAAAAATGTGGAATTTTTGTGATTTTTTAATATTTAGTATATAAAATGATAAGAACATTTTGTATTATAAAAGACATTTTTAGAAAATTGATTATTGTGACGTGCGTTGAATTTTTTGCAGAAATATTTTATAGATAAATTCGGAGTGTTTTATAATTTTTTTTTTTTTAAATTTGTTATAGAAAAAATTTGGTAAAAACAATTAAACAAAAACTGTTAAAATTAATTTTTCAGAAAAAAATCGATGAAATATATTAAACAGAAAAAAAATTCGGTGAAATATTTTTATAGGGAAAAAATTTACTTAAAAGAAATTCGCGGAAATATTAAGAAAACAATTCAGTGATTTTCTTTAATTAACGGAAATATATATTTTTTTTTATACAAAACTTTTGGTAAAATATATTTTTATCGATTTTTTTTTTAATTTGGTGACAATATTTTTTTTTATTGAAAAAATTCGGTGAAAATTTTCTCCACAGAAAAAATTTAGTGACAATTTTTTTTTTTTGCATAGAAAAAATTCGGTGGCAATATTTTTTTTATAGAAAAAATTAGGTGACAATTTTTTTCACAGAAAATATTTGGTGATAATTTTATTTTCATAGAGAATTTATTTTTTATAGAAAAAATTCCGCGACAATTTTTTTATAGAAACAATTCCGCGACAATATTTTTATAGAAAAAATTCCGCGACAATTTTTTTTATAGAAAAAATTAAAATTCGGCGACAATTTTTTTTATAGAAAAAATTCCGCGACAATTTTTTTATAGAAAAAATTCCGCGACAATTTTTTTTATAGAAAAAATTAAAATTCCGCGACAATTTTTTTTATAGAAAAAATTCCGAGACAATTTTTTTTATAGAAAAAATTCCGCGACAATTTTTTTTATAGAAAAAATTCCGCGACAATTTTTTTTATAGAAAAAATTCCGCGACAATTTTTTTTATAGAAAAAATTCCGCGACAATTTTTTTTATAGAAAAAATTCCGCGACAATTTTTTTTATAGAAAAAATTCCGCGACAATTTTTTTTATAGAAAAAATTCCGCGACAATTTTTTTTATAGAAAAAATTCCGCGACAATTTTTTTTATAGAAAAAATTCCGCGACAATTTTTTTTATAGAAAAAATTCCGCGACAATTTTTTTTATAGAAAAAATTCCGCGACAATTTTTTTTATAGAAAAAATTCCGCGACAATTTTTTTTATGGAAAAAATTCGGTAACAATTTTTTTTATGGAAAAAATTCGGTAACAATTTTTCTTATAGAAAAAATTCTGTAACATTTTTCTTATAGAAAAAATTCTGTAACATTTTTTTTATAGAAAAAATTCGGTTACATTTTTTTTATAGAAAAAATTCGGTTACATTTTTTTTTTATAGAAAAAATTCGGTTACATTTTTTTTTTATAGAAAAAATTCGGTTACATTTTTTTTTTATAGAAAAAATTCGGTTACATTTTTTTTATAGAAAAAATTCGGTAACATTTTTTTTATAGAAAAAATTCGGTAACATTTTTTTTATAGAAAAAATTCGGTAACATTTTTTTTATAGAAAAAATTCGGTAACATTTTTTTTATAGAAAAAATTCGGTAACATTTTTTTTATAGAAAAAATTCGGTAACATTTTTTTTATAGAAAAAATTCGGTAACATTTTTTTTATAGAAAAAATTCGGTAACATTTTTTTTATAGAAAAAATTCGGTAACATTTTTTTTATAGAAAAAATTCGGTAACATTTTTTTTATAGAAAAAATTCGGTAACATTTTTTTTATAGAAAAAATTCGGTAACATTTTTTTTATAGAAAAAATTCGGTAACATTTTTTTTATAGAAAAAATTCGGTAACAATTTTTTTTATAGAAAAAATACGGTAACAAATTTTTTTATAGAAAAAATACGGTAACAAATTTTTTTATAGAAAAAATACGGTAACAACTTTTTTTATAGAAAAAATTCGATAAGAATTTTTTTATAGAAAAAAGTTATGTTTATTTTTAAATAACAAAATATTGCAAAAAAATTCTATTAAAGAAAGATAAAAATTTATTTTTCTTTCTTAAACTTTTGTTTTTATATATCTCTTTTCTGCTGCTACTTTGGAAATTCTTTAGAAAAGAATTGACAATTGTTAGAATTTTTCTTTTTTTTTTTTTTTTTTTTTACAAATATTAAAATGTTTACTAGGTTTTAGCTTATGTAGCACATGTATTTATCCATACAAAAACCAAAAATCCAACAGAAATTCGTGATAAAAAAAAATGAAAAAAGAAGAAAAAACGAAGTGATGTATGCTATTAAAAAGGTATAGATGGAGATCGTATGTGGCAGTATCAGGAGTACTGCACAATGGTAAGAGTGATATGGTTTTAATATTATGTAGAATTATAAAGGCCAAAACACGTCGTGCATACAAAATTCAATCACTTTTTCTTGACTGACTGTACTTTAACTTAAGTATTTTTTTGTAGTTTTTTTCAACATTAACAAAATAGAAGATTTTAGTTTTAAAAGAAATAACAAGACATATGTTATGTAGATATATAAATATTCAAACGTTTATGTGTGAGAGAGAGAGAGAGAGAGAGAATAAAAAAACGGTACAATTGCTTTAAACGTGAAATATCCCATAAAATAAATGATAAAAAAGGAAATATTTAGAAAAAAAATATTGAAAATGTGGTTTGAATTTTATTTTGTATTTATTAACAAAACAACATCAGCAGCCACAGCAACAGCAACAACAACAACAAAAAGGAAAAACAAGTTTATTCATTTTTATCTTAGAAATAAGTTTTTATTTATTTTTTTTTTATATTTCAATAAATGAAAGTAAGTGCGAGTAGTTAAAAGTTTATGTATGTGTGTATTTGTTTGTGTTTGTGTATATTATAGCGTTTGTATGGCAAAAATGCATATTTTATTTTTTTCTTTTGCTAAAATGCAAGTATTATTTAAAAGTTTTATGTATTTTTACTTTATTATTATTCTCAAATAGAATTGAAATTCTTGGTCCTTTTTTTCTTGCTTCAAATAGTATTTTTCTATACAAAAGTTAAATCAAACGTAAATGATAGATTGACAGCTTGATTAAAAAATAAATAATAAAACAACAACAAATATTGGTAACTGAACTTTAGTATATGAATTTATAATAGAATTTTTTGGAAATAAAACTAAAAAATAAACATTCTAAATAAATAAATAAATAAATGCGTCAATATGAATAATGCAAAACAATTTAAAAAATTAAATTAATTGTACATTTTTTTATTTTGTTGTCTTATTCATATTGTTGGTTTTAAGGTTATGTCAATTAAAATACAAATAAATTTAAAAACAATTATGTTTATTTAAATATATGCGCATATATGCATTCATAAATAAATATTCAATGTAATATCTATGTATGTGTGTATAAACAGGAGTATGAGAATACATATGCATTCCCAATTGGAAAATTCTTATAAACATAAAATAGTTACAAAGCATAACTACTTGTTACAGGGTGAACTGAGCCCATATTAAAATTGTAAAAAAGTAGAAGAAAACTAGTTACAGCAATGAAATTAGGTATATTTATAGACATTGTCCGTCTATTTATAAAAAAGTTTTTAAAATTTAAAAAATTCTTTGTATTTTACCAATATTAGTAAAAAAAATTACCCAAAGTACCCTCTTTGAGATATTAAGTTTTATAAGAGTACATATGTATATCTATTGTCAAACACAAATACTAATTATGGTACTTTTGCATAAATTATTTACTTTTTTATTAATCAGTGTTGCCATAGTTTTTTTAATATAATAAAAATAATTAAATTTACTTTATCCTTTTTTAACTTTTTTGTTTTCTAATTTGTTTGCAATTTATTTTATTTAAGGACAACATATTCGGGTATGTGATGGAAAGCGATCATTTTCAAATCGAACGGTTTGAAAAGATATGATGAATTTCGATCGATTTCAAAAATAATGTTTGGAGCAATGTCTTAATTTTTCTTTACAAAATACGGTTCATATGGAAAATAATCAAATAATTTAAGATAATATAAAAAATTATGTCATAAAATTTGATGAAAGGCAATTAAAATTAAATTTTAAACAAAACCGAAAACGAAAATAATAAATAGGCCATTAACAAAATTTTTTGATTTCAAGTTTTCGAAAAAAATTATTTTTTTAATTTCTTTTATTTTATTTTATTTATTTATTTATTTATTTTATTTTTTATGGAACTTTATAATCCATTTGTAGAAATATAAAGTGACTCGAAAGCATGTAGAATCAATTGGCTTTAATCATTTCGTGCAGAGGGCGGTTTTAAGTTGAATATATAAACATTTTTCCAAACTAAAAGTTTATGTATAATTCTGGTAAAAATTACGCAAAAAATCAAAACCTAATAAGTTATCCAAATAAAATGGTCTTTGTTTGATGATATTAGTGCGGAATATTTTACAGTTTCCTAGTAAAATTTTTAAAATTTTCTTTATAATAAAAATCGCGATTCTTAAAAATTTTACGAAAATGGAAAACCAATCTGTTATTTCTCCATATATAATACAAAATTATATTTTATTAGAGTTTGATATAAAGAAATGCTATTTAACATTGTGAACATTTTTCTCGGTCCATAAAATTAATATCTTTCAAAATTTTTTGATGCGCCTCTACATTTCGTGCTATCCACACGATGTGACTTAACAATATGTGTTTTAGCAAGTGAACCATTTTCCACCATTAACGATATTTGTTTTAAATTTATGATTATTTTATGTAATTTTTAAAGTCCATAAAAAAATTTAGATATCAAATTTATTTTTAATGCTCCTCTGATTTTATTGTACAAAATAAAAGAAACTAAATTCACGCAGTAATCTCCGCTAATCTATATGAAACTGTGAATGTGCCTCGAGAAAAACGGACTTCGTGGATGGGTCTTATATTAGACATGTGGATAATTGTAGACCGATACTTTTATTAAGTGTAAAATAAAATATACAAATACAGAATATTACTTTAATACTAACATTTATATGAATTTATGCACTTTAAGGTGATTCCCTAAAGTGGGCTTATATGGGAGCTATGGTCAATTATGGACCGATCTTCATGAAATTTGGCACACAGATTGATACTTATACAAAATTTGCTTACACTGAATTTCAATAAAATATTTCTATATTTAAGGCATTTATGATCGTTAAACCCCTATGCTAGGAGAGCATTTGTAATGGGGTTAGGTGAAATAATGGATCGATCATAATCAATTTCAATAGACTTCGTCCTTGTGTCATGAAAGTCCACGTGCCAAATTTTATTTAATTATCTTCAAAATTGCGACCTATACTTTGTGCACAAGATTTACATGGACAGCCGGCCATCCAGCCTTCCAGCCAAACGTACATCGTTAGATCGACTCAAAAAGAGATTCTGAGTCGATTGGTATACATAAGATGGGTGTTGGATGATTATTTCTTTGCGTTACAAACATCATCACAAACGCATAATACCCCAACCAACTATGGTAGTGTGGGGTATAAAACTCCAATTAATTCATGTTATAAATACAATAAATTATTTTCATATCATAAAATACGTTGAATTATAGAGACAATGACTAAATAATCCTCGTTAATTGCCTTCTGTTCAAATAGTCAGCCCTCTGATGATTGATTTTTATTAAAAAAAAAAAACATTTTGTTTCCTAATTTCCTACAGGGTTAATATGTTTAAATTTTTTTAAAACATAAACATGTGCATATGTATATTTTATATTAAAATAAGTCTTATGTGTGCATTATGCCACAAATAGCAACATCAGTAGCAACAACAAAATTCTTTATGGTTAAAGATTATCATTTAATTTCATTATAATCATGAAGAATCATTATTTAACATAATATGTTTTTCAGATTTATAGGATTAAAATATATAACAAAAAAAAAATTCAATCAACATCATCACCGTCATCATACATTCATAAACAGATAGTTAGCTGCATGCACAAATTAGAGGTATAACTTTTAAAAATTTATGTATGTATGTATGTATGTATGTATATAAATGTAAAACAATTTGAGAAATTGAATTATTTTTAAAGAAATTTATTTGCCATAATAAATAACACAGCGCAACAAGAAAATAGTTCCAATGCAAAATGAAAGCGTACAGGTCTAACAACACTCCTAAATAGTTTTTAGAGATAGTTTGAATATCGGTTTTATGACTTCTGGAGATTTAAATTTTTCGGATCCTTTTTTAATTCAAATGCTGTTATATATTGTTGTTTTATAGACTACTAGCATTATTATAATAGATTTTTACCTTAAGTCTAAACTACTCAATCAATTAAAATGAAACATGGTAAATATGTAAATCCTTAAAGGAAGTAATGTCAAGTTCACTTTTTTTAAATAAGGGTTGCTTTGTTTCTTAGTAAGCAAATTTTAAATTTCATAAAAATTTTGATGACAATATCATCACAGTATAATAAAAATGGGAGAAAAAGAGGCCTAGTGTTTTAAAATATACAATATTTTTTATTCCTTGTATCATCTGGAAAATAGCAAAATTGATTTTTACTGAAAATGGGCTAAAAGCTGGCCTTAGCAACCAACTTATATCTTAGCCAATAGTTTTCTCCAAAAAAAATACTTGATATATTCAATTGAACTAAATTTCAATTGAACTTACCAAAAAAAATAAATAATTGCTTATAAAAAGTAGGCGTGGCAATCTTTATTACATTATTTATTTTTTATAAAACTTGCTTTTGTTAGTGAAACAAAATTAAAAGGGCTTTATTAAGGAAGTTGTTGTAGAAACTTTGTTTCTTTTTTTATGTTTTTCATAAATTTTTTGTAATTAAAAAAAAATTTATAATAAAATGTGATCCAATAATTAAATTCTATCTATAGCTTCATTTCGTTCAATTATAATATACTTACATTAAAAATAAAAATTATCTAATTATCAAAACCTTTTTCTTATCACCACTCGTTAGGCTTTATACAGTACTTTTATCACCATTAAAGTATGCTCTTCGCCACTTATTCTGAAAATCTTGGCAGTTTTGTGCTATATATTTGCTCTTTTCACCGGCGCTCAATATTTCTCAATTTGGAGGCCTTTTTTGACATAACCCTCACAAGTGAATTTATTGAAACCTTTCCCGAGGTACTTTACTTTACCTTCTGCAAGGATTTTCAAGTATTTGGTAGAAAAGTTTGTCTTGATTTTTTTTTTTTTTGTTTTTTAATACAGACGAAATTTTACATTTACTAATTTTTTTAAAGTTAAAAACTAAGAGTATTTCAACACAGACAAATTTTGATAAAACAAGTTAGAGTATTATATTCGGGTATGCCTAATCTTATATATCCTTCACCCATGTTGAGATGTTATATGAAAAATTAAAATATTTTAAATTTAATGAATCAACATCAATACCAAATTAAAATGAAAATTAAAAAAACGAAGACAACATTAAATAAAAAATGGGTTTTTTGAAAATGTATGGACAAATTAGATTTATTTACAAATTCGAAATTCGAGAAGAAATATGTATGATACAGAAAAAAATTCCAAAACTATCTGTAAAAGAACGAGGTCTATACCTTATACAGGGGCTTTAAAAAGTTGAAAAAACCAAATATGATATAACTCATTGTTAGTGTTGTCGTTTTTCAGTGCCCATAAAAACTACAACTATATGAAAAGCAGCCATTAAATTTGAATAAATTTGGTTGGTCAAAAATTGTAGAAAAATATGAATGGCCGATCAGTAAAAGAACGCCGTCCGTAGCTAAAATAGGGGCTCCAAAAACTTTAAAAATGCGTTTTGCCCGATATCTGCGTTATTAACGAAACGATTCCGTTTATTACTTCTTAAAACAAATTATAAACTAATTTTAACAGCTAGACGGAAAGACGGACATACGTACATCGTTATATCGACCACGCTATCAATAAGGATCCAGAATATATATATATATATATATATATATATATATATATATATATATATATATATATATAGAAATTACAATATATATATATATATATATATATATATATATATATACATATATACCGATTTGATTTACATCGTTATATCGACCTCGCTATCAATACTTTTTTGACGTCCTAGATGAATATTGTAGAAATTACAATATATACATATATATATATATATATATATATTTATATACATATATACCTATTTGATTTATAATAATTTTAAAAGAAGTACGGTCTTAAAATTTCCTGCCAAAATGTTTTTATAGAAAAATAATTTTTATTATCGTTACCGATTTCGAAAATAATTCTTTTAGTGAAAAGAAAGCTTATTATATGTATATGAAAATGATGGTTGAAGATTTGACCCCAATAGTTTAATTTTATTTTAAAAATATAATAAGAACATTAGTCCGAAAAAAATATGTTACACTCCTAACAATTTTATCCTACGTATTGAAAATCATTTTATAGGTAAAACATTAAAAAATATATTTATTTTTGTCATAATTTCAAACACACACACACACACACACACACACATAAATGAAAACTTATTTTATTATAACGAGAATATGTTTTCCGGGCTTTTTGGGGATTAATATTTAGTTATTTATACTTAAAACATAGAAATCATATATGTATATTTTTTGTGGAAACATAATATGCAATTCACATGAATATATACATAAACACAACAGTATAACTAACATAAATAATAAATTATTAATTTAATTATATAAATGTAAACATAAAACTAAAAACGCATAAATATTCAAGGGAAATTTATAATTTTGTTTTAGTAAAATTTATCACTCTCGTCATTGTTGTTATGATTTTCGTTTTAATAATTATAAAGAATTATAAAGAATTTTTTGAACAACTAATTAATATAATATATTGGATATTGAAATTAATTTAGTGGTATAATAAAATGTTATATTTTGATTTGGTTTCGATGGATAATTTAAGAAAATTCTAATTAATGCTAATACTTAATTTTGAGAATTTTTCTATTTGTTCATAATTGTAATGAAACTAATTTATGAAATTCCACAGAAAAAAAAACAAAAAAACAAAACAAACAAACAAAATTAAAATTAAAAAACAAAGTGCTCAATATATTGAAGTAGGTTTAGGAAAAATTTTAATACCCAGAATGCAATTTAAAAATTCCATTTTAAATATTCTGCAACATTTTGCTAAGAATTTGAAACACTTCAACTGATTTTTTTATTTTAATACCCAGAATCATTTCAAATACTATTTGTAACATTTTTTTTTTTTTTTTTGGTTATTATTTAATGAAAAAAATTTCATTCGTAAATTTCTTCTCCCTAATGATATTTGTTTCTTATGAATTGGTAAGTAATGTAATATTTGCGTATAAATAATCATTTAAATAAAGTGTTTGTTACTTATATAAATTGAAGAAAAATAGCAGCATTTTGTTTGTATTTATTTTATTTTTTTATTATTACTTTTTTTAAGGTTCATTATAAAGTTTTGTCCAACACTTTGGTTAATTGTTGCCATATCTATTGTGTTAATCGTTAAATGTAAGCAGTTATTTTTTAGCTTTATTTCAAGCCTTATTTATTTTGTGTTTTTTTTTTATTTATTTATTTAAATAAGTGTTGTTTTATTATTTTCTTCTCTTTTCTTTAACAAATAACTAGATACAATTACTTGTAACTCTTGCCTTATTTTCAAAAAAGAAAAAAAAAAACAAAAAGCAAATATACTTTTTCATTTCCTGCTTGGTTTTGACTAATTACCACTTGGTATTTTGCAGTTTTCTTTATTTTTTTTAGAGCCTTTGTTGTACAACAAATGGAATGAGGCATGAATTTCTTAGTAATTATATTTTAATTATTTATGTTACAAATGTTGGGTGAACAAAAAAAATTGCTTAGTCCTTTTAAGAGCAATGTAAAGAAAAGATATAAAAATAAGAAAAATTAAATACAGGAAACATATTGTGTATGTTGAAATAAATATTTTTTTAATTTGTTTAATTAAACTCACGGTTAACACACTAAAATGAAA
The DNA here is from genome assembly GCA_932274085.1 of Protocalliphora azurea. Lineage (NCBI taxonomy): Eukaryota > Metazoa > Arthropoda > Insecta > Diptera > Calliphoridae > Protocalliphora > Protocalliphora azurea. The sequence goes on from OW026523.1 coordinate 887,727, forward strand.
ATATGTTTGCTTAACCCTTGAAGAATAAGGCATATGATTAATATTTAATTAAAAATGTTAAGTATACGTAGAAGGTACAATGTTTTAAGGATTTAAGGGAAATGTAATAATGCTTTAAGAGATTTTTATTATACAAGACTCTTTAAATAAAGATATTTTCAAAATTTATGATTCTTTAAATGTTTTAGAAGTATTCATTACATTTCTTAACTATTAATAAATTTTAAAAATATTTCTTTTGAACCATTTTAATAAATATTTAAAATTAATATTAACCATACGTCTAGGTAGACGCTTTTTAATTCTTATATATTTATCCTTTTATATATATGCAACGTATGCGGAATAAAATTGCAACAAAAATTTAAGAGCTTATTAGAAACAGTTTACTTATGATAAAAAGTTTTTATCATAAATTCTACACGCAGAGAAAAAATATATTTGTGGTGACCATAATTTAAAAGCAACATATTATGATTGGAACATATGATCACAGCGAAAAATAGGAATGATTACAAGTAATAATTATTATGATTCCATTTTATCGTTTTGTGTCCGACTTTATAATTTTTTTTTTTCATATTATGATTCTAGTTTTACACATAATTGAACAATCTTACGACATCATTATCCCATTCTATCAGATTATGATTCGATGTTATTATATTATTATTCTATCTTACTTTATTATTGTACTAAATTGTCGTATTATGATTCCCTTTTATAATATAATTATGCCATTCTTCATATTATTCCATTTTATCATATTATTATCCCATATTATCAAATAGTTATCCAATCTTATCATATTATTATCTAATTTTGTCATATTGTTATCATATATTATCATATATTAAAATAAAACGTATTAATAAAAAATTATTTTTTATAATTTAATGTAAATAATAGAGAATTAATTATATTAATTTGTACCACCATATGTGGTTCAAATGCAAGATATGTTTTTTTAACTAAACCCTTTAATCGTAATTAATCAATATGCTTGAACCACACCGATTATAGCCAAGTCTTGTCCATTTATATTTATTCAAATATAAACTAAATGAGAGAATTGCAATGAAAACAAATATTAAAAACAAAAAACTATTGTATTTATTTGAAAGATTTTATTGTCTTGAGAATAATAATATCAATATAGTTTAAATATAGAATATATAGTAATAATATTCTTCATGTTAATAAAAATATTTAAAAAATATAATTTTTGCAATCAACCATATTAAAATTTTTCATTTAAACATAAATGACAAAATTTAAACAAAAACACTGTTATCGTGAAGATAGATTTACTAAAATTCAAGAAAGTTAACAATATTGTTCTCGTAATTATCCTGTAACCATATTTTTTTCTCTGTGTGTAGATTCAAGAAAAAAAATGTTTGTGGGGTGAGGTCAATTTTATGCGATTTTTTTTTTTTTTTTTTTTTTGTAAATTTTCTAAAATCTGATTTTACTGCATTTTTTTGTTAACATATTAATCTGAGTAAAGCAAAAATGATTGATTTCATAAAAAGAAACATCGAGGTAAATTATACAATAAAGATATAACTTGAAAAATAATTTAGTAATCGTTCATTGTGATTTTGAGGGGATGGAAAAATTTCTAAATTTAATCAAATTGTAATATTTAAAAACTTTAAGTATTTGTACATTAAAACCGATTAATAAGATTTGAGTCATTTTAAACAGGAGAGAGTTCATAGAGCTTTGTCGACAAATTTTCAAGGTAATCTAGGATATAATAACTGAAGAAGAAGTCCAGAAAGTTCCAACATCTAGTTTTTAAACTTATGACTAAAAAGTCCTTCCGAACGGACCAAAATTTTTACCATATTAAAATAAAATTATTTATAAAGTAATCTTTTGTAGATATTATACAAAATTTATACGAAAAAATTAGAACATCTTGAATTTTTTTGCAATTTTATTCCTCATCATTATTTTATAAAAATAAGGCGTAATTTTGTTTGCTTGTTTGTTTGTTTGTGTATCAATCACGTTTATACGGGTAAAACAATTTTCATGAAATTTGGTACAAAGGTAGTACCAGTGGCCGAGGAGTTTATGGGTCTGCTAGATCTTTATTGGATGTATCACCCACATTTTACGCCAATTTTTATAAAGATAAAATTTTGTAATTTTGCACGTTTTTTACACGTTTTTACGTGAAATTTTACACATAGATAGTGCTTGCTCTGGAGAATATTATAGGCTGTATTGGATGTGAATCGGACGCCACGCGCTCATTTTACGCCCATTTTTTTTTAAACCCTCAAACGGCTTTACTTAAAATTGTCCCAATATCATCCTGTGTGCCCCTGAATTCAGATATGATATTTTATTTTTCAATCGGAGCAGGAAATATTAATTTTCGCATATCTAAAGGGGTAATTCAGTGAAAATCTTAAAAAATCGTAGAAATAATTTTTATACCAAATTTTGAATAGGGCGGATAGGTCAAGGGAGAGCAGTAACCCTCATATGAAGTAAGTATTAGTTATCGCATCAAAAGGGGTAACGAGACGCACCGGGATAAGCTAGTTTAGCTAGTAAAGCAAATGGTTTAGAGTTATGAAGTGCCTTTTAACAATAAAAAATACTTTTACTTTATCTTTGAAATTACTTTAAACATTATCTAGTATATATAAACTTTATTAACATCTGAAATTCTAATTGTTTTTGAAAAGGAAAGACAAAATAAACTTTCTTACTTGTTGTTTGTTATTAAGTATAATAATGTCTGTATTACTAGATTATTTTATAACTTTAACCAATTTAATAAAAAACATTTTATATTGTTTTATAAATACATATAAAATACTTTCTATTTTTTTCCTAAAAAAAAAAAAAAAAAAAAAAACGAAAAGGAAAAACAAGTAACAAAATCAAATACATATTGCAAAAGGGGAAAATTGTTAAGACTTTTGCTAACTTTGGCAATTATTAACGCTAAAATGAGCGTCAAAAACTTTTGTTAGAAAATTAACATTTCAATACAAAACACGAAGGAATTGATCCCCCTACAAAAAGCCAAAGTAAAAGTTGAAATATTTAAGTAAAATTTTTTAGGAAACTATTGATGTTCAAAAAAGAAAGAAATATAATTTTTTTTGTAATTTATCTAAAAGCAACAACAACAAAATATTCTATTGAAAAATCGTTTCAACAGTAAATATTCATTGAAAACGACTTTTTACTTAGAATATTTTAATTCATTTTATTTTATTTTATATTTAACATAAGTTTCTACTGTTTTATAAACAGCCTTTAGTTATATATATATATATATATATATATATATATATATATATATATATATATATATATATATATATATGTATATTGAACAATACCGAAAATAAATACAAAATATTTTAAGTACTATAAAAGAAGTATACATTATATTCAAGTAAAGTTAACAACACAAGTTCTGGATAATCTTGGCAGCTACAAAAAAAAAAATAAATAAATAAATAAAAATAAAAAAATAAAAACAGTGTGTTGATATGTTAGAGCCCAAAGGCTTTACTGATAATAAATAATTTTACTAGAAGATTTTCCATTGAAGACAAAACAACTTTTAAGCTTTTTTGTTTCATATTGAAACCAAAAAAAAATAAAGTAACTATTTTACTTTGTTTTTTAATCAAATAAATCTTTGTTAATTAAAATTTGACCTTTTATTGTATTAATAATTTAATTAGATATCAAAAGTGTTAAATTTAAATAGAATTACTGCACTAAAGTCTATTACAAATTAAGGGAAGGAGATAAGTATTCCTACTCTTACATTTTTAAAATAAAACAATTACCAAGAATTAGTTTCTGTTTGCTGTTGTTTACACAGCTGGTGGCTAGAAAATATTGTCTAAGTTATTTCTGGTTATAAATGATGTTGTAATGGAGAAAAAGAACCAACTTATTTTTCAAAATTAAACAATATTAAAGGACATTGTGGAGGAATATTGTGATAACGTGGAAGAAGGGAAAGAAAACAGTTGTTAAGAAACAATTGTGGTTAAATATTTATTTTTGGTTAAAGAATAATTTATAATTAATTTGTATCGCTTAAAAATAATAACAGAAAACAAGTAAAATTTAATTTCACGGATTTAAATATGGAACGTTTTAAATAAATCTCCAAAAAAGTTAATATAATAAAAATGTCCTCGTATATGTACACTGCGCGCCATGAGAATAGAACCAGCAAAATTAGAAAAAATCACTATAATTTTTGAAAAATATTTTGAAGAAAAATTGACGATTCTAACTTTTCAAATAAATAAAACTTTCTGCAATTGTCTATTTAAATACAAAAAAATAGGTCCCAATATTTTATTTGTAATCATATGAAAAATTCGTCATACAATTTTTATACTCGTATTAAATAAATTAATTTAATTTAATTATTTTATTTAAATATTAAAAGTTGCAAAAATTTATCATTTCTTTGAATTTACTTCGAAAATTCCATTGTTTATTGACTCGTTTAGGGATTTTTATTATTCAAGGGAAATTTTGACCCACTCTGATTTTATGTGCTTAATTGCTCATTCTTAGTGTCGTACAGTCTTCCTACTTCACAGATCTTACATAATATTTAATATATAATGTATATTTAATCTTAGAAAAAACTTATTCCAGCATATTTTTATAAATATTTTTCGCATTGCGAGAACTTTTCTATATAAGTTTAATAGTTCCTTAATGCAATATTGCTCCATATACCCAAAAATCGATTTTTTCAATAATAAAAGGTCACATCGTAAAAATAAAAATCATAGCAATCAAAACAATTCCATTTAAAGCCCTTTTCAACAAAAAAAATCGATATCACAGAGGAAGATTTTCAGATTACATGTCTTTAAATATTAAGCAAAATAAATGAGTTCCGTTTGCTGGATGATACTAAGCTGGGGTTATTACTTCAGTTTTGGAAGTTGTGGATGCATATTATTGCGAAAATAATACACTTTAGAGTAGTGAACAGAAGTTTCCACCATCTCAGAGGAACTTACAGAATTTTTTCTATTCATTTTACATCCGAAAGTACTGACACAGACTATAATTTAATTTTTATTTAGTTTTTATAAAGATTATCACAACCTACAACAAAAAAATGAGTGTGGCTTTATCCTGAAAACAACAAAAAACAAAAATCAACATATTCCTTGAGGTCTTTTCATAAAAACATTTGTATTTTTAAAATATTGTTGATTCTGTCCTGATGACACGGAGTGTATAACTAATATTAATTATAAATATTTATTTATTTTGCTTTTAATATACTTTAACTTAAAAAAATATTAATAAAGCCTAAGAAATTCCTGGAAAGCCTTAGATATATATCTATTATAAATTATTAAGAGAATTGAAATGAATGAAATAATTGAAGTAAATTATTTGAAGATAAAAACAGAAACAATTAATTATTAATTTTTATATATATTTCTTTTTTTACGTAAAGAATAGACTTAGCTTATTTATAGAAATAAATTCTCAAATAAAATTAGGCAATTAATTTGTATTTTAAAATAAAATGTTAAAAAATTGTAAATAATTTTTTTATTTGTTTTTATTAAATTTCATAACTTAAAATTAACAAACTTTATGCAATTAGTAGTTTGTTTACCTATGTTTGCTCAACCTAATAAGTTGAATGAAATATTCAACAAATTAATTAAATTCTTCTTATAGCAAAAATAATATCGTTATGACAGCGAAATTTGTTGCAGCTTTTAAGCAATACAATTAAAAAAGGAGTTTCTCTTCTATACATTTCCAACTTAATCCGTTTCATAAAACAAACAAAAATTTAATAATGTTTCTTTTAATATCATAACAAAAAACATATCGTTATGACAACCAAATTTGTTGCAGCTCTTAAGTAAAACAATTTTAAAAAACAACAGTTTTTTTCTTACTTATTTCTGATTATCAACATAAAGTTGATGAAATAACAAGAAGACGCAGTTACAAGACAAAAAGCTTAAATATAAAATTAATTTTATTTTTTCTAAAGATTTCAACAGCTTTCTGGAAAAGCAAGAAAACTTAAAAATGAATAATGCAGTTGTGTGAGAAATCTCTTTTACTTTTTATGTTTATTATTGTTTCCTTTGACCAAAGCTGTATATTTTATTACAATTTATTTTTTTCGTTCAGGTTTTTTATTATTTACTCTGAGGTGCAGTTCTTGTAAATATGTGTGTGTGCTTAGTGTTGTTGTTATTATTATTATTTTGCACGATATTTTTTCATTAGATTTTTTTTCCTTTTTGTAACAACAAACGCTTCAAAAAACAAAGTATGTTAAAAAGAAGTACATGAAATAAACTCGAAGCTACAAAAAATTATTGCAAGTGAAATGTGTTGGCAAATAAACAGAAAAAAGGGGGAAATAATAACAAAAACTACAATGGCATCACAGCCATACTCATACACTCTTACAAAATAAACTGGGTTACTTAGTTATTGCAACTATAGAATTTACAATAATAATTTACAACACACACATACACTTTAAATAAAAATTAAATAAAAATAAAATGAAGAAAAAAAACGAGTCATTCATGTTCGTGTCTTTAGAAAACTATACACACATACAAATAGATATGTACGTAGGTATGTACTTAGGAATCGTCAAAACATAACAATAATGAGAATGATGACACCTATACAACAATAATAAACAAACTCGCTAACACAAGCGGACACACAAATAACAGTATAATAATGAAATTTAACAACAACTCCACTAACCAGTTATATTTATAATACTAACAACAACAACAATACACTGCAGAATAACAGCAACAACAGCTCACTGTTAGAACAATAAAGTAACTTGTTTTATAATGATTTTCATAGCCTCTTTAAACTAAACAAAATCATTTGTTGATATAAGGACTGCGCATGAAAAATTAAGTGCAAACAATTCAGCTTATAGAAATGATTTTGTTAAAGGCTGTTGCATTCAAGTTTTAAATGTAAGAGAAAAATATTATTATTATTTTTTTTTTTATTCGTTTTTAATAAAATATTTAATATTTTCTGGAATAATCTCCATAAGACCTTTATTGTATTTTCGATTACTTTTTTCGTTGGAATGACTCCACTTCTTTTTAAACTCTATTTTAGTTTTTAGTCAGCTCTAAGTATCATTTAAGTACTTTTTTACCATGACCCGATGCATTTAGAGTAGACAGAGTTCTTAGCAGATTGTATTCTTTTGGTTTGATACCACATAATTACTTTTTTTTGTTACCAAAATGAGAAGAGATATCATGCCAGAAAAATAAGAATTCGTTGAGTTTTCTAATGATAGCACTTATTTGTTAAAAGTGTTATTTGTTATGAATGAAGTGCTTTTTCCCCACATGTACAAATGTCTTGCCATAGTTAAATTTTATTTGACAATTTAGATTTTTTTACATGATATTTATTTGATACATTTCTCATAACATCTGTTACATGTAATTCATGACCGGGTTGTTGTATAAAGTCCGCCAGTGTGTTCTTTTAATCACCCTTCTAGGAGCATTCATGTTATTTTTTCGTCCTATTTTTTGCTTTCATAATTTTTTTTATCGTTGCTATTAGGAACTTTTTCTACTTCGTGGATCTACAGGCCAGCTTTTTTAACTCTTGTGATAAAAAATGCAGATAAAATTGAAGTGTTTGCCACATTCCATTCAGAGATGTATAGATTTTCTCTTAAAATTCGTATTATTTTATATGCTATTCTACAGTCTGTAAATCAACTTTCTTCGGTTGTTACGTCTTTCTGTGATCATGAACTCTTTATATATTTTTGACTCAAATTTTACTTATGCTTTTGCATGAATTTTGTTAGAATGAATTTTCATTCTAACAAAAACTGATTATGCTGTTACAACAAAATTAAGCACAACTTAAAGGTGATTATTTTTTCATGTATCATAAAAGTTATAAGCCTTAAAGTGTGCACGGATTTTTTGTGCGCACTCCTTATTTATACAAATATATACATAGATATATATGTATTTATGTAAACATATGAAAAGCAAAACAAATATAAATATATGTATGTATGTTTAAGTTGTAATTTGATGCATGTACTACTTACTCATGATATTCCTACATAATCTGTTCTACTCTTAAGCAAACAAGTGTTCCAGTCATAGAGCTATAACAACAAACTACACAAAAGTGTAAACATAGAGGTCTTCATAAGAAATTTCATAAATATCATAACTTAAAGTGAAACAACAACAAAGAAAGTTATATAAAAAAAAAGAAATACAAAATAGTAAATTTTACATTTAATATCAGCCTGAGGTTATAAACATATAAATTGTTTTTCTTACAATTGTTTGCAGTGTTATAAGTTTAAAAAAGATATTTAATAATATCCCGTAAATACAACACTGCGCCAAACTATAAAAAAAACACAATCTGAACGACCTAAACAAATAAAGGAAAAAGAAAACTCAGAAATTGAAAGTTCAATCATTTTGTTACACTAAAGTCACGATGCAGCAAAATCAAGGAAATAAAACAAAACTTAAATGAAAATAAGAAATGTAAAACAGATAAAAAAAATTAATTAATGTATTAAAAATTTTTCATTATCTCCAATATTTATTATTGGCAACAATTTCCGGTATTAATTAGTAACTTTTCATGACATATTGGATTATCTTAAGGCTTTCTTTCACAGTTTCCATATAAAAATCCTAAAGGTATTACGGAATTTCTCATACAATATCACCACAGCAAAATCAACTTGTTGACAACTGATAAAATTAATTAGTTTCTTAAAATGAACATTGAATAACAATCAAAGAATTTATTCCTTAATGTGAAATTAATTGAAATGTGAAATGAATTTTCTTTAAGGGACATTTGCAAAGCATTTTCATGTTGCTACCAAATTTATCACAATTCTCTTAATTTCAACACTTTAAAATATTTTAATTTATAATACAACATTGTGTGAATAGCCTAAATATTGCAGATGATTTAATTTAAAACTACATCACCATTACTGCTTTATTATTGCAGATTTGACAACTATATAAATTTATGAAATGACAGTCTTTTTTTTTCTTTTGTTATAATATAAAAAGTAAAAAATATAAAACTAATCCTAACAGTAGTTGGAACATCATTGCCTCAGGAAAATCAAAAATACATCAACTAAGAATAAACTACTATTCATCCAATTTCTTACACTTAATTCAAAAGTAAGACATGAAATCTAATTTTCAAGAGTATAAGAGTAATAGTTATAAGAATTATTACAAGTAAAAAATATTAGATATTAGATAATGATCCATTTAGAGATCTTTTTTCTTCAATTTCAAATTAAACACTTAAAATAGAATTGGATATTAGAATTCTTATTATGATCAGAAAGAACATTTTCTGACATTTTCTTTTTAATGTTAATTTCTTTCAAATGTTGGCCGCGACTACGCTGTGGGTGAGTCGATCGGAATGTCCAATGTTTGATCACACTTTACAGCATTGCTATGTGCATTGGATGATACGCGACCGAATAGACCACATGCAGACTTTAGTGAGGAAAATATTGCGGCAGTAGAGGAGAGGGTGGGTGAAGACCGTAACCAGTTGATTCGAAGCCGTGGGCAGCATCTTAGTGTCCCGTATGGAACAACATGGTGGATTTTACGCCAAGATCTTAGTGTAAAGACTTACAAAATCTAACTCGTTCAGCAAGACCGCGATACGGCACATACAGCGCGCGAAACAATAGCAAACATTTTGATGAGTAACGAATTTCGTGTTCCGCACATATCAACTGACCGACTAGATAGTGTGATATCTCTCCTCTGGATTTGTTTTTCTTCTTTAGGGCTTTGTGAAGACAAAAGCCTTCATCGATAAGCCAGCTACTATTCAAGACCAGTAGAAATTCTGGAAAGTGCAATCGAAAATTGGAATTAACCATCTAAAGCGTAGTTGCGGCCAACATTTGTATGAAATTATTTTTAAAAAGTATATATCAGAGAATTTTCTTTCGGGTCATAATAAAGATTTCGATATTCAATTTTATTTCAAGTGTTTTATTTTAGATTAAAAAAACTCTGAATTAATCATCCTATAGAAGAATTTTAATTTTTGGCACGAGAAAGTCAATGTTATTTACTATTTTTTTTTTTTTTTTTTTTTTTTTTTTTTTGCTTAACAAATTTTTATAAAACCTTTTTTTTGGGAAATTTCAAATAAAGAAAGTTTCAAATGTCCGACGCGTTGTCATGGATGCGAGAGGCTCATTTTAAATGATTTTAATACGCCCGAATTTAAAAGATGACTTGGGTTATACTGACTTTAAGGGCATTCATAGATTGCAACTTATTGAAATAGACTTGCGGCTTAAGAAAACCTCTAGTAAGATTAACATTTTTTAAACGTGCCAGTCGTCTTAAATTTCTTGATCAATCTTTGAGTAGTCGACTGAAGGTCCACTCCGTATGCGTTGAAAAATACACCGCAGTTACGCTAACACACACTCAATTTGATAATACAATTTTTAGCACCTAAAGGTGCCGTTCAACTGTCTAAATTGTTCTGGTGATTTGGCAACATTGAATTTATAATAAAAAAAAAGAAAAAAAAATGACAGATGTCCTTACAACAACTTGGTCATAAGAGACTTATTGGAAAGCGCTTGCTATACAGACATTTTAAACCTATTATATTAATTAATTCCCGATTTTCACAGGTAATTGATTGAATTCTCTAATAATATTGATTGAAATCTCTAATAATTAATTGAATTCTCTAATAATATTTTTCCGAGTGTCATCAAAAATTAGTTAGTTGGTAATGGTAAACTTGTCTTCTTTTTTTCATATCACCAAAGTCTAAATTCGTTTAATACAAAGGTATGTCAATGTTATAGAATTTTTTTCTGATAGAACTTCAAGATGTACAAGATTAAACAAACTGTCTTTAATAGTAAAAACACAAGAGAAGACAGACTCACAAAAAAAAGACATACATTCTAGAAAATTATACGGGATAGACAAACTACAAAAGGTTGGTCACAAAAAACAAAAAAAAAAAATAATAATAAAGTAATAGAAAAATAAAAGAAACAAAAGATAACATTGACAGTAATTGTCATCACATAGATAACAAAGACTTTTTCTACACTTTATCCAAAATGTTAATATAATATTTGTTCTTAGCTTCTATTGATTTAGAAAATATTTATAGGAATTTTTATTGCTTTTCAGTGCAGCGTATTCTTTGAGTGTAAAATATTTATTTTTTTATCCTCAAACTCAAATTGTTTTCTTATTTGTAAATTAGTTTATTCAAGCTGGAAGGTGTAAAGACTAAGAAACCTGGAAAGATAGTTTTTTTTTTTTTTTTTTTGTATGATATCAATTGAAAGAAAACAATTTACTTTATATTGATTGAATTTCATGTTGACCTTATTGAAATAACGAAAAAAGATAAAAATTACAAGAAAAATAATCTATATTAAACACTTTGTGTATACAAAGTTATTATGGCTATTGTCTGTTAGAACAAACTAAATGTGGTTATTTATTAAAAATAACAAAATAAGATAAACAAAAACAAAAAAACAAGTGAAATTGTTATATTCCGCTGGGCCGAATATAATACTTTGACCCTTCACAAAATCAATTTAAAATTATTTCTTATTAAATGTTTGCTTTAATCTGGAAATATACCTAATATTTGTAAACTGACATCGTAATATTTGTAAACATGCCATAATTAGAAGCATAAAGAGTCTCCGAAAATTCCGTTAGGAAGATCGCTCAGACCATCTGTGTTGAAGAGCTGAATAAAGAAGAGATATGAAAAATTGTAAATTCCTTTTCAGTTTTCTATCAACATTTTTTTTTCGAAAAAGATACCTTAGAATTATATATTTTAAACTTGAATTAGCTATTTCAAAATTTTCAGAATTTTTAACCTTGTAGCTCTAAGACACAATTCCACAAACATGATATGCCATCTTATTATCTGCTTTTAAAAACCTAAAACACAATTACAGTTAAGTAATAATATTTTAAGAAAACACATCTCATATACTTAGTTTTACTAATCGAACTAATTTTTTCACAAATTATATGCCCATATTAAAGCAGAATTAAAATGGATTCTACGAGGATACGAACAATGGCTTGAAGATTTGTAATTTAGAACACTTTCACTGGACTATTTACACCCATAGACATTTTGTTGAAAAACAATTACATGTACTTCTTCCTCATATATGTGAATATATGTGTTGTAAAATCAATTTACTACACTATGTGTTAAATATATTTAAAAAAAGATGTTATTTTTTACATAAATTATAGTAAAAAATAATAAAAATAATAAAAAAAAACTTTTTGAATTCAGAATTTCAAAATTCAAAGCTAAGAGTTTTAAAGTGTTCGTATGGGTGTGAATCTTTTCAAATAGAAATGTAATTTTTATTTAATAAATTTCAAAGAAACATTTTTAATTAAAAATATATTTGACAGTTCCTTAATCTGACTTTTCAAAATTTTAATTTTTGTTTGAAGATAAATTACAAAACAATTTTTCGAAATCTTGGCAAAGGATCGAATACTGGAGCTAAAGTCTTTCAGTCACAAACCCAATATTTTGAAACTTACTATATTTATTGCTCATATAAAAAGGTTCAAATGAAACTCAAATCTAAATAATACTTTTTTATATATTATTATTATTATTATTATTATTATTATTATTATTATTATTATTTACATAGAGTCCCGGCGATACGAACACGGTCTTAACGGTTTGTAATCTAAAACACTTCCCCTATATTAAATTTAGGCAAATTGGAAAAATTTTTGGGGCTGTTCCAGAAAATCGTTTATAACTCCGTCCTTCCTAAACGGATTTCTATACTAAGGGACATATGTGTTGAAAAAGAAATGTATTTATTGGACTATGGGCTTCAAAGGAACCATTTCAACATACAGACGGACAGATATCCAGGCGGACAGACGAACAGACAGACGAACATACATATATTTTCAATAATTATTTGTAATCATAACAATTACGAATATTTTTCAATTTGAGGCCCTGAATATAAAAAATTACAAAATTATACAGTTACGGACAAAAATATAGAGTCAAGTATATTTATTTAACATTTTTTGAGTTTTAGACAAAACCTTATGCAAAACAATAAAATTTTTAGTGCCAAATCATTGTGAACACATTTCGTTATAAACCTATACAAAAATATCCTTTAACATTACCCAAATAACGGTACATCGTCTCAAGTGTAAATAATCCTTTTTCAATACGGAGAACAAAATAGGGTCAGCAGAAAATTCATCAAAATTTTGTTAAATTTTTTTAAATTTATAGTTAAATGATTTTATTTTCAATTAAAAGGAAGCACTTAAAGGCAATTTTAAAAGGCAGAAAATCACTAAAAAAAATTTGTCTTATCGGGAACTTTTAATTCCATAGAGTTTGATCAAAATCTAATAGTAACATAAATTTCTTCTGGGAATATAAATAAACTTGGAGGAGACATAATATCTTTGAAAGATCATTCTAGATTTCCCTGATACTGAGATATCGACCTGACAATTTGCTATAGCAGTAACCCACACCCCGCTATATTATCATCACCGTTATGCTTATTTCAAGAGAGAATATAAAATGTTGCCAATGCTTATTTTTGGACCCCTACATATATTCATTTATAAAACAAATAGTTGTTCTTTTAATTGATATTACGTAAGTTTTATACTTTTGAGTGTGTATTATAAGACGGGACCAAATGTATTCTCATATTCTTAGAAGAAATTTATTTTCTTACCGACACTAAAGTTGTTATTGTTTTGTATAAAATTTTGTCGAAAACTATAAAAAATTAAACAAAATGTACTTGACTCTATTTTTTGTCCGTAACTGTTATTCCTTTCATTTTATGTGAAGGATATAAAAACCAACAGAAAATAAATAAACAAATGTATACTAAGAATTTAATTCAGTGAATTGTAAATTTCAATTCAATTAAATAATATTTAAAAGATATAAATTAAAAATTTTAATTACTAAAAATTCTTTGATTTTAATGTCCTTAGAAATAAGCCTTCAAAGTAATCTTAAATGTAAGAACACTTAACATTATTGAATCATTTTGAGTCTGTGGCAGTGTAAATTCAAAGATTGTCTTGTCGTATTCGTACTCGTTGCAAGAAATTTGTTCAATTGGAAATTGAAATGATAAAAAGACATAAATGGTAGAAAAGAAACATAAAAATAACAACTACACACTCATTCATTTTAGGCTTTCATTCGTTTGTTCCTTCGTTCTTTTTTACGAAGAGCCATAAAATATAAAACAAGAAAAATAAATTTGACTAGTATTTATTATTGTTTTTTTTTTATGCTTATTTGCCTTTTTTCCTTTCTCTTTTAGTCTTTTATATTATAATGATTGTATGTGTAACTTTTTTTTCTGTTATAAAGCATTATTACAATGTTAATGATCCATGAACCCACCGAAACGAACATTCAACTAACGAACGAAGCCAAACCAAACAACCGACCGACTGTCTTAAGTAGTCAGAGTCGATATTTAAAGGGAAGATAGAGAAAAGTTTTTACAGATTTTTTTTTTTTTTTTTTTTTTGGGAGTATGCATCTCAATAATTTATATAAATAAATTTTCTCCAAAGTTGATAACCAATTCCAAAAGGTAGGAAGGTAACTATAATGGTATTTTGGAATATTTTAACGTTATCGATATTTCGAGCTATTTCGGTGATGGTAATTTTAGAGTAACGATTGTTTCAAAAACTTCGAAGTAATCGGTTCATAACCATGAAATATAAAGTGGAGTCAAGTATTATAAGCTTGGGCTAGGATAATCATAACATTCTTATAAGTTTTATTTAATTTTATTAAAAATAATTGTTCTCAATCTGTCTGAGGAATGACGGTAACGGTATTTTAGCGTTATAGGTATTTTGGTTTATTACGGTATTGGTATTTTAAGCTATTTCGGTAAAGTTATTTTAACGGTAACGGCATTTCCAATTATTTCGATAACGGTATTTTAGGGATAACGGTAGTCAAGTTAAATGGATATTTTAGCGGTAACGTTAGCCAACTATGAATTTCTCACATATTCTCTCATGTTACCTCTCTCTATTGCTTTTATTCACATTTTATCTTACTCTATTTTTGGTCATCTTGCATACTTATGTTTTACTCCTTTCATATTTTACTTTTGTTTCTTCCATATTCTTCCATTTTTTGATTTTTTTATATTTCCTTTAGCTTTAGCCTTTTTTGGGGTCCCTTTTTTCCATTTACTAAATTCATTTTCATTCTCTTTCGTATGTGCTTTTTAAAAGTTATTTGAGAAATTATAGCTTTATTTACTCATAAGCATAATACAAAGAAATAGAGATAGAGATGTGCTCTCTTCTGACGTTAGAGCGATTTATTATATTAATGTGCTATCATATCTTCTTAAAAAAGCCCGAGTTTTTTTTTTTTTTTGTTTTAATTAAAGCTTAAACCAATTATATTTTCAATCAATTGATACATTAATTGAAATAAAAGAAGGAAACCACATTTCAATTTAGGGTTTATGTTCATAGTAAAGATTATTTACAGACATTAACATTTTTATAATCAATTACTATATCCTCCATCGCGTTATATTCCCAAATTGAAATAACAAAAAATTAAATACTTCTATTTTAGCTAGTTAATTTATTTTATTTAAGATAACACAAAGGTCAAAATCCCACTAATAATACATTAAATAATATTTTTAAGATATAGTTGCTGTAATTTAATAGGTTAGCGAAACGAATATATGTAAAACACAATTTTTTGTTAAAAATTTTTATAACAATTTCCTAAATACAATTTTCCCTTGTTGTAATGTAGTGACTTTTTCGTTTGTTTTTATAAAAAAATATATATATATATATTAAAAAAAATCTTTTATACTCCAAAAAATTTTTCTCTGAGAGAACGGTGTTACCTTATTTCTTTATATCATGTTTCTGATTCATATTTTTTCTGTTCCCAAATCAGTGTTGCCAGAATCTAAGTTGGAAAAAAGTGCTAGAATTTACAAAGGAAATGCTAGAAAGTGCTAAAAATAAATGAAAAGTGCTAAGAACAAAAACTATTTGTAAAAAAGAGATATATAATTTATTTGCAGGGTTAAAGACAAAAGAACATTAAAGAAAATAATAAAGATACATTCTGAAATTTATTCTTGAGAAATTAAACAAAATTTTTTAGTTATCCAGATATTTATTATGTGAATTATAATGCTTTATGTATTCCAATAACATATAGGTTAACATTTTGACGAACTAAAATATTCTTTCTTTTACCGAAAATTTGATTTTTTAAAATCTCATTTGTTATTAAAATTGAGATATAATATAATCTCGATATCTGGGTAGTTATTGCAGACCCCAATCCGGATTGTCGAATTATCCGAATTATCGAGGTTTTTTTTTCTATTCCAATTTTGTAAAAAAAAAGTATTAAAATATATCTTTTATTTAATATATGAAACACTTAGATAATCAAGTTCAAATTTTTCGTCAAATAGCATTTCATATTTTAAGTTTTTCATCTAAACAATAAATTTTTTTGTACTCTTTTTATAGCAGAATTTTTGAAACAGACATTAACTAAAAATGAAAATGAAAGAATTCAACTGGAATCAACTCTTACACTATAATTATATCATTTCCTATTGTATTTTCCAAACTATACTAAAATTTCAATAAGAAAGGTCTTTTCATTACTTAATCCGGATTATAGAGTTATGGAATAGAAATTATATTATATTCATGAAATTGCTTAAAAAATGTTCCCTTTAAATGAATCAAATCAGATTTTTATTAAAATTCGAATTTTTAACTAAGTAAATGATATTCAAATAATGTTAAAAAATAATTTTCAATAAATAGACTTTTACCCGAAAACCAATATTTAGCTAAAAATAAAATTGTAGAAAATGTTTTTCTTCAAAAAAAAAATGATTTAAAGATTTAATATTCCAAAAAATAATAAAAATAAAACTTTATAATACTGTTAACTTATCAAATTTAAAGCAAGTGTTAAAGCATAACAAGCATGACATTCTTTCTAATCATTTTGTCTACAATTAGGCTTTAGTTTTGAGTTAAAATTTGATAAATTATTATGATATTTTAAAATGGGTAAAAATTGTTTCATTATGTATACATATTTTAATTTTCAAGAAGATTCGAAATTAATTAATTAAAAATCCAAAAATAATTCAAGAAGTGCTGGAAAACGTGACAAGTGCACGATTTATTTATCTCTTTTTTATCTCTTTTTGCCTTTATCTTTATCATTCCCTCTTTCTGGTAACTAAGGTATGTGGATGAGATGCTAAGGGATGGAAATTGAAAATATTTTTTGGTATTAAAAATTTTGTGAAATGGTACTTTTTTCATCCTCAGAGTACTAAAATTCAAAAAAAAATCTGATAATTAATTTTGAATTACTTCAAAACATAAGGAATGTCGTTTTTACATCGAAATTAATGGTAAATATTTGTAATGAAATATAAAGTTCTTTATATGTATATATGGCCTGATCATTAAATTAAATTTGAAAAAGGATTTTTTCAAAGGTAAAACCTCCAAAAGCGAACACTTCATCCTTCATTATTTTAAAGCAAATCGCAATTGCAATTTAAAAAAGAATGAATGAAATTAATCCATCGATATGGAATAAAAGATATGTCTATAACTTAGTTTATTTCTCTATAAATTATTTAAAATATACACATAAAAAATTACGATCGCATTAACTTTTCCATCCCTGTGCTAAACTAACTTAGGTTTAAAATTCTGTGTGATATTTTTAATTATTCCTTTTTTTTCTGTCGATACTCTTTTGTTGTAAGAACATTTTCTTGCGAAATCTCTCTCAATTTCCCTTGAATTACATACTACAAACAAATTGATGTTAATAAAAATGATGATGTTGATTTGGTTGGTATTATTTATATTTCTTTACATGCCCTATTTCGTTCTCTTCTTCTTTTCTTGCATAAATAAAAGAAACAATGTATATATATATATATATATATAACATTACTTTATTGAATTTTTCAATTTAAAATAATTATTAAAAACAATCCAACTAATGAGAAAGAGATTTTAGAGAGACTACCAACCACTTGAATACAAAACGCAACCATTTTATAATTCTCCTTCCCAGCCATTACACAAACTGTCTATATATTTCAACAGCCATAATGTTACCACAACAAAAAAAATTCAGCTTTCATTTGTCGAAAATGTCGTTTATTCTGATTACACATTCAAAATCCATAATTTATAAAATTTAAATTAATTTATAGAAAGAAAAAACAAAAACGTGGTAAAACAGGTTGACTTTCGTTCCTCTATTGTATTTCTCAATAGACTGTAACCATTTAGCCGTGAACATTCTAATGAGCTGCATTAGATGATGCTGATGACGATGATAATAAGTTAAACTAATTGTATACCATTGTAATAAATATTTTTTATTTATGAGGCTGTCGCTAAATACACACATTTATGCAATTTTAAATTACAGGACAAAAGGGAAAGTGTATTAAAAAAAAAACTAGAATTGGCCACAGCAACAAAAACATTAAATTCATATAGTGATGGCAGCTGTTATAACAGGAGCAATATTTTGCAGCAGCACATCCCAATGGAGCAGAAAACAATTACTATAATGTACCTTGTTGTAATCTATAGATAAATACACACATTTATATGTATGTATGTATAGATATACATAAATACAATATATGGTTATTTATCTATAGGTTACAGTATCTAACAAAACTATTTAGAGAACATTTTAATTAAGAAATCAATTCAAGTTCAATTCAATGTTAACCATTTAATACGAATATAATTGAGCTTTAGTGTTTATAATTTTTTTTTTTTTTCTAAATAATATTATGAAATTATGGCATAATTTTAACCTAAAGACAAAAGCTGTTAATTAATTCATAAGTTGCTTTGTGATTAAGTTTGTATAGGTTAATCAATTAGAGATAATAACACTTTAAGTGAAATTAAATACAACTTGGAGTTGGGCAGATTTCTAAGTAAAATCGAATGTATTGTTAGAGTTAAAAAAAAAACAAAATTGGAAAGATTTAAGTATGTAAAATGGAAAAAGGAATAATAAAGTAAGTAACTTATTTATAACAAAAAATAGCCTGTTCTCATTACTAATACGGATCTCAAGTATTTATAATTAATTTAAGACCTAATTTCCAAATTAAAGATAAAATATGTTCTTTTCTTAAATTTATGACATAATATTATTATTGTTATTTTTTAGCACTTACGTCAAGGTTAGCTATAATTATTCTTGACAATGTCAAGTGCAAAGAGCCACCATCTAACATCAACCTCTTCCTCTCCTCTTTACGTTTATTGTCACCCTAGCCATCTAACGCATACATGCTCAGAGAGCATTTGTCATGTCACAGTTTTGTCAAACAGCTGAATATTAAATAAAATGATTTAATTAAATATAAGTATAAAAACGAAAAAAATAACATTAAATAAAGAATAGTACTTAATACTGAGAAGAATTTAATTAAGTTTAAGATGCAAAAATGTTTAACAAGTGAGAATGTTATATTCGGAATGTTATATATCCACAATCTGCAACTTTTTAAAATTTCTTCTTATATAGGAGGTGGCAGTAAAGTGGGCAAAATTTCTTTCATTTACAAGCTTTTTTGTAAAAGATATATGCCGAAAAATATAAACTGGAGTTACGACGAACATCCTATTTTTTAGTATTTAGTCCATAACTTTTGTCTTTGTATAAGGTTTGTTATCAAACAAACCTTATATAAGACAAATATTTGAGCCAAAATTCCCATCCTAGGAGGATGTCCGCCCCGAGCCCTATTCTGCTTTCAACAGACAGACGAACATACGGACGGACTTCGTTAGATCGTCTTAGATTTTCATGAGTAACCAGAATATATATATTTTATGGGATATTAGATAACTATTTCCACATATTACACACATAATGGCAAACCCAATGTACCCCCATCATTTTTTGATGTTGGGTGTAAAAATACAAGATTTGTTGACGAAAAAAAAAAAACTTAAAGCAAAATAGCAGAGTGGTTTTTATGAGTTCTAGAAAATCCTTTTTCCTTTGTTAAGTGTTAGAATAAAAATTTGTTTTTTTTTTTTTTTTTTTTTTCTTGAATTCCAAAACTTTTATTTACATTATTTATTTAACCAGCTGTTTTCTTCCTCATGACGGAATTAATAAAAATAAATACACATAATTTTTGTCTATATTTCATGACGTGACATTATGAGATATTAAAAAAATTATAAAAGCATTAATTTAAAAATAGCACTCTGGTTTTGAAATAAACCAAAATTACTTATATTTTTAGTAAATTATAATGTAATTTTAGGTACAAATATATAAGCAATAAAAAGCCTTGAAGGGATACATTTCTTAACATGTGTTGACATTGTTTTGTGGTAAATACAAATTTAAGTGGGGTCATTAGAAAATGTTAGAAATTGAATTTTATATTACGCAATTATTAAAATTGTGAAACAAATGTTTTTTATGGATAAGAAATGCATTCTATTGGTCTTAAAAAAAATTAACTTGGGCCGTTTAGTTCTAATTTAAATAATGTATACATTTTTTATTTGATTTTTCTTTTCAAGACAATTTTATACTTTGTTAACTACTTTCAGGAGAACTGAAATAAATCCGCGAATTAATGTATAAATTCAATAGCTTAAACATTTGACCCTGTGTGCAAAAAAGGTTAACAAGGTTTTTATATAAATTTTAAAAATATTAAACTTTAAAAAAAATTAAGCTTTTGGGATACAAATTAAATAAAATTTGTGTTTTGGGTCGTTTTGGTTCCTATTGAATTGAACACAAGTTTTGTTTAAAACACTTGAAAGTATTTCCACTGATCTGACTAGTTTTCGTATAGTAAAATTTTCAACATAAATTCTTAACAATTAATATTTTGTCAATTATTGAATCACTTTTGCTAACTATTATTTTAATTCACGTTTTTCTTCACTTTTAATATAATTTTTAGTGAAATTATTTCTTGTTTGTTATAAAATATAAAAATAATAGCTCTGTTCCAGTACTTGTCAAATTTACAAGTTTTAGTCAGAATTAGACAAGAATTGCCAGAAAAACAAAAAAATATATGAAAATTTTGAGTAGGGAAACACTTTCCTGTAAATTCTTACCAAAACTTCTAAATTTGACAAATTTAATGTAATTTTTTCGATAAAAAAAAAAATATATTTAGTATAAATGGATAGCACAGAGGTGTTTAGCTTTATCAGAGACACATAGCAATACTGCTATAAGAAAAAATATTTTTTCGAAAAATAATATTTTCGACATGTTTTGAAACAAAACAAACAAAACGAGGAGTTTTGGTTTATGAAAATATATGCGAAAGCATGTTGAAATCAGCTATTTTTTCTTAAAACGACATATTTTCAGCAAAAAGTGCCAGTGCAATCAAGTTCCATCAAGAAGTTTTAGACAAATATACCTATAAATATGTATTTTTTACTTATATTAAACATTTGGCCTTTGACCTCACAAGTGTAGGAAAGAGTTAATTTTCAGTTTAATCGCTTTTAATGTCAGCTTTAAATTTCATTTTAATGAGTTATCAAATGTTGCTTATAAATTTTAATATTTGTTTTTATTTTTATGCAATTATCAAGCTGTTAGAAACGTTTAATTTTTGTAGATTTTTTTTTAATTTAAATAAAATTTAAATTTAATTTTGTACTATTTTAAGATTTATGTAAATTAAAGTTCAAACAAAATCTTTCATATTTAAGTTTATTATATCAAATATTTGCTTAACATGACCAATGATTTAGATTTTGCTTAATTTTCCTACTTTTAATATCCATTTTAAGATTTTGATTAACTATTACTGTTATAAGGGAAAAGTTCAAAAAAATAATAATAATAAATGTGACCTTTAACAAAGCGAAAGCAACTAATAATAAAATAGATTTAACAATAATTTCCCTTTTTTATTTTCATATTTTTTTTCATCAAATTATACCATTACAAAATTAGATTATTATAAAAAACCTTCAAACCTACACTTATACGTACATATATAATTTTATATAGGTAAAGCTATTTAAAAATCAAATTGTTAAGGAAAAAGGTAATAAAAAAACAGCCAAATATAAAAATTGCTTGATGTCGTATGGCTTTGTTGAAAAATTAATAAATTTTAATTTTATTGACAAAACTTTCAACGTCAGGCACACGCATAAATTTACATCTTAACGAGCTTATTGAATACAATAGCTAAATACATACTACATATACATACATATTCCAGTTACTTTGTTACCTGTGTAGCTAGCTGGTTTTGATACTAAATACATACATTTCTCTTTCCTTACTATTCGTATCAATCCAGCTGTGGTTTTGTATTGATATCTTCATAATGAGCTGCTATTAAATTAGCTCTATTGAAAGGAACAGAAACATTGAAAAAGTAGCCAACCAACCAGTCATCCAAACAGGCAAATTGGTATGGACTATTACTACTATTCATACATAGTATGTAGATATAGGAAGACTACTTATATTCACATGGACAATATAACAAGAAACTGAAACTTTGACATTTGCAAGTTTAATATAGGAAGAGAAAATAAAAATTTATTATATTTACTACTACTGCAGCAGGACCTTAAAGCTTCAGCTTAAGTGAATGTTTGAATGTGTGAAGATATAGTAAAAAATATGAAAAAAAAATAAAAATCTCAAAGTCTAAACTATTTTTATACCATTAAAACCAACTAGTAAATGATGTCCCATAAGATTTACTTAAAGTACCATAAACATTTTGATTCTTTCACGTACACATTTGAGGTTAATATTAGAAGTTGAAACTAACACATACGCACAAATAGATATTCACACACACTCACATATATATCATCATTTGTGAGGGTTTAAAATGCTAAAATAGCAATAAATGTAAAACCAAAACGATAAAATATATACACGTTTACACTAGCTAAACTTTTTCTTATATATACATAGATACTTGTGTATGTTAGTTTGTGTGGGTGAGTATCTTTTTTTGTATGTGTTAGGTTGAACCTTCCAAACTTAATTTTAATACGGTCTCTTTCAATGTTTTTTTTTTTTTTTTTTTTTTTTGTTTTTGTTATTTGTCCTTTAGGAAATGATGACGATTTTTAGATGGGTTTCCCATGATTTTGGTTTTTTATTGTTGTTAAAAGTAGAAAAAAGGTAATTTTGTTATGGTTGTTTGTATGTATTTGTTACAAGGCTAACATTATGAAAACTGTTTTAAATTCAAATTTGAAAATTTTCGAATATTTGAAAAAGGTTGCTCTTATTGCCAAAGTTATTGTTACATGTTTGTTATCCAGCCTCCACTTAACTCAGCTCTGTTTAGCAGTTCTTTTTTTACTGGTCTTGTTTCGTTTTGTATTATTTTAAATTTTTTCTAATTTGAATCGTACATAAACAGAAAAAAAACTATGACTAGAACGTAAAAATACCCCGAAACAACGCCAGGCAATCGTTATTAATGCTGCTTACACATGCATATACACACGTATTCACTTACATGCTGATACATAATTCGAGGGTAGACTGAAAAGTTAATTTTCTTCTTTATGGCTTAAGCCTAAATTCGGAGCACTATTACATATGTTTAAAATCTCATCTTTATAACAAAAGTAAAAAATTAATTCTTGAAGTTTGATATTTTTTAATAAAAATGAATGTTTATTTCAAGCCTAAGGTACAATGTATTCCATTAAAAGTACGGCATTCTGAATCAGAAGTAGGGGGAATATCTGGGGAAAAACTTCCAAACCACTTTTTTCCAAATAGTTTTTAATTGGTCGCTCAACAATTTATTCAATATTTTAGATTTCTCTACGGACCCCCTATAACGGATCCCTTAGGGGTCTTTGGAACCCATTTGAGAACTACTATTCCAAATTTTCTTATAGTGCTTTTTATTATTTTGCCTTTTATTAATTTTCTTGTTTTAAATTAAGTTCTGTTTTCTACATTTCATAAAGAATTTTAAATTTAACCCTCGTTAATAAAAACCATACAACAAAGTATTTTCCGTTAGTGTTTGGTAAGTGTGTATGTGTTTCTGTGTATTTTTATGCTACACGTCTGTTGACAGATAATCCTAGTCATATGACTAAACAGGTTTTATGGCATAAATTTCGGTTGTATATCTATATTTGTCTTTTTTTTTTTTGTAATTTGCATTTAATTTTATTTTATATATGTTATAGGAAAAATTTTATTTCTAAGCTGAACTCACACATCCACGTAAACTCTCGAAAAAAAAATCACATAAAAGAGATACACAGACAATATTTCAATTCCTGTGAGCGCCATCATTTTTACATTGAACACCAACCAAACTGAATTCAACAAGAAACGTGGTGAGGTTTAAAGGGGAGCCTAAAAGTAGGCTAAATTTATGCTAAAACAAACTCACTCGATATGTATGTTTGCATGTATGTATATGATCAAATGAAATGGATAAGGTATAATTCATGTATTTATGTATGTACGTACGTATGTATTTATGTATATATGTATGTATGTATGTATGTATGTATGTAGCAATAAACTGAAAGTGGATAAAAGAGGAGTATAAAGAGAATTATATCACATAAGTATAAAAAAGTAATGCGGTATAACACACACACTCTTACACATTCACATATATACATAGACAATTTTACTTGAGCGAGTAAAGTGGAACATCAAATGCCAAAAGTTTAATTTACAACGTTTTGTGGCAAATATGCAATTGAAAGCAGGAAGTATGTGTTAAGAATTGAATTTGCCAAAATTGTAATAGGTGTGTATATATGAGAGTTTTGGTAAACGTATTCTTTCCAAACAAAATAACTAAAAAAGTCATAAAGTTTGCTATATATTTGCTTAAGAAACTTATGAAATTTTGTAGTTTTCAATTCAATTAAGTCCTATACACCTGCCTCTATCTCTATCTCTGGCTCTTTCACTATCTTGCAATATCAAACTCTTGTACGTTAACTATACACAATCTTTACAGTCTTATTGAGCTTACCAAATTTATGAAGAATAAATAATTTTAAAAACATTTTACTATGCACATATGTGTGAAAAATATTTGTAAGTCCTTAATAAATGTTATGTTGCAAGATTTTGTTAATAAATGTCTAGGACTATATGAAAACTTTAAATAAATTATAACGGATATTGAGAATGTTCATACATAGAATTTTTGCTTTTTTGGTTTCCTTATAAAATTGATTACCCTCATAACCAAAGGCAATTTTGACTTTATTTTTTTATTATTTTAATTTAAAAGGATGTTTTTTTTCATTTTTTTTTTCTTTTTTTTTAATTAAATTTAAGAATACTTTAGAAATATTTCAAAATAAATATTGCTCATGACCTATCACAGAAACCTATTGCTACAGATATGTACATACATATACAGATTTATTTTTTTCTCAATTTTATGTTCAACATAGAAGCTTAATAGAATTTTTCTTATATATTTCAAAAAATCAAATACATTTTAATAATTTTTCTAGTTAAAAGAATTTTATTGGGAATATTAAAAACAACATTTTGGAAATGAACAAAAAAAAAAATCAAGAGAAATTAGCACATAGTAAAATTCTAAAATCATATATGTGTGAAAAAGGTTGTGGACAATTAGGTGTATGTCAACAATAATTTTCATTAGAAAAAAATACATTTAGGTAACAAGAAAATATTTCAGAATAAGATAAAAATGAACATTATACTCACAAATATTTATATGAGTAATTTTTTTTTTTTTAATAAATTTTCTGATCCCACATCAATTGAACTATATACAACGTATACTTAATATTAACATTTTTCATTCCAGCAAAAAAACGAGTAAGTGCTTCTAAAAATGAACTTTTTCACCACTTCAAAAATAGAACTAAGTGCATATTTTGCACTTTTTTTGGAAGTTAATAAAAATTACTCCCAAAAAAGTGAAAATAAATGTATTTTTAGCAGAAAAAGGTGAATAATTTCTAAAAAATAACTTTTTTAGCTCTTTTTCAGTTTTTTTTTTTTTTTTTTTTTTTTTTTTGCTGGGATACAAATTTATATATATCATATTCTCCATAGTACTAAGGCAAAAATTACTCAACATCAAGGCAGCTAGATTTTTTCACAATATTTTCAACTGATACTTTTATATCTAAAAAGCCTCAAATTCCTAATTCGGATTTTTTTATATTTTGCTTTAAAATTCAATTATGCTATTTCCAAAAAAGTCTTCTTCCAAAAAGTCTAAAATTCCGATTACATCTGATATTTATTTTCCACAACAATGAAAAAAGTACTGAAAAGCACGATTTAGGATATTTTAATGTATTTTAAACATTAAAGTATTTCTATAAATAAAATAAACAACCTATGTCACTGCACTGAATCGAAGTTGGTAAAGAATAAAACGTTTAAAGTGTGCGATTAAATAGGATATAACTTTAGCTAAAGCCTAAGCATTTTTCCGGATCATATTGGGTATATATTTTTTCCATGTGGTTCCTTCTTACAACTATGTCACGTGAAAGCACTATTATTAGACTTTCTTTCTTTCAGTATTTATTACTCTGTTGAAACGTAACAGCAATTTTCTGAAGCGTTGAATATGAAGATTTTCTTACCAAAAAAAGTAAATTTTACTTAACTATTTTTTTTAAAGAAAATAGTACCTGTGGAAATAAATATGCATGATAAGGAACGTCCCGGCCAGCCGCAAATGTTTGAAGATGAAAAATTGGAAGCTTTGCTCGATTACGACTTGTGTCAAAGCTAAGAAGCAAATATTTGTTTAGAAATTGAAGCCAAGACACAGAAAAGTGATTTTGCATGTCTGAAATGCCGTGGATCGGTTATAATAATCGAAAGTTAAAAGATCGTATGCAAAGCCCAGCCAACCAAGAAAATCGGTACCAAAGCCGAATATTCCTGTCACCAAGGTAATACTCCGTATTTGGTACGATCAGAAGAGTTTCATCTAGTATGATCTGTTAAGACTGGTTGAAACCATAAACGGAGGGCAGTACTGAACACAACTGTTTTATTCGAAGAGAGCATAATATACAACTAGACACAAGTCTATAATTTACCATCATGACACAAGTCCATAATTTACCATCAGCATCATGTTGCGCAAAAGTTTTTCCCCACTCGCCGTATAGTCCAGATGTTGCTCCTTGGCCTCAAAAAATGAGAATCGGTTTTTGGGACTAAATCGACAAATTTACAGAAGGACGGGAAATCTCGCAGCTTCCAATGGGTAATACTTTGAATAAAATACATTGTACCTTTACCTTGACAAGAACATTAATTTTTCATTAAAATAAAGATAAAAATTAATGCATAGATCCTATAATATCCATTTTTTATATCTTCATTTGTTTGTTTACTAGAGAAAAGATTTCCAAATTATTATTTCAGACCAAGAACTATTTGCAACTGCGACAAAATAATATTTTTTTTCTTTTGCCACTATAAATTTAGATATTTATATAAAAATGTCATAAAAGATACTGCTGGTATTTACGTGCTGATTTATTATTATTTTTTCACAAAATTTAGATTTATGTCATTACAGTAAAAGCACCTTAAATGGAACATTAACATTATGTTATCTCATATTATATGTTATATTGGAACCAAGTCAAAAGGAAATATAAGGAAAACATTGTAAGGTTTAACATAATTAACAATTTTAAATGCAAATGCATATACGGCGCTGAAAATTTACTTGTATTTAATTCATAATAATTTCATTACATTTTTATTTAAAAATATTAGTTTATATGAATTATGTTTTATTAAATTACAAGAAAGAAAAATATTGATAAAAATTTTATAGAAGTCTAAATTTTAAACAAATAACTGCTGATCAAAATAGAAATTTAGATCTTAAAATAAAATTATCAACGTTAAACTGAATAAAAACAAGTAAAAATTATATTCGGCTTGTTCGAATCTTTAATACCCACCACCTGTAACTGTTTTGGTTTCCAAGTTTACAACGACTCTTAACTATTTATACAAAATTTCGTTGTCGTACATGTTTTTGTTAAAAGATTTCGGCTGAAAAGTATGAACTAGATTTATGCGAACACTAAGATTTTATAGTATTTGGCCCATAACTCTTTTGTTTATTAAACGATTTTGACCATTTCCAATACCAAATAATATCAAACCTTATATATATAAGAAAAATATTTTAGCCAAATTTCATTCCCCTAGTTTATTCGCCCCGAGCTCTATCATACTTTCAACATACATACAGACGGACGGATTGACATAACTAGATCGTCTTAGAATTTCATAAGGACCCAGAAAAAAAATTTCGAGCATTTTTTTCAGTTTTGCAGTGACAATTTACGTCTTTTAGATTCAAACTGTTAACCAGTCGAGAGACAAGACTTTGGAAATTCATATGCTGTGTAGCAATTAACCGTTTCACCATTTGGTGAAAAGTTATACGGTGATAAAAAAAATTAAACCAACTATTTACGATTTTTTTTTTTATTTTGCAGTTCTTTGATAAAAAAAATGCGCGTATAAGTGAAATTAAATTTAGAGAACAGACTTTTAAGGACGAAGTGATTCTGGGTAGTTTGAGGTATATCTCATTGATGTCAGGAAACCAGGCATGGGAAATCATCGTCACAAACTTTCATGTAATTGGCGTAAATGTTTGTAAAATGCTACTGACAAATACCGCTTTTATAGAAATTTTTTTAATAAATGAGGCTTCCGAGTCAAAGATGCGTTAAAAAAATTTTTAATGCAAAAATTATATGCGCTTTTCAACATTTTCACCAAATTTACAAAAATTGTTCTGCATTTTTTTTTTTTTATATATAAGATATGACTTAAGATTACCAAAAAGTACATATAAAATTGATAACGTGAAAAAAAATAATTTACACCAGCTACAGCAGCATTCTTTTCCAAATATATTTCGCTTGCTAACAACTGCCGCGAAGTAGAAATTACATTAATATTAATGACAAATGAAAGTCTTTTATTTGCTTAATAATAAAATTCAGGTGACGTCAAAATACTTTAAGGACTTTTAATTGCATGCACCAAAAATAAGGTAAAACTTATCACTAAATAAGATACATGTTTAAAATTTATTTAAAAAAACTAAAATTTCGCCTTTTGTATGCGCTTTTGATTAGTAAAGTTTAAGCGACTATTTTTTTCAAACCAGTACTGATATTCATTTGCTTTTTCTGCAAAATATCCCAAAATATGTCTATTATTACCTACTATTTTCAGACATTTTTTACCAATAAACATTTTTTGCTACTTACAAAATTGTGCAAAAAATAAAATTAAAATTGTTTCTTTTCAGTGTACTTTTGGATGGGGAGTACACAAATAAAACTGCTCTAAAGATCAAAATTGTTTCATTTGGCTTAATTTTAAAATCTGTTCTCAGTGCAAAACGTTTGTATATCATAGCGTATACTTAATATGTTTTTTATATTTTATATAGAATCATATCGATCATACGCCACGTATTTCTTTACAAATATTACTCTCTCTTCACCTAACAATGGAATTCACAATGTTTCAAAGTAGAATTGAAATTTGTGATAATAAAATGTAAAAAAAAGTTTAAAGAAATTTAGAGAATTAAGCAGAATTTATTTAAATAAAAAATATGTATATTTTATTATAAATTTAATATTCATATCGTCATTTCAAAGTGGTATACATATGTAGCACTGAAAATATACATTTTAAAATTAAATTCCTTAAAAAATGTCTATATTATTTTTATTTCACTCAATTTCATTTAAGAAACCAATAGATTTTATAAGAGATTTCCAAAGTCTTATATTAAAATTTAACATCCAAGAAATTATAAAATTCACAAAAATTATTTATTTTCTAATTTATTTGAAACAAAAATCGCCCATATAAATTATAATAACATGAAAAAAGGTTTTATAATAAATTTTCTAAGCTAGTTACTTTTACTTCAATTGCCTATTTTTCTTTCTTCCTAAAACTTCTAACTGGTTAACAGTATTTAAAGAAAACTACCCAACAATACTCTATTTAGCTTTTCTCACACTTCCTTTTTGGTTTCTTATACATTTTATAATTAACTACTTTTCTGGCAGAACTCAATTAAAACTTTATTTAAAGATAAATTATTATGAAAAGTATTTCATACGAAACCCAAGTCATTAAATGCACTCTACACTATGGTAAATGATAAAATTAACTAACACTACAAAACTGACCATAAATTATAAAAACAACCAACCAAAACTTTATAAATTAATACAAAAATAAAAAACAATACCCTCCCTCTCTTGTCTTTAAAACGTAAAAAAACTGTTAAACTCAAAAATATAAAGGATAATTAAGAAAAACGAAACCTCAATTAAATAAGGTGGGTGTGCAACGGATCTAATAAATCTCAACACATATACCAACAACAGCAAAATTAAAAACAAAAGCGTACAAAAAAATAAGTAAATAAAACTTAAAATAAATAAAAAAAACAAAACTTATACTGATTGTATGAGAGAGTAAGTACTTACCTTAAAAATGAATGGCGGTGACACAAATCGCAATATCTACGAAAATAAAAGCAGTAGCGGCAGCAACGAAGTTAGCGGCAGTAACAACAACAGCATTTATATTATGCGAGTAATACGAATGAATGTTGAAGATGTGGAATTATAAACGAACACAATTTTCACATATATACCAACATATAGTTGTTGCTAGATTTTTTTTTTTTTTTTTTTTGTTTTTGTGATTATTATTGTATTTGTTGTTGTCGCTGTTCTTAGACAGCTTTAACTACACGGCTTATTCACACTTTACCTGTACGTATTTATATATTTGTGAAAGTATGTAGACTAAATAAATTTGTTATAGGATGCTGGGTTAGGAAGCAATGACAGCAACATTAATGGTAAAGGGTATGTGGTGATAACAAACAGTCCGTAAAACCATGGCACAAGAAACATAATTAACTTTTATTTTTTTTTTCCTTTTTTACTTTACTTTCCTTGTTTTTAATATTTGATATTTATTTAAACTTTGTTTTTTCTTTATTTTTTGGTTGGTTAGCTTTTGTTTATTTTCTTTTCTTTATAATGTTGATTTATGTTTGATTTTTTTTTTTTTTTTTTTTTTTTGTCTACTTGTTCTCCATTTTAAAGCTTTTTTTACTTTTACATACATGTATCATTCCATTGAATTTAAAAAAAAATAAAATTACAAAAACTCTCACTTTAAGTAAAACATTTTTGTCTATTCATACCACGAACGACAAGAAAAGTATTTTTTTATATATATATTTTATATATATATATATATATTATCTTTTTTACTTTCCTAATACAAATCTTTAATTTTAAATTTATGATAAATTTCCTGTTATAATTATATTAAGCGATTGTTTTTAGTTTAGGTATTTGTTTAAATTTTCGATTGTCTCATAATTGAAATCAATTTTGTTTGTATCTGGTTTTTTCTTTGGGGTGGTGTCACATAAAAGCCACTCACTCACATTTTCCTTACAGAATTTTTGCTCGAAATACCGATACATTAACATCCTTTGATTAACCGTCGTCGTCTTGTACCAACAAACTTAATAACCATTTAAATGATTTAAAATTAAATATTTGCTGATAAATTAAATTATTAATAATTATAATAATAGTTATCCAAATTAGTAGTATTTAAGAAATCCTTTTGTTTTTTTAATTCATTAAAAGTATTTTTGTGATAGTAATGGATCATATTTAAATTGAAATTATTTAGTTATACACTTCTGTTTCCGTTCGTTTGTTGGTCCAGCAAAGTTGAATGAAAGTATACGACTAAGTAAACGACAGATGGATGCAAAATATGTTAATAGCATAAAGTCGGCATGTATGTGTTTAACAATACATTCGAAAAAAAAATGGAGCACAAAGTGTAGACTTGTCAATTTTTTTTTTAAGTAAGTAAAAGGAAAGAAGGGAAAATTTTTCAAATAACGGTCTATTCCAATCTCCATGTACGTATACGTAATGTTATTTAAGTTTCATAGCATTAAGCTTTTTGTTTATGTTACGCTGCAAAGAGAAAAATAAAAAAATATTAATAAAAATAATTAAGAGAAAAAACACTTAAATTATTTAAATTAATAAAATCTTTTGCTAATATTTTTATACATATTTCTAAATTTTTTATTAAATTTAATAAAATAAAAATAAAATAACCTCTTTCTCTAAAAACCATATGGCAGCTCTCGTTCTATTATGACATTTCTTTTTGTGGACATCTGTTAGACAAATGTCAAACAGCTGTCACCTTTTTTGTTTTGTTTACATTTTGCTATAAATACAAATACTGTGTGTATTTATTTGCAGCCACTCGAAAATAAAACATTTACATTTGTTATTTATAAATTTAGCACACTAACATAAAAAAATGGCAGTGCCAAGTGTTTTATGAGGTACGTGCGCATCACTTCACAGGTAAATATGATAGAAACATCAGTTTATTTTGATTTGTTGCCAGGAAAACAAATGATTTTTTGTGAGCTAAACCAAATATATTAATAACTAAAAGAAAATGCCTTCCCATAGAATATTTTCAAAGTCTTTAATACAATCATATGAAGCCTTACATTTTAAACCACGTAAAAATTATGATAAAAATGAAGTAAAGATGAAGCAACCAACCATAAAAACGATAAAACGTGGAGATCGCATTTTGTCAGAAAAACCTTTTGCTTTTGTTCTAAAATCTAAATATCGTAAAGAAAGATGTGACAACTGTCTGAGCAGGTTAGTTTTTTTACGAATATATTTTAAATACTATGTGATTTAATTTGCTTTAAAATATAGTACGAAAGTTATGAAATGTTCCAACTGCCATTATGTTTACTATTGCAATCGTGCCTGCCAAATGGAAGCTTGGCCTTTACATAAAATTGAATGTCCATTCCTTAAACGCATTTATCCCCGTACAGTACCAGATGCTGCTCGCATGTTGTGTAAATTAATTATCAAATTAAATAATGGTGGTGACTTGGAGAAGGGTTATTATACAGAAACTTATTTTAGAAAATTTAGAGACTTAATGTCGCGTAAGTTTAGTTATATTTATTTTAAAATCTTTTCATTTAATGAATTTATGTACTTTTTAATTTAGATTATCAAGAAATTAAAAATGATCCCAAACGTATGGAACATTTGGAGTCTTTATATGCAATTTTATGTGAAATGATGCAGGATAGTGTTATTGTACCGAATCAAATGGAGTTATTAACCATTTATGGAAGGGTAATTATTAAAATCATTACAATAATCTATTGATAAAAAAAATCTTCCCAAACAAATTTGCTAAACTAAAAA
Organism: Protocalliphora azurea; assembly: GCA_932274085.1. Lineage (NCBI taxonomy): Eukaryota > Metazoa > Arthropoda > Insecta > Diptera > Calliphoridae > Protocalliphora > Protocalliphora azurea. The sequence goes on from OW026523.1 coordinate 921,320, forward strand.
GTAAATTAATTAGGTGATACTTGTTTGTGCCGGGAAAAAAATTAGTTAAATACATTGTAAAACAAAGTTAAAACTAATATCAGTGTAGATTTACTTAGAGACAGTGAAGTGATGAAACACTATACATATCCCGGGAATAAAAAGTAGGCCAGGAGTTATATACAATTGTAAAACAAAGTTAAAACTAGTAACTATCCAGAATTACTTAGACACAGTGAAGTGATGATTCACTAATAGGGTATCCAATTATTCGGTTTTTCATATTAATCAGTTAATTCGAAAAATAATTATTCGAAGTCAAAGCTTCAGTTAATAAACAATTAATTGCAAATTATTCGATTGACCGAATAGACTTAATAGTACATGTAAATCATATAAATAACACTAATTATAGTATTTAATCTATTAAAAAAGTTATTAAGAAACATAATGTACATCAAATTCTTTCATAAACTGATAATCTTATCAGTTCCTTCGCCCATTCATATGATAAATTTGCTTTCTTTGACCTAATACTATAAAATATTCTCTTAATTTAGCTTTATTTATTAAATTAGTGTTTTTAATATAACTATTTTCTGGGTAGAACGATTTTTTAAGTAAAATTATTATTAGTACTTAAAAGTACACTGTTGATGAAAATTAAAATTTTATGACTTATATAATTTTGAATTTACTTTACCCAAAACCATATTTTCAGAATTTCTATTATCACAAGTTTAAGTATATTATCTCATTTTATTAAACATTTTATCCTAACAAAAAAGAACATCCATTATCAATAAAATTATAAATTTATAATCCAGAAGTGGCGCAAATTCGGATCATTTCAAATGAATTTAACATGGGATTGTTATTGGAAGATTTTCATGATTTCATGCAAAATTTCAATGAACATTAAAATTCTTATTTATCGGCGTAAGGAAATTAGTTTTAATTTCTATATAAACCAACATATTTTTAAATAAAAAAATTGTGTAGAACATTATCATTCATTTGCTTAAAATACTTTTTTTTAGTAACAAGTATTTCCAAAAATAACAACCGAATCTCAACGTTTTATTGCAATTAATTTGAATATATTTTGAATAATGCCGTTTGTTTTACTTCTTAAGCACAAGAAAACGAACATATTGATACTTATCGATGAAAAAGTACTTCCCCGAAAATTTATTTTTGCTGGGATGTAACATTCTAGAAAAAGCTGTAGTTTACATAAATATATCTTAAAAGTAAAAATTGTACTAAATTTATAATTCCAGAAAACTAAACTTCGGTTAATCGGTTATTCGACACAAATTATTCGGTTTAATCGTTATTCGAAAATGGACGATTTTAAATTATTCGAACAGTTAATCGATCAAAATTAATCGGATAACCGAATATCGGTTAATCGATTTGATACCCTATTCACTATACATATCCTGTTAATAAAAAGTAGACCAGCGCCTGCACTGCACATTATCAAACATACATTACCAACAATTTACCAAATGGCCTAAAAACAGACAAATTTTCAATAATTAAAACATAAATAAAATCTTTTTCAAAATAATTAAATTTAAAAAAATATACATTTTCTACATAATAAAAGCTCAATAAATGATTGGTCATAGACGATCACATTGATCTGATTCTAGAACGAAATATAAATGAGTGGTATTTATATTCGAACATGTATATTACGCATCGTTTTGTTTGTTTTTTATAACAAGTTGGAAATTAGCCAAATAAACTTTTTCCCACAATAAAGCCTTTTTAAATTCACTTTCGTTTTTGTTTATTTTTGTAAATTTTTATGTTTGAAAATAGAGTGCTTAAAGGCCAAGCCCCTTTGCTGACACTTTGCATAGTAATGTGGCGCTAATTACAACATGTTTTTCAACATGTAGTTTTTCCTAATATTTAACAAATTGTATTAAATTGTATTATTTTTTGTTAATTTGTTGTTTTTTTTTAGCTTGTTACAAATGGTTTCAATATTCTTGATGCTGAAATGAATTCAATTGCCACAGCAATATTTTTAGGTGTTTCTGTTACCGATCACAGCTGCAAACCAAATGCAGTGGCTACATTTGAGGGTACAACATTGCATATACATGCCACCGAAAATATTGAATGTTTGGATTGGTCGAAAGTATTTATTTTTAGTTTTATACTATGATCACTTATTAACAAATTTATTTATAATTTTAGATTTTTATAAGCTATATTGATTTGCTAAATACACCAGAGCAGAGACGTAAAGATTTGAAGGATAATTATTATTTTTTGTGCATATGTAACAAATGTGTAGATGACCGTGAAGCGGTAGAAATGGAGTCTGGTTCTTGTTCAAACAAGAAATGTCATGCACCCGTAGATATTTCCCTAAATAATTGTTCACAATGTGGGGCGGGCATTATACCGCGTCAACGTAATGGCTTTAACGAAATTTTGGCGTTAACTAAACAACAGCTAGAGAGCATGAAAGATGTAGCCTGTAAGTTATACCTATAGTAAATGTTTAGATTAAATGATGATATCATGTAACATTTGCTCTAGATTTAGATGTTTGCAAAGTGCTATTGAAAAAGCAACAAGATGTTATACATCCTTTGAATGTTTGGCATATAAAGACCTTAGATGCTGCTTTTGAAGCTGCTATAGATGTAGGCAAATGGTCGGAGGCTTTGGAGTATGGCAAAAAATTATTGCCTGGTTTTCGGTAATTCTTTTTATATCAAAATTTTATTCCTAAATTAAAAATGATATTATTTTATAGCAAATATTATGGTGATTGGAATCCTTTATTGGGCTTACTCTACCTAAAACTGGCAAAAATTCAATTACATGAGTCCTGGCTTAAAGAAGCTTTAGAAAATTTCCAAGAAGCTCGTAAAATCCTTGAAGTTACACATGGTCGTGATCATTCGTTAATACAAACACAATTGAAACCTTTAATGTTGCAAGCCATGGCGGAAAGTTCGGATTAATTAGCATTAACAATAGTATCAAGACATGTTTTACAAAATTAGCTTAAGATTCTTATACAAGCAAGTAATTTATATATTAGAAATCGTTTTAATAAATATTTATATAATTATATTGGACAGTATTATTAATATAAGAGTAAAAACAGTGAATTGATGGGTCTACAGAACAGAAAGTATAACTTAAAAAGTTCGAATAAGTGTTCGGTTTTTTCAAAGCTATTTTTTTAACTACTGAAATGTAGAATAAATTTTAAATACCGAAAATGTGTATATGGTACCATTTTTTAGTTTATTTTCTCTTATATCGTAGACTATCAATATCTTAAAATAAAGAAACTGTATTGTTTAACAGAAACATTCAGTTTTAATCCCCGTTTATTAATTAGACATGACAAATGCTCATTTTAAAATTTATAATTTTTTAACTAAAAAATTATTTAAATTTGAAGTTTCGAAGTGTATAAGGCATATGATGGAGAACATAAACACATATGCATATTATAACCAGTATTCCAAAGAATGAAAATATTATAAAATTGTTCTGCCCTGTCCTGCCCTATTGAAAAACATTTTCAATTTTCTAACTTAGCTTCACAAAAACATATTTCTGGGAAAAAATATTAATTATTCGACATTAAATTTTAATTTTAGAATATTTAATAATATTATTTATTTGTTTATTTATTTATTTAATATTCAGGACAATTAAAGCACTAATATCTTGTAAATGATCCAATCAAATTTTTTGAATTTCTTGAAAATTTGTGTACATGATTTTTCTACATATGTCTTATGTGGAAGCTAATTTTGTGGCGACATTCACAAAATTAAGTATCATAATTTTCACTAAAATAGAACCTGTATAAACGGATTTCGGGAAAACATTTTTATTGCGATTTCAACCAAATTCACTTGAATCTTCCTTAAAAATAGAGATATATAGTTAGATCAGAATTTGTACATTAATAACGGTTAGGAGGAGGAACTGACAGACACCGCTGAATAGGTTTAATAAACTATTTAGTGCCAAATTATACACTAGATGGTAGCTTAATAACTCTGTATTTGCGCGATAAGCGTTATCGAGAACATCATAAAATTTCGCATCTTATAATGATGCAAGTTATATTTAAAAAATATATTTTTACTTTTTATTTCGGTTTTTCAAATATGACATGACTTTTTAAAGGTTTTTAATTCTGAAGTCTTCTCTTCTCAACAATACAATATCTTGTCATAAAATCCCACGGTTTAATGTGCAATGTTTGAAAAGCTTTACACACAAGAACAGATAAAAGATGCTTATTTCTCACTACAATTAAAATTGCAATTAAGTTAAAAGCAAAGATATAATTAATTACTATTTAGACAAAAACCATGATTTTAGGTAGTAAGGAAACCCATGGTTTCCGGCTTGTTGATTTATGGATTCATCCGATAGGAACCAAAATTCCTTAGCATTGATTATGCAGAATCCTTTTATTACATAATAATTCATAATATGATAATTCTTTTTTAACTTAAATGCGCAAATTAATATATAGTTTTTATTGATGGTATTTTGAAAACATTTAATTATGATAGAATACCTCAACTATTGCAGAAGAGTAATATCTAAACAACTTTTTTCTACATTTTGGCTTTTACAAATTACAATTTTAAACATGTTTTCAACACTTTTAACAAATTTAACAATTATTTTTCACTTTAAATAACACTTTCAAACAGGGCTGTCAGATGTGGCGATTTTCGAAAAACGTGGCGATTTTTAATTGCTTTTGGCGACTGAATTTTCTGTTTCAACATGGCGAATTTTTTGGCGATATATGACATGGTGGCGATTTGTTTGACTAATTTTTTAAATTTGATTAAATAAGTAATTGTGGAGAAAAGCTATTTTCTTGCCTATCTAGCATGAAGAACATTAATTTGTAAATAGCTTCGACTAAGTTAATGATTTTGGTCACAATGGAATAAACGTTCATGAATAAATGAATTCTTTGAAACAATTTATAAGTTTAAAAGGAACAACGTTGTTATATAATGTTAGAATTATTCTTTTAAAAAATATAATAAAACCCAATAAATTTTAAAAGTTGATGACATAAAAAGGAGCTATATGTCAGAAAAGTATATTTTAAGTTGTATTTTTTTTTTTTTTTTTTTTTTATTCAATTACACTGTACTCGAAAATGAGACTATTTTTTTTTAACAATGTGGGCACCCATTGGGTTAAACTAAATAGACGACTGAATTTCACCATTTTCAAAAGAGCTCTGTTTTGAAATATATCATTTTGAAAAGCTAAAAAAGACTAGGAAAATTAAGTTTTTAAATTTAATAATTTAACCCCGTATTTAAAACAACTTTTAAATTTAAAATGTATTTTAAATCAAATTTTTCATACAAATCTTGTCTCTAAAATGTATTTTAAATTTAAAATTTGCTTGTGAATACAGGGATTAAGTTTTGAATTTAAACAGTATAAACTATTAAGATTGAAATGTATAATAATGAATTCTTATTATGAAATATATTTTAAATGCTAATAAACAAAACTTTAAACTGACAAAAAAATATTACTATAAATTTGTAAGCTAATGAGCAACTTTTCAAGCTAAAATATAAAAAAATTTAAAATTGGACTAAAACTGATTTAATTTATGATTGGAATATATGTTCAATCGATTTATTGTTTAATATACATAAATAATGTCCCTTTTGTATCCAATTTTCAATTAATAATTGAATTTAAACCCAAATATCGCTAATTTCGAAAAACGGTTGTAACAGTGTTATTGTTAGCTATTGAAATTATCGTTGGCTTTGTTAAAGCTGAGTTTATATTTACAAATTGTACGAAATTTTAAGTACTAAAAATTGTACGACACTTAACATTTTAGATAACTTTTTAGTATTTCTTTAAAAAAAAACCTAATATAATTTTAATTTGGCGACAGGGGCTAAAGAAAAGCCTGGAAACCTTGGTTTCAAATATTTTATACCTCTACATTTTTTACTAATAGTTTGTATACATAGTGTCGATATTAGACAATTTTTTTATCAAGACAAACATAAAACTTGACGCGAATTTATGGAAGGTGGCAACAGTTGCACAAAAACAACAATATGGCGTATTCCTTATTATTTTTTATATATGCAGTTTGACAACTGTAACAAAAAAATAATAATCTGCTGTTTAACTAAGGTTACATTGTATACATTCGCACTGATTTTGACGTTTGTTTTGATAAAAATTTGCCTAATGTAGACACTAGGTAAATGATTTCGTAATTATTTTTAACAGTTGGCATCGCGACGATTTTTTTAAGTTTTGCAAAGACAGAGCTGTTTACTGACATTGTCCGGCAAAGTGACGTGCCTTGTTCGTAAACTTTGGAGAAATATAGTTTTATTGCAAAAATGTTTTATTTAAAATTATTATTAATTATAAGCATTTTTGGGTTCCTTCATAATGTGGCGGCTTTAATCGATCCTGTTTCCATAGGCATAGCTGCAGGTCTTGGATTTGGAGCGTTTAAATTTGATTTCCTTAAAGAACAAACCTACTGTCGTTTAAAGGAATGTTGCAATGAGCGTAGTATACCAGCTGATATTAAGGGATTAAAAGATGAGCTTTCCCAAACACTATTTGGTCAACATATTGTACAAAAACAATTAATACCTGCTTTGGAAGCTCATTTTAGTGGAAAACGCAATTCCCGCAAACCATTGGTTATTAGTTTCCATGGTACACCCGGTACAGGAAAAAATTTTGTGGCAGATCAAATTGCCAAGAAGTTGTATGCCGAAGGCTTAGAAAGTAAATTTGTACATAAATATTTGGGACGAGCAGATTTCCCCGTAGCACAGAATGCTAAGTTGTATACTGAACGCATAAATCGTGAAGTACGTGAGGGAATTACAAATTGTCCACGATCTTTGTTCATATTCGATGAGGTTGATAAAATGCCATCAGGCGTTTTTGAATCCCTAACATCTCTGGTGGATTATAATGCATTTGTGGATGGTAAAGACATTACACAGGCCATTTTCATATTTCTTTCAAATACCGCAGGTGTTCAAATATCCGATAAATTGGGTCAGCTAATCAAGTCTGGTACATTAAGAGAAGATACCAGACTTAATCACTTTGAGCAGATTTTAGAAAAGGCTGCATACAATTTGGAAGGTGGCTTGAAGAAAACCAGCCTTATAGAAGCTCATGTGATAGATCATTTTATACCATTTCTTCCTTTAGAAAAATCACATGTATACAAATGTATAAACCAAGAGTTTAAGCGTTGGAATGCTACTCCGAAAGAAGAAGTTTTACAGTAAGTTTTGTTTTAATTCGCATGTAAGAGACACACAAAATTCCCGGGTACTTGCATACAAATGGTATTATTTCGATTTCCCTTAAGCTTGATTGTTAATTAGGGAATTCCCCGACCTGAGTAAAATATCGTCGGTCCGCTTTTTTTTACTATTCAGGAGAAAAAAAAATCGATATCGTTTGGCTTTCGCGAATGGCAAAAGAAATAAAAAATCTACACAAGATTTTTTTGTACAAGAAACTTTTAATTTGTTTATTTTATTTTTTTCTTTTTTAGTTAAAAAGTATGTGAAGTTAAAAACAGAATATTTTTTTCTCAGGAAAATACATATACACATAACACTTTTTGTAACTTCGAAACATTGTGATAATGAAAAACGCTTTGGAGGGTGAACGTATGGTTAATAATGATATAAATTCCGTAATAAAAAAAATTTCATATAGTACTCTTCGTCATCGTACCGACAATATAATAATATGGTATACCGATCACAAATATGGGATTCATCGAAAAATGTATTACGATTTGTGTTAAGTGTTACATATGTATGAGTGTGGTGTAAATTACATATTCTGGTGGATTTTTACTTGAATTTTAATTTAAAAGTTGAAAACGTGTAAAAAAAATCTAAATAAACCCCTTGATTTAAAAATGCAGTTTTTTTTGCACTAGAGAAGGGCATTAAAGATAGGGTGATCTCAAGGTTTTACTAATTCCCACTTAAAAAACCAAGTGCGCGGGTACTCTGTCACTCACTTGAGATAAAAAAATATGTCATGATGTTAAAATCGTATTCTTTTTTCTATTTTCAGAAGTATAATTAAGGACTCTATTACTTATGATCGTACCTATGGTATATTTGCCACCTCTGGTTGCAAAAAACTGGACAAGAAAGTTGCCATGGAAGTTATGTCCAGTTAGGAAAACCAACATGTCTTAACTTTTTGTTATTGGTACATTTTTTATTTTTTTTTATATACATTGTAGTTAGTTCGCTAAGCACAATAATTAAAGAAAGTTACCAATATCTTTACAAGAGCGTTTTAATTTTACCAGGGATTTTGCCATTTAAGACGTGCATCCCTTTTTAACAAATCTGTATCGAGGCGCTTTGGGCTTTTCTCAAATGATTCTAAAGCTTTTATTCTCTCCTCTACTGGACCAATTTCTTTGGTAACTATACATTCACCATTAGCTTTGAGTACGGTGTGTTTAATATCATTTTCTGTGGGTTCTCCATAGGGAAATGTTATGGGAGTTACTTTAATAAGATGTTTAATTTTCCACAAACGGGCATTTATTTCGGGAATATTTTTTACCACGGTAAAATCACCCTGTTTACCATCCAACCCCAACTCCTTCAGTAAATATTTCTCCCAATAGGGATTTCCCTTGACAGGCTTAATACGTTGTACTCTAAATAGTTTAGCAGGTTCAATTGGTGGATCTTGATGGTCGGGATCTCTGTAATAACATATAAAAATTATCTTTGTTCATGTATAAACATCCAAGTGTGCTTTTATTTACCTGGGATAATAAATTATGTTTCCATATTTTTTGCCATCTTTGTAGAGAAATTTTTTATTGTGTTTGCCATAGTGGCGCAATGCTTGCACGCACAAGTTATCCGTGTGGGATAATAAAAAAAATTTAAATAACATGACTAATTAATAGTTTTTAATTTAAATACTATTAAAATTACAAATATTATGAAAAGTACCACACGAAAAAGGTTATGAAAGCGAAGAATAAAAAAAACTAACCAAACATCTGTTTAAAAGAGGTATGTTTAGTAAGCATAACAATATATTGCAGGGTAGTTTAACACTGTGTCTAGACAAGTTAATCTTTTATCACTTTTTGTTTGAATCAAATAATTTATAAAAATAAAGTAAGAAAGATATAATCGGTCAAGCCCGACCATATGATACCCCACACCATTGTTCAGGGGTCTTATATTTCATGGAGGGATCTTATAGACCTTTTATCAGATATTTTTACTAAGTGAAAAATAAAATATATGAATACAGAATATTACCTTAATACTAACATTTATATGAATTTATGCACTTTAGGGTGATTCCCGAAAGTGGGCTTATATGGGAGCCTCGGTAAGTTATGGAGCGATCCTCATAAAATTTGTCACTATGATTTCTACTTATATAAAACTTGTGTCGAATATAAACCTGATACTAACATTTGTATGTGATTTATGCATGTTAAAGTGATTTTCGGAAGAGGGTTTTATATGGGAGCTATGGTCAATTATGGACCAATCTTCATGAAATTTGACACAAAAATTAAAACTTGTACGAAACTTCCTTACACCGAATTTCATTAAAATATTGCTATATTTATGCATTTATGATCGTTAAACCCCAACCACCTATGGTGGTGTGGGGTATAAAAATTCTGGGGAACACGTATGTCATTTTAAACTATTGAAAAAGTTTAAAAAATAATCAAAATAATTTATTACATAGTGTCTACGTTAGAGATTTTTTTATCATGAGAAACGTCAAACTTAACGCGAATTTGTGTGAGGTGGCAACAGTTGCAAAAAACAACAATATGGCGTATTCATTATTGTTTTTTATTTATGCAGTTTGACTACTGTAACAACTAAAAAAATAATCAGCTGTTTAACTAAGGTTACCTTGTATATATTCGCACTGATTTTGACGTTTGTTTTGATATAAATTTGCCTAATGTAGACACTAGGTTAAGCAACGCCAAGACAAAGTTTTCAGCACTCGAGCTCTAACAACTTTGTCTTGACGCTGCTATAATATAAAGTTCTACACTAGGCAAATTTGTATCATGATTAAATTTAATGTGTCTAGCAAGACTCGGCGCAGAATAAGGGATTTGGTAAAATGGGAAAAGGATTTTTTATTATTTTTTGAAATTCTAAAATATATAAAAGAAATAAAATTCTAAATTAATTTTTTATTAATAAAAAATAAGTTTTATAAAACGTTAACCCTTATTAGGTAGAGATTTTCATTAATGTATGTAGTAAGTAGGTGGAGTTTAGACGCCATTTTTTTCTTGTACATAAAAACTTTTTATCTATCTTGCTATTGGCTGCTGCTTTACTAGATTTTACCCTACAAGGGTGGTGTGTTTCCTTCATATTAGGCTTATATAAAAGGATGCTGGATAACTGTTAAAGATTACAGTTTCTTATTAGAACTTGTGTAATACATATCGTTCAATTTCTTTAAAGTGACAAACAATTAAACATTTTTACTTAAACTATTTTTACGGATTATTTATATTAGAGCAGAATTATTAAAAAAGTTTAGTTAGTATTTTTTTTAATTGTGGCAGAGGATTTAAAGTGTAAAAGAAAAAATATATAATTAAAATATATATAAAACACCAAAAAATTTTTAGTTTAAAAAAATCATGTTATTTAGCAAAATTTCAATATAAAAAACGTATAGGAATTATAATTTTGAAAACCAGGAAGAAAGTAAAATTATCTTTACCAGATTGCTAAAATTACTTTATCATTTATAATAAGCACAGGAAAATTTGTGCTAGTTTAAAATATTTATTAATACTTCCGAAAATGTTTATTAAATAAATAAACAAATAAATAAAAACTATATAAAATATGTTTTAATATTTTAGTATCTATCTATATCAGAAAAAGCTATTTTCTCAACAAGAAAATATTTAAATTACAATTTTATTTAATGATTTTTTTTAAGATTTTAATACTTTTTATCCTAATTCCTATTCAAAATTAATTTCGCCAAATTAGAAAATTATTTATAAACCATAAAGCATAAAAAATAATTTAACCCCAAATAACAAAAGTAGTACTGTGTAATATTATTTTTTATTTTCAAAACGTTGAAAAATTTCTAAACGAATTTGGTTTAAGAAAATTTAACCTCAAAATAAAAAACTTCAATTCCATTTTTACCCTAGAAAAATTCTTCCACAGATGTCAAAATTTTGCTTCTTGCAATTAAAAATAATACAAAATTTTTATTGCAAATTAGAAAACGTGATTTACGCTATTACGGGTTTTATATTTGTTAGCCTGTTTCTTGACAAGGTGTTAAAGTGTACACAAAAAAAAAAAAAAAAAAAAAAATAAAGGGTTAAAATAATATTTACACAAACATAACAAAAACAATAAATACAAATTCCTACTGTAAATAACCCCTTAAGTGTGCAAATAATAACAAAAACACCAACTGCAAATCAATACAATAAATATGTATATAAATAACACAATTTTATGCCAAAGACATATGTTAGAATAAGAAAAATAACATTTCGACGGCTATGAAAATAAAATTTCCCACAAGGGTATTAAAATCTTTATAAGATTTAACCACAAATTAAGTGGGCGTTTAAAGGGGTTTTCAAATTCAAATAATAATATAAACACAAACATAAGAGTATAATTTCTAACACCCATTTTTTTTTTTTTTTTTTTTTTTTTTTCTTAGCTTAACAAAACCAACACTGCTAAAACATGGTGTACGACATGACGCATATGGTGCCGTCGCAAAATATAGCTGTGGGTCGTTACTATTTGCAAGATTTGAATAATGTAGAAAATGAAGATTATGTCGCCTTCGATTTCGATAAAAGATATCAAGCCCGTATGGGCTGTGAAACACCAATTAGCCCCCAGTCTAGTGGCAGTAGACCTGCACCACCACCTACACCAGCTCCTAGACGTCGTACCACACCCATAACACATTTAGATCCTGCTGAACTTGTGGGTTTATCAAGAGAAGAACGTCGTCGTCGTAGACGTGCTACCTTAAAATATCGAACTGCTCATGCTACAAGAGAACGCATACGTGTCGAAGCTTTTAATGTTTCTTTTGCCGAATTACGTAAATTGTTACCGACTTTGCCGCCTGATAAGAAATTATCGAAAATTGAAATTTTAAAATTAGCTATTTGTTATATAGCCTATCTGAATCATGTTTTGGAAACTCCATAAGGAATCTCCCGAAAAAATTGTCAGAATTAAAACTGAAAACAGGTCATATTCTTTTAAGAACGCGAGCAAAAATGTATCTTTTAATTTTAATATGTAAAATAAAACTTCAAAATTCCATTTTTTAATAATGGTATAAACAATTAGCATTTAAATAATTTGATTGAATTTATATTATTTATTTATACTCTTTATGTGATATGTGTTTAATATAAATTTAATATTAATAAAAACACACCAAGAAAATTTAACATATATAAATAAAACAAGCATTTTCCTTTACAATATGGTCTCAGTTGGCTTTTACAAGTTTTTATCACAAAAACCTTAAGAAAATTTATTTAACACATGTGTCCTGTTCGAACTAACAAAATAATGGATGCTGTTTAAAACCTGCGCAATACTAGTCACAAGTATCCTTGTTAACTCCCACTAATACAGGGTACTGAAATGTTTCTTTTAAACTTAATATTAAAACAAACATTTAAAATTATATAACCAAGGTAATTTTTGTTTGTTTGCAGATATTTGATTCCAGAATTCCAATAAACACTAACTTGGTAACCTTGGTAAACATTTACCTTGAAATTCCTTTAAAACTTTCACAAAAAAGGTTAGATATTTAATCAAGAATTGTGGTGTTATTTAGTTCGTTTTTTTTCTAGTGTATTTTTTTCTGTAGAGAATTTTCAATGTGTTTATAAAAACGAAATAAAATATTTATTTTTAAATTGAAAAATTAATTGCCAATTTTAAGAATGGCTTATAATTTTAGTGCAAATCAGGTATTTTTTAAGCATAAATATTTGTAAATGTTAAACTACAGTGAAATTTTATTAAGAACCCTGTTTACAACAAAATAAATACATCTATACATACATAAAACTGTATGTACAATAAAAAGATAAATGATGATTTGAAACCTAACTCCGCCTATAATAGTTTCTTTTACAATAATTGAAAAATGCATTCAGCAAAACATCATATTGAAGTAAATTCTGCTGTGCTCCAGAAATTTGGAAAAAATATTATTATTGTTTTTATTTTTAAAGAATTCTAAAAAATTTTAATCGGTTGAAAAACTATTAACAATTCTACCGGCCATTATGTAAAAAAGTTGAGTGATATGAAGTTGTGTGTAGCATTTAAATATTATCCGCACACTATCAGCGGTTCCTTTTTTTATTATGATTACAATAAAACAAAAAATGTGTGCTCAATTCTGTTATTGTGTTAAAGTATGTATTTATGAAGAAAACTTTACAAAAACATAAATCAGATTTTTGACTAAATTTCGAATTTTTTCATATTTCGGATTTTTATGAAAATTTTAATTTCTTCTGAAATTTTACATTTTTGGTGAAATTATAGATTTTTAGTTAAATTATAAATTTTTAGTGAAATTTCGGATAACTGAAATTTCGTTTCCTAGTAATATTTACAAATTTTTATAAATTTCAAAACTATGCTGAAATTTACATATAATTGTAAATTTTATAATAAATAATAAAATAAATATAAATATAAATAAATAAATATAAATAAATATAAATAAAATATTCATAATAACAACTAAATATTAAAAAGGAATTCTTAAAGAAATGTTTGAATCTGTTGTTAATAAGTGCAACATGTTCACATTCTATTAATTCGTATAATTATTTATTCTAAAATCAATATTTGTCCATTGGTTCATGGCTTTCATTTCGAAATTTATAAAAAATTCTAAAATATATATCATATATTACCAAAAAACCGAAATTTCATAAAAAAATAATAAAAAAAATTTCACTAAAGATTTGATTTTTTTTTTTTACTGTTTATTTATATATATAAATTAAAATAAGTATTCCTATAACCAGTAATTCTTAAAAAAGGATTATCAACATAAATAAATTTGTTTGAACATGTAATAAATGAAAACTCGTTTAAAAGTAATAATGGCTTTCCAAATTTTATGATTTTTAACAATAGAGTATAGTACGTAAGTTTAAGTAGTTATTAAAACAGCATTTCAGGAATACAGGAACTAGTTCAGAAACTCGATCATGTTCATGTATGTTGATATTAAATATGTAGCTAACTACCTTTCTTATAAGTCTTTCAATTTTATTATATTATAGAACCAAGTACCAGAATAAACATCAACACCATAGTTGATTCTAGACATAATTAATAGTTAGTCCATAATCCGAAATTAAAAAAACATAATAATAATAATAATAAATTTTACAAGACAAAAAAAGTTTAAAAATCTTTTAAGGACCAAATTTTTCCAATTTTGTATGAAAAATTGTTTTTTCGCCACTAATTTCTAAATAACTCCGAATCTATTTCCTATTTTTGTTTAAAGGAATATTTCTTTGCGAACAGTCTTATTGATTATTTATGCTAAGAACATAAAATTTGTTTTAAATAATTGTAGTCCAAAATATAAACACAAGTGAATTTAAAAAAAAATTTGAAATTTGCTTTTGTTGCTTAAAGTTTTGGTTTGTCTTCACGTGGAAATTTTACAAACTGATTAAAAATAAAAAACAATTTTTCATATTGATAATTTTATTTTGTCTGTTTTAATCAATATTAGTTGCGTTTTGTTGCTAATATTCATGGGTGATTTCATATAAATTTATATAAGTTAGGAGTTAACGAGTAAAATTATGCACGTTAAATTTTTTTCACACACAGCAATTTTTATTTTTTAAAAATTTTCTATTTTTTTCTTTTTAACTTACATTTACGTTCACACACAAAATTTTACTTCAGCAATTCTTGCTTTAATTGCATTGATTTATTTTTGTTTTGAAGTACTAAACTGAAAAACAAAACAAATTTCGAAGTACAGGCAAGTTTTTCCCTTCTCATATTCCCTCTCGCTTTTTCTCAAGCGAAATTAGAATTTCAGCAAGAAAAATTGCCTTGTGTAAACTCAACAAACAAAAATATAGTTATGAACAGTGTTGCCGTTTTGATTATTTTTAACCAAAATAGGAGATGGTAACTTTTTCCATTTTGGTTATATTTCTATAAAACTAAAATTTCATTTTTACAAACTAGTTTTAAAGTACCATTTGTAATACTCTGTAAATCCTGTATAAAAACAATCAAAAATATAGTTATGTACAGTGTTGCCGTTTTGGTTATTTTTAACCAAAATAGGAGATGGTAACTTTTTCCATTTTGGTTATATTTCTGTAAAACTAAAATTTCATTTTTACAAACTAGTTTTAAAGTACCATTTGTAATACTCTGTAAATCCTGTATATATTTGCCAATGGACATCAATACGATTTTGTGCTAAAAAGCCATAATAAATATGAATCCTTTTCCTAAATTTAACTGACGTTGATCAAGAAAACAAAATTTTAAAGACATCAAGAATGCTAATGAAGTGTGTTGTGGGGCAGAAAATACGTATTCCATTGACTAATTACATTCCAAAAATTCTTGTTTTGTTCCACCAAATAATTGGTAGGATGGGTAACATATTTTCTTTGGTTGTCAATGGGTTAAAATGTGACATGATGAAAATGCTTCATTTAACTTTCTGCACTACGAGTATATCTAGTCTAAGGAATAATAATTTTGCAGAGCTATTCAGAGGGAATCGAATTTGAAAAACGTAGGTGAGAGTAAAAAGGAAATTTCATTAATGGCAAGTTATGTAAAAAATTATACTGGGTGCAAAATATGCAATATTTATCTCTGAAGTGTAAAATATTAAATATTAAATATTTCTCTTACATATAAATGATGCAAAAATATGTTATTTAAATTGCTTAAATATGCACTAAAATAAGAAATTATAATATAAAATTTTACATGAAAATTTGCTAAAATATGGCACTAAGACTAAAATATGCAAAAACATGCTGTAACTTATCGATGCCAAATTCTTAAAATTGTCTAAAACATATAAATAACTAATAGTTTGGTTCATTTAAAGCCCAAGAAAAATATCATTTTGCATATTTTGAGTTGTCCTGAAGACTATAAATTACAAATATTTAAATTTTTTACCTATAAGAACCGTTGTTCTAAACTAGGGATTAAAAGATGTAGTAGTAATAGTGAGAGTGAAAAAAATGCACTCAAAGAAAAGATGGGCTTAGTAAATGAAAAACGTTAGTTATACATATTGCTTTATTATGTAGAACATATTTTCTTAAAATATTTTTGCTTTCCTTACACTTAAAGTTATTAATATTAATATACTTATGTAACATTAATATTATAGAAATTGATGGTCATTAATTACCAAACAATTTATTTTGTACTCTTTGTACACTCAGAAACGAATAGATGAAAGAGCGTAAGAATACATGTAAGCTTAGCCAGCACAATTGTGCTATGAAATTGACATACCTATTGTAAACAGTTAAATTTGGATATTTTTCTCTTTTAAGAATTTTCGACATATTTAAAAGACACTTAATATTAATTTGTATATAAAAACTATATTACAATATTTTACATAAATAATTTCAAAATTTTTATTTCGAAATTATGCCATTGCAAATGTTTTGCAATGGCAACACTGATTATGAACATGATATAAAAAATAGGAGGTAGTTTCATTTCAAATAATTTTTCGACATATTAACATTTGACAACAAAGGGGTTTTGAGGTATTAACTGAAAATCGTGCTATCAAATTCAAGTTTTCTTTATTTTGAAATCAAATTTTAACAACTAAAATAATAAAATTTAAATACAAATATTTAATTTTCATAAATGTTAATTCCACAAGAATGACAGTTTTTCGAATGGATGTTATTCTCATAATCTCCAAAAGAAAATGTACAATAATATAATAACATTTGAGATGAATAATTTCAAGTCATGTATGTATATATTTATGCGGTTTATAATGTTTAGTGGTAGTGCGGATTAATAAAAAGAAAATAGTAATCCATTTATTATTTATTTATTATTTTGTTTTATATTTTGTTTAGATGATGGTTGTGCCGGAGATAATTCGCAATCTTTTAAAAATGAACTTAAGGAATACGCAAGGAAAATTCAGGTTTAATCGGCACAATATGAACCAAAAGGATTTCCATTCCTCAAATTTTACGATGTAGCCAGGGAAAAAGTTAAACGTTTTTAATATATGTATAATAATTAACAAATAGCTTTCCTATTGAACTAAACTTTTTTTCTTGATTATTATTTTTGTTTGCGATGTAAGCATCTCTAAAACTTTCACCAACAAACTCGTGTCACTGCTACATATCCCAGGGACATTTCGTTTTGTATGTACTACGTCTTATTTTCGAAAACTTTAATGATTGTTTTCCTATATACTTAGTAATAAATTACAAATATTTTTTTTTTAAATATCTGGGAATATTATTTTTGTTTTTTTTTTCTGCGTGCCTACGTCTTTTAAAAGGTTTACAAAGAAAATATTGAAGTTTGAACCCGTTTCTTGTCAAATAATTTCAAGTGGAACTACCTTGTTTTTTGTATCATGTTTATAAATATTTGAATTTCAATAAATGAAAAAATTCAAAAAAAAAAAAAAATTAAAATAAAATAAAAAAAATTATAAATTATTTCTTTTATCAGGAAAATTATGAAATTTCTTTGTGGATTTTTAATATTTAATATTAATATTAATTGAAACCAAGTTGGGTGGATATCGGTTTTTGATAACTATCAACGTTAACACTAAACAGTAGCAACAAACCACAGCTATTATTGCTTTTATGTCTGACAACAGTTAGCGACATTCTTATAGTTTCATTTCTAGTTTTATAACCTTTGAACTTTCCTTTGAAAGTAAATAATAACCATTTACCATATTTAAAGATAATTTTGCCAATACCCTGCCTTTTAAAAGGTATCAGCATTTGTTGAAGTAAAGTTTTGAAACCGGCAAACAATTAAAATATATCGTGAAACAAATCATGTATCAAAATACTTTTTTAGAAAATTTCAATGAGTTATTTATGAAATATATTTAAATTGTATTTTGTTTAAATTTTAAACAAAAATGGCATTAATTTTGTTTTGTTGCTTTCTTACTTAGTTGACACAGTATTTATGCGAAGGCAGTCATTTTTTAAGGAAAAAAAGAGATGGTCCCCACGATAATTTAATCAGATATTATTTACAAAAACAATAATTTTTTCTACTCGAAATAAAACGATCAAATTGAAATATATGGAAGAGTTGTAGAGAAGGACCTATGCTAACACGAGATAAGCTTCAGTGTGTCAAGGTTGACTACTTCGAGTATATAAATGTTTCAAAAAGTCGTAAATTCCGATTTCAAAGTTTTCTATATTTCTGTAAAGTTCTTGGCAAGAACTTTCTTACAGTAAAAAAGATATTTACGCTTAAATTTTGTATTTTTGATTTTTTGCCTGGACTTTATTTCATTATTCGAGAATAAGTCCTGAGGTATATGAGGGAAAAAACGTTTCAAAAATGTTTGTAATATATTACGAAATAATTTTTTTGATTATCTCAATTCGTCTAGACGTGAAAAATATTCAAACTCAGCACTCTGAACTTAGTATGAAAAATGGCAATTTTTTTACAAAAATATAGTACTATTGTTTCACTTTTTTCTAAAAGTTGTCTTAATAAACAAAATGTTTTCTTTACATATTTCAAAAGACAAGGCTTCATAAATGGCTAATAAAAAAATTTTCAATTGATTTATGTTTGCACCCTACATCCAGCATTGATCGAAAATAGTGAATTTTGGAAAAATGTTTCATTTTTATCGATTAATAAAAAAATGTCACGCGAGTTTTTTTTTATTTAATATTTAATCATAAAATAGATTTAGATCGATTTGATACTAAATTGCTTCCCGCACGGCCAAAAACGAATATAAGAGTGTAAATTTTATGAAAAAAGTTAAGTTTTACAACGACTTTTTTTAAATTACACACTATTATTCACTATTTCATTATTATTTCTTATAAAGTATAAAATAAGTGTTAATCTTTCATTCCTGCAAAAATCATTTAAAAAGCTTTACAAACCAATTTTTGGCAATTTTTCATGGAGTAGAACCTTATTGTGATTCTAAATTTTGTTTAAGGAATGTTTTTGAAAACCAGGGCTTAAGAACTAAATCTGACTTCTACATCACCACTCTGAACAAATTACTGGTTCCCAAATGACTTCCTATAACTGTTTTAAAAACTTGAAATTCAAAAAATAAAAAAAGAGTAAGAAAATTAAATTGGTATAAAACATGGTATTTAGGAAATGGCTTATTAGAATTAAAAAAAAATAAAAACTGGTAGTTCTAAATGTGACAATCTCGAACAAAAATTATTGATGAAAGGACTAGTTCTAGAACCGTTCCATAGAATGGGTAATAGCTAAATAATACTTCTAAAGAACTATTTTTGGAGGTGACAATTTCAACCAAAATAATTTAATTAATAATTTTAGTAAAGGCTATTTTCATAAGTTCTGGAACAAGCTGCGTACATACTATTACATTTTTTCCTGGGTGCTTTGAAATTTTTCAATACAAAAAATAAACAAAATGTTGGAAAATAATGAAACTAGCAAGCAAATGAACAGACATAATTACTTATAAAAAAAATTGCAAATAAATGTATTTTTAGCAGGAAAAATTTTTATCATTTCTAAGAAAATTAAAATTTCATAAATTTAAAAGTATTTTTATAATCTTTTAACAAAGCTAAATTAGAATTTTTATCAAACAATTTTATAAACATAGTTTTAAGAGAAAAACTTGATTGAACAAAAATCACAAAAAACATCCTACAAATGACAACCATAGGTTAAAAATAAAACTTCCTTGGTTCCTTTGCAGCACTAAGTACTTCCTTCCAATATTTTTCAGTTTATTTTTTTTATTAACTTCATTCAGAGGAATTTTGTCTGAAAAAATTTTGAAAAACTACAAATTTTTCAAGAATTATAAGCAAAGCTCTTCTGTGTTTTGTGGATCAACAAACTAAACATACCTAGTCCAAACTATACAAAATATTTTTAATATAAATAAACAATCAAGGTAAAAAAATGTACATGGCAACGTAAACAAAATACACAGCCCCACGTACATTAACTAAAGGCGAACTACAAAAGTTCCCTATAGTCAGGTTATAAACATTTTTGGAATACCTTTTAAATACATGTAAACATCTGTACAAATATATGAATGTGTACAACAAAATATTGTGCTGTTACCAAATTAGTTGTCAAAATATTTAAATATACATAAATGGGTCAAATATTTATAGTCAGTTTTACATGAGTTATAGAAAATTAAATGAGATTTTTGCCAATATTTTTATTTAGTAAGAAAAATATCGACAAAAGGATAACACATTCTTTCATCAGTCAAAACCAATTGGCAATTAATGTCTCCAAAACATTAAGTTAATTTAAAAACAATTGAATTGACATCTGTTTTAAACGGTGAAATGTATTGAGTTTATTTTTATTATCCAAAGCAAAAGAAGCGTTAAATTATATTGTATTTGCTTGTAACTTTTCTTTTCTTAAGTTAACAAGTGTTATAAAACTAGGATTATTTGATTGTTAATAGTGTTTTAAGAAAGATGATTCTAAGGATACACGTGTTAATACAATTGAATTTATCTTATACCCGTAAACCATGTTACTACTAAACAAGGGTTGTGTGTGTGTTTTGAAGATTTCTATTTAAAGGGTGTGTGGGTTGTGTATGTGAAAATTTAATCCTTGTTATGGAAGGAAAGCTATAGGATGGAACATACATTTGTTTGTAAATAATCCTCTATTTGAATGTTGATAAATGTTACCCCGGAGATTTGACATAATCATTGACAAAAGGATAATGCGGAGAGCCCGTAAAATAAATACTTAATTTTTGTTTTAGTTTAGTTTCAATCAAACAAAAATGTTTTTAAATAAAATTCAATGTTAAAAATTTGCTAATTGAATTTAAAATCAATTTGAAATACACACTTAAAGGAAACGGATATAATAGATATGTAAGTGTTTATGTGTGTTTCCTTTAACAACCAAAACTACATTATCATACAATTGTATTTTAAATTAGAATAAAGAGATAAGGCGTGTGTAATTGCCGTGTAAATTTAATTATTTCCTAATAGAGTTTCTATGAATTATTTTGTTGATACTTTTGAGTTTTTTTTGGTTTGGAGGGTGGTTGTAGGTTTTTTTCTTATTTTTATTTTTTTTTTTTTTTGGGTTATGTTTCTTGACTCGTGCTATAGCCACGCGCCTGTGTGGTTTTCAATCATAAGTTGTTGTAAAAATGTCATCAATTGCCGAAGTGTTGATGGAAAAAACAATAAGAAATTATGTTACGTTTGCTTATATATATATGATTGAATATCAAATTTCTTACGATTTGCATATGAAAATTAATAAATACAAACTTATGTTAATGGTGGGAATATTTTATAATTAAAATAATTTTCAGTTGTCTTAAGTTATACTGCGGAATATTGACACTTAAAATTACCACCAATACGTTTTGGGTAATATTATTAAAAAATCGTGAGAACAGCATGTATGGCTTTTACTTTAGAGTATTACAAAGCATTTGCTCATTCATTGAATCGATAAGTTATATTCATTCGATGACTCTAATTTGATTAGATTTGAGTTGAATGATGATTCCCCTTTCTGATATAAGATTGTAATAAGAGCTAAAAATTGTAGCAGAGTATTCGAGTTTGAGCTTTAAAGGCGAATCGTATAGACCTTTAAGGAGTAAAGTTTTTAGGTCTTAAAAGAAAGTACTTCAGATTTTTTCGTTTTTAGAAACATTAAATATTTTGTACAAGGACTGCGCACGAAACCTCAAATTTACAATTTTGTCTCATAAAGCATTTTGGCACTGATTTGTAAGTGCATATTTTTGCACATTTCATCCTTAATTTAATATTTTTTTATATAATGTTTTTTGGAGCATATTTATGGCTTACTTCGTTATTTTTAGCACTTATTTAACCCTTTTAAAGCGATACCAATAAAGTTCGTTATATATCTCTGAGGAACTTGATTTGTAGTAACAAATCATGAAGTTTTAGAATCAGATTAATTTATCTTTATTAAATCCATTTTTACAATATAATTTGCCTTTCAACTTATTTGAATAGCATCAGTAAATATTGTAAATACAATATATTTTTTGGATGAAAGCCACATGTACATATGTGGTCATTAAAATATGAAGGCAAAAAAAATTTATAAAAATCTAAATTTCTTAAATAATGTTTATTGAAATCCATTTGTTTAGGAACAATTTACATTATTATTAATTGACAAAAGTTGAACCATGAGCATCTACTAATATCGACCAAATATCAAAATCCGCCTGGTCATTAAAATAGGTACGGAAGTATCACATTGTGGTATACCACTATTAACTATCTTAAGAAAAACAAGTTAGAGCGCTAAATTTGGCTGTGCCGACTCTTCTATACCCTTTACCACTTTACCGACAAATAATAAAATTTACGCCTAAAAGTATATTTTTGGTTACCCTGATAATTAGTTTTTCTCAATATTAAGGTTTAATAAAATTCATGCAATGCATAACTCAAATTTATAACAAAAACACATGTCGACAATGTTAAACAATTGGTAGGAGTGCAGGTGAGTTAAAAAAATAATGTTTTTGATTTATAAAAAATACAAAAAATTTATGAACACCGAAAAGAATCGAAGAAAAAGTTGATTTACTTACTGTATGATAAAATAATACGAATTAGAAGAAAAAATCTCTACATCCCTGGGTGGAATGTGACTTACTTTTTAAATTGCTCTATACCTTTCATAAGAAAAGACCCACGAAGTAAAAAAGATTCTTAATAGGAATGCTAGAAAAAATGTGAAGGCAAAAGAGGGGAAGAAAATTAATGAGACTATTTTTTTTCAAAAATAAGAACACTGCCTAAAGGGTGATAAAAAGTAGGTACTGGCAGAGTTTTTATAACATTCTGGTCATTAATTCCATTCTACTATGGAATATGTATCAGATAAATATCATGTAAAAAACTGAATTTGTCGAATAAACTTTTGTCTTGGGAAAAAGGCACTTCTTACATAGCAAATGACGCTTTTAACAGATAAATTTGCCCAAATTAATACAGTCAGAAAAGATTCCTTTTTATCATCAGAAAACGCATCGAATTCTAATTTGTTTGGGCTCATTTCTCTTCTCATTATTACCACAAAAAAGTAACTGAGCGGTATCAAACAAATGGCTCTGTTATGTACCAAAGGAGGCCAATCCACTGAACTGTCCAGAAGTCTGTCCATTTGAAATGTATTGGGTCGTAGTAAAAAACTAACAAATAAAATAGAGTTTAAAAAGAAGCCGAATGGGTTCAACAAAAAAGTAACCGAAAACACAATAAAGCTCTTATAGACGGTATTCGAGGAAATATTAAATAATTTATTAAAAAAAAATAAAAAATTATTTTTTTCTTTTAAATTTAAAACTTGAATATAAAATTCAACAAAATCAAAATTTCATAAATAATATTTAATTCAATTAAATTAAGTTATAAATTTTATATTATTTAAGGTATACATTAAGTATATATTATGATCTCGGGTATTATTGTCATGAAATATTGTTATTTTGGCCTTATAAGCTTCATATTACAAATGAGTGAAATAAATAAATAAATTGTATGCACAAAATTTTTCATGTACTTATATATATAAAACAAAGACTGTTAATTAAGAAATCCTAATGAAATTTTCGATGAATGTTCACAAAATAATAAAGTGTAAACATTTTATTGTTTTATTCTCATTCATAAAGATATCATTCAGAAATGTTTAACATATCGCAACATACTGAAAACTTCTATTCCAAAATTACAAGAAATATTTATTGAGAGCAAAATCGACTGTTAAAGATTTTGAAAGAGATTTTTAAATGTTACTATAACTTTTCATAGCCAAATATAAATATTTTATTTAATAATAGCTATATTTGAATTATTTTTGTAAAATATTGATACATTACATATTTTGTATAACACAAAAAAAAAAAAAAAAAAAAATACAACAGATGTAAAACTAAGCTTTCTGATAAGCTTCTGTTTCAAAATTCTAAAAACATGTTGACTTTTTAAGTGATAAATGATAAAAAGGATTAATACACAAAACTCAACATGTAAAAATATAAATTCTAAATTGAAGATAAAAATGCAGCAATTGCTCATTTTTGAAAAGTAAACAAGGTCTTAAATGGTATTAATTCCAATAGTTTTTTACACATGTTCTTAAAAAACTTAACATAAATAATTGGAATTACAGCATGTAATTGTTTAAAACACAAATAAAACAAATAGGGATGTTTACCCATCCAAAGAAAAATAAAAAACCTAGATTACATACAAGGGGTGTTTTGTTTTATTTGTACAGTAACAACATAAGTCTATTTGTTTTTTAACA
Source organism: Protocalliphora azurea (assembly GCA_932274085.1). Taxonomy (NCBI): domain Eukaryota; kingdom Metazoa; phylum Arthropoda; class Insecta; order Diptera; family Calliphoridae; genus Protocalliphora; species Protocalliphora azurea. Next base: position 946,033 of record OW026523.1, read on the forward strand.
ATTTATTTGCTGAGGAGGCTTATAATGCTATAAATTATGATATTAAAAAACAGGTTGTAATATTTTTCGCTTTATTAATTCTTTTTAAACAGTTTGATTCGGCCTATAAACCCAAAGGTTTAAATAATTGGGAATTACCCAAATGGTATCCGCCCAGACCCAGACAACGCAAAGGATTCACTAAAATTATAGCCAATGATAGAGGACACTTATTGGATTGTTCAAAAAAGTATATTCAAATTAAAATATGTTATTAATTTCATATTATAAGTACAAATATTAAATTTTAAATTGCTTTTTAGAACCGATCAAAATCCTTGGGGAAACTTTCGTAGTACTTATCAATTGCCCGATAAGATAAATCGAAATTTTGTGGATAAATATAATAGCTGCCTATTGAAAAAAGATAAATGGTCTACTTTTCCAGCCAATAGTTGTGATAATAATAATAATTTGGGCATTACGGGCAAAGGTTTATCATGTCCTACAAAATGTGAAACAACTGAGGAAATTTTGAAATTTAATCCAAATCGTCAAAAACGTTTGCATTCGTGTGAAAAGAAAGATGTAAGTGTTGAAAGATATTTGACATTTTGAAGTGCAAAATTATTATTTTTTATGCTTTAAGAAATCAAAATTCTATTGTACTTGCAAATATTGTCGGGGTAATATGAAATCAAAGTGAAATTTTATATTTGGAAGCTCATACAAAGAATATTTACTATTTCGGAACCTATAGAAAATCGAATATGTTCAAACTGAAAAATTATTTCAATTTTCAAAATTATTTTACATTTAAATTTGGCTTTAAAATCTTACTAAGATAGTTTTATTAACTTTATTTAGTATAAAACCTATATTTTGTAAATAATACCTAATAATTAATTTAGCAATATTAAATCTGTAACCTTTTTATTTCTAAAACAATTTTGATTTCCTTTTCTATAAAGTCTTTAGATTTGGAGTATATACCAGGCGATTTTACAGATTATAAAAATCAACATTCTTCACGTGACTTTCTATTGGAAAATAAATATAAACGTGATTGTAATATAGAACCAGATTTGTTGTTGAATAAAAACTATTTAGGCGATCATGAATGTAAGGTGGGAGAATGTGAACCACCACCCATAAAACTAACACCTTTACTACCCCAAACATCAGCCTTGGTAGCCTCAAATTTGTCACCTGAAATACCAGATATCGATTTAATTGAAAAATATAATTTCGATGCAACTGTGGATTATTTAAATAAAAAAGATCAACCAAAAATGTATAGTTCACATTCGATTACAGAAAAACCAAATGAGCGTTGTCCGTCACCGGTGGTGCCAGCATATGCCAACTTTGAATTGGCTAAACGTATGCATTCAAACAATCTAGATCATCAACCTTTGCCAGATTGTGTGGCCGATTTGGCGTTTCGTAAGTTGCAAATTACTGGTGATAATCCTGGCCTAGCTTTGGACATTGAGCCCATTGCTACTGGGGTGGGAGTAAAGACTCATAATGCTGGACCCACACATTGTACTAAAATGAAGGTATATCGCCCTAAAACGAGTGGAGTCGTGCCCAGAGCTTTTAATGGCAATGGCACAAGATCTTATTCGGCTACTCCGGGAGATAAGAAAATGGGTGCTATGGATTTGGCCATTTGTTGGGATTATAAACCTTCGCAGGAACCTCCTATACCTAAACATATAGACGGTTCTAATGATTCTGCAGGGCCGGCTGTGTTTACGTATGTAAAAACTCCCCGTGATGAGGACTTAACAAATATAGGTCGTTCTACCGGAATTTTTACTAATACTTTGGGAGAAACTGGCTTTTTCGACAAAGACATATTAAGACGCAAAACAGACTTTGCGGGAAGAAAATTAGCTACAGAAGATTTTTCATCTGATAATGACGCGTGTCCCACATTCCCTCGAACGCGTAGCATGTCTCGTGACAGCAGTGCTTGTCATAGATTACCGGACACACTCCTTTCTAAAAAATATAAATCTACACCTGATATGTTGGGCGATCATGAATACAAAGCTTTAAGAGAAAAATACTTAGGAGCAGATTGTGGATTTCCCCCTACTTCCATAGAAGCAGGTTGCAAACGATCGAGTTTGTTAAGAAAAGCTCGTTCGAGACTGTGTCATAAAATAGCGCCAGAAACAAATTGTTGTTCACATTCTTGCCCGCCCAAAAGAATAGCATGTAAAGCTGCATTTAGAGCAGGTGTACCTAAATACAATGCCGCCGGAAATTTTATAAGTTCAGATAGTGGCTGTAGCATGGGCAGTAATCATTCACAAAGAGTTTTGGTGGTGCCCAGACCGAGAAATCCCTATTCAAAACGAAATTATGATATTGATACTTTAGTGCCACCATTTCGAAGTTATGGCGGGGGTGCTGGAGAAGGTGGTTATCCGGAACATTGGCGTTTAGCTAGTGTTTATCAACATGCTTATAAACCGCTAGAATGTCGCAGAAAACCATTGCTACAAACGGTTTATAAATAAAAAAATAGAAGAGGATTTATTCAGTTGAGCGGAATTTTATACATATAAGGTTTACACCACATAAGTAGGAAATGTTAAAATTTATTTTTATTTATTTATTTTTTTAATTTTTTAATAAAATTTGATTTTTTTCAATTTTAAATTTTTATAAAAAAGCTATTTATTGCTTGTTTTGAATGATTTACTTTGGAGCCAATCTAAGAAAAATTGCAAATAGAACAAATTTCATTTAGAAATGAAATACAATAAACAAAATAGGTAGAAACTTTTTTGAATTTTAATAATTAAAAAAAAGAAAAAAAACAAAAAAAAAAAACCTGGCTTATAGTGAAGTGAAAGGTACACTAACAAAAATGACAAAAATATTTTTTTTTTTTTTTTTGAAAATATATTAAACAACATATTTGAAAGAATGTTTGTAAACTTAATAATAATAAAGTGCAATAATTGCATATTAAACTTAATAGATCTTTGGGTGCATTAAAAATAAATATAAAACTTTATATGAAAAAAATATAAATATATTTTCAATTTGTTATAAATACTTGGGGCAATTCCTTATAATTAAGTATAAGAACTTAATTTAATATAAAAAAAAAAAAAAATATTTGGTCCAAAAATTTACTTTTTAAAATCATATTCTTCATGCTTTTTATGAAAAACGGATTTCAAGATTTGATTGCGTACTTCACGTGTAGATTTTCTTATACTATTGCGTATATTATGTTTCTTTTCATGTGTTAAATCTTCTATTTTAACATATTCTGTTTGCAAAGCATCCGATTTAAGTTTCATAGTTCTTTCCGTGGTATCTATAATTGAAATTTCACATTCTTTTGTAACAGGTTCTTCATCTGCAATATTCTTAGCCGGATTACGTCTTAAACTCTGACGTATTGCATTCATAAGACCATTATGTTTTTCAGGTTCAGGCCTTTGTAATAATTCCTTTTCAGACTGAGTTTGTAGTTTTTCATCATGTTGATGTGGATGGATAAGTTTGCGTATAGATTTTCGTATAATATTCTTGACATTCATAGACTTTTTGCATTGATCTTCCACTTCATCGGAGTTGTCAGATTTATTAGATGCCAAAGATTCTTTACTTACCTTAAGTTTGTTTGTACATTCAACCGGCTTTGTGTATGCTCTAACAAATGGTGCTGGGATTCTGAAATCAAATGAATCTTCTGCATCTTCCTGATTATCTGCCGTACAGCCATATAATTCATCTAAATTTTCAACTTCAATAACTTCTGCAGTTTCAGTTCTTTGCAGTTGTGTATTTAAATCATAACGGAAGGGATTGGTTACTGCTATCAATTCCTCTATTTTATTTTTGTTATTTTGTTCTTTTTGTACATTTACTTCAATTAGGTGTTGTTTCGTTTGTTGGATGGTTTCTTCAATTACTTCCTCAGTGTCACCATCTTCTGATATGCCACATAGCTTTTGTGTAAATTTTGACTTTTTTTCTATATCAACTATTTGAATTTGATAATTGGTATCGGGTGGTGAAAGTGGTATATCTTCTTCAACTATACCATTTTTACGTAATTTAGCTTCATTGATACTATTTTCTAATTCTAGTTGATAGCGGTCCAGTTCCTTGCCTATATCCATGGTGGTTTCTTCTCCTATAGAGCCTAAAGAAACTTTGGGTTTTACAACAGGTGAGAATACCAACTTTTCGGCCAACAATTTACTGGGTGTTAGTTGCGACATAGAAATGTCTTTAAAATCTATGCGACAACCCACTGTGGGTACAAAAGGCAAAGCAAGTTTTAATTTACAATGTTTAGGAGTTTTTACCACGGGCTGTTTTCCATTTCCCAAAGGTATTTCAAAAGGATTTAATAAAACTGGATCATCCACACCTTTTGTCGGCAAATCCTCACGTTTCACCTCAAAAGGATTATGTATAGAAGAAGCATCTTGAATTTTTAAATTCAAAGCTGGATTGGAAAAACAATTGGAGCTTTTGTTAGGTGTAATTTCACGTAAAACCTGTAATGTATAAAATGTTAAATAATTACTAGTTGATAATACAAAACACTTTAAATTATACCTCATATGGATTAAACTGTTTTTCAGGCATTTCCAAATTCAAAGCTGGATTTTCAAAACAAGCCGTTTCTTCGGTGTGACGTTTTTTCTTTTTAGGAGGTTTCCGTAAAACTTCATAAGGATTCTGTGGTATATTTTGTGATTCTTCCTGACGGTTTGTTATTTCAGTTATAGATTTAATTTCCAATCCCACACTTTGAAATATTTGTGCATTTTCTTTGTTTGTTTTCAGCTGCAACCGTCGTTTGCCTATAATTTTCTTAGGTGTAGAACTAAAGGCTGCATTTGTAAAACAGGAAGTAGTTGCAGCTGCTATTGTTCTTAAATCATTAAGTTGTTCTTGTTGTTGTTCCAATTTATCAAATTGTCTTTTACGCTTACGTGAAGGCGTTGAATTAAAATCCGCAGAATTACTTAAAATGTCCAACGTTGTCATTATTTAAATTTTAATAATTTTCTTTTGTTTAACACTTATTCCACAATAAATAATTTTCTTCAGCAGGTTTTATAGATTTTTTCAACCCTCAAAATTTTGTTTTAAAAATGGCGCTTGAAATATAATTACCAATTCGACTTGGTAACACTGGTCCGATCAATGGTACCAAGTTTGTACATTATGTACGTAAACTTGTCAGATTGAAACAAGCTGTCGTTTGTTCAAACAAAAAAATTATCAGCAATGAAATGTGAAATTCTGAGAAACTGCCAAAAAACAACAAATAACTGTTAATTACTATTAGTTTATTATTATCATCATTATTATTTGACGTTTGTCTTGATAACAATTTCTCTAACAGCCCGTCTAGACGTAACATAATATGTAAGATTTTTGTGTCAGAGAGTGTCAAATTCGCTCTCTGAGAGAATTATTTCACGTGTAGATTCAAATATTAGTATTATAAGATGTATTATGAGACTGTTGTGATGAGATTTCTCTACACAACCATCTTATAAGATGAACTGTCAAAAAAATACACATACACGAAAGTTTGCTTGTGTGTGTGCATGTGTATTTTGGAAATTATTGAAAAACAATATTATTTTGCAAAATTGTTTAGTTTTAGTGTTTGTTTTACATGTTAAAAATCATTTTTATAAAAATTGTGTTAAAAAAGTGCGAATTGCTTAAATAAAAAGGACATGTTTACTCTGTAACTGATTGAAAATAATAATATCTTATAGGATTTATTAGAATACGTGTACCCCTTCTTTAAGATTTAACATAATATAAACAAAATGTTTACTCTCCTCTGCCGGCGTTATCTCACATATTATATCAGCGTTAATCTCAGTTGTAGACCTGTGGTGCGATTCAGTAACTTATTTTAACGATAATCGAATCGTTAAAATTAGTAAACAACAAAATTGTCGATTTAGTTATTCTCTAACACTTTTAACGATATTTGTTTGCGTTAACTTAAAGACAAAAATTTTTGTGTTGTTAATATATTGACAAAAATTAGCCAAAAAGTTAACCCAATGAATCAGTCGTTGTTTTGTGGTTGTAGTCTGTGCTTCCACATTATAGATGGTGCTTCTACGTTTCCGAATCTTCTTTTAGGAGTAGTAGTCATTTTGAAGAAAACCATTAACAGAAACACATCTTAATCAATATCAAATACATAATTTAATCAATCACGGTCTTAAAATTGTTAAATAAACTTCGATTTGTTTCAAATTTATTTGTTTTTCTTTTTTATTTGGTTTTGAACCTTACTTTTATTTCGGCATTTCCTTGTGGAGAGCTGCCACATGAAATAATAGTTATATACAATCTTTTAAGAGTACTTAGTGAATCACACAATCGTTGCTGCAAACAACAATTGCTATTGACAAGTTTTACGATTGTCGAATCGTTAAAAGTTACTGAATCGCACTACTGGGGTAATATAGACTCGACAATACGCTAAAATACATTCATAACTTGGTATTACTTTTGAATGTCAAAATTTCAAAGTTGTTTTTCTTAGTACTTTCGTGTTATGCTCAATAAACACATCTTATAAACTGAGAAAGAAAGGAAACTCTTTTTTCTCAGCTCTCCTTAATTTTTTTTACAACATTGTAGCAAGAAGTTTTTGTTTTAATTTTTGTTATTTTAATAGATACAATTTATGTTAATTAAATCTGCAAAAGCACTTATTTAATTAGAATATGGTGTTCCGAAAAGCCCCCTAGCAACAATTTTGTAACAAGCTAAGGTACACATGTTAACAAACGTGTTTTATAACTGCACTTAACATCCAGACTTCATTTGATAAAACGCATCATCATAAAAGAGAAAAAAAAGACATTGACATTGAAAATTTTATTAAACAACGTGTTTGGGCATGACGGAAATACCTTCTTCAGCAATACCAGCATCGAGTACTTCATTAGACAACAATATGAATCGTGGGCTGTCTTCAGCGTCTTTGTTCTCATTGAGCAACATTGCCTCAGAACCACCAATGCTGACACCCGAAGAGGAAGAAACAGAAAAGAAACATTTAGAAAAGATTGTATCAGCGCTAAGGTTATATCGGTAAGCAAACATATTGCACTAAATACCACAGCATACACAGATAACGAATTTATTTTTTATGTATTCAATTGTGAAATTGTAGAAAATTTTCTTTAGCAAGAATAAATAAAACGGAATGGAATTTAAATCAATTACCCAAGAGACACCAAAAAATGTTGACAAAATATCGGCAGCATTTGAGTACAATAAGGGATTGTATAGACAAGAATCAACAAGTCATAAGTGAAATGTTATGTGAAAATCCTTTGAGAGAATCGTCAATGACTAACAATAGAAAAGTGGACGAACATGCTGCAAAAATTCGACACATTGATATGGAAAACGTAAGTGAGACTTGTTTTTTATTGTAGAGAAAAAATTAAAATGTCGAAAGGAATCTGTTGTCCAAGTCTGTGTGTAAACGTTTGTAGTTTATTTGAAACTTATTGTTGAAACATTTTTGTTTCTTTCCACTGTGTGTATGGGGAGAAACGAATCACTCACTATTAATGATCTGTTTGCCCTACATGATTGATTTTGTGCTTGTGACACAGTCTGATGAGAACGTTGAACATTTTCACATTTTAAAGGCCCAATCGACACTAAAAGCCATTGCCCGGGACTGGAGTGAAGAGGGATCCGAGGAGCGCCAACAATCGTACAAACCAATCATTGATGCCGTTGAACAATATTTTGATCCCAAGGATTGGTGAGTAAAAATACTTACGACTTACCTTAAATCTTGATTTCCGTTAACAAAATCTTGACTTTCTTTTTGTTGCTACAGCAATGTGGATCAGGTAAAAATTTTAGTACCTGGCTGTGGTTTGGGCAGACTGTCATATGAACTGGCTTGTCGCGGTTACGAGTGTGAGGCCAATGAATTTTCCTACTTTATGCTTATAGCATCAAACTTTGTATTAAATAATTGCTCACGGGAGAATATGTACACTTTGCATCCTTGGGTACACCAACACGATAACAATTTACACCGGTCTGATCAAGTTGCTGCTGTACGCTTTCCCGATGTCTGTCCTTTAAAGAACAGACCAAAAGGTGTATTATCAGTGGTAGCAGGTGATTTTTTGGAGGTAATGTATTATAACTAAATCCAAATAAATTTGTTTAATGTTTTGTACTTTTTGTTGTAGGTTTATAAAACTCCTGCTGCTTACAACTGTGTGACTACTTGTTTCTTTATCGACTGCGCCAATAATGTGGTGGACTTTATAGAAACAATTTATCATATCCTAGTTCCTGGTGGTATTTGGATTAATTTGGGTCCTTTACTCTATCACTTTAGCGACATACAAAACGAGGAGAGTATTGAACCCACATTCGAGGACATAATGTTGGTTATAAACAGTGTGGGTTTTGAAGTATTAAGTTCCAAAACTGGAGTGCGCACAAAATATGCTCAAAATCCTCAATCCATGTTAAAAAGTGAATATGAAAGTCTATTTTGGATATGTCGCAAACCTTTGCAAAGCTCTCACAATGATAATGATGATGATGTTAATGAAGATGATAACGGCGAAGTAGATAATGAAAATGGGTATAACTTTTCGGGTGGCTTTAAGGGTTCATTCCCCTTGAAATAATATTGAATTCTGTTACAAACGCTCTTCAATACGATGGACTATTTTAGCTTATCAGTTCTGTGAATTCTTTTCTTTAACAGCTGTATGTAATCGTGAATTTTGCTTTTAATTTTTTTTTTTCATTTATTTTTATTTTTAATGTTAAACCAAGTTTAATTGGAAATCATGTTGTAAGACAAATGAATTTTTATTTTTAGCTCCAACTATAATAAGTAATAAAACAAATTATATAAATAAAGACTTTATATTGAAAAAAGCGTAAATAAATTTTATTTACTTGTTTTTTATGACTTTGGTCTAGACTTAAAAATCTCCTCCACAATTGGAGTTGAGAAATTGCACAAATAACCGAGGCACTTTATCCAAAGAACTAGAGGTGGCATGATGTAGTTTACTGTAGTTGAGAAATTGTCTTCTCAGTCTGTTTAATTGTATGGCATTCATGTTAGCTGGTATTTGTACCTTAATTTCACTGTTTTTAACTGGCACTGGGCCCATGACCCCAATTTTACGTGCTGCCAAAACATTGGCCACAATATCCTGAGTTAAGCGATCCAATTCGAACAAATAGTTCGTGGAACTTAATGGTGGCTAAAGGAAAATGTTAATTTTTTATAATTTTTTGCATTAGTTCAAGTGATGTTGATATAAAAATTAAATGAATTGCCTAGTGGAACCTAATCTTTGAACTTTCTTAATATTTATAAATTAACTTACATTTTGCGTTGACTGATTGGGAGGCAAAGGTTTGGATTCAAATAGTGCACTAAATATGGCATCAAATTCTAAAGTATCATCTGGAAAAGACACAAACAAGGGACTATCCCATCTGCAATTTCCATGAGGTTCTTCAAAGCGCATACATAAACCTTCAAATATCTCCTGGCTATAGGCAACATTTGAATTATCCAATTTCGAAACATCCTCCATTTTACTCAAATCCCCCACTTCTTCGCCAGATTTTTGCAAATTGAATTCCCAAGCACGATCTTTTTGTATGCCACAAAATAACGTGCACTGGGTACTTCTAGCCGCTTTAGTGGCACAAAACAATTCATAACGATAACCTAACAACATACCAGATGGATGAAATAATAAAACTTTTTTTCTGTTAATGTTCATTACCTTTAATATAATTGCCTGCATCCAATATAACCACACTTTCCTTGTTTAAGAGCCTTAAGGCCTCTGATTTTAAATCACTTCTTACAACTTTTTCCTTTTGGGAATCGGCAAAATATACATTTTTATGAAACCCCGCCTTGGGTATGGCTTTATTTTCGGAAATGTGATAAACACGTTTTCCTTTTTCTTCGAAGAATTGTTTCAATTCCAAAGCTCTTTTTGTTTTACCACTTGCTGGATAACCAGATATAACAATTAAAGGCATTTTTATTTAAATATATTTTATAATTTCTTTAAATTATACAAAATTCTATAAAAAAACCTTTGTGTCTGGTCTATTGAAATGTTTTTTTGTATTTTCTCTTTTTTGTTTATAATGAAATATCAACTACAGCTGGCTTTTAGCACTAAGAAAGGTGATTTTATAAAAGGTGACAAAGGTTCTACAAAAGACCAATAAATCCAATTATTAAATTAATATGTAGTTTTAAATATCAGCTAGTAAGTTAAATTTTGTTATAAATTAAGTTTGACAGCACTAACAAAAAAAAAAAAAAAAAAATATATATATATATATATATATATATATATATAATAATAATTAATAACTATTTAATTGATGTCACCTTGTGACATTCGCCTTGGCATGTTTGTTTTTTTAACTCCAGGTCTACAACTGAGATTAACACTGATATCATATGTGATACAACGTCGGCAAATGAAAGTAACCATTTTGTTTATATTAAATATTAAATAAGAGGTAAATGTATTCACACTTCTTTAGCACAATTTGTCAGAATTGTAAAAATGTTTTTTAAAATGTAAAACAATCATTACAAGGACACAATTTTACAAAATATATTGTTTTTTAGTAATTTCCAAAATACACATGTACACATAAACAAATAAACTTTTATATATGTGTATTTTTTTCATTTCGTCTTATAAGAGAAATCTCATCACAACAGTCACATAAAACTTCTTATAATACTAATAATTGAATATACACGTCAGATAATTCTCTCAGAAAGAAAAATCTTACATATTCTGTTACGTGTAATTTGGCTATAATACAAAAATAAAACGTAAACAAAACGTTTCTCAAATAAAATTATTTTCCGAAATATTAAAAAAATCTTTCCTTTATAAAAATGTCGGATAGGAGAAGACGCTATAGGAAACCTAAGGTATTTTAATAGATTTGTAATACAAAAAACAGTGTACTTCATTTATTTTCTTCCACAGGATGACAAACGTTCAATGGTTTTGAGTTCTCAGTTTAAGGATTTGGAAGTACAGCCAAAGATATTATTAAAAACCAAAGCTGAAGCTAAAACAGATTCCGAAATTCCTTCTACATCTAGCTATTCTAATGCTGAACAGTCAGCCTCATTGCAGGTGCCTCAAAAAACTATAATTTTTCAAAAAGCTGCTCAAAGTCCAGCCTCAAGTCCCAATACCACCCGTGAAACTTCAGCAGGCTCTAATGAAATTCCCATATCTGTCAATATAGTGGAACCAGTATATCAAATGACACGTCCGGCCACGGTCATTTCATCTACGGGCTCAATTAATAATTGCGTTAAGAAGCTATTAATGAAAGCCAATACTGATTTTTTGGTAATAGGTGTTGTGGGTACGCAGGGTGTGGGAAAATCGACTATACTTAATTTATTGGCCAATGAACAAATCAATTATGATTACTATAACAAAGTGTTTGTGGAGGAAGATTCCATTTTTCCCACCAAACTAAAACTTAACAAATGTTCGGCTCGTTCACGCACTGAATCCACTCACATGTTTATTACCTCCGATCGCATGATAATATTGGATACTCCTCCCGTACTTGCGAATGCTTACAAGAAGGACATGACCAAAAATGAATTAGAGGATTTAGGCAGCATTATTTGCCTAATGTCTGTATGCCACTTGTTACTAGTGGTCCAGGATGATTATTTCAATTTAAACTTTTTAAATTTACTACGTTTTGCTGAACTTATGAAACCTTCCCAGGATGTTAAACCTTTTCTGCATGACTATTTCCCTAATATTTTATTTCTTAAAAACAGAGCCAAACGTTTAGATTTTACACCGGCTTCCCAGGCATGTCAAGAACAAATGTACAAAGCTTTTTTCAAGGACTCTCAATTGCGTATATATAAAGGCCAAACCACAGAGAATCATATTATGCAACAGCAGCATTTGCAAGTGCAAAATCGTAAAAGAAATCGGATTGCAGAGGTTGAAACAACAATTAATAGTTTTTTGATGCCAGAAGTTAAAAGTCCTGAAGCTACAACCTATCATGAGACCCTGGACGAAATTATACGACAATTCCGTAGCTTGGTATTTATGACACCACGTAATCCCATGTATGCGGGAGCTACTGAATTAACTGAAGATATGTGGTTCGATTGGTTAACCAAAGTTTCCCAGGATAATCATAACTTTTTCTTTAATACCTATGAAGACATACAACGTAAATATTTGGATGTGGGAGGCGCCAGTGAAAAGTCGGCTGGTGGAAGTTAAAATAGTTCTAAGTACATTGTAGAAAATTGGAGAGAATAAATTGCAAGGCAAATAATGTAAATAAAAAATATGTTTGTATTTATTTAATTCTATAATTAGTTTTTAGAGTGTAAAAATTAATGTTAATGTTTGATTTTTATTTAATAAAGTTTTATGTGATTAATCCTTAGACTTAAAAACTAAACTAAAAAAATCTTGTAGCAAAAAGAAATTGATTGTAGATTATAAGAAAATATAACACGATTGAAGTTAATTATTTTTTTCAATAAAAAAAGGTTCCTATTAAGAAAAATATATTCATATATCACAAGAATAATTAAATGAAAAGTTCTTAAACTTACTACATTTATATATACGTCCTTTTTTCCAATATAAGTTTTTGCACGGAAACATTGAACTTTGTTTTATTAGTAATTAACACACGAAAACAATTAGACTAGTGAAACTACGTTGCCACTTTTTTTTGTTTTGATGTTCAGTCATGAACAGTGTTTTGAGTAATTGCAAATTATTTCAATTTATTAACAAAACGTAATAAAAAAAAAAAAAAATAAAACTATAATAAATATTTGAAGAACACTTAAATAAAACCATGTTTTTTTATATTTTTTAATTATATTTTTTTGTTTATTTTTTAGTTTTGTTCGTCTTCCAGTTCGTCGTTACTTTCTTCTTTTATTTTTTATTAATATTATTTTAACATATTTATTTCTTTATAATTAATTTTGAATTTCATTATCGTTATACATAGATCTGTATGTATGTATTTTTTTTTTTTTTTTAATTGGGTTGGTATTGGTTGTAAGTTATAATTGTAAAAGAAAAAAATAATTTTGCAATTTGCTTAAACTTAATAACTAAAATACAGCTTAATGCCATCGTTTTCATTAATATGCGATTTATCTTCAGCATTCGCTATACATATATGTATGTATATCATTAAATAATGTATTGAATGTAAAGATTTAACTATAGTTTTTTGTTTTTTTATTTTATTTCTTTTAAATTTAATTTCTATTTTCTGTTCATATTTATGCTTGGAAATTGTGCCTCTGAAACTATTTTATAGTTTTAGGAAAACAAAGGAAATGGTATTTAAGGTTTTGTTAAGGGTAGAGTAAATTTTTTTGTGGTGAACAAATTTACAAAATAGTTACAAAAACATAAATTTGAATACTTTTTTTTATTAAATATTTGATTTTTGTATAGTTTTGTTTGGAATACATATATGAGAATTTTAATAGTTTAACTAGATTTCTTTTATTTGTTTGTTAAAATTGTTTAATATTTTTTTTTTTTTTTTGTTTCTTTCTTTTTTATTTTTGTTTAATTTTAATTAAATATTTCTCTTTAACTATTAACTATAAATGTATGTGTATGTTTTCTGTTTTCTTTGTATGTATATGAAATTATTTTGAAAAAGTTTTGTAAAGTAATTAATCTTGTATTTTGTATTCTCTGTTTAAAAGTTTTCTATTTTAATATAATTTTTGTCTTTTTTATTTAAATTTTGTGAATTTTTTTCTTTTCATAATTAAATTGAATCACTAACAAGAATGGTAGTTTTATAAACATTTTTAATGGCTATACTCAATCAGCTACAGAATTTTATTTAAATGTTTATGTGTTTTTTTTTTACTAAAATTGTTTTCTTTGTCTTTCGTTTTTGTGTTTTTCTTTACAATTATTTTGATCTAAAATTTTAATTTTCGAATAATTATTTTTTTTGTTTTTTTTTTTTTAATTTAATTTAACAACTAATATTTACTGTTTAAATTTTAATTTATAATATATATTATTAAATTTATTTAATTATTTGGTTACCATCTTTCTTTTTATGTTATACTTATTTAAATTTCATTTTATTATTTGAGGAGGGGTTTTGTCTTAAAACTATTTTCAATTTTTCATTCTTTTATGGGCTTAAATTCGACTTAAGGCTAAATTTTATGTCAGTATGTTAAGATATATGAAAAACCTTTTGATATTAATCATTGTCTATATGTTGATGACGTTGTAATTGGAAATTTTCTTTTAAAATAAGAAAAATATCAATTTGTGACTATTTTGTATATTTTTTTTATAATATTCCTAAATAAAAACAATTTATTATAATAATTATGTACAAATTTAATAAAAAAAAAACTAAAATATAATACAATTTAATAAAAATACATTAGCAAAAGATAGGAAATCTTGTTTTACCAAAAAATGAATACACGTAGGAATTTGTTTAAATCAAATTAATGAAAAATCAAAATAAATTATTTGTGCTTATCACTAATAACCAATTTCAAATCAAATGCTATTATTTTAAGAAACTTTTAACATGGAATGTTTATTTTATTTCCAATTTAAAGTTTTATTTATTTAAACACTTTTCAATTATTTCAATAAAATTTTCATGAAAAAATTTTAAACATTTTCAAATTTCTTTTTTGAAAATATTCTTTATGACTAGTGTTTAATAATATAAAACTTTTAATAATTATTTTTTATGTTAATTTAAATATAATATTCGTTGCTTTTTCTGAAATAATTACGAAAAACATTTTAATTTCGCATTTTTTTTTTTTTTTTTTGTAGAATTAAAAAACTCATGTCTATTTTAAGTTTTATAGCGTCGTAAAAAAATTATATATAGTTTTACATTGTTTTTCATAATTTTAGATCTGTTTAACTAGAAAATAAACATAAATCAGTTTTAAAAATCTAGATATAATTATTACAAACTGTTTGAAATATAATACATAACCCTTTTTAAAAGAGAAACTAGAGATATTTTTTTTTTTTTGATTACGATTTTCTCTTCCGATATAAATTGTCTTTTAAATATGTTGAAAAATGATGAGTTCTATATATTTCAACATATTTAAAAGATGTTCCTATCTTATTTTCTTCCACCTAACATATTTTGACTATTTTAGTGTCATCAATAGAAAAAGTACCTAAAATTGAAAAGAAAAATCAAGAAAAAAAACCTAAAAAAATCATGGGAACACGACAACAACATCTGTACTTTTCAAAAATTACAAATATCAACAATATTAATATTACACAGCATAGAATACAACTAGAAGTTTAAGTGAGAGGCTTTCAAAATAAATTTTGAAAAAAAAAAAAATACTCATCTCAAAACACACAAACAAAATATATGTGACTATATGTATTTTGTTGTTACATGAATTAGGTTTTTGATAATTGAATCAGACTTTTTCTCTCACATATGGAATCCAACACGGATTGGTTTTACAACATTTTCTCAATAAAACCAATAAATTAGGTTTATATGTTCGAATTCTGTTTATGAAATCCAATAATTGTATTTGAAAACTTACATATTTTCGTCTCCAGTTTATAAGAATTTCAAAACAACGCTGTAAATTGGAGCGGAAATATCAATCCTTTAAGAAATTGTTTTTGTTACGTTTTCAAAAACGCATTTCAAGTTAAACTTGGATTGTAATTTTGTTTCTAATTCAATTCCGTTGAGGATTTCATAAACATTATGATACACCGATTTATGAATTAAACATAAATAACTTTAAGCCAATTTTTTGAATTTAATATTATAAACTCGTAAACGAACTTGTTCATGAACAATTTAAATAACATGAACTAAATTATTCATTATCGTTCAATAATTTTAAATTGAAAACTATTTTAAACATTTTGTCTCATTTCTCGTTAAACAGACCATTATTGGTACGTATTTTATTTTTGGTTATTGAAATCCTTTATTTAGTTCTCTATTAATGTTTTTTTATTTTATTGTTTTTTTTTTGTCTACGTTTACATAATTATTTGTATCTGCACAGCAGAAAATATTACTAACAAATATTACAATGTTTTAGTTAATTCTTTTTACACATAAACATTTATACCAGGATATGCAAAATATATTCAAAACTTTTTTTTAAATTTTTAAACCAAAAAAATGGTACCAAAACTTTGACGAACTTTTAAAATAATTGAAATAATTTTGAAATTGCCATTATTTGATCGTTTAGTTGAAAGAAGTTTTTTTTCTTGTTTTAAAGAAGTTTAAAGTCTATTTGGCAATTCTTTAAAGTTACTAGATTTAAAAAAAGTCTAAGTAAATATATGTAAATATATAAATATATGTTTACATACATGGTATATAAATATCAGTTTCTTTTTAATCTATTTTATATATAAAATGTTAACGCAGTGGATTATTATCTAATAAACTACATAATTGTGACTTTTATCTTCAAGTGTAAAATTAAATTTTGAGAAAGTTTTAATGTATATTTATGTATGTATGTGTTTTTTTTTAATATATATGAAATATATTTTGTTTAAGGATCAAGAGAGTACAAGAGTTTTATTTAATATGTACGAGTGATAGTTTTAGAGAGAGAGAGAGGGTAGAGAGAGAGAGAGAGAGAGTAAAGGAAAGGTAAGAAATTGTTTTGATTTTTTTTTTCGAGTACCATAGAGGGAACAAGACTAATTTTTCTATAAACGTTTGTGCTTTTTTTCCATTAAACTAAAGTTTAAAAAAATCAAAATGTTTTTTAAATTATTTACAAATGAAAGGAATAATTTTTCTTCAGTGGTTTAAAGTTATAGACCGGTAATAATAATTTTATTTATGTATTAACAGCAACAGTTACAGCAATTTCTTATTTTTTCCTTAAACTAGGTTTATGTAGCCTACTTTAAGGATTTCTTTTTTTTTAATTTCTCTTTGTTTAGGAACAAAGAGGGTGCTGTTGTGTGTTGTTGTTGTACAAATATAGTATAAATGCAGTTTTAAAAAGACCTGAATTATTGCTTAGACTTCTTACATTTTTAAATTTATTGTTTACTTGTAAAACGTACAAAAGAGTTTTTTCTTTGATAGTGTGTATGTAATGTGAGCAGGATGTTTTTAAAAACCTGTAATGATTTGTTTTTATGTATATATAAAGTTTAAGCAAATGTTTTATGTATAATAAATATATATGTATTTAGTATTAGTATATGTTAGAGTAAGTATGTATTTTGTTAATTGTTTAATAATACGTATTCGTTAATGTATTTATGTGTTGTATTTGTAATTGTTTCAATTTCTTTTTGATTTTTATTAAATATTTGCTATATTCTGATGTTTTTTTAGTTGTTATTGGTTTATAGACGTCACAAAAATTTAATTTTATTTTGACATTTCGCAACGGTATTCATAATAATAATTACTTGTTAATTTAAACGCTTTGAATTTCCTTCTTCGTTTCTTAATTTATTTTTTTTTTGCTAATTTTTCTTATAATAAATAAAAACTAATAACTAAACTAAAAAAGGAATACAACTTGTTTTGGTTAAATAATAAAAATAATAAATATTATTTATCTTTTGTTTGAGATTTAGCAAATTGCAATATTGGACTTAATAGTCAATTATCAAATTCAAAGCATATGTACATTGAAATTGAAAGTGACAGAGAGATAAAGAGAAGAAATCAATAAATTGTATGAGTATTATTATTTAGAATGCAATAGAATAATTGTCTCTGGGATGGATAGAAAATTGGAGATTATTTTAGCTTTAATTATATAAAAAGATCTAAGATCATTTTTTATTTTTTATTTTTTGTTCGTGGTATATCTTGTTTAATTAGTGGTTTGTGTTGTTGTAATGAAACAATTGAATAGTAGTGAGTAAGTTTTTTTTTATCATTTTGAAGTGAAGTGAAAGTGTGCTGTGATGAGAGTCACAATTTAAACTCCACTGTTTGCACTACAACTGAATTGGTTTTTATTTTTCAATTACAATATGTAATAATAAAACCTAAAAACGCTTCCTAAATAAAATGATATTAATTCAATTGTTTGTTTAAAAATACAAAATAATACCCTAAAATACAAATATTTTGTTTCACAGCTTTAGAGCAATTAATTAATTAATAAATCAATCAATTTTGTTTTTTGTCAATTATCAGTAACATTAAAAACTACTAGGCGTACTAACACTGTGCCAATTACAATTAAATAAAGCAACAAATCCACAGCTGGTCTCCTTAAAATTATTATTATTATTACAAATCCGCTCCTTTTGCCGCCACCACTTTGGTTACCTTTTACCAGTCACCTCCACCATCCATCTGGGCCAATGATCGCTCGTTTGATCGATTGCATCATGAAAGAATATCGTTCAGTTCAGCCAGCTGTTGTTAATTACCATGTTGCCACATAGATGGTTTGCACCCGCTTGGGTGTGGGTGACCCCTCGGTAGTGGGGCTAAATTTTTATGACGTCTCTAAAAATCATACTTTAAATGTTTTTTCACGGCGTTGTTGTTGCCGATGTTGTTGTTGCTGCATTTGTTGCTGGTGGTGGTTGTGATGATGTGTTAAGCCACCATTACTAACATTCCCACTGAAGCCATGACTCAGGGCCAAGGATGTATCATCGCAGGCATAGCTGGCAATGCGATGATCACTGCGACTACGTTCACGATCATGAGTACGCTCTCCACGATGATGATCGCTGTTGACCACAAGACCACCATTGCGTGCTTGCTTGAGATTGGTGGCATTTTGCGATTGGGATCTTCGGTTGCCTAATCGTTTTAGCTCGTAGTCACGAGCATCGGCCACATCAAATGTTGCTGATCTCTGCTGATGCTTCGATGATGATGAAGAGATGCCGGTGGAGAGGTGAGATTGCCTGGAACCCTGATGAGGCGTTTGGTGTTCGTATGCTCCCGGGCAATATTCATCGTATTCGTGGTCTTCACACTTGTTGGCATTATATGAGGCGGATACCGCCGATTCTCGAGGTTCTCTGCCGCTTGACGAGGAACGTTGGTGTTTCTTGGGCGGCAAAGGTATGGGTGCTACACATGAACTATTGCCCATTGCTGCGGCAGAGGCATTCGATGTTGTGGAACACTTTGTGCGTCTCACGACATCGACACCACCACCACAGCAGGCGCATTCCTACAACTCGGTCACCGAATACATGTCATTGTTGGCTTGAGAACCGCCACGCTTCAACGAGCGATAGTACATCTGCTGCTGGTGGGCTTCCACCAGCAGCTGTTGCTGATGTTGTTGTTTTGTTAAAATTGTTGAATGATAGTTATTGTTGGGCGTTGTCGCTGTAGGATGGCGTTGATGATAGCTCGAAGGCTGTGAGGTTTCATAAGAATATTGTTTTTTTACTGAAATTGCATGTTGATCCATGTAGGCAGCATTTGAACGTGCATTATCCAAAGTCTCGGAACGTCGGGAACGTTCGTGTTTCTCACGATCACGATCTCGATCCCTTTCACGTTCTCTCTGTCTTTCTCGATCACGCTCACGATCTCTTTCCTGTTCGTAATTGTTTGTGGTCACCTGTTGGTGACGTAAACTATTCGATTTGGGAGGTAAAGTCTGCATTTGTTGGATATTAGAGTTGTGCTCTCGAGATTTGTGACGATTTTTAGGTGGTAGACTAGGTGGTTGCAATTGGATTTGAGGCTGAGTTTGGTTCAATTGATTTAGTTGCTGCTGTGACGATGTTTGTGTTTGAATTTGTGCTGGTAGTTGCAGTTTCTGTTGCTGTTGTGGTCTTTGCAGAGAACGATACTGATTTAGGTTGGCTGCACATAGAGGTTGTGGTGATATTTTGGATTGCTGAACGGGGGGAGGGGCGGCAGGCTGTGGTGGTTGACTTTGGTGTGTGGGTATCTCAGGCAAAGGTTGATTGACAATTGAATTGGGATTTAATGATCGGGGTAGTTGTGGAGGTGCTGCCGGTGCGGCTACTGGTTGTGGAGGTAGAGGTCGGGATACAACGGAGGGTATGGTTTGAGGTGGCGGAAGTGGAGGAGGTTCATTCTGTGGCTGCTGTTGCTGCGGTTGCTGTTGTTGTTGTTGTTGCTGTTGAGTATAACTGGAGCTTTCGATACTGTAAACCGCCGAGGGAGGCAAAATGTGTGTAGTCGGTGGATGATGCTGAACTGGCAATGGTCTTTGCGCGGTTGGTGTTACACTAACAGGCTGTATTTCTTGCAATTGATATTGCTGTTGCTGCTGTTGTTGTTGCTGCTGCTGAATTTGTAATTGTATTTGCAATTGTTCTTTGGCATACGAACTGCCTACACCTGTTGTGCCGGGAATTTCGGTGAATGTATTCTTGGGCTTTGGTGGCGGCAACGGTGGAGGTGGTGGCTGAGTTACTTGAGGCACTAGCATTTCAGTAGTACTGGCGACATACGACTGTGGTATACAATCCGGTTGAGGACAATAGTCTTTGGATACTGTAGAAATTGAAGGAGTCTTGGCACTACGCAAATTAGGAGAAGGACTAGTACCCTTCAAGGATCCTCCATAACGACCACCATGTGGTCGCCCTAAAGTAGCGCACTTATTGGCTGTAGCAGCAGCTAGCACACTCAAATTATTATTACCTCTCACCGCTTTCGGCCCTATGCTAATGTATTTGGGATCAAAACGATTAAAGCTATTGTTGGTAACATCTCGAGGATCTTTATCATCAACCAGATCCAAACCATTGCCAGTCGATCTGCAGACGGTGTTTGATGTTTGGGCGGACAAAACAGAACGTAGCGAAGAGCCAGCCGAACGTGGTAAAGTGGCTGAGGCAAACATACTTTTGATTGAATTTCTTCCTATACCATTGGAGGTGGTAATGCTATTAAGTCGTATACTGCTATTGCCTGCATTAGAGCTGCAGGCAAGCGAATCTCAGTAAAAATCGTTGGCTTCCAAAGTCTTACATTGTTTGCTTAGAGTGGCATATTTGCCATTATTTGGACCAGTCATATAGCTGGGCTGCTGATGAGACGGTAGACGACCTAAGGTATGATGACCCGATGATCTAAAAGAACAAATATTACAAATTAAAACTCAAAATCTATCTCAAAAGCATATTGTATGTACATAACTATAGCTAATGTAATATGTATATTCATTTTAAATTAAATTGCTAAATATTTATTTATTTCTAACTATATATATATATATATATATATATATATATATATATATATATATATATATATATTTAGATAATTATTTATGTTAAAGTGCAATTTGTTTATGTAAATGTGCTTGAAATTAAAAAAAAAAAAAAATACAAATTCTATGCAAACGAAACTAAGTCTTGTTTTTAAAACAAATAAATCCGTTTGTATACCTAAAAGTAGGCCACATATTTTGCCAATAAACTAATTTTTTATGATTGTGGAAAATAAGCTGCTCCTAATGTGAAATGAAGTACAAAATGTTTTTTTATGGTTTTTGTTTTAATTTATTTTTATTGAATGAATGTCGGTAAGTATTCTTACTATGCTCATAATATGGGTTTAGTGAAAGTGATAGTTAAATGTATGGAGAAACAAAGAAAAACATTTTTATTGGTTTTCCAGTTGAAATGTGTGAAAGAACAAATAGTATAGAGTAGATTTATAGGGAGATTCGAAGAATGGTAATATTTTATTAAAGATTTCTTTTGAGAAATATTTTAAACTAATGCAAGGTATGTATGTATATGGTAAAATTGTAACAGTTTGCTATAATTTTAAACATTAATGTTTCAGTTTATAGCATGACCTGTTTATTTACATTTATTCAATAAACTGTTTATGGCTTTAAAACCTGGAAACATTTCCCTACTTATAGTCGATAATCAAACGAATACTTTATGCTTTTCTAGGAGTTGTAAATAATTTGTATGAACTAGTTCAATATAAAAAAAGTAAAATAAGGAAACTATTGCAAATACAGCATCAATAAGAAATGTTTCATATAAAAAACATCGTTAAAAGAAAAAGAATTGAAACAAATAAACAAACTTTGAAATGTAAATAATGATTAACAAACGAAACAATAAATAAACACAGATATTTATGTATATTGTTAAACGAACATCAAAAACAAAATTATTTAACTTTACTAAACAGTTACTCAACTTATTTAACTGTTGTGAACATTAAATTAAAATTCGTAAAGGACATTTCATATTTACATTTTAAAAAATATAAAAAATAAAGAATTTATGCATATGTATATAAATTCACAAATTTAAAAAAGAAGAACATTCTTAAATGTATGTATTATATCAGTCAGCATTTGTTAAATAATATACATTATTTTCTAGTTTGTTTTAAATTCCCTTTTCAAAATATCCTTCCGCTTTTTTCCCCCGTATACTACTATAGGTAAGTATATATGTATGTATGTTTTAATATTGCAAAATCTGCGCTTTGGGTGTTTGTGTGTGTGTGCAAATAAGTGCAAAATATTCAAGTGACATTTGGGGATGTTGATACACCTCATATCCACTTAACTCTCCCCCAAGCTAGGAGAAAAGACTATTGGTGTTAAATAAATATAAATTTATCATGTTTAAATACAAATATTTTCATATGAATATAAAAATTAATTGAGCGTAATTAATAAAAAAAATAATAAAAAAATAAAAATAAAATAACATTGTGTTCAAATCGTAACTTAACAATTAAGTGTGAAAAATTATATGATGTTTCGAGTATATATTTGGAATTTAATGTTGTGAGGCACCCTTATAGTGAGATTTTTTTTAAATAAGTTGAAAAAAAAAACTTTTTTTAAATTGACTTAATTAAATTAACATTTCAAATAAAACAACTAAAAAATAATGTTTCTCTTGTGATAACTTACACAGGAAGATATTAAATGAGTGATATTTATACTTTTTCGGAAACTTTTACTTTTCGACAACTAGTACCTTTTTTTAAAGTAGCTACGTTTTTGTTTTCACTTTTTTTTTTTTTTTTTTTTTTTTTTTTTTGTAAAACATGTACTTCTTAAAAATGGGCCTTTTTGATTTTTTTTTAATTTATACATTTTTAAATATTGGTATAACTCAGCCAATATTTATAGCCCGACTGGGATGATTTTCAAAAGCTCCTTAGTTCTAGAGGGCTTTTAGAAAATTTCAAAAAAGTCCGAAATTGCAGTCAAATTAGAAATTTGAAAAGTAAAAAATTCGCCACAAATTCTCTTTGATTCATAAACGAAAAACACATACGTTAATCGAAAAAGGTCAAAAGTCGACTACTGTAAAAAGTAAAAAGTCGAATAATCGACTATTAAAAATTTAAGAAGTCGAAAAGAGGATTATTTAAAAATTTAAAAACGTCGAAAAACCGACTTTTTATCCCAACTAACGACCGCTTCTAAAAATCTGTTAAGAACGTTTTACAAAAACACAAAAAAAAAAAAAAAAATAATTTTTAAAGGAGTTTTTTTTTAACCAAATCCTAATTTAAAATTTTAAAAACATTTAAATTTTAAATTAAAATTCTAAAGAAAGAATTCATTTCATATTTCATCTTAATAAAACAGATCATTTGGCCATATCAAAAACACAACAAACCTTGCTAAGTAAATGTATGAAAAAAATAGAAAAAAGTGAATTATAGTAAAAACAATTAAAAATAAAATAAAAATTAAAAATAAAATAAAAAATTAACAAAAGCCATGCCTTGTGCCATGCACCACAACATCATAACCTGGCGGTGGTGAGGGTGATAATTTGCCACTACCACCAGCACCACCACTATATAGTGTGTTAGTTTTATGATGATTGTTGTATGATGCCAACCCTGTTCTCAATCCATTGGCGGCACCATTGCTGCGTGTGCCACCTAAGGTGCCACTATGGCCCACAGACATGCCATGGGTCTGCTGATGATGTAAAAGGGTACGATTTATAGTGCCCGTATGATGAACTGGTGCTGTGGGTGATATATTTGCACTTGGTGCATTAGAGGGGAATAAAGGTGCTGTTTCGGATTTATCGGCATCCACAGAAGGTCTATATAATTTGTAGAAAACAAAACAAATGAAAGAAATGATGACTTAATTAAAAGTTTTTGTTGAAGCATTTTAAACATATACCTTCGTTTGCTTAAATATATCCAGGCATGAGAATCGGCATAGACGAGTATGGTAAAGAGAAATGAAGTCAATAAACCGGCTACCATCATTAGACTTAAACCTAAAAGACCGCCTCCACATAGACCTCTTAAAGCTTCCGAATAATGACGATCTATGGCACGTCTATCTAAAGTGGCTGATAAAACGGTGAGATTTCGTTTCGTTTCTTCTAAATCATTATCCATTGATTCTAATGTTTTGTGCACATCTATGCGAGGATACGTCTCTTGGCTCATTCTATCAGTAGGAGAGAAAAATATGTTATGGAGCATTGTACGTTTTTGTATATGAGAATGTACAAAATTTTCTATATGTATATGGGCATATCAAGCAATGATTTTATGTGAGTGAGTGTGTTAAGGAAATTCTTACCTTTGTATTAAATAAACGGATTCACGAGCACGTTCCACCAAATCACGTGATTCATTTAGGCGTAAAATGAAGCGATTACGTAGGGTGCCACAGTTAAGAAAGTAAACATAAGGACTTCGCTGTAAACGAGAAATAAAGCATAATGAAATTAAATTTATTATAATAATTGGCTGTTTTTTTTTTTTTTTAATTTTGAGAACAAAACAATTGAAAATCAAAAATTTAAGAAAAAAATTGTTTTTTTTTTTATTTTATGTAGCTTTAACTGGAAGAGTAGAAAAAGGAGGAGACTAACCAATATTTTATTATTTTCTAACATTTCGTTGAATTGTAATGGCTTAACAAGAAAATGCAATTTGACAATGAATATTATCAGCAACATCAAGTGGCATGTGTTGTCTTGGAAAAATGGACGGTTTTAGAGTAGCCAACAAAACCAAACCAAGTTTATATCAAAAAGCGAATACCAAAACTTTTAAAAATCAAATAAAACTACAAAAGTTTTTTTTTTTGCTAAACGACATTTGTTCCGTTTGCAATATGGTGGTTTAATTTATTGGCTTTTAGCCAAATCTAACTATGTGTGGTATTTTTTCCTACTACAATTCTTTCTTTTAATGCCAAGGAACAAATAAAAACCCAAACTAATTTTTTTGTTAGCAAATAAAAATAGCACAAAAAACTTTAAAACAATTTGTTGACATATATTTATATAAAACGGTTAGTAAGTTGTCGCTGGCAATTGTTTTTATGAACTGCAAACATTTAAACGATTAATTATTTGATTTCATTTACTTACCATGCCCACCTGACGACACATGTACTCATGCGGACGCATACAAAAGTCACCAGCCGCTACTGCCGATGCCAGATAAATACCAGCCAATAACCAACAAAAGATTATACAAAATAGACCAGCCACGCTAAAGAATATTAGGGCACAGCGAGAACGTCGTGCCACGCCTATAACTAGAACTGTACACAGCAATAAAAGGAGAGTAAGGAAACCTAAAGTTGCTGGCCATCGTATCGATTCATAAAGTTCACCCAACTATAAATAAGATAAAAACAAAATTAACATACGGGCATGTGATGAATATCGATTTCGAAAACGAAACTATTTGAAATCGAAAAAATGTGTGATGTATTCATTTTTTCGTTTCTTTATTGATGAGAATTACAGTAAACTCATTTTTTATTAGATTTTATTATAAAATTTTAAGTGTTCCACGAAAATTATTTCCTTGGTTTTCAATAGTGCTGTATCTTGTAAATGAAAAATAAAGCAATGTTCCAAAAATTATCTTTGAAATCGATTGAAATTCATCACAACTTTTTAAACCGTTCGATTTGAAAACAATCGATTTCCATCACATACCTAATAGTTTTATTATATTTAAATTTTAAAAAATAGTGCATAATAGTATTTTTGACTTACATGTAATAAACCCATTAGAGAGGTATCATTTTCACTACCTTTAGTTTTCATAAAATATAGCACCATATTATCGAGACTGGTAACAGCACGAGAAGTATTTTCTCGCACTAGACCACAGGTTTCAATTAACAACATTACCGCGGTTTGATTATATTGTACTTTTTCTATTTGTGCTTCGAGTCTATGTTGGCTCATTTTAGTTTCGAGATCATGTTTGATGGCTTCAGTCTGCAAGAAAATAAAAAGAAGACGAATTTTTATTAAATTAAACCTATTTTAAACTTGTGCAATGTTAAATTAAATAAAATTTAACTTCCCTCCTCCATCTCAAAAAACTGTCTGCTCATCTTTATTTGTATGTAAAATACTGCCTTCTCTACTTCCTTAGAGAATTTTTGTAAAAGATTTTCATTAAATTCAATTTTTCCCATTGAAATAAATCGTAAATCTCATCTACAAACATGTAAATACTTACACTAAAATTAAAACATAATTAAATTTACTAAATGATTAAAATTATCTTGAAATTTTGTTAAAACCGTTGCTGAAAATACGATTTCTTCCTTTTTTTTCTTTCACACTCTGTCTCTTTTTCTCTTAATAGCACTCTTTGTATTTATAAAATCGTTAGGTTATGAGTAATTTACCGGTGTACTGTACTGTATATATATATATATGTGTGTATGTGTGTGAGTTTTGTTAAAACTGTCTATGTTAACTTTACCTGTCAGCTTCAGAACTTTTATTTTGTTCAAAGATTTCTTCAGGCTTTAATTATTATATGTACTACTGTAGGTATGTATGAGTATTTGTAACTGGTAGGTATAAAGTTTTAATAACGATGCATTTAAGCTGTTATTAAGTTCATGTTCATAATTTTAGTTCTTTCATTTTTTATATACGATGCAACACATACACTGCTACCGCATACATATTAAAGAAAAAAAAAATACAGTTAAGATTAAAAGTCTTCAAACATTTTAAGAGAAATTGAAAGGAATAATCATAAAAATTATGAAACTTTCAAAAATATTAATCTAGGAGACGCTAATAATTTACTTCTTGTAGTTTTGACTAGTTCTTGTCCTGAAATATCATATAAAATTTATTTTAATAAAGTTTGGCTATGAGCTGGAAGGTCAATTTATTATAGTTACTCCCGCAAATGAACAGGCTTCGAGCAGTAAACCAACTCTGTTTTAAATTTTTAAAATATTTTTAACAATTTTCCCATCTGTACGTTTACTTTTGCTATCTACTATATAGTTTAATATATGTAACAGAACGGGACTGTCATATTAAATTTTCCGTTGTAATAATTATAGACTAAAGTTAACAGATGATTTATAAAAAAGGAAAATAGAAAAAAAGAAAACTGAAAACTATTAAGGTAAAGTAATAAAGTTTATTGAACATTTTCCGCACCAACAATGAAAGGAGTTTATTAAAACGTGCAATAAAGAAAGTAAAATATTACCAAAAATTATGTTTAAACTTTAAATTATAGTGTAGTTGTTATTTTGGCTGTAAACTAGCTAAACCAAGAGTACACTTTAATATTTTCATTTAGCCGATAATTGTATTAAAATGCACTTTAACTCGAAACAAAAAAAAAAAAAAAAAAAAAAAAAAAAAATACAAAAAAAAAAAAAAAAAAAAAAAAATTTACCACAACTGGCGGTTATTGTGTTAACTCAATTGATGTTCTAATTAGAACTTATCTGTAAAATTGGTTTGTATCTCGTACATACTACATGGCTAACAAAATGAAACTGTTGCCATTTTATGAAGCAAAAAAATAGGGACATCTAAAGTGTCCTTCCTACACATTAAAACCGCTCACACAATCTACCAACAAAACTAACAACGTAACAATTACAAATTAGAATGTTAAACTTGTATTGTTTGAAAAATATTTCATGAACATGTATACATGTATTATGCATACCTAGTAGTTGGTAATGGTGTTAGTTAAATTAAAAAGAATTCATTCTTTAAACAAAAGAAAACAAAAATAATAATAAAAATATATTTGAAAACAATAAGAACTAATTAACATAGAATGATTTATTATAGTGTAGAATAAGGGTCAAAGGTTCAAATCCCACCTCGCATTATGGTAAATATAACGCAATTTTTCAAATATTTTTAAATTGTTCGTTACTTTTACTCATTCCCGCTTAAAATTCAGAATATCTCCTTGAATTCCCTTGTTTTAAATGTAAATTCTTCCACAACTTTGAATTAATTCTTTAAAGTTTCCATCGGCATGCTAATAGAGTTTTTTGCTTAGTTACTTAGTTTTCCCCGAAAAAAAAAAAATATGACACCAACTACTTTTGCAGCAGCATTTAGGACATTGACTTAAAAAAAACTGTATGTTTCAGTTTTTTTTGTTTTATTTCAATTTTGTTTCATTCACATTGCAAATAAGTCAATACCAGGGAATGCGAATGTTACTGCCATCAGTAGAACAAAACTGAAAAAAAGTTATCAATTGCCAAAACTATATTGTGCAAAACGCAATCAAATGTAGAAAGTGCAATACATGGTGTGGCAACAAAGGGGAACTGCAGAGAAGAATATGCTGCAAAAAAGAAAGTCTTTTGTTTTTTCAAAAGCTTTTATATATCAAGGAAAGATTAAGATTTTTTATTTTATTTTTAAAGATATTCCTCTGTTTGTCGAAATAGACTTTCCGAAGTCTCGGATAATTTAAAAAAAAATAATTTGTTGATGCCTTGTTTTTTCACTTACCTATCTTTGTATTCTCTTTTTTAATTCTTTTCATAAAAAGAAAAATGCTAATTTTTACAAAAAGAAAAATTATAAAATGTGAATTAAAATAATAATGTATAAACATTAAAAGCCGAAATTTTCACCAAAATCTATTTAACTTTTAACATAAAATCGAATTTTCACCAAAAACGAAAAATTATAAAAACCAATTATGAAAAAAAAAACGAATTTTCTCTAGAAAGCTATAGTTTTTACCTAAAAGATTACCCCCAAAGAAAATAAAAAATAATAAAATCCACGAAGTGATTTTTTTCACAACAAACAAAATTTTCACCAAAAACCAAAATTTTTACCTAAAACCAAAAAACCAATACATTCACCAAAAGAAAAAAAATCTTCACAAAAAATCTTAATTTGCACCAAAAAAAAAACACATTTCACAGAAATTTATACCTAAAACCAAAAATTTCACCAGTGGAACCAATATATTCATTAAAAAGCCAAAATTTTACCAAAAAAAAAAAAAAAAATCACAAAAAACAGGAAAACATTAATTAAAAAAAAAAAAAAAAAAATTCACCCAATACCAAAATTGTCACCCAAAATCTACATTTTCACCAAAGAACTGTAAATAAAAAAAAAAAAAAGTCTTGGAAGTACAGTCGATTTTTTTTTTAATAAACCTAAAACAAAAAAAACCAATATATGCGCCAAGAAGGCAAAATTTCATCAGAAACTGAAGTTTTCACTCAAATCAAAAATCTTTACCAAAAATCGAAATTTTGACTAAAAATCCGAATTTTCAGCAAAATCCAAAATTTTTTATAAAAAAAAAACAGAATTTTCAGAAACCACCAATAATTTCATACAAAAACAAAAACCTGCAAAAAATTGAACTTTCATCAAAAAATAGAACTGTCACAAAAACAAATTTCGTATATTTTAAATTCATTTTATTTTTACTCCACCCTGTTTATTTTGAATAGGGTGAATATACATACGTATATCGAGAGGGTGCCTTTAGTGCTGTGTTTATAATGAATTATAAGGAAGCTAAATTAAAAAAAGAAAAATACTAAAATAGGGAAAATACATTGCCAGCAGTTGGATTTCAACTAACGGTCAGAATTAAATCCTTCCAAGAAAAAGTTAAATGAAAACACTAAACGAGCTAAGGAGCAAGTGACAAATTTAACACATTCAAAAATTAAAAAAAGAACTACCATAAGGGAAAGAAAAAGTTTCAAAAATGTGACATTACTTTTATGCTTTAATACATCCATTTTTCTTCCTTATATACTTATAAAATAGAAATGTTTAGACATGATTTTGAAAAAAAAAAAAACTATAAAGAATAAAAAACAGGAAGAACTTTGTTCAAATAAAAATGCTGCTTGCTAATTACTTCTATCGTCAATGAAAAGTTTATACGTTTGTTGGCAAACTTTTTTAGTTTATATTACTTTTTGTATAAAAACTTTTTCTTTAGCTCTTTCTTTCTCTTTTATTTAACTGTATTTTAAATTTTATTAGTCTTACTTTTGTTTGAAAAAATAAAATAAAATAAAAAATAATAATAAATCATTGGTCATTAAGTAACCAGTATTGTAGAAAATACATATTTTTTCTTTATTACAAATTATTTTTGTAAGCACTTGAAGGTGGTCTTCGGTGAATGCAAGTTTGTCGTGACATTTGCCAAAACGAAAAAGTTTATTTATGTCTTTTGTTTGTATTGCAAACTTTTGGGACAAAATTATTTTTACTTCAAAAAGAAAATTAAATACTCTTATAATATTCCTCTTTGCAATTTTTGCCGTTTGTAGGAAAATAAAGCAAAATGTTTTAAACAAAAGAAATAAAATTTATATTTTAGCCTTTGAAGCATTAAAAGATTTTAACATATAAAACATATGCAATACATATACATATGTAAACACATATGAAGTACCGGTACCCTTTAATTTTGCGTATATAGTATATTAAGGATGGTAAGGATTTTGCTGCAAAAATGTGGCTCTTCAATACTGAATATATATATATATATATATATATATATTTATGTATATATATATTATATATATATATATATATATATATATATATATATATATATATATATATATATATATATATATATATATATATTGAAGCCCAAAAGTTAATATATTTTAATATTTAATTTTAAGTTCAAAATTTTAATTTTGATATTAAAATCAAAATAATAAATAAAAACTCGTAATAGTATTTTCTACAAGCTTTAGTTTAACTCAAACTACATACTTATGCATTTTTTTTACCCAAAATACTTAAAAATATTTCTTCTAACTAATTACTATTTTTCAAAACTCTAATGTCAATATTTTTTATAATTTTTAAAGGAAAACCTTAACAATATTTCAACAAAATAAAAACTACTTACGAAAAAAGAAAAAGAATCGAGTTCCTTATTCAGAAAAATATTTTGTATATTTTTTTAATGAGTGAGTGTTTTACCTACATATGTATATCAAAAACTCTCTATACTTTTGTATTGACAGTACGTTGTACTAATTTCTAAAACTAAACATAAACGTTTCTTTTTTTCATTTTTTTAAAAGAAAGCAAAATTTATAAATATTTTCATCCTTCAACAAAATTAAAGAAAGCAAACATTATTCCTAAGAGTCCTATAGAGAACTGAAGAAGCTAAACCAAGCAAAACAGCTCTTTTGAATTCATATGAAGCCAATTTAGTCAAATAGACAAATGTTCATTTAAAAACCTAACATGTTTACACATAGATATGCACACACACATTTTAAACTATATATACCTTTAGAAATACACACATGTACTCTTTTATTATATCATCATATGAGAAGTAGTTGTTAAAGTAGAAAAATTAATAGTAGTGATAGTATTAGTAGTTGTTCTTCTCCCCTGTTTAAATAATATAAAAAGGAAAATCCTTATAATGTTGTAATTCTTTATCTAAAGAAACGGATGTATGCTAAAGGTTTCATTTTTTTTTAAGTAAGTATTTTTGCTTTCTTTTTATTGTTGTCTTAGTTTATAATATTCTAAGAAGTTTAATAAATTGTTTTCAACTGCTGCTGTCAAGAAGAGGATATACAACTTTAAATATGTGAAAATTTCCAAAAATCTTTATTTATTTATTGCAATTGTTTTAAGCAGTTAGTATTAAGATATTTTCTTAAAAATGTGAAAATCCCTTTAAAATAATGACTTTATAATACAATCTTAAGTATTGGGAAGCTTTTTTTTAACTTGAACTAAACAAATTTTGAATCTAACATATTTGTCGTATGCACCGTGTTCAATTTACTTAATTCTTTTCGGAAATTGCCAATACATATTTGAAGCTCTACTTCATAAAACAGAAAATCATTGTGTTATAATCAAGAGCCCAGGAGTTATAATTTATTTGGAAGCCTTTTAAATTTGGTCATTCGAGTCGTCAATATGTTAAAAAAATGATATAAAGGAGTGTATAAATATTTACAATTCATTACAATTTAATTTCTGAAAAAATTTAATTTATTGTAGATTCGGGGCCGAAAATTTTAACAAAAATGGAATTTTCCTAAATTTTTACCAGAAATCAAAACGAAAAATTAAAATTCACCAAGAAATCCCAATTTTTACCAAAAAACGAAATTAAAAAAAAATCCTAAAGAAATTGTGAATCAAACTTTTTGGTCATTCGCATTGTAGGTTATTCAATTTACGGAATTCTTTTTGAAAATCAATTGCAATACATATTCGAAGCACTACTAGCAAAGAAAATCTTTATGTTACAATCAAGAGCACTATAGTTATAATGTATTCGGAAACTTTTTAATTTGGTCCTTCTAGCCAACAATACAAGTTCAAAACAAAACAAAAAAAAAAAAATGTTCATATAACTTTTTTGTAATAATTTATTACAAGCCAATAAGTAATAAAAAAAAAATAAGAAATTTAGCACATCAATATTAACATCTTTATATAAATTGCAGATTTGGTCCTTCGAATCGAAAATATACTACATTATAATTAGAAAGACAAAATTCTCATCAACAAACTGACATAAAATCATGTTCAATATGTAATATGAAATTAATAAATATTATATGAAATTATTAAATACTATCCTAATTCTAAGCTTTTCAAATCATTAAAAATGGACCTTCGAATCTAAAGTCTTTAAACTAAATTAGAAAAGACAAATACTGTAAACTAATTTATAATTATATGCAATAAGTCATTACAATCCAGTTTTTGAGAAATTTTTATTCAGAGTATATTAACGTCTAACATTTTTATATAATATGCGGATTTGGTGCTTCAAGTTGGAAATAATTTAAAATCCAATCTTCCTATCAATAAACTAATATAAAATAGAGTACAAATGTTTATTATACACGATATATACAATAATAAAAAATGTTCATTATAATCCAGATTTTGAGCTCCAATTCAAATCAAAAGTATAACAAACTTTTTAGAATTACTTAATTCTTCGCATCTAAAGTTTTTTGAATTAAATTAAACAACTATAACGAAACTTTTGAAATTGGTCCTTCACATCTAAAGCTCCTTTATTTTAAATATTACTCAAAAAAAGATTGACCTCCTAAAGGAGCAAGTAAAATTTTTAGTCATACCTTTGTAAGTAAATATTTCATTCTATATTTATCACAAAAAATTTGCATAAAAACATGTCCATAAGAATGGTATTGTTAAATACAAAAACAAAAGTGTGACATATTATGCCAGCCCAAAAGTATGCTAAGAGCGAGCAAAAAAAACTTAATTTTGCTTTATAAAGTAAGTGTATGTGAATTTATGAACGGGTGTAGAAAAGTGTAACGTATATAAATTTATATGTAAGCAAATATGAATAAATCCAGAAAATGCAAACATATTCAAACAATACTAACATCTTTCAAATATTTTTATTTCATATTTAAATTTTTTTTATACCCTACATCACCATGCGTTTGTGCTGATGTTTGCAACGCATAGAAAAAATTATCCAACACCCACCTTAATGCATACCAATCGACTCAGAATCACTTTTTGAATCGATCTAACGATGTCCGTTCTTCTGGCTGGCTGAATGAATTCAATGAAATTTGGCATGTTGGACTTTTATGATACAAGGACGAAGCCTATTGAAATTGGTTGTGATCGGTCCATTATTTCACATACAAATGTCCCCCCGGAATAGAGTTTAAACACACAAAAATGCCTTAAAAATAAGAATATTTTAATGAAATTTGGTGTAAAGAAGTTCTGCACAAGTATCAATTTATGAAGATCGGTCCATAATTGACCATAGCTCCCATACAAACCCCTCTTCCGAAAATCACTTTAGCGCGCATAAATCCCATACGAATGTAAGTATCAAGTTTATATTCCGCACAAATAAGTTTTATGTAAGTAAAAACAACTTTGCCAAATTTTATGAGAATAATTTAGCGTAGCTCCCATATAAACCCACTTCCAGGAATCGCCCTAAAGTGCATAAAATCATCTAGATGTTAGTATCAATGCATTATTCTGTATTTGTATATTTTATTTTACATTTAGTAAAATTGGCCACAGGTGTAATATAAGTCCCTTTCCCTAATTTTTGTGCTCGCACACAATGGTGTAGGGTTTCATATAGTCGGTCTAGACCGACTATATTTTTCTATCTCGTTTTTTTTTTATTATACATGCATATTCATTTTAAAGGTAACTCTGTTAGCATGTGTATATTTTATTTTTGCTAAAATAGAAAGTTTTTCGTCATAGTTTCATTTGCTTAAACTAGATAGTAAAACAAAAAGTTTTTCTTTTTATGTGTACATATAGAAGATTAAAAAAAAATCTTTTATAAATTGAATAGGTTTGTATAAATTATAAAAAATATACATTTAAATTCTCAAAATTTCATAGAAAATCATTTAACTTTTTATTATATTGCTTTTTAAGGCTCTTATCTTTAGTTTTCTTTATTTCTACTGATTTAAATTCTCTATGCTAGTTTTTATATATAAAAGCTTTTCCTTTTAAGTTACTTTTTTTTTTGTAGTTTTTATTTACCTTTTTCTTACCACTTCGTTTAAGAAGTTTGTAATGCATTTTTGTTAAAATTAAACTTCCTAGTTATTTCTTTTTTATTATTTTAATATTTACATTTATTGCATTTTTCGTGTTACTACTGGTCGTTGGCACAAATATCCTGAATATATACTTTTTTGTCACTGTTTCTGTAGCTTTTCTCTTTTTTTTCGTTTTTTAATAAACTCACAAAGAATTTTGTATACATATTTTAAAGGAGTGCGAAAAAAAGCAAAAGGGATGAATGAATGTAGCCCAGAAGGCAAAGAAGTTCTTGTTTATAGTAACATCTAGGAGTATATATGCATGAGTGTATGTATGTATGTGTGTGTTTAAGGCATGATGGCTTCAATGAATATGTCGCCTGCACAGCAAGGACTTTATATGTAAAGAATTCTATACAAAGTCTACTTTAACATGCCGGTTTTATGTTCGCATAAGTATATGTAAGAGAGTTTTTTTTGCCATTTTTCTCTTATGGATTTCTTTCTAAGTATTGTATACTTTTACTGATAAATAAATGCAAGCTCACATGTATACATGTAACTGTATAAATATGTATATATGCTTATTGTTGCTGCTGTATAAATGATGTGTGAATAAAGAAAAATCATTTCAATACTACTCAACAAATTTTTTGCAAATACAAACACCAATAGCTGCACCCATACATATTCATATTGTTGCATAAACATTGCATAGTTTATGGCAGCTAAAGATTTATAGTTTATTACCCAAAGAACATTTATTTAGGAAATTAAAAATTGAATATTAACAAGTAAGAAGGATATAGTCGGTCGAGTCCGAGCATATGATACCCCACACCATTGTACATGCCCATCAAAATTCGTGGATGGGTCTTATATTAGAAATGCGGACAATTATGGAACGATACTTTTACTAAGCGTAAAATAAAATATACGAAAACATAATATTACGTTAATATTAACACTTATATGATTCCCGAAAGTTGGCTTATATGGGAGCTATTGTAAATTATGGAGCGATCCTCATAATATTTATCACTTTTTTGGTTCGAATGTAAACCTGATACTTACATCTCTATGTGATTTATCCACATTAAAGTGATTTTAGGAAGATGGTTTTATATGGGAGCTGTGGTCAATTATGGAGCGATCTTCATGATCTTCCGATCTTCCTTACACTGAATTTCATTCAAATATTGCATTTATGATCGTTAAGCCCCTATTCCTTGAGGACATTTATATGGGGGCTTCGTCCTTGTGTCGTACGTGCCAAATTTCATTGAATTATCTTCAAAATTGCGACCTGTACTTTGTGCACAAGGTTTACATATGATTCTGAGTCGATTGGTATATTTTAAGGTGGGTGTTGGATGATTTTTTCTGTGCGTTACAAACATCAGAATAAACGCATATTACCCTAACCAGCTATGGTGGTGTGTGGTATAAAAATTAAGCTTGCTAAAGGAGTTGAAGAAAATAAATTCTTTGTGAAAAAATATTCAAGAAAACTTTGTGCCTAGAAAACTTTGTACCAGAACATTACGTGAGAAGCAATTCAAACTAAATTTAAAAACAAAAAATATTATTTTTTTCAAAGCACAATATATATGACTACATGTATTTTGTTGTTGCATCAATTAGGTTTTTGATAATTGAATTAGGTTTTTTTCTCTCACATAACTATCTACTTATTAATCTATGCTTTGTATATCTTTAAGAATTTTTATACACAAATACTTTTTCTATCATTTTACTCAATTGCTTTTTTTTAAGTATTTCATATGCATATTTTTGTATGATTTTCTTTTACCTTATAAAAAAGGAAGTTTAATGTTGGTGTCTAATGTCCTCTTATATTGAAAACATAGGTTTAATAATGTATATAACATTAGTGCTATTTAGCCTCCTAAATTTCTATAAAAAAATTAGGTCTAATTTTAAGGTCCACTTTAAAATATACTGTGAAGCATTCTGTCCAACCTTTAGCACTCCATATGTTCTCAGTAGAGAGTAGTCTACGTTTTACCAAAATATTGCTACATTTTAGAGTTATGGTGATGGGTATAACTTTGTAAGATTGTTGACGTTTTAATCTTATTCCGATTTTG
This sequence comes from Protocalliphora azurea, assembly GCA_932274085.1. NCBI lineage: Eukaryota > Metazoa > Arthropoda > Insecta > Diptera > Calliphoridae > Protocalliphora > Protocalliphora azurea. The sequence goes on from OW026523.1 coordinate 983,047, forward strand.
AATATCAACTTGAATATTTAGACCTTCGCGCCTCCAAAACTTTTATTGACTCTGAGAATCGGGAATAACCGTGATATTCCATAAATCTGTTCTATTAGTCAGAAATTGGCTGCGAAAATTGTAATCCTAAGATTTATGGCCTATCTAAAGTGTAGAGCAAAAATTAACTTATTTGAACCTTGAGGTCAACCATTACTTTTTGAAGCTGATATCATTAACGGTCGTCTCTTTTTTCTACATTTTTTATTTTTTTTGACAAAAACTTTGGGTAAAAAGCACTCATAACTTCGAATGACTATTTTAAGAGCTTTAAAAGTTTTAGATAAAAAACAAAAAGTTCTGGAGCTGTGAAAAATAGGGCCAGTTAAGCCAGTTATGCAGTGACCAAATTTGTCTGTGCGCATAGTTTTAAATTTTTGTCTCTTTATGTAACCATTAAATAATGAAACTCTTTGATTATGATAAAGTTCGACACGTGGTCTACAAACAATTGCTTATAGACTCTGAACTTTCAAAGGGAACTTTTCAAGTCTTTAAACAAAATGCTCTATAAATATGAATATGTACTAAACAGTTTAATCGCCATGTTGATGCTGAAGGTTCACACGTGATAATATCAGCAGCGATATTATCATTAGAATGAGCTACGAATCTTTTCGGAATCTTTTCTTAAATATTTGATTCGATTTACTTCAAGGTGAGCAGCCAAAATTATTACTGCGTCAAAATCTCAGCAAAATTATTTTGTTAATAGTATTTCACATACTTGAAGATTATTGCCTTATCATTTTGAATGATATGTTATCGTTTATCTGACCTTTGACCTACCAATAATTTAGATTCTTAAGTTTTTAAATGTAGCGCTAACATTAATCAAATATAAATTTCAATTACTAAAAATTATTATAAGATTTTCATTTTTACCAACTATTAAAGGACAGTTGAATAGCTATACAAGAGCCAAAGTAAAAAAAAAATTGCAACATAAAAAATACAGAATTTAATATAAAAATATTTCATAAAAATAAAAAAAAAACAAAATCTGATGGCCATATTTATGGGTGTTATATTCTTTACTAAAACGTGAATAAAATAAACTTTATTGATTTTTTCCAATACTTTAACACATACCTGTCGTTTTAAGCTCAATACAAGTCCTTCCACTTGTTTGCCGGAACTAAATGCTTGTAATAAACCATTATGGAAATCATCGTTGCCATAGAGACCTGTAATAAAGAAAATAAAAATAAATATTCATATTACAAAAAAAATTTTTGAACATTTTTAATAGTTAAAAAGAAAATAAAAAGAGCGATAAAATTAAAAAAAAAAAACTCCACATAAACGCGGGCTTTAATAATGCCAATGAAACATCAATTGACCCTTTTTGATAATTGAATTTGTTGTGTAAAGTCAATGATCTCTTTCGTTCACTCTCCAACTCGACTATGCCAATGTAATCAATATTATAATTGAAATTAAATGCAAATGAAAAAAAAAAAATAGTTTTACACCAGCCAGTCATTTAATTAACCAATCAGAAAAATAGCCTATTGAAATTCTATGCCCACAAAACACAGATCAAAGTAATTATAAAAAAAAATAAATAAATAAAAAAGGGCCGTGGATATAAACTCCACACAATTATTATAAAATTCCTTTAGAATTTATGCTATATGTTTATTATACAATGTCTAGAGCAATATAGTTATAATGTATATTTACATTTGTAATATTAAAAAAATAATTGGCCTACAAAAAATAAGAAAGAAAAATACATTTAAAGCTAAATTGTTGGATGTTTCTAGTGAGTCAGTGTCTTAGAAATGAGTAAATTATAAGCTTAAACTCTTAACAATCAAACATTTTACTAGATTGTATTACAACAATTATGAATATAAAAAAAATACAGACTTACATTGTATCCAACCAACTATTCATTCATTTAGTTATTTGTCTGTTCGGAGGAAAATGAAGGTTGGCCTGTTATAGAAGACTTGTTTCATCATTTTACTGATTGTTGTGATGGTAATATAAAACCATAAAAACAAGACGCGAATATAGTTATAACAAAAATGTTAAAAAAAAAACTGCAACAATCTAAAGAGAAATAGGGTCGGAAATTGAATTATTTTCCCGCATAGTCAAGTCAGTCCAAACAAAACAAATAAACAAACAAAATATAATAATGGAACATACAAACATCCAACCAGACAATCAAACCAACCAGTCGTTTAGTCAACCAGCCAGCCCCCCTAACTGCCTGCTTGTTTGTTTGTTTGCTTTCTAGTTGGTTTGCCTGCATCTTTGTGCCCAACCAGCCATTTTTTCTGTTGTCATCCTTTTTTTGTATGTCACTTAAGCCCTTAATCCTTAAAATAATTGTATTTTATAATAAAACACATACAAAAAATATACTTTAAAAAATATAAAATAAAAATGAAATAATAACAAGAAGACAACACTAACAAGAAGATAAAAATATTATTATTTTCTTTTGAACATTTGGAACAGTTGACAAAATGAAATGAAAATAGTCATGAAGAAAGCGAAAGAGAGTTTGGGGGAGAACAAAAAAAAAAAAAAAATGGAACAATTGTAGCATACATAACTGATTATAATAAGTCAGTGACAGGACAACGTTCGTAGTCCATAATGTTAACACGGTAGATATGACAATAAGTCACCTACTCCTACTACAACTGCTGCTGCCTGGTACATTCATACATATAGTACACTCACAGTCAAACTTTAAATTACAATGTTATTTATTGGTGACATAAACGAAGTGCATTTATTCATTGTCGGCAAAGACATATTTAATCCTTTGAGGGGTACAAAAAAAAAATATATATTTTGAGGGTAACATTTTTGTTATGTTTAGCGTAAACCATTTTAATTGGTGCTGAACCGATCGCTATTTCTGTTGAAATCAAATTTCCGAGAGTTCTTGATAACTTAGGGAAATGTGTTCTGTACCAATATATATGGAGTGAGGTTCTGAGAATTTTGCTACAAATAAATGACTGATTTATGCGCCAATAAATCTGCTGATAACACTTATTACTTTTCAAATATGTATAATTTAAAAAAAAAAAATCGTAAAAATCTCAAAAAGGGCCATCTTTCAAGAAATTTACAAATTTTTCATGTTACTTCTATTTTCAAAAAAGTACCAACTTTCCAAATTAGTACGCATTAAAAAAAAGTAAAAATGTTCATAAAAGTATCGATTAAAAAAAATACAAATTGTTTTTTTTTTAAGTATAATTTTTTTAAAATAGTACTGTTTTTCAAAAAACCTCCCTTTTAAAAAATGTACCGATCAAAGAAATAAAAATAAATTAAAAAAAGAATGTAAAACTTTCCACAAAAGTACTAAATTTTCAACAAAAACAAGTACTATTAAAAAACCGAAAAAATAAAAGAAGATACCAAATTTTCAAAAAGTACCATTTAAAAAATAACGTTAAATATTTAAAATATCGAGAAAAGTACCTAGTTAAAAATCTTTAATAAAAGTAACAAGTTTTCAGTACTATTAAAAGTCGGAAAAATTTATGAAGGTACCAAATTTAAAAAAGTACCATTTAAAAAATAACGGTAAAATTAAAATAAAGTTAAAATACACGAGAAAAGTATAAAAACAAAAACTTTAAAATCATTAATAAAAATACCAATTTTTTTTAGTACTACTAAAAAAACAGCAAAAAATTAAAAAAGATTCCAAATTGCAAAAAAAGGTAGAGAAATTAAAATGTAGTATGGAAATAGGAAGGCAAGCGTTGTTTTGAAATTGAAAACCAGTGTATTTTTGTATAATAATATGTATATAGTTATATATATATATATATATATATACTGGTTTTTGAGAATTGTTTTGTTCATATGGAAAAATAACCTTTATATTTGATTTTGTTAGGTTTGGTCATGATCAATTTTGAATACTCTAATAACAAATTAAGAGGGAATATTTTTTATTCACATTAAAAGTTTTCGTATTTACTTATGGAACCTAAATTAAGATTTTCTCAATTTGAAATATTAAAGAGAAATACCAAAATTATTCTTCCTTTGAAAAAATTAAAATTAGTTAGAATCTCGAGAAAATTACCAAGTTAAAAATCTTCAATAGAAGTAACAAATTTTCAAAAAAGTATTACTTAAAACCGTAACAATTAAAAATTAAGGTAACAAATTTCCAAAGAAAACAACGTTTAAAAAACAACGGTATAATTAAAAACAAAGTTCGAATATTCGAGAAAACTACAAAGACAAAAATATTCAATAAAATTACAAAACTTTCAAAAAGGTACTATTAGAAAACCTTAAAAATTAAAAAAAAATGAGGTACCAATATTAAAAAAAATTAAAAAAAAATAAATTAAATTCTAGAGAAAAGAACCAAGTTCAAGAAGGAAAATTAACAAAAACAAATTTTGAAGAAAAGTATAAATAATCTAAAAAATATAGAAATAAAATATTGTAAAAAATTTTACAAAATAAATTTTTCGAAAGTTAAATTGTTAAAAAAGTACAAATATTTTTAACAATGGTTCGATTTTTCAAAAAACTACCATTTTCAAAAAATAAAAAAAAATTTCCAAATTCTCCAGAAAAGTACCAAATTTAAAAAAGTGTAATTAAAAAATAAATAAATTAAAAAAAAAAATAAATAAATTTCTAAACGAGTAAACAATACTTATTAAAAAAAAACAAATCTAAAAGTACAAAATTGTGAAAAAGGTAAAAGTAAATATTTGAAAAAATCAAAGAAATTTCGAGATATAGAAGCTTTGTGATTATTAGTTTGTAATAAATAAAATAAATAAATTGAAAATATATAAGAGTATTGTTAAAGAAAAATTACGAATTTTCAAAAAAGGACAAAAAAAAAAAAAAACAAAAATCATTTTAGAAATCTTTGTTGCAAATTTTATTCTCTTAAACAGACAGACAATCATTTAATTAGTTTTCGAATTTCATTAGTGCCCAGAATTTATGTCTATACCCTAGATCTAAGATCCCACTAACCAACATTTCTTTTCGTTTGGCACTGGGTATAATAACCTTTTCTAAGTACTTTAGATAAAATTTTGAAAATTTTATTTGATGTGACCTTTAAAGGTTTAAAATAAACCAGTGTTATTTCTTTTTAATCTTTATGTCCATACAAGAAGTCTTTTATTTACTTTATAAAGCAACAAAGAAATATCTGTGAATTTTGTCTGTTGTTTTTCCCTCATTTCATATATTTTCAATTATAAATCTTTGCATACACGTTGTCTTTTTTTCCTGTTTTTGTATATTGTACTTACCCAAACCTATGGCAGCACATGTCATCAATGTAATAATCACTAAAGAACAACTCTGACATCTTTGTGCGCTGGGTTTTCGTTGCTTACGGTCACAGCAGCGTGTGAGCAGATACAATAATAATCCAAAGAGTGATAATATTAATAAACCGGCGGGAATTGAAGCCAAAATGCCCAGACTCTGCAATTAAAAAATAAAAAGAAAATTATATTTAAAAAATATAAAAGATAAAAAGAAGACTTAAAAGAGTTTAAAATCAATTGAATATAAAATAAATTTTATAAATAGGTGCTTCATAAAAATAAAAAAAAAAATATTTTCTTTTTTATATTAACACAAGTATTTATATTAATTCTTTTAATTTTCTTAGAGTAACTCAAACTAGATGAGTCACTCACTTACCCGCTCACTGCGGGTCTTGCTTGCCACAATATATAATAGACAGCCTCAACAACCCACACATGGTTGTCATTAAATTTGATTTAATTTGAAAATTACCCTTGTGTAATGAATTGCAATTTCAACAGACACATGGTTTTGTTATTGTTGTTTAATCGCATTTTGGCCTCCTACTGTTGTTTCTGACAATAGTAAATGTCATATACAATACAGAAAAAAATATTTACAATTTCAAATCGGAAATAGTATTTTTTTGTGTTTTTGTTGTTAAGGCAGTTAAATTTTTGTTTTGTAAAGGGTGTTTACCCTTATAATATGTGAATGAAGATTTGCTTAAATAAAAAGGGTTTAATGTAATTTACGAATTTAAAGTATTTATTTCTTTTTTTAATTCTAAATTCTATATCGCTTGAAATACACTCTTGCATATTCCTATAAACGCACATAAATCTTTTTTAATCAACTTACCAAAAATGGGCTAAAAAATAATTAAGGTGCTACAAATTAACTTTTTAAATTATTTTTTAATCTGACTTAAAAAATTAATAATAAAACACTTAAAATGTACTTTAAATTTTTTTCATTATAATTTTAGTATTTTAATGCCATTTGTTATGACAATTTCCTATATACGCAATGAACCAATTTAGCATTATTAATAATGTGTTGATGAACCTTTGTTTTGCATAACTTCAAAAATTCGGTCTGGCATTGATTCGACTAATTTTTGAAGAAACTCACTGTCAATTTTTTCCCAGGCTTGCTTAATTTTTAGTTTTAACTCCGTTGCTGTCATTATGGTTTAATTCTGTGCATTTCTTGCGTAAACTTTACGGGCCATGTACCCCCATAGATTCTATATTGGATTTAAATCCAACAGAGAATCTATCTATTGAAATACTATGTTCATTAGATTGGTTCGAGTCATGGATTGTAGCGTTAGCCTGTTGGAATAACAGGATAACGATTGCAGTCCAATATTGAAATACTATGTTCATTAAAACACGATTTAGATTGGTTCGAATCATGTTGGAATATGCAATCTTCATCCAGAAGAGCATCTTCCAACAATTCATTACAAATTTCACTGTTCATTTTAGTTGGAACAAAACATATTTTTGATTTTCATGCAGCAAAAAACCATAACCATAACACTGTCTCCACCGAAAGTGCGTTTTGACATACGAATTTCGTTCGACCTCAAATCATGCCAATAACAAAAGTATGAATCGGGACCGTCCAAATTGAATTTCTTTTCATCAGAAAAGATTACTTTATTCCACTCATCTATCCATTTCATGTAATTGCGCGTAAATTTTAAAACAATTTTCCTTATTATGCTGTTTTAACATTGGCTTACATTTTGGTTTGGTTTTTTTCATTTGTTCTCAAAATGTGTGCAACATATTTGGAAGTGACATTAAGGTCAAGTTTATTTCTTATTTGTGTAGGATTTAAATTTATTGCGGGTGGCTTTTTCTTTTATTTTGTTAATTTGCTTTTTTTGTTAATTATTGATTACCTTTTGTTGGTTTCCGCACTCCGCATTTCTGCCAATTCTTAAGAAAGCCTCAAATAACTCCTTCCGAACGGTTAATTTTTCGTCCAATTTTTCTGTTAGAACTGCCTTGATCACGAAAAAGTTGAATTTGAATTTTTTCCTTGTATGTAAAAAAAGTTACTTTGGACATCCTTTAAGCTGATGAAATTTTCCAATTAAAACAAAAATATTTCCAGTAAATAGAGAATTTCCAGTAAACTCAGAAACTTACTTTAAGTGAAACTAAAACTGTTAAAATTATTTACTATTTTTTTTTTTTTTTGCAATAACTTTTTAGACAAATTTTTCTCAACTGTGTTAATAGGAATATTTTATGTAAGAAATATTTCTTATATAAAAAAGTACCATTATATCGCAAGTTATTGCAACAACACAACATTGTTCTTGATTAAGAAAAACGAATATACCTCAAAGAAAAACAAACATTTTGAATGCGTTTATATGAATATGAATCAGTGTATCTTATCTTAATGCAAATAGAGGTAAAGTAGAAGGACAATAAAATTTTAACATATCGTTTAACAATATATAGTATATTGTATACAATAACTATCTAAGTAAATATATACTTTTCTATTATATTATACTTATTTAATAAAACTTGTATCAAAAGAGTAACCAAACATACAGTCACATTCATGTTAAAAATGTTTATCATCATATACATATATAATGTGAAAAAATGATTGTAAATAGAATTATCATAATGTCACGGAGTAGCTACTTACGACAACAACGTTGATGATGATAGTTGTAGAGTGTGTAGACAAATGTAGAAGATGATTGTTTAGAATAAAAAAAATAAAAATAAAAATAAGAATAATGGCAAGAAAACATGTTCGTTCTTCGTACTGTATATGAAAATAAACCTGAACTGTATCTTTAGAGATATTTATTCTTCTATTCGTATATAGTTGTAGTCCATGCATCAGTGTTCAGGATTTTTTACAAGTAAATCACGTACGAAGAAGAAAAACAACAACAATATCAAAAAAAAAAAAAAATGTTGTATGTGTGCAAAACAACTTACGAGTGTAATGTTTAGAGTGCAAAAGTTTAAATGCAAAAAATTTTGTTATTAGAGTGGTAAAAAAGTAAATTCTACTTTATTTTAAATCTTCCATCATCACTACACAGAAACACAAAAAAAGCCACCAAAATCACCAAATATATTATTATTAAATAATTCATTCAATTAAAATCCGCCTAAATGATTATACCAATTACTAGAAACTGTAAAAAACAGAAAGAGAGAAAAACAGACAAATTTTTCCAATTAAAAACTTCATCAAATCAATCAAGTAAATGATTTAATGAATTAAAAATTTAAGTGAGAAATAAAATTTTATTTCTATGAGAGGATGTAACTATGTCCGTCTGTCTATGGGGAAAATTCTCACATCCATACAACTAACACGATTTAAATAAGATTCCCCCAAATCGGTTTAGTATAAGATTTATTAAACAAAACCTAGACCAAGCTATACAAATTGAGATTACTTGGATATAGGTCAGGTTATGTAGAAAACAGGGATGGGATATATGTCTCCTAACATGAATCAGGTATACAGGTTCCCATCTTGGATTGAATTATGGTTTATCTCAATTTTACATTGTAGAATACCTCGAGATCTAACAATTTCGTTTCTTAAGGTTCTGGTCATCGCCTTGCTGTCCATAAATATGCGAGTCGGAGCATTGTTATCAATTTAACCAGTTAATATTTTCCATAATGGCTATTATCTAAGCTTAAAAAAATGATTATGGTCCGGAAGACAAAAGCATTTTGCTATGTTTCGGCTTATGTCATAAAAGCCTACTCAGGTTCGAACACCAATTTTTGATCCGTCTGAAATTTAAAAATTAAGTTGTGTTTGGTGTCTTGCGAAACTATATAAAATTATGTTTCACTAATTATTAATATCAATTATCTGCGTTGTCAAAGTTTCCATGTACATTGGAAAATATCGAAATTCGTTGAAGTCGAATACCTTCTAAAAATTAAAGTTTTATTATGGAACCCTCAAACTCAGGTATTTTATTAACCAAAAATTAGGTTCCTATTTCAGGATATTGTATGTAAATATTTTTAAATATTTTTTTTTAAGTTCAGATTTGGGGTATTTTTCATATTTTATAGACCATATTATTATTAGAAAAAAGTTCGCATTCTTAGCTTATATTAAAAAAAAAAAGAAAGTTGCGCACATTTTGCGCCCTTTTTAGATATTTTACCTTATTTGTAAAAATAAGGCGAAGGCAACTATTTAACAAAAAGAAAATTATAAATGACTGATTAAAATTAATAAAATATGAAATTTTGATTTTAATTCCCTATAAAATTGTTCTTTGTGTAATAAAAATATATTTTGCAAACTACTGAAGTGATCGGCAATCGCGAAATCGTTCGTGATATTTGTATATGCATTTATATGGGTACACGCAGAAAAAAATTATAGTTGTAGAGTCCATAATCAAATCGCAGCTAAAAATAGTTATGATTATAAATACTCGTAATAATTATTATGATCCCATTTTATCATATTGTGTCCGATTAATTCATATTTAATTAATTCAAAATTATTATTTTTATAAATTGTTGTTATCGAGTCCATTATAATTGTTTCAAAAAAATAGATAAAAGTATTTATTAATCATAAAAAAATATTTACATATTATTTGTTCATTAATTAATTTTATTTATTTCTAGCATCATACGTTGTGCAAGATAATACAAGATATTTTTATCAACTAAACCTTTTAATAGCAGTTAATCGATGTCTTATATTGCTTGAATCACACCAAATATAACAAAATCTTGTCTGCTTATATTAATTCATGTATAAACTAAACGAGAATTATAACGAAGGTGGAAAACAAACGTTAAATACAAAAAAATTATGAATTTTTAAACCATATTTGTAAACTTTGTAATATTGTAACATTTTATTGTTATGGGAATAATAATATTGATATGGTTTGAAAACAAAATAAGGTCTAAGAATAAGGAAAAAGATTGATAATATTTAATGGTTGTAGAAATAATGATATTTTTATATGAATAAAATTTTGTTTCTGGTTAAAACATTCAAAAACATATAACTTTTATAGTCAACTACATTAAAATTTTAATTGAATGTAAACAATGAATGATACAACTGAAACAAAAGCATTATTATCATAGACATAGTATTATAGAAATTAATGAAAATTGACAACGAGAACATAATATTGTTGTAGTGATAATGCTATAACCATGTTTTTTCTTTGCGTGTACATTTTCATTATTTTTTATAGCTCCCATATAAAAATCCTCCCGACTTATAGCCTTTCTATATGGATAGATAGTTGTTACTGAGAAAAAATAAAATTTTCAAATATAAAAACTATTTGTCCACTATCCATACACATACGCACCATTTTTCAGGTTATAGATTTCTTTAAAAAGTGAAATCTTTCAGTTAAAAGTGTTTATTTGCATAGCTGTAAATGAAGTTTAAATAGAAATATTAAAGGTACTCATTTAAGCGCTTAATTTTCCCACTTGTAAAGTAGATGGTAAAGTTTTACCATTTTTTAACCGCTTTATATATTTTTTTCTGTTTAAAGTTGTTGCATCGTTGCATAGAAAAAATTTTAATAAATCGAAGTTAAACTCAAAAAATTTTTGACAAATGTAGTTTACAAAGGAAAAATAAATAACAGAATTGCAAATACATTTATACAAGAATCTACCCAAAAACAGCTTTTGAGGGCGTATTACAAATTCTTAAAACAGATTTATGATGACCTCAAGAAGGCCGATAACATACATTATGTCATTTCTCGAGTGATTTTTCACTGCAGCAGCGTATTATTATTTTACTCATTTGTAATTGTACTTTTAATCATTATACTGTAATTTGTTAGCAAATCCAACATATAACAAAACTTAAAAAATAAAAATAAACACTCCAAAAAGCTCACTATATGCAAACGCAATAACAAAAGAAAAAAACAGATAAAAGCAACATATGCATAACACGTATATCCCAAAAAATTATATAAAACACCAACGAAATACATAATCCACTCATTTACATTTTTTGCAAAAACAAAAAATAAACCGGATAACAACTACAACACAACTACAACACTAAATAAAATTTACTTACACCCCTTTCACCAACTGAAACAAAACATGAAAAGCGACACACATACTTACTAATTGCTTTAATTTAACACTAATTTTATTATAATTAAGAAACTTTTACTAATTTAATTATGTAATAAAAAACTCATTAACGTATTAACGACTGCACTCAATAGACAATTAAAATTAAAGCAATTCTTATGATGATTGATACACGATTGACATTCTTTATTAATACTCATTTAATACCCCTCTATTTGCAAACGCACATTAAAAATAAAACAACAAATAACTAGAAAATAAGAGTAAAGACTATTAAAAAAACAATAACAACATTGAATTCTTTTAAAATGGTAAACCACTCACTCCCCTTAACAAAGAAAACAAACAAAAAATTAAATAAAAAAAGCAAATGCTTTCAAATACACACATACTCACTTTTTAAAAAACATATTGATATATAACAATCTCTCTATATATAACACTAAATATTTAAGGGAAATTACTTTAATTAATAAATGCGTGCAAATAGAAGGAAATAGAAGAAAAAACAGTATCCAAATAAAAAACACACTTCTATAAAAACAATTGCATAAAAAACCTTCTGATTTCTAAGTTTACCAAAGCAGCAAAAATATTAAAGTACACACTTAAATATACTAAGAAAACCAAAAATCTCCTTAGGATATAGAAATGTATCAATGACGTCATATTTTTTATTATCACACACTCAATACTACATGTATAATTTTCAATAAGAATTTTAAAACACATAACTCTATATACTTAAAATTTCACTTTAATTTTTTCACAAATAGTTTGCAATTTCCTTTATCTTTAATTTAACACAAATTTTATAACAATTAATAGACTTTTAATATATTAACTATTCAATTGAAAACACATTAACGTATTTACGACCGCACGCAATAGAAAATTAACTCAAACTAAAGAGATGCAACAATTCTAAGGATGATTGTTACTTAATTGATATACTTTACTAATACTTAGCTAATACCCCTCCCTTAGTAAATAAATGCTCATTTCAAAAATAAATAACACAACAAATAACATGGAAATATGAGTAAAGGCTACTTAAAAACAATAACAACATGGAACTCTTTTAGAATATTAAACGACTTACTCCCCTTAACCAAGAAAACAAACAAAAAAATCAAATTAAAATAGTAAAAATATCAAGTACACACATAAAAACTTGTTAAAAAACATACTGATATGTAACACTCTTTTTAAATATACCACTATTTAAGAGAAATCACCTTTATTATTAAATGCTTGCAAAACTAAATAGAAAAAAAAGCAGCATCTAAATAAAATCAAATACCTCAACCAAAACCAATATAATAACACCCAAAGCTACAAACATATTTTACATATGTATTTACCTACACACAAACACTCTGATATAAAAACAATTGCATACAAAAACCTACTGATTTTTTTTAGAAAAACAACAAAAAAATTTAAGGAAGCACACTAAAATATGCTACGAAAAATATGCTTCATAGGATATGGAATTCTGTGGATGACGTCATAGTTTTATTACCACACACACTGAATACTCGCAAATATAATTTGCAATAAGAATGTTTAAACACTAATAACTTTCTTAATACTTAAATTTACACTTTAATTTTTTCGGAAATAGTTTGCATTTTCCTTTATCTTTAATTTAACACTAATTTTATAACATTTAATAAACTTTTAATATATTAATTATTTAATTGAAAACACATTAACGTATCAACGACCGCATACGTTTAAAAAAGATCACAAACTAAGATATTTCCCGGATATACATAAAATTGCATTGAATTAGTTAAGAGCATTTATACAATGAGGAGTTCTCTCAATTAAAACAACATATTTTCATTGATTTGGTCAAACTGTATTTATTAACAAAGGTCAGTTCTCTTAACTAATAGCTCCATTAAAAAAGCGTTATGCTTAAACTGTATTTATTAACAAAGGTCAGTTCTCTTAACTAGTAGCTCCATTAAAAAAGCGTTATGCTTACTATTATGTTTTCTAGTATTTGTGTGTTTGTTTTCATTCTCTTTAAATTTTTTTCTTTTCTTATTAGTTAAGGGGAAAGAGTTGGTAAAGTTCAATGTTATTATTTTAAAATAGTATTTATTCCAATTTGCTTGTTATTTGTTGTTTTATTTTTCGTAAATGAGTTCTTACTAAGGGAGGAGTACTAAATATTAGCAAAAAATGTCAATCATGTATCAATCATCTTAAGAATTATTGCATCTCTTTAGTTTGAGTTAATTGTCTATTGTGTGCGGTCGTTAATACGTTGGTACGTTTTTAATTAAATAACAAAATTAGTAAAAGTGTATTAAATTTAATAAAATTAGTGTTAAATTAAAGCAGAAAGAAAGTGTAATCAATTTGTGAAAAAACTAAAGTGAAATTTTCGGTAGGAAGAAAGTTATTAGTGTTTAAATATTCTTATTGGAAATTATACTTGTAGGTGTTGAGTTTGTGTTAATAAAATATGATGTCACCAATGCATTTATGTATAAGAAGTATTTCTTTTTTCTTAAATATTAATAGCGTGATTTTTTGTAGGTACAGTTAATTTTAGAAGTTAAAAGTTTTTGGTATGCAAGTGTTTGTATGTCCATATAAATACATATGTATGTAGGTATGTAGAGTGTTTACTTTTGATTTTTTTGGTGTGATTTTTTGGGTTTGTTGATGAGTAGTGAAGAGAGGGTCTGCAATGTACAATATGTTTGTTATTGTTCTGTTAGGATGCTGATTCTTTCTTCTATTGCGTGCAATTGCATGCATACAGAGATTATTTGTTGTTTTTAGTGCTTTTTCTTAGTCATTGATATTTTGTAATTAAGTTTAAGAGAGTAAAAGAGGGAGAGAGAAAGGCATTAAGTGTATATGTTGTAAATGCAAATTATTATTGCCTTCTCATTGATATTGTGTTTCAATTAATATGTAATTTACTTTTACCATAAAATTTTCTATTTATAGAAAAATTCTAACAAATTTTCTATAAACAGAAAATATTCAACAAATTTTCTACTTATAATAAATTTTCGATAAATTTTTTTTATTGAAAATTTTCTTTTTTATAAAATATTTTCGATAATTTTTTTTATTTAAAATGTTCGATAAACTCCATTTTTTTATAGAAAATTTTCAATAAATTTAACTTTTTTACAGAAAATTATCGATAATTTTTCTTTTTATGAAATATTTTCGATAAACTTTCTTTTTATAGAAAAATTTCGACAATTTTTCTTATTATGAAAAATTTTCGATAAATTTTCAATTTTAAAGAAAATTGTTTTAAAGAAAATCTTTAACAAATATCTTATATGCGTTTTCGATTATCCCTACTCTTTGATATTGTTTAGTTTTTTATTTATTTTGGGGAGTGAATGGGTTATACACAGTTTTAAAGGAGTTCAATGTTGTTATTGGTTTTAAATAGTTAATTGTCTATTGTATGCGGTATTTAAAACTTTTAATGCGTTTCTAATTAAATAGTTTGGTGAAAAAATTAATGTGAATTTTTGTTATTGGTATTTAAAATTCTTATTAGAATTTATATAAGCTGGAGTTGAATATGTGTTAATAAAATATGACGTCATTAATAATAGTTCTGTATGCAAGTAAGTTCTAAGGAGCTTTTAGTTTTCTTAGAATATTTTTTTGTGTTTTCATTTATTGCTCATCATTAGTACTTTGGTTTTTGGGAGTTTTTTGTGAGTTTTTTTGTATTACACAAAATACTTTCAGTAAGTATGCAGTGTGTGTATTTGTTTAGTTGTTTGAAAGAGTTGTAGAGAGAGGGTTTAAGCAACTTGTTTTTAGTAGCTCAATATAGTTGTTATTGTTGTGGTGTTATTTTATTTTGGAGTAATTTTTATATGTAATGGAAAAAATGCAAATAATATATAAGGCTTTCGTATGTGATGTTTGTTTGTTGTTTTTATCTAATTTGTTTTCTTATTGTTTTTGCATTTAGAGAACTTTTTAGTGGGTTTTTGGTTTTGTTTTTTATTGGTGGGTTGTATTAGTGTGTTTTTGTTTATTTGGTGAAATAGGGGAAAAAAAGGTAACTAGTTAGTAGTTGTTTATTAGATGTTATTGTTTATTTTTTATTTTTTATTTTGAAGAGTTGAAGGAGAGTGTTTTATTTCATAATTTCATATGGGTGCGTGCATGGGTGTTTGATTATAATGTAGTTATTAAAATTTCATTTATACCAAAAGGTGTTGACCTCTAAATTGGCTTGATGTTGTTTTGAATTTGTTCAATGTTTAACTTTAGTTTGAGTAAGAGTATGACATATGTGTGTCTGATAAACAAGTTGTGTGTGTTATTAATGAATATATTTGAAGAAAGTCATTGTTTTTAATAATATCGCCTTCTTTTTTTTTTTTTTTGGAGGGAGAGAGGAAGTTAAGTTAAAAAAAAAAAAATAAAAATATTCAATAAAAAGTATCAATTTTTCAAAGCGGTGAGGATGAAAAAATTACTAATTTTCAAAAAAGTCCCAAATTAACAAGAAGTGTGTATATCGCAGATTTTGTATAAAATTTTATGTAAAATTTTAGTTTTATTTTTTTATTTTATTTTTTCACGTATTCTTAATAAAACGCAACATTTGCATGGTCTTCTATATCAGCATCTCGGTACACTATTCTGCAATTTTTTAAATACCTCAAACTGAAATATTTATGTCTCCCGGCGGGAGCTAGGTCTCAATTTTAGATCCTTAGATTCTCAGAGTAATTTTTTTTATTATATTTCCAAGTGTTCCAGAAGGTGTCATATTTTATATTGAAGAAAATAAATAAAAAAAATGGTATTTTAAATAAAAAAAAATCGGTTTTCGGTACTCAGTTTACGTGTCGGCTGTTCGGTTATTCGCGTCGGTTGTTAGGCACTTCACGTCTGTTTATCGATGGAACGGATTCAGTCTACACAATTATTGAATCGCGAGTTTTTCGGTTTGGGCAACGAAGTTGTTATTAATTATTGCCTAAAATAAATTGTGAAAAATAAAAATATAGAAAGCCATAATAAAAGTTAAAGTTAAATAAAAATGAAATCCTTAAAATAAAATAAAAAAAAGTGTTAAAATTTATTTAAATAAAATCTTAAAAAAATATATCTTATAAAAATCAATTAAGAAAAAAATATAGGTAAAAAAGAAAATAATTAAAAGCTAAAAATAAAAAGCCTTAAATTAAAGAAGGAAAAAATAAATCAGATCATCATGTGTTAAGAACAAAGTAAAATTAAAATAAAAAGTGAAATTAGAATAAAAAAAAAAAAATATAAAATAAATCAAAAATATAAAAAAAATAAGTTTTGTTCAATTTAAAATTAATAATAGGAAAAAGTTGTTAAAATTTAAAATAGGGTTTGTTTTATAAAAAAAAGCATTTAAAATAGTCAAAAATATAAAAAGTAAGTGTTCAATGAAAAGTGCTGTTTAAATGTGTCTAATATCATAAAATATAATATAAATTAATAATAAAAAATCATATAAAATATAATAAAATAAATGTTAAAAAATCATAATTTTAAATAAATTCTATTCAAAAAATCAGAATGCAAAGAAATCTTGTAAGTCTTTTTATTATTTTATATTTTTAATAAAATATTTTTTCTTATTAATTTTGCTACGAATATGAATTTAGGATATTAAAAAAAAATTAGAGACAAAATTTTCCCAGAATTTTTAAGCTAAAAGACAAATTACTGAGATATTAAGCAGAAAATCTAGCTGTCTTTTGACTATTACATTTATACTTTATTATAGTAAGAGTATTCCTGCTGGTGTTGGACTAGTTCCTCATGGTCCCATTGTAAATTGTTGCTGACATTATATATAACATTTTAGATTAAAATTACAAAAATGGAAAATACGTACTTTAGATATGCTTGATTCAAGAACGAATATCAACTTCATTATTCTTTTTTTTTTAATTGAATTTTTACAAAAATAATTAAGAACTGAATTTATTAAGCATCAATTTGAGCTAAAGTTTCTTTAAATCGGACAAATAGTTTCGAAGTTATATGGATTTAAATTTCTTGTATTAAAAAAAAATCTAAAAAAAGTGTACTTTGAACCACGATAAAAACTAAACTACAACGAATTTGAAAATTTCGGAAAACTTCAAATTTTGTATTGACGTATTGACTGTGTATACTATTTTTTTCAAAATCGGAGGTGAGGTAAGGACAAAAATTGTATTTTTTTCGAAAATTTTTGTTTTCTCTTCCAAGCATTTAAACATGAAATTTGATTTTTTTTTCTAAAAAGAATTTTCTCTCAGTGTCTGACAACATTATTTGGCATATTAATTTCCTTTCAATTCATTATCTTGCTAACAGTATGTTTTAATTTTTTTACCTAAAGCTTGGTTACTTCAGCGTTTTTTTTTTTTCTTTTTGCCACAGTGAGAGGAGTAATTAAAATAATAGAAAAATTATGTTTGAATACACGAGAGCGTAATAAATGCCAAATAAAAACAACTAAAGTATTACGATAGCAGTAACAGCAGCAACGAAACATTAAACGTGTTTAATCCTTTACACTGCTCTTATAGACACATACACACACTCCAAACAAACCTGCTATCCTTTACCCACCAATAATAAGAAAAAAACCCATTATCTAAAAAACAACACTTCAACCCGCAGTATTTTGTTATTCACTAGTCAAATATAGAATTGGCCTGAACAGCATAAGAAAAAACAAAAGAAACAATCGAATTTTAATTATTAATTAATATCAATCATCTGCGTTGTCAAAGTTTCAATATACAGGGGAGAAAATTGAAATTTCGTTGAAGTCGAATGCCTTCCAAAAATTAAAGTTTTATTATGAAACCGTCAAACTCAGGTATTTTATTAACCAAAAATTAGGTTCCTATTTCAGGATATTGTATGTAAATATTTTTAAATATATTTTTTTTAAGTTCAGATTTGGGGTATTTTTCCTATTTTATAGACCATATTATTATTAGAAAAAAGTTCGCATTCTTAGCTTTTATTAAAAAAAAAAAAAAAAATAGAAAGCTGCTCAGATTTTGCACCCTTTTTAGATGTTTTACCTTATTTGTAAAAATAAGGTGAAGGCAACTATTTAATAAAAAGAAAATTATAACTGATTAAAATTAATAAAACATGAAATTTTGATTTTAATTCCCTATAGAATTGTTCTTTGTGTAATAAAAATATATTTTGCAAACTACTGAAGTGATCGGCTATCGCGAAATCGTTTGTGATATTTGTATATGCATTTATACGGGTACACGCAGAGAAAAATTATAGCTGTAGAGTCCATAATCTAATCGCAGTTAAAAGTAGTTATGATTATAAATACTCGTAATAATTATTATGATCCCATTTTATCATATTGTGTCCGATTTTATTAATTAATTCATATTTAATTAATTCAAAATTATTATTTTTATAAATTGTTGTTATCGAGTCCATTACATTTGTTTCAAAAAAATAGATAAAAGTATTTATTAATCATAAAAAAAATATTTACATATTATTTGTTCATTAATTAATTTTATTTATTTCTAGCATCATACGTTGTGCAAGATAATACAAGATATTTTTATCAACTAAACCTTTTAATAGTAGTTAATCGATGTCTTATATTGCTTGAATCACACCAAATATAACAAAATCTTGTCTGCTTATATTAATTCATGTATAAACTAAACGAGAATTATAACGAAGGTGGAAAACAAACGTTAAAAACAAAAAATTATGAATTTTTAAACCATATTTGTAAACTTTGTAATATTGCAACATTTTATTGTTATGGGAATAATAATATTGATATGGTTTGAAAACAAAATAAGGTCTAAGAATAAGGAAAAAGATTGATAATATTTAATGGTTGTAGCAATAATGATATTTTTATATGAATAAAATTTTGTTTCTGGTTAAAACATTCAAAAACATATAACTTTTATAGTCAACTAATTAAAATTTTAATTGAATGTAAACATTGAATGATACAACTGACGCAAAGGCATTATTATCATAGACATAGTATTATAGAAATTAATGAAAATTTACAAAGAGAACACAATATTGTTGTAGTGATAATGCTATAACCATGTTTTTTCTTTGCGTCTACATTTTGTTGTTTTACAGTTTCTTTAAATATCTATTTATTAAATACTAATTTTTGTATTTTGTTATAGCAAAAACATATAATAATCTATCCATAAACAGAAAAAAAATATATATATATAAAGCTGTTAAAGAATGGTAAAACTTTACCATCTACTTTACAAGTGGGAAAATTAAGCGCATAAATGAGTACCTTTAATATTTTTATTTAGACTTCATTTACAGCTATGCAAATAAACACTTTTAACTGAAAGATTTCACTTTTTAAAAAAATCTATAACCTGAAAAATGGTGCGTATGTGTATGGATAGTGGACAAATCGTTTTTATATTTGAAAATTTTCTTTTTTCTCAGTAACAACTATCTATCCATAAAGAAAGGCTATAAGTCGGGAGGATTTTTATATGGGAGCTATAAAAAATAAAGAACCGATTTGAATAAAATTCACCGCAGTGAATGACTAACAGCCTTAGCTGATGTTACAGAAAATATAAGAAGAGAGACCAAACCTCATAGATAGACTTGTGACTCAGGTATATATAAAATTAAGAACACTCTGGGTTACCCAATACTATACACCCCTGAGAGTAAAAAATATTCTCGCAAAAGCATATTTAATTCCAAGTTTAATTTATGGCTGTGAGCCATGTGACAGCATTAGTAAGGTAAAACTACAAGGTCGGTATAATAACATCATTAGATATGTATATGAGCTAAAAAAAAAACGTGATGGTATTGAAGTCAATTTAAAATTTTTTAATTAATTTCAAAAGCAGAATGGCGTATCATTTTACATGTATACCTTTTACATATACTCAAATTAAATAGTGAATTTCCCTTTTCTTTTTCTAAATTTTGATTTTGATGTAAATGTTTCTGATTTTTTTTTTCTAAAGGAATACACTTGTTTGTGTACAAAGTGTGAAATGCTATTTTGTTTAGAATAGAACGAGATATCCCTATATAAAATCGTTTAAAAACTCAAAAAGTTATTAAGAATTTTCTAATTCTTCATATATTTTAAGATAAAATATATTTTTACTTGGTTTTTACTTTTTGAGGAAAAAATTAAAAATGTTTGGAAAGTTTTAGTAAGTTATTAAAGATAAAATCAAATAAGTTCTACAATTTTTGTCCAATTTAAAAATATTAAATTTGGTTAGGTTCACAACTAAAATGACTTTAAAGTTGTTTCATCGTTACATAGGCTTTTATAGAAAAAATTGTAATAAATCGAAGTTAAACTCAAAAAATTTTTGACAAATTTAGTTTACAAAGGAAAAAATAAATAACAGAATTGCAAATACATTTATACAAGAACCTACCCAAAAACAGCTTTTGAGGGTGTATTGCAAATTCTTAAAACAGATTTATGATGACCTCAAGAAGGCCGATAACATACATTATGTCATTTCTCGAGTGATTTTTCACTGCAGCAGCGTATTATTATTTTACTCATTTGTAATTGTACTTTTAATCATTATACTGTAATTTGAATGAGCTTAAAAGTTAACTTTAAAATTGTATTGTTCTACTTCATCTTTAATTCTAAAAATTGTATTTTTGAAATTTTGGTTAACTGTTGTAACAAATATAATCCTTTGCTATAATTATAAGACTTGATCTTGTTGTACAGGGTATTAATAAATAAAACATAAATAAATATTAGTCGTAATATATTCTTTGAGCCCAACTTTGAACCCATTGCTCTTCACTCGTGTAATACTCCTAGGTATTTGGCTTTTCTTGTTATTTGTTGTTTTGTTCAGAAAAACTGGATGCTCGTATACAGGTATTTTTCGCTTTCTAGTGAACAAACAAATTTCTGTTTCATCAGGGTTTACATTGACACCTCGCTCCTTTGGCCAGGTATAGGATATTCTTCTATTCTTCTGCTCTATCAATATCTGCATAGCAAACGGGTTTTACACCTTCATCTGATAGAGTCAAAAGACCTTTTATTATGGTTACCCATAATATTGGATATCTTCTTCCATTTTTCTCACAATTTATCCACCTGTTTTCTAACGTATGACTTATCCCAGCAATTATTTCCCGGCTGAAATCGAATTGAAGCTAGTTTCGTCTCTATTAGTTTTTTTTTTTTCAAATTTAGTTTAAGCTTTCAGAAATAACTTTGTTTCCCCATAATACATCCTAGGAATGCTTTTTTATATTAATGTTTTCATATGAGGTACTTTCATCTATGCATACAAGTCGTTTCAACTTCCAATTGTTGAAAAAAATAACTAAATTTATAAATTCAAACAACTTGTATTTACTTAGCACGAATAAAAGTTCAATTGTTTGCGATTTTCCTTTTTATTTCTCATATAATACTCTATGAAAATGCACACAAAATAACACAAAAACCGACTTCTATTATACTCTACACTACTTTCTATGGTGTGAAAGTGAAGTGAATTGCAATGAATTGAAGAAAAGTGTATGAGCAGTGAGTGTTTAAATGAAAAAGACTAAAGAACTAACCTTCTCTTCTTAAATGGAAATTACAATACAAGAAAGAAGTATTAGAAAAAAAGAAACAGAAAATAAATTATAAATACACAAGTTACATTGTTTACATTTTTTTTAAATTTAAATTTAAATGAACACATAAAAGAGGAAATGCATAAACTACCGTATTGACATTATGTAGGAGGACAGACGGATGGACGGTCGGACGGACAATCGGCCGGCCGGTTGGGCATCAGGCACAAAAATTTACTTTAGAACGGAAATAAAATAAACTAAGCTGACGTGCTTTGAATTTCATGTGTATTTACATTTTTCTTTTATGCTCAATATTGTTCTACCATACAATTGCTTCATAATTATAACCATATAAAAAAAATATAATTATTTTTAAACTTATTCAAAATGAAATTCTTAGAAAAGTGTTGAGCAATAGTTTTATAAAACAAAAAAGAAAGAAATTAACAAAAAATAACAAGTTGGTAGTTTTAATTTTTTCTGTTTTAAATTTAATGATTTCTGGAACACTTTGTACATGATTTTTTAGTGTTCTGTTCTTTTTTTTTTCTTTTTGAAAATCTGCAGTCTGTCAGTCATTTGTTACACATATGGTTCTTAATTTACTTAAACATATTTCTGACTGAACTTCTGCCCCAGCATTTAACATTGATTCTTTGCCAGTGTGCACTTCATTTTTTTATAGTGGAGTTTATTTGTATGAATATGAACAGATTTGTATTGCTGCAAGGGATGCCAGATTTAAAATAAAATTTAATATAAAAATCAGTTGAAAATAGAAAAATCAAAAATTAAAGAATAAATAAAAGCCACAATTAATATTGAATAGCAAAATTCTACGACTTTTTGAAATTTGAAACAAAATTGTAAACGGAGGTTTACAATGAGATATGTGAGATATGTGCAGCCCACGAAGTTTTACATTTTATTTAATATTTTCAATTATGTAATTCAACATTAATTAAAGACAATTTATAATCTTTATTAAGAATCTACAAATATCCTTAATCCTTGCTAAATTTGGGAACTCATTGAGATCCCTAACTCACTCAAAAAAGTAAATATTTTCTATATTATTAATTCGTCTGCAAAGATTTAAGTATCAATTGAAAGCTATTGAATAGAAATTTTCTATAAAAAATTCATTTAACATTTTCTTAATATTTTGTAATTTCTCCTGTATGATAAAACTTTTTTGGCGAATTTTTTTTTAATAGCCGGTCTTTGGACGGGCGATAGGTAGGGTTTTAAACTCTGTGGCATGTCCAAAAGCGATTTTGCAAACATAATTTATACTTTATAAAAAAAAAAAAAAAATCCTATAACTTCCAAACTATTCAATTACACTCAAAATTTTTTACATCAATATTTTCAACGCTAAAAGTACTATCATTGATGAAAAAATAATTAAAAAATCGGAAGTGAATCAAAAATTTCAATTTAAGCTAAAAATTTGTTTTACAGGTCAAAGTTCAGTAAATTTTTTTTTGAGTTTATAAGTGATAGAAGAATCTAAAGTAATTTTAAAACAATTTAAGACTAATGTAGTCTTTTGTTAATTTTTCTTAAAACTTTATAAATTTCCCTAGAATCTCCATTTCATTGCTATTCCCTAAAGTAAATGTGGCAACTTCATAATTTGTAGATACTCGAACCACTATTGAACAGTTATAGAGGAGTATTTTTTACAATATTCATTTTGTTTTACTTTTCATTTTTGCTGTTTTTTCTTTTAAATATGTTTTCCTTCTTTTTTTTTTTTTTTTTTTGAACACAAAACAATTGCAATTTGTTTTCCAACTTTCAGTTGGGATATACGAAACATTTTTTTGGTTTTACGAATTTCTTGCTTTTTCACTCAAATAAATCATGATTCTTGTAAATTGTAAGACTAAAGCTGCAATAAAAAACAACAGTGAACAAAAATATGAAACTTACAAAGAATACTGGTCCACTTTTAACCTGAGATATGCAAAAAGCAACTTAATATTTTAAAAATAATAAAAAAAACTAAAAATATATATAAAAAAAAAAACTAAAAATATATAAAAAATTTGCGTTAAAAGAAATTTAAAGATTTCTTTAGTAACTGCAATATTAAGTAATTGATTTCTGCTTTTTGTTTTTAATTGATTTTTTATACTTCAAAAAATAGTATGTATGTAAGAAAATTAGCATTGAATTTTCTTTAAATAAATAACGTGCAACTGGCACTTAATTTTTCAAAATGTCAAAAATATTTACAATAATTTTTCAATATGTCAATAATACTGTCAACAATTGACAAGGCAAACATTTTGTGTGTTATTTAATAGAAAATATTTAATATAAATTGCACTCCTAAATATAACAACTTTAAAATTATTTTTAAGGAATTGGAAAACATACTAGGAATTTTTTAAGTGAAGTTTTAATTATTAAAACTTTATAATAAATTTTAATAGTGTAAATATTATCTAATTTATATACATTTATATACATATATATATATATATTAGAGATTTATCTAATTTATATACATATATATATATATATATATATATATATATATATATATATATATATATATATATGTATATAAATTAGATAATATTAAGGGTGTGAAGATAAATTCGTCAGTTAGATACGTCCCACATGTCTGTTAAATATATTCCAAACACTGTAAAGAAAGTTGAGTTTATTTAATATGACTTTTTTTACGGAAAAAAGCGTTTATAAAAATACATTTTAATGTTTTATTAAATAAAACATAACTGTTTCAAATTTTAAACAAAAAATATTAAAAAATATGTCTCCAGAATAAAATTGTGGTGTAACAAAAACACCCATATTTAGGCCACCTTGCGGGCCAGTTCGGACAGACCTGAATGGGGTTGTGATATATCACGCGAAAGCTCTAGAGGAGTAGAACTCAAAACTGCACAGGGTATATCCAGTTGTTTCTCAGGAGACATGCTACGAGGTGCTGAAGTTTGGCAAAATTCAATAAGTCTAAGAAACAGGGGGCCATATTTTGATTTGGCCATACCTGAATAGGGTTATGGTACATCAAATTAAAGGTCTGGTGGAGTACAACCCAAAACTGTTTAGACAATATTCATTTATTTCCTAGGAAAGATTCTACGAGGGTCGGAACTTTGCGCAAATTCTTAAAAATTCAAACCTGAATGGGGGGCTTTTTGGACAGACCTGAATGGGGTTGTGATACATCGGTTGAAAGCTCTAAGGGAGTAGATTTCAAAACTATATAGGGTATACCCAGTTGTTTCTCAGGGAACATGCTACGAGGGGTGGAATATAATTATTCATATTTCATACACATATATTCCATATTGTGTAGGGGGGGGCGGCATTTACGACAGGCCTGAATGGGGTTGTGATACATCGAATGAAAGCTCTAAGGGAGTAGATTTCAAAACTATATAGGGTATACCCAGTTGTTTCTCAGGGAACATGCTATGAGGGGTGGAATATAATTATTCATATTTCATACACATATATTCCATATTGTGTAGGGGGGGGGGGCATTTACGACAGACCTGAATGGGGTCGTGACACATCGGTTGAAAGCTCTAAAGGAGTAGATCTCAGAACTATATAGGGTATACCCAGTTGTTTCTCAGGGAACATGCTACGAGGGGTGGAATACAATCATTCATATTTCAAACACATATATTCCATGTTGTGTGGGGGGCACTTACGACAGACCTGAATGGGGTTGTGGCACATCGGGTGAAAGCTCTAAAGGAGTAGATCTCAGAATTATATAGGCTATACCCAGTTGTTTCTCAGGAAACATGCTACGAGGGGTGGAATATAATTATTCATATTTCATACACATATATTCCATGTTGTGTGGGGGGCATTTACGACAGACCTGAATGGGGTTGTGGCACATCGGGTGAAAGCTCTAAGGGAGTAGATCTCAGAACTATATAGGGTATACCCAGTTGTTTCTCAGGAAACATGCTACGAGGGGTGGAATATAATTATTCATATTTCATACACATATATTCCATGTCGTGTGGGGGGCATTTACGACAGACCTGAATGGGGTTGTGGCACATCGGGTGAAAGCTCTAAAGGAGTAGATCTCAGAACTATATAGGGTATACCCAGTTGTTTCTCAGGGAACATGCTACGAGGGGTGGAATATAATTATTCATATTTCATACACATATATTCCATGTTGTGTGGGGGGCATTTACGACAGACCTGAATGGGGTTGTGGCACATCGGGTGAAAGCTCTAAAGGAGTAGATCTCAGAACTATATAGGGTATACCCAGTTGTTTCTCAGGGAACATGCTATGAGGGGTGGAATATAATTATTCATATTTCATACACATATATTCCATGTTGTGTGGGGGGCACTTACGACAGACCTGAATGGGGTTGTGGCACATCGGGTGAAAGCTCTAAAGGAGTAGATCTCAGAATTATATAGGGTATACCCAGTTGTTTCTCAGGAAACATGCTACGAGGGGTGGAATATAATTATTCATATTTCATACACATATATTCCATGTCGTGTGGGGGGCATTTACGACAGACCTGAATGGGGTTGTGGCACATCGGGTGAAAGCTCTAAAGGAGTAGATCTCAGAACTATATAGGGTATACCCAGTTGTTTCTCAGGGAACATGCTATGAGGGGTGGAATATAATTATTCATATTTCATACACATATATTCCATGTTGTGTGGGGGGCATTTACGACATACCTGAATGGGGTTGTGGCACATCGGGTGAAAGCTCTAAAGGAGTAGATCTCAGAACTATATAGGGTATACCTAGTTGTTTCTCAGGTAACATGCTACGAGGGGTGGAATATAATATCAATATTTTTTAATGGTTTATATTTCAAGTTGTGGGAGGGCCATTTAGAACAGACCTGAATGGGGTTGTAATACATCCGATGAAAGCCCTAAGGGAGTAGATCTCAGAACTATATAGGGTATACCGAGTTGTTTCTCAGGGAACATGCTACGATGGGTGGAATATAATATCAATATTTTTTAATGGTTTATATTTCAAGTTGTGGGAGGGCCATTTCGAACAGACCTGAATGGGGTTGTAATACATCCGATGAAAGCCCTAAGGGAGTAGATCTCAGAACTATATAGGGTATACCCAATTGTTTCTCAGGGAACATGCTACGAGGGGTGGAATACAATCATTCATATTTCAAACACATATATTCCATGTTGTGTGGGGGGCATTTACGACAGACCTGAATGGGGTTGTGATACACCGGATGAAATCTCTAAGGAAGCAAATCTCAAAACGTTTCTATGAATACGTGATACGAAAGGTCGTTCATAGTATCATATACATATATCATTCATTCCTCAAGATTTTTGAAAAAATGACAATTTCTTTCTAAAGGTCATAAGATTTTGTTTATTATTTTCTTTCTCATTATTATTTTTGCTAATTTACTGAAAATCACAATTTTTTATGTTATAAATGTATATTAATGGTAGAAAAATCTGGCAAATTACTGAAATTAAACTACAATGTAAAGGAATTGTAATGATTAACGGCTGTAATGAAGACCAAGTGAGACTTGAAACTACAAAAGTAAATAGTTTATTTAAAAATGCACTCGTAATGCAATTGCAGCTTTACTATGGATTTAGATGATCTGCTATTTTAAATATTTTTGTTTAGAACACAGAGAAGAAAGCATATAAATCTATAAATTGTATTCATAGATATTATGAATCGAATATGACTTTTTTCCCAAACTTTAAAAAAAAACAATATAAAATTTTGTTTATAGAAATTAAATTTATTGTATACAATTGTGCGATAATTTTAGGAATTTTGCAAAATTTTTGAAAAAATTTTATTTCATGGTAAATGCTTAATAAATAAACAGTGTTGCCAGTTTAGCCTTTCTAAGGCTAAATGTAGCCTTTTTATTTTGCTTTTAGCCTCAAATTTTTCTAGCCTTTTTTGATTCTTAAAATTGCCATAAAAAGGCTAAAATTTTATTATTGCAACAAAGAAGAAAATAATTTCTTACTTGCTTCTACTAATTTTATGTTTACGGAATCATCCATTTAGGTATTTTTGTGTATTAATTCGCACAAATAATCAAGATTTATATTTAACAAAAATTTTCGTCTGCGGCGCCTCATCCTCCAAAGCGACATATGTTGAATTTCGTCCTATATCGCTACTACCAATTATTGATCAAATTTTTCAAGGTATATTATAAAATCAGATTTTTCCACATTTCATGGAAAATAACTTATTTAATGCTTTTCAGTTCTGATTTCGGAAGGGCTGTGGTACTGAAGAGGATTTGTGAATGTTCAGAACTATATATGTAAATGTTTGGATCAAGGTCATAGTGCTGTAACAGCCATTTTTTGATTTGACAAAAGTTTTTGTTATATATCTTGGCGCAAAAGCTCTAGTACTATGGCGTTCATGGAAATGGACTTTCGCTTTTAAGAAGCTATCTAAAAAATAAACAACAATTTCTTAAAAATAAGGAAAGTGAAACTAATGTTAGATATTGAGTGCCACAGGGAAATGTTTTAGGTCTCTTGTTTACGGTATTTTTACAGTTTTTAAAATACTTTTAAAAAATTGTATTCCTCAAAAAATGGGTCAAAATTAAAAAAGTACTCTATTTGGACTTAGTAGGCTCAAGAGCTATTGTCTTATGAATTTCAGAGCAGAAAAAATAATATTAAGATTGATCATAAACTTTGAGTAATACGAGTAGAATTTTGAAAAAATTACTTTTCTAATATAAGGGCCCTATTGAAGATTGAAAAAACGGGTAGAAATTAAAAAGGTGCTTTATGTGGACCAAGTAGGCTCAAAAACTATTGCCTTATGAATTTCAGAGCAAAAAAGATAATATGCTGACTGATCATAGATTTTCTGTAATAGAATTTTAAAAATTTTGAAAAAGTGATTTTTCTCATATAAAATTGATGATAAAAAAATGGGTCAAAATTAAAAAGGTGCTCCTAGTAGACTCGAAAGATTTTTCTTAAGGATTTCAGAATAGAAAAGATAATATTAAGATTGATCATAGGTTTTGAGTATCAAATCTATTTTTATATTTTTCTTTTATTTTATTTTTATAAACGAATATAGAAAGATTTAAACAATTGCAAAACAATATTCTATTATTTTATTAGATGAATACTTTGTATAATAGAGAATTGCCGTTATGTTAAAATACTTGTTAGTAGCAGTGTTACCTATTGCTATTAATTATTTATAAATTTTTCAGTTTTTTTTAAATTGATATAAAAGAATAGAAATTGAAAATAAAATTGTACCATCGGATAACACTGATACACAAGTATTTTAACCTAATGGCAACACTCTATTATACAAAGATAATTAAGAACAAGTGAGTAATATCCCAGCAAACGCAATTTTTTTATGTCAAATTGAGGCTGATTTGAAATCAAATCCTTTCTCAAAATAACTTGAAAATGATAGCTTTCTCAACAAAAAGGGGAATTAATTGTTAAATTGAAAAATGCTATTATTATCAAACCATTGTTAATTATAATTCTCAAACTTTTTTCAAATGTAGATTGTGACCACATGCGGAACATAATTAAAAGTAATCTGCATTTTTAATATTTTGTAAAGTTTTCTCTTTCTATTATGTATACACTTTTGATTATGCCCTATCATTATACGTATCTATTAGTTGGAAAATACTTGATTAAATAAATTTATTTATTAATTTATTTATTTGTATATGTTTCAATTTTTTTATATATTATTTTTATACATATAATATTTGGTATCAAATTGAGAAAATACGATTTTTCAAATATTTTTTAGCTTTTCTATTTAGATTTATGAATGATTTAATAACAACAATATATATCAAATTAAGAATACACAATTTTTCCAATATTGTTAAAGTTATCTTTAGGTTTGAGAATGATTCAATAATAGCATTTGATATCAATTTGAGAATGTACGGTTTTTAAACGTTTTTTCTCAAATGATTCTCAACTTTAAATCAAACTTAAAATTCAAACCTCTTCCTATATTTGTAACAAATTTGGGAAACACATTTGATATCAACCGTTAAAGTCATAATATTTTAAACGTTTGACAACGTGTTGGATGGGATGCTGCACAAAAAAAAATTACTTATACTTGAATACTCATCAACACTGAGGCCCGGCTTGCATTGTTAATCGCAATTTTATGTATATACACCTTTTTCTTAAAAGCAATTCCAGGATAAACATATTTTTCCAGAAAAGACGTTAATCTTTAATAAAAAATGACTATTTTTTTCGCAATCAGGTGAAATTAACATACTTATATAAATTCTATTTTGATTTTCTAGCAAAAACAAAGAATTTAAAATTTTTTTTGCAATAAAATATACTTTAAGACATACACCTATTATAATAAAACTCTTTAAAACTCTAATAAATGTTTCACATGCAGTTACTTAAGTTTATTTCATTTCTAAGAAGAAAATATGCTGTATATAAATCGAAATCATAAAGAAAGGCTTAAATCGAGGCCATATTTAAATAAAATGTTTAACGCAGTGTTGCCAACTATTTGTAAACAAAACGCGATAAATTTGGTTCAATTTAGCGCTTTTTATCTAGTTTTTTAAATTCGAATCTGATTTTTACAAAAAGTAACAACTTAAACAATATAAAGTCCATATTTTTTATTTTTTAAATGTTTTAACTTCAACAGAATAGTGAATTATATTTCAAATCAAAAATTTAGAATTGGTATTTTTATTACAGAAATAAGCAGTAAATTTTTTTGTACATTTCAAATTCCAGATTCATAAGATCTTATCCATGAATTTAAATTCATGAACCTATTATTTAATTTAATCACTCCATTTTTTCCCCCAAAAAAATCATTTCCTAAAAAGAATAGGAACGTGTTTGGAAGAATCTTGAAAACTGCTTATTCGATGATTCATTCAACGGGATTTAGAAAATGGATAGATACCTCAAATGACCACTTTAAACAAAAGAATTCTGAAGGTATATTTTGGAATTTCGAAATCAAAAAATCGTTTTAATTTTTGCTGAGTTTTAAAATTAACAAAATAATAATAATGCTCTATGATAGAAAATGTTTTTTTTTTTGTGGTGAGAAATATTCTTGTTTCTGTTGTGGGAAATTAAAACTTTAGAAAAATGTGTAAACAGAAAAAAAAACAAGAGATATGAATGAACATATTATAAATGTTTTGATTTTACTTTAAATCCATTCCGAAAGCCACACTCTATTTTAGGAAAAGACATTGTGATGAAATTATAAGACATATAAAATTTAATATTGATAATATTTAGAATATATTGTGCAATATTGAATTTTTTCTATCAATTTTAAAATGTCGAATAAATTATACTTTTGTCAAAAAGTGAGCTTTACTAGCTTTACGAGCTAGTAAAGCTCACTTTTTACGAAAAATAATTTTCAACCGTTTCACACAGGCCTTAAGATGCTATTTTTATTAGTTAATTGGGAAGTAAAAGTATTTTTATTTCCTAACATAACGTCGGCAGAATAAAGGGGAAAAAAATTATTTCAACTTTATGTTAGCGGGTGAAGAACACGAACATGAAAAATTTTAATTCTAAATTGGTTTTTAAATTATTTTCCTTTGTTACTTTTTATTTGCCTTTTTAAAATAATATTAGTTAATTTCGCACCTTTTCTTTTTTGAAAAAAGAGCAAAATATTAAAAAAGAACATTAATTTTGACAGCTTAATTTAAACGTTATTGCTCAATTTTGTGCTTAAATATTCACTGGGATATAAATTGATAATAAGATTTCTTATTGGTCCACACGGAACATATTAAAGAGGGAGATAGTATTTGACAATAGCCAACATAAAAATGTCTACGTGTAGATTTTGGGTACAGTAAAACGCGCCAATTTAATAGCTTTTTTTGAAAAAATCGCAAATAGAAAAAATAGTGACATTTAAAAACCGCTCAATCTAGCGCAAAAATCGCTGAATGGGCAACGCTGGTTTAACGGGCAACAAAGCTAGAGATTACCACACAAATGTACCAAAAAAAAAAATCACTCACTTTTTTTGCACGTGCTATTTCTTAACATGTCAGTGTTGCCGTTTTAATTATTTTTAACCAAAATTGGTTATTTTATTTTCTAATTGTATTTTAGTTATTTTTTGTTTAAACCAAAATTTTATTCTTATAAACTACTTTTAGATTACCTTGTCAATCTCCTATATATTTGCCAGCAATAAATGATCTTGAGATTATTTCTTGTTCCAAATTTATCTGATAACGATGAAGAAAATTACAATTAGAAAATAAATGGTATAAGACTGGATCTTTTAAACCACCATTTTGATGAAATTAGGAACATAGATAGAAGACAAGTCAAACTTAAGAGAATAACTTTCGAGCCTACTAGGTCCAAATAGAACATCATTTTAATTCTGATCAATTTTTCGATCATCAATAGGGCCCTTATATGAGAAAAGTCATTTAACAAAATTTTCAAAATTCTTTTACTTCCGGCCCTACTAGGTCTACATAAAGCACCTTTTTAATTTCTACCCGTTTTTTCAATCTTCAATAGGGCCCTTATATTAGAAAAGTAATTTTTTCAAAATTCTACTCGTATTACTCAAAGTTTATGATCAATCTTAATATTATTTTTTCTGCTCTGAAATTCATAAGACAATAGCTCTTGAGCCTACTAAGTCCAAATAGAGTACTTTTTTAATTTTGACCCATTTTTTGAGGAATACAATTTTTTAAAAGTATTTTAAAAACTGTAAAAATACCGTAAACAAGAGACCTAAAACATTTCCCTGTGGCACTCAATATCTAACATTAGTTTCACTTTCCTTATTTTTAAGAAATTGTTGTTTATTTTTTAGATAGCTTCTTAAAAGCGAAAGTCCATTTCCATGAACGCCATAGTACTAGAGCTTTTGCGCCAAGATATATAACAAAAACTTTTGTCAAATCAAAAAATGGCTGTTACAGCACTATGACCTTGATCCAAACATTTACATATATAGTTCTGAACATTCACAAATCCTCTTCAGTACCACAGCCCTTCCGAAATCAGAACTGAAAAGCATTAAATAAGTTATTTTCCATGAAATGTGGAAAAATCTGATTTTATAATATACCTTGAAAAATTTGATCAATAATTGGTAGTAGCGATATAGGACGAAATTCAACATATGTCGCTTTGGAGGATGAGGCGCCGCAGACGAAAATTTTTGTTAAATATAAATCTTGATTATTTGTGCGAATTAATACACAAAAATACCTAAATGGATGATTCCGTAAACATAAAATTAGTAGAAGCAAGTAAGAAATTATTTTCTTCTTTGTTGCAATAATAAAATTTTAGCCTTTTTATGGCAATTTTAAGAATCAAAAAAGGCTAGAAAAATTTGAGGCTAAAAGCAAAATAAAAAGGCTACATTTAGCCTTAGAAAGGCTAAACTGGCAACACTGTTTATTTATTAAGCATTTACCATGAAATAAAATTTTTTCAAAAATTTTGCAAAATTCCTAAAATTATCGCACAATTGTATACAATAAATTTAATTTCTATAAACAAAATTTTATATTGTTTTTTTTTAAAGTTTGGGAAAAAAGTCATATTCGATTCATAATATCTATGAATACAATTTATAGATTTATATGCTTTCTTCTCTGTGTTCTAAACAAAAATATTTAAAATAGCAGATCATCTAAATCCATAGTAAAGCTGCAATTGCATTACGAGTGCATTTTTAAATAAACTATTTACTTTTGTAGTTTCAAGTCTCACTTGGTCTTCATTACAGCCGTTAATCATTACAATTCCTTTACATTGTAGTTTAATTTCAGTAATTTGCCAGATTTTTCTACCATTAATATACATTTATAACATAAAAAATTGTGATTTTCAGTAAATTAGCAAAAATAATAATGAGAAAGAAAATAATAAACAAAATCTTATGACCTTTAGAAAGAAATTGTCATTTTTTCAAAAATCTTGAGGAATGAATGATATATGTATATGATACTATGAACGACCTTTCGTATCACGTATTCATAGAAACGTTTTGAGATTTGCTTCCTTAGAGATTTCATCCGGTGTATCACAACCCCATTCAGGTCTGTCGTAAATGCCCCCCACACAACATGGAATATATGTGTTTGAAATATGAATGATTGTATTCCACCCCTCGTAGCATGTTCCCTGAGAAACAATTGGGTATACCCTATATAGTTCTGAGATCTACTCCCTTAGGGCTTTCATCGGATGTATTACAACCCCATTCAGGTCTGTTCGAAATGGCCCTCCCACAACTTGAAATATAAACCATTAAAAAATATTGATATTATATTCCACCCATCGTAGCATGTTCCCTGAGAAACAACTCGGTATACCCTATATAGTTCTGAGATCTACTCCCTTAGGGCTTTCATCGGATGTATTACAACCCCATTCAGGTCTGTTCTAAATGGCCCTCCCACAACTTGAAATATAAACCATTAAAAAATATTGATATTATATTCCACCCCTCGTAGCATGTTACCTGAGAAACAACTAGGTATACCCTATATAGTTCTGAGATCTACTCCTTTAGAGCTTTCACCCGATGTGCCACAACCCCATTCAGGTATGTCGTAAATGCCCCCCACACAACATGGAATATATGTGTATGAAATATGAATAATTATATTCCACCCCTCATAGCATGTTCCCTGAGAAACAACTGGGTATACCCTATATAGTTCTGAGATCTACTCCTTTAGAGCTTTCACCCGATGTGCCACAACCCCATTCAGGTCTGTCGTAAATGCCCCCCACACGACATGGAATATATGTGTATGAAATATGAATAATTATATTCCACCCCTCGTAGCATGTTTCCTGAGAAACAACTGGGTATACCCTATATAATTCTGAGATCTACTCCTTTAGAGCTTTCACCCGATGTGCCACAACCCCATTCAGGTCTGTCGTAAGTGCCCCCCACACAACATGGAATATATGTGTATGAAATATGAATAATTATATTCCACCCCTCATAGCATGTTCCCTGAGAAACAACTGGGTATACCCTATATAGTTCTGAGATCTACTCCTTTAGAGCTTTCACCCGATGTGCCACAACCCCATTCAGGTCTGTCGTAAATGCCCCCCACACAACATGGAATATATGTGTATGAAATATGAATAATTATATTCCACCCCTCGTAGCATGTTCCCTGAGAAACAACTGGGTATACCCTATATAGTTCTGAGATCTACTCCTTTAGAGCTTTCACCCGATGTGCCACAACCCCATTCAGGTCTGTCGTAAATGCCCCCCACACGACATGGAATATATGTGTATGAAATATGAATAATTATATTCCACCCCTCGTAGCATGTTTCCTGAGAAACAACTGGGTATACCCTATATAATTCTGAGATCTACTCCTTTAGAGCTTTCACCCGATGTGCCACAACCCCATTCAGGTCTGTCGTAAGTGCCCCCCACACAACATGGAATATATGTGTATGAAATATGAATAATTATATTCCACCCCTCATAGCATGTTCCCTGAGAAACAACTGGGTATACCCTATATAGTTCTGAGATCTACTCCTTTAGAGCTTTCACCCGATGTGCCACAACCCCATTCAGGTCTGTCGTAAATGCCCCCCACACAACATGGAATATATGTGTATGAAATATGAATAATTATATTCCACCCCTCGTAGCATGTTCCCTGAGAAACAACTGGGTATACCCTATATAGTTCTGAGATCTACTCCTTTAGAGCTTTCACCCGATGTGCCACAACCCCATTCAGGTCTGTCGTAAATGCCCCCCACACGACATGGAATATATGTGTATGAAATATGAATAATTATATTCCACCCCTCGTAGCATGTTTCCTGAGAAACAACTGGGTATACCCTATATAATTCTGAGATCTACTCCTTTAGAGCTTTCACCCGATGTGCCACAACCCCATTCAGGTCTGTCGTAAGTGCCCCCCACACAACATGGAATATATGTGTTTGAAATATGAATGATTGTATTCCACCCCTCGTAGCATGTTCCCTGAGAAACAATTGGGTATACCCTATATAGTTCTGAGATCTACTCCTTTAGAGCTTTCACCCGATGTGTCACAACCCCATTCAGGTCTGTCGTAAATGCCCCCCCCCCCTACACAATATGGAATATATGTGTATGAAATATGAATAATTATATTCCACCCCTCATAGCATGTTCCCTGAGAAACAACTGGGTATACCCTATATAGTTTTGAAATCTACTCCCTTAGAGCTTTCATTCGATGTATCACAACCCCATTCAGGCCTGTCGTAAATGCCCCCCCCCCCCTACACAATATGGAATATATGTGTATGAAATATGAATAATTATATTCCACCCCTCGTAGCATGTTCCCTGAGAAACAACTGGGTATACCCTATATAGTTTTGAAATCTACTCCCTTAGAGCTTTCAACCGATGTATCACAACCCCATTCAGGTCTGTCCAAAAAGCCCCCCATTCAGGTTTGAATTTTTAAGAATTTGCGCAAAGTTCCGACCCTCGTAGAATCTTTCCTAGGAAATAAATGAATATTGTCTAAACAGTTTTGGGTTGTACTCCACCAGACCTTTAATTTGATGTACCATAACCCCATTCAGGTATGGCCAAAATCAAAATATGGCCCCCTGTTTCTTAGACTTATTGAATTTTGCCAAACTTCAGCATCTCGTAGCATGTCTCCTGAGAAACAACTGGATATACCCTGTGCAGTTTTGAGTTCTACTCCTCTAGAGCTTTCGCGTGATATATCACAACCCCATTCAGGTCTGTCCGAACTGGCCCGCAATGTGACCTGAATATAGGTATTTTTGTTGCACCATATCCTAATGCTGTATATGTTTCTTTGTTTTGTTTTTTTCCAAAAATGTTTTATTGTGATGTTTTTTTTAATAAAATAATAAAAATTATTTTTAAAAAAAGTGTTTTTTTGCTTTAAAAATATTTTTTTTGAAATGCAAAATGTGTGGAACGTATTTAACAGTGTGTGGAACGTATTTAACAGAGGTGTGGGACGTATTTAACTTACGAATTTATCTTCACACACATGATAATATTTACACTATTAAAATTTATTATAAAGTTTTAATAATATTTTAAGTTCATATATAATATTTATACACTACACCAGCATAGGTGGTTGGGGTATTATGCGTTTATGCTGATGTTTGTAACGCATAGAAAAAGTTATCCAACACCCACCTTAAAGTATACCAATCGACTCAGAATCACTTTCTAAATCGATCTAAAGGTGTACGTCTGGCTATCTGGAAAGCTGGCTGCCTGTCTGTCCATGTAAACCTTCTGTACAAAGTATAGGTCGCAATTTTAAAGATAATTCAATGGAATTTCGCACGTGGGACTTTTATGATACAAGGACGAAGCCTATTGAAATTGGTTGTGCTCGGTCCGTTATTTCACCTAGCCACCATACAAATTTTATTCCGAAATAGAGTTTAAACATTCAAAAATTCCTTAGAAATAATAATGTTTTAATGAAATTCGGTGAAAAAAAAGTTCTGTACAAGTATCAATCTTTGCACAAATTTTATGAAGATCCACAATTGACCATAGCTATCACATAAACCCCTCTTCCAAAAATCTCTTTAACATGCATAAATTCCACACGAATGTTAGTACCAATTTGACACAAATAAGTTTTATGTAAGTAGAAACAATATTGTCAAATTTTATGAGAATCGGTCCATAGCTCCCATATAAACCCACTTCCAGGAATCGCCCTAAAGTGCATAAAATTCTTTAGATGTTAGTATCAAAGCATTTGTATATTTTTTATTTTATATTTAGTAAAATTCCTGAATTTTCATGCATGAGCACAATGGTGTAGGGTATTATATGGTCGGTCTTGACCGACTATATCTTCCTTTCTCGTTTTTTAATGTTATGTTGCTTTGTTAGTGTCACTAATTGTAGTAGATTTTATGAGCAATTAAGCTTTTCAGTCATTTGTAAAAATATATATTTTTTTATACATTTAATTCCAGATTTAAATAAACTTGTACTTGAAGTGCTTGTATCGATAAGAATAAAAAAAATTAAAAATAAAATGTGGTTTTAGAATATATTTTTGAGTAATGACATTCTATAGCACAATCACTTGGTAGAGTTTTTTGTGATATATATGTTAATGTCTTTTTTTTAATTTACTTTTTTTAATTGATTACACAGGTTGACAAAATTGAAAAATTTTTCTGTTGCACGGAATATCTCAGTTAATTCAGATACATGTTATTATAAAGTACTAAGCCTATAAATTCCTTTTTTAAATTGACTCTGATTTTCGCCATAAATCGTTATTTGCAAGTTTGATGATATTGCAACATATATATATTGAAGCATATCTCGAAAACGACTTTACTGACTTGGTTCAATTCGAAATAAAATCGAATTAAAATTGCCTTCAAGTAACACTCACATTATTTTTTAATACGCAGTTATTGAGATATAAATCGATTTTGATATCTTATTTGCAAATTACACAAAAATTTTTTTTTCGTATATATTTGTGTAATTTCTAAATGAAATATGTTCACTAATCTGTGAATAAAATTAAAATTTATGCATTGATTTGAATGAAATATATCTTGTTTTATTTGCAACAAATTTATCTTTAATGATTTTTTGAAAATATGTTTATTGAAATTTTGTAGGAAATTTAATTTTTTCACAAAATAGGTTTAATATCTGCATAACTGTTTAAAGTATTAAAAAATAATGTAAGTATAACTTGAAAATAATCTTAATTCGATTTTTTATATTTTACTGAACTATCGGACAAGTCGTTCTCGAGATATGCTTCAATAAATGGTTCAACCTCGTTAATATTACAAATAGCGATTTATCGCGAGAGCCAGAGTCAATTCAAAAAAAGTGGTTTATAAGCTTTGTAATTCATAATAACGTGCATTCGAATTAACTGAGAAATCTCGCGCCGCAGAATTAGTGTTGCCCTGTGTTATTGAATACTGGCATTTAAAAGCGTGCAGTATTTTTATGATGATTTCCCAAAGTAAAATAGACATGACTTTTCGGGTACCTTTAGAAAGTTGATTTCAATAGGCGGACGGATAAATAGACAGACATCGTTGTTTACAAACCCCAATCTTTAACTCTTTAATACGAAAGGGGGTATTAAAATGACATGTCTACTTAACATTTCAGCATTTTGTCAATAGTGTTTATAATTTTATATTAAAATGCAGCATATAATGTTTAAAAGATATTTCAAAATTAAAAAAATAGTGATTTTCCAAAGAAAATTATTTTAAACAAATTACTGTGATTATTTTAATTGTTTAACATTTTTCAAAAGTTACATTGTTTGTGCTTTTTATTGTATCATAACCAGACTTGAAGTAGTTTTTAACTGACGGCTACTTTTATGATTTTTTTTCTTGGTTTTTATTTGATTTCATTTTTTATTACAACAACGAGTTTTATTTAATAAAACTAAACAATTTTGCAATACATTAAATATAACTATACTATATACAATTAAAAAATAATGTTAGACTAACTCAAACAATAAACAAATACAAATAAATAAATTAAAAAATTTTAAACATTAAATTAAAAATTTATTTGCTTTAAGAACAAGAGGAGGAGCAGTGCAAACACATAGATAATAAAAAATAAATAAATGTTCATTTGCAATGTCACTGAATAATATGAAATCAGTTGAGTGTTTAAAGAAAAAATGTATAATATATTTTATATATTCATTAGTTTTTACATGTTTTTTTTTTATACATTGGCCTTTGCTCTAAACAATATGTCAATTTAAGGCTTTAATATGACTAAAACAAAACATGCATGTTTTTTCTTTAACGTTTATTTTTAAATATGTACACATATATTTTGTGTATTTGTGGCTTAATATGGCATTTTAGTCCTCTTAAAAATTTGTTTATACTAAATAAAATATAAATGGTGGTTTTGTATATATAAAGATTAAAACAAATTTGTTTAAAAATATATTTATGTATATGGACGTGCGAGACATGTTTTGATTTTTATAGAGCTTTTTTTTAATAAAACAGGAATTTTTTTTTAAACACCCACTTTGTTTTTAATTTATAAAACAAATAATTCTCTGTGCTATTAATTATATTTGCTGTATAACTATTATATATGGATATACATATTATTTTTACAGTTTTATATTTTGTTTAGGTAAAGAATAATGAGTTCACACTATAGTAAATAAAAATAAAATATGATATTTTTTAAGTTTACATCATTATGAAGAATTTTTATGCAATATTTAACATTTTTCATAGTTTTATATTTGGATTTTATTACGAAAAACTCATTCACACTATGATTAAGACATTTTAGTTAGTTAATTTGAGAGGAGTGTGAACACAGTAATAATTACAAATCTGTAATTTGAATAATTATGTATATTCACTATTTAAAATAAACTTATTATTTTAATTAAATTTTTTTGTACATAACTTCTAATTTTTCCATATTTAATTTATTTAAACTTATTTTTTAATCAATTGATTTTCTTTCCTATTTTTATATAGATACCTAATAGAAATAATCTCACTGTAGCTTTTAATCTATAAAATAAATATAAATTTTCTGTTGTTATCATTAATAATAAACTACTTCAAGTCCTAACTAGCTATTCATTTCATACTAGTCTTACAACCAACCACTTTTAATTGCCACTTGTAAAAAAAAAAAATTTCTCTAGTTAAATAAATTCTAATTGGAAGAACTATAAAATTGTTGCTGTTGTTATAATTTCTATATCCTATCCTATATGAAAATTATTAATTCAAGTTACTAAAATTCATATTAAAAAATTTAATATCAATATTTGTTTAAGAATTTTTTCTTTTAATTTTTTTTCTATAAATTTTTTTCTATGGATTTTGCATACGAGTGAGTAGTTGTTGGAAAGTGCTGATTTTTTGAATTTAGCTTTAGTCTTGTTTAAACATTCTCTTTGCTTCTGTAAGCAATTTAGTTGGGATTAAAAAGAAAGTAAAGTTTGGTTAGAAATATAAAAAAATAAGTTTACATGATGATAAAATGTAAGAGAATTTGCAATATAGAAAATAAGCTGAAAAAAGGAAATGCTTAATAAACGCATGCAGTTATGAAAAAATTAAAACTAAAGGAATGGTTTGGTAAAAAAAATTGCACATCTACAAAAAAGATTAAATAAAGATTTTATATATTTAACAAATGTTCGGTAGGTCCCAATTTTCATGTTTTTTTTTTGTCGTTAGTATAACTGGCCCATTTTATTTCCAGTTGCTTTCTTTGATTTAATTCCTTTAAATATTTTTCTCTCATAAATGACTACACACACACCCGAATGATGAGATACAATTAGGTGGCTTTGTATGCGGAAAAATACATGTATAAGTAAGTAATCAGGCCAAACTAAGAATAAAATTATTCCTTAGATTTGTAAACTTCATATGAATTTTTAAGTAAAATATAAAAGTCAATTGTTTTTTTCTCTTCTCATAAGCATTCAAACATTTTAACACCATAATAACAATTTACAAGAGTTTTGCTTTGGCGGAAATTTGCGTGACCAAAATTATAATTATTATAATATTTTTTTGAAAATAAAAACTAATGGAAACTTTTTAAGATATTATAAATTAAATTTAAATATGGGTAAAATAACCTTTAGAGGGACAATAAGTAGCAAGGACCTCAAATAACTACAGAATGATTAGACCTAAGATTGAAACTTAAATGAGGCTATGTAAAGGCTTAGAATTAGAAATATGATTGAAGCTCAAAATTGTACATGATTTTGAAAGTCAAATGGATCTTTATAAAGACCAAGGAGGGAGGACTGCAGAAAGACATAAGATTGAAGCTTAACAGATATTTTATAAGGATTTCTTGGTCCTTATATTAAAGCTAAATTAAGCAGCTAAAATGAGGCCAATGACCAGCGAAACCACAAATGCATATTTTCATGTCATTCTTGACGGCATATTTTTGCATACAGTGATTTTTAGAGAAAATTTATAGCATATTTTGTGATTTTTAGGTCATATTTAATCATTTCAGCGCATATTGAAGATAACATTTTGAAGATAATTTTTTATACCCCATGGAATGGTTTTCTCAAATTTTATTTGCGGTGTAAAAATAGTAATTAAAGATCCAAAAATATTTATTTATTTTTATTTTATTTATTTAAAATTAATTTTAATGAATATTGCCTAAGCTCATTAAAAATCGCTGAGGAACTTGATTTGTAGGAACAAATCAAGCATATTTAGAAACTGATGAAAATATTTTTATTAAAGCAAATTTTGATGATGTATTGTCCAAATATCAGCAGTTAATATTGTAGAAATAATTTATGCTTTTGAATGAAAGCTATGTATGTAAGTTTACATATGATAATTTTAAAAATTTCCGAACTAA
Organism: Protocalliphora azurea; assembly: GCA_932274085.1. Lineage (NCBI taxonomy): Eukaryota > Metazoa > Arthropoda > Insecta > Diptera > Calliphoridae > Protocalliphora > Protocalliphora azurea. The sequence goes on from OW026523.1 coordinate 1,025,629, forward strand.
TACTAGAATTAGATGGGTAAGCAAATGAAAGATCAATAACATTTTTATATTTGTGGTTTCCCTATAATATCATAGGAATTAAATTATACATTACAAACAAAAATTACTCAATAATTTCAATGCAAAATTAAAGCGTACCAGTAGTCTAGCAAAACCCCCAATTTTCGGTTTTATGGCCCTTTGAAGTTTGAAATTTTTGGAGCCCCTTTTTCAATATAATTCGAAGTAAAAAAAATTTAAATTATTTAATCCAAATGCTATTATATGTTGCTGACTTATAGACTACTAGCATTATTGTACAACATTTTTACTGAATGCCCTTTCTACGTCAATTTTTGACATACTTTTTACTTTATTTAAATTGACTTTATAATTAAACTGCTGAACCGATTTAAATGAAACTTTGTGACCGTAACAATCTTACATAATATCTATGAGAAGCTTTGCATTCTGTAAAACAACAATTACCCTAAATACATTAAAATTTACTATTTAAACTTTTTTATGTTTACACCCATTGATAAAAGTTCTCCAAAATATTAGAAGTTTAAGAATACATAAAATCGAAATTCGAAATAACTTTGCAAGACTCTTAAAGACTTACGATTGTAGCTTAAAAGTACTAACATTAAGTACTACAACTGTCCAACAAATGTAGTATAAAAAGGACTACATAAATAAACTTTGATAATAATTATATAAAGACCTACGATTGAAGGTCAAAAGGGACTATATAAAGACCTTTAGTTGAAGCTCAAATAGAACTCTGAAAGTACCAAAAATTTAAACTTAGAAGGAACTACATAAATATCTTCTATTAAAGGACAGTTAAAACTGTAGAGAGATTTTCGATTTAAGCTTAAAATAGACCTTAAAAGACTTATGATTGAGGTTCAAAAAAAGGACTACATAAAGATTTGCGATTGAAAGGACTATATCTTTTGAATAAAAACCTTTAATTGAACCTCACAAAGACTTTTTAAGAACCTATGATAATAAATAAAAACAAATTATATAAATACCTACAGTATAAATAAAGATCTATAATTGAGGCTTAAAAAGGAGTACTACAAAAAGACCTTAAATCAACGATTAAGGCTAAACTAAGATTTAGCAACGATCTACTATTGAAGCTGAAAAATAATAACTTAAAGACCTTGAGTTCTAAGGCTCAATAAAAATATATAAAGTCATATTTTTAAAGCTTAAGTAAGAATTTATTAAAGTTAAAAATTAAATCTAAATTGGGTGTAAATAATAATTTTAACCTAATTCCTTTGTTTTTTTTATCTAATAAGGCCAAGAAACCTACTATTTAAAAGTCTCATATTTAAATTTCTATTGGAAGTTGTTTGCATTAAAAAAATTTTCTCTTTATTTTTCTCAAATTATAGTCAACTAAAATTATAAAAAACTCTCATTAAGGAATTAAATAAAACTTTAAAAATGAAATAAAAAATAAAGTAATTTAAAACGTAAAATCAGTTGAACTATAAAAAAATTGTAACTGTAATTTGTTGACTCTGTTATGGCTTTATTTGTTGCAGCAGTAAACAAAACTTTAACTTAACAGTATGATTTTTTTTTATCAAATTTTAGTTAAATTAAGCTCAATATGTAAACAAAATAACAAAAACAAAAAAATAAAGTTTTTTTTTCGAAATTATTTTGTTTATGTATCACAAAATAGTTAGCAAGACTGGCTGGACAAGTTCTTGTTGTGTGTTTTTTTTTTAATTTTTTTAATGTTATTTTCTTGCCTTTAAAGAGCAAAAAAAAAAAAAAAATTTAAACAAAACAAACTAAACTTCAAATGCTTAAAGATTTTTCTTACAGTTTTGTTTTTATTTATTTTTTGTTTATGTCCCACAGAGAGTGTGGTTGGTTTTGGTTATTAAAGTCATTTGCTGTTGTTTGATATGTTGCTTCTTAAACTCGAGATCAAATGTCTTTGGAGAAAGAGCTAAAAAACATTAAACAGAATCAGGTTTTTGTTTTGTGTGCAGAGAAATTGTTAGTTTGTTATACTCTTATATATATATATATATATATATATATATATATATATATATAAGAGTATATATATATTTATATATATATATATATATATATATATATATATATATATATATATAATGAAAAAAGAAACGGTTTTGTGGATACCCACACATAGTGCATATAACAGGAATGTCTTAGCAGATTAACCTAATCTTTTACGAGACACCACACAAAGATGATTAATTATTATTTATGAGTACATACCCTGCCAACATTTTCTATCCAAATTTGCACTAAAGAGTAACCTCAAGTTGATTTTAACAGTCGAATATGATATCATTTTCTTATCCAAGAAGAGTCACCGTGCGGGAAGAAGTGTGCAGCAGTTCTAATACTTTTTTAATGGCACTATTAAGTACATTTTTTATGTGTCAAATTGGAGTCATTTTGAGGAACAGAAAAAGTAACTATTTTTGTCGAAATTTTAACTTAATACTATCAACATTACTATCCAAACTTTGACTAAATAGCATCCATATTTATTTTAAAATAGTAAAAAAAAGAAGTTATTTTACTATTGAAGAAGAGTCATCGTTCGGGAAAAAATTTATAGCAGTTTTGATACTTTTTTAATGACACTATTAAGTGCTTCTTTTGTGTGACAAATTAGAGTCATTTAGGATTTTAGTAATGCTTACGAAAACTGAATTTAAATATTAAATTTAAGAGATGAATTTTTAAATGCAAAAATTATACCAAATTGCTAATAAAAAAAAATATGTATTGAAATCAGGCGGGAATCCACGGGGGTAGGGGTGGTATAGGAAGCTAAATAAAAATAAAAATAGTAACATATTCAAGTAAATGACTTAAAATATTAAATTTTTTAGAAAGATCTTAAAAAAGCTTATTAAATATTCATAATCTTCATTAAGAAAAGAAAAAGCTAGTTGTAACTAAAAATCATAAAAAATTTATCATTTTCGTAAGAAATAAGACTTTATGTAATTTTGCGAACATATTTTATTAGGTCAATTGAAAGCCTTATTGATCGCATATTTTAAATTTGTATCAATTTTAAAATATCTGGATTAGTTTGAATTATTATAAGGATTAATATGAAATATGTATTTACTAAATAGAAAACTAAAGATAAATGAAATTTATACGATTCATATCCGAGCAGTCTCATGTGGCTGTTGCGAATTTAATGTTGTTTAAAAGAGTTTAAGGATAGAAAAATACTTTTGCGACTTGGTGTATATAATATATCTACGATATTTTAAATCAATTCCCTTCTTATAAGGATACAGAATATAATCACCAGCGTCATGATCTGCAGGACCTTTTCAAAGTGAACGGTATAAAAACGAATTTTTATTTCGTTATACCATGAAAATAGCAAAACAAAAGACTAAAAGCGGTTTTTTAATATACCATAGCAAGTGAATTGGAATATGAATAATGAAAAATATGAATTTTTAATTGAAAGCATTTGATAATTTACAATGAATAATGCTTGAAAATTTTTGTAAAAATAAATCCCTAGCTTCTAATCGGCTATTGGATTTACATAAAATTTCAAACAGACGTAATAACGGAGTATACAATTTTATTTTTTGAAAGCGCACCGCTCATACTCCTCAGGAGCAGGGTACCTCTGACATAGAAAATTTTTAAAAGTTTGCCAGTTTTTTTCCTATCGGACTTCAAATATTTTTATATCTTCTTAATGCCTCAAAATGACCTATAAAAAAACCTGCTTACATGTGTTAATTTTTAAATTTTAACTACTTTAATTTTGCACGTTCTTGGTCCTTTTTTTATCATATAGGTATATCCCAGTATTTCCGACTGATTTTATTAGTTTTCTTTCTTCAACTAATTAAAGAATAAAAAAAATTTTAAGTCGATATCTTTACCGAGTCCAAAAATTAACGATTTTGAGAATTGCTAAAATTACAAAATTTTGTATTTTTTATAGCGAAAAAGTTTACCCTCTTTTTTCTCTAAAATGTAATTTTCTTTAACAACAAATTTTATACTCCCGAAATTGACCTATTAATATTAAACTTTTGACTTTAGTCTATATTTTCTAAATCTCAAAGTGTTAACCTGCAAACAAAATGCAGTATAGGAATCCATAATATGTTTTTAGAGGTTTTGAATCATAATCTCCATAAAAGTGTGAACTTATAGGCGAAAATGTGAAAAATCTCATTTTTGGGATTTTCAGTTTTTTTCGAGAATTGTGGGATTCCTTCTACAAAAATTTTTGAAGTTTTTTACACTTTCTCATTTCAAACAATCAACGATAATTTCGTTAAGTAAGGTATCTTAACAAAGATTTTTTTTAAAGCAGATATGAAATGATAATTTATGAGAAACAAGAAATTAAAATGGCTTACCTTTGTAAAAGAATTAAATATATATTTTGATAAATTTGAACAGGATATGTTTCTATTTCAGGTTTGATGTTGAAAGGTTTGATGGACACACATATATGGGTTCACTTTCACTAAAATAAATATATATATTTTTATAAGTGAAACGCAAATCTATTTCGACTTTTTTTATTATTGAAAGCAAAAAATAAATCCAAATTTATTTGTTGTTTCCAAAGTGAATTGTCAAAATGAATTTCGCTTCGTTTTACGGAATAAGCCGCTACCGACATTTATTTTTTAAATAATTTAATTTAAAATTTCTTTCAATTATTTTTCAATTTCTTTTTCCACAATATTTTTAACTATTTTATTCAATTTTGTTTTCGTTTTAAACAACATTCACTATGTATATATATATATATATATATGTATATATATATATATATATTATATATATATATATTCTTTTTTATTTTTACCTCACTTTATCCCTCTTTATTTTGGTTTATTTTAATTTCACTAAAATTTTTAAAAAATCGATTCCTTGACTTTGAAAGTAACACGTGAACTAAGAACCATCGTCTTCTTCACATTTTTCGTTTTTAATTTAAAAACAATGTATGTTTTTGTAATGTAACGGTTTTTTACTTTCAGATGGTCAAAAATCGAAGTTATGTTATTTGTTTTTGTAAAATTTTTTACTATCTGGAAAATAAAATTTTGAGAACACTAATGGGAGACAGTTTTTAGTAACTTTATATTTATCCAAAAACTAACTTTTAAGTGACTTTTTCGACATTTTAGTTAGTAAGAAATGTAGAATGAGTAGATCAAAAATCGAAGTTAATGTTATTTGTTTTTGTAAAATTTTTTACTATCTGGAAAATAACATCTTGAGAATACTAGAAAGAGTCATTTTTCTGATAGTGGATAAAACTATCACCTAATTGCTGGCAGGGTAGTTGTTTATGAAATTAAGTTGGTATTAAATTATTGCCTCCAATTTTTTTTTTACTTTATTGACAATTTATATAATTTTAATTAATAACTTAATTGAATTATTAACAACTATTAATCTTGGCTTTTTATTGAAAAGTAGAAGCTGGCTTTTAATAAAATTTATTTACTTCACTTGAAAATTAATTTGGAAAAGATTCAAATTATTGTAGAAATTAATAAAGAGAAATTTTAATATTTTATTACTAAAACAGAACAGAATAAGTTAGGATTAAAACTGAATCAACTTCTTGTAACATTTCTTCTCCATATTCTTCTGATATATCAGTTTATATGAAAATTAATTGCTAACTAAACTAATTTTAATTTTTTAGATATGACTTGTGAAAGTACTTTCACGACATTTTTCGCGGTATCTCTCTATAAGAATTTAAAATTAATAGTTGATCACTGCTGGGTCATTCTTAAATTCGTTTTTAACTTGAAACCAATTCCTTTACAATTGCCAAAGTTCTGGGTAGTTTAAATAACTAATATTCTGGGTGACTAAAATAACATTCTAAATTCTGGGTGCTTTTACTGTAACGATGAAGTTCCAAATTTGGCCAGAAAATATTAAAAACACTGTTGCATGTCACGAGTGTCATCAATGTCTTTTTATATTTTTTATTATGATTATTAGAGTTTATTCAGATTAAAGAAGCAAAACAATTACATATCTTGTCGCATTTTGAGTTAACTTATTATACGACAAATTGTTTTGTAAATTTTTATTGTTATTAGCTCGATAGTATTCAGGACCATCTTTCCGATTATTTGCTAAACAAAACTTGTATTGAATATTTTTATTTTTCATTATTAAGGAGCTTTGATCATTCTTTGCCACAGAGTTCTTCTCAGCTTATTTTTAAGCTTTGATTGACAAAAGCTTAGGAATAGCTTTAACATGGCTCATATTTTGTTTGTGAAGAAATGAACAGAACGAGCCATTATGCCGCCGAATATGTTTGGCATAGCTTTTATGAGCTTCTTTACTTTTTGGGCTTGCAACATTCTTCTGACTTTTTGTTTTTCTGAACCAAGTTTCACCTCATTCTTTAGGTTCTTGTTAATCTTTTTTATTATCCTGAAATGTAATACATTTGTCAAAATTTACTCAATCAACATTTTCTAGTAAGTTAAAAAAGAATTCAAATTTTATTTTGTACATTTTTCTTTCTGACATGTCTCTAGAATGAACACTTTAATAAATTCAATTATTCTTTTATTTCCAAACTTCTAAAACCATTTAATTTGTTTACTAAGATTAAAAGCAATTTTTAGCAACCATTTTATATTGGATTTTCCTTTATTATCTAGAAAAATCTTGCTGCCAAAATGCACCTACCAAAATCCAAAATGCGAAAGCAGGAATTTACTACTATATAGCCACATAAAAAAACACAAAAAAATTAATGAATTCAAATTCTGACTCACATAAAACAAAATGGAAAAAATGGAACAAAATATTTTTTACAAATACCAAAAGTAAAAAAAGAGGTCCTAAAAACGCCGACACATCTGTTCCTTGTTTATGTGTGCATATTCAGATAAACATCACTATAGAAATGGCCTGCAGCATGCAACAGCAGTAGCAGGCAGCATTAAATAACAGACGTTGGCTTGGTTTGGCCAGCCGTCCAGTTGGTATTATTGCATATTGTTTCCATTCATTGGTACTTTTTTTGTTTTGGTTTTTTTTATTTGTTTATTTTTTTCATTTTCCATATTGTTGTGGTAAAGTTTTGTTGTCGATTTTTTTTGTTTTTTTTTTTTTGCTAAATCACAAATCCCCCAAAAGGCTGTAGAAATGTATGCAAAGTTCGCAGGGAGTAATGGATTTTTTCACTTTTGTTTTAAAGGGATTTCCTTTTAACGTTTGCTTAAATGTAGCTGTGTTTGTTTTTCTGCAGAGTTGCGGGTGTTATTTGTTTATTTATCTTTCAGTTTCAATACCATACCAAATTCCCTTTTAAAAGCAGATGCATATAAAACCAAGTAAATATATAGTACCATGAATTGAAAAAAGTAACGCTGAATTATTTGATTTATTTATGACTGATTTTAGTATTGCTTTTCAAATATGAAAACTAAATTTAGTCCAATTTAATATGAATTGGAAACAAATATTTAAGTATATGATTACTAATGATAATTTAAAACAATTCTATAATATATAATTTGAAGTTCTTATATATCAAAAGACGCTACTTACAGTTCTGACAAAATAAAATCTCTTAAAAATCAAACGGCATCATTGTTAAATTCCCATATGGTACGCACGTGCTTAGGGTTTCGGGTACGGGAATTCCAGGGCAGGAAATTTGGGGATTTCCCAGGAAAACGGGAAATTAAATATTCTCTTAGTTGTAAAATTCTATAGCAAACATTTTGCTATTTTTAACACTTTATTTCAATGAAAGATTGACGTTACTCTAAACATGGTACTTGCAAGAGTTTAACACATATTATACAACTAGAACGTTATTTGAGAGGAAGTTAATGTTGCATAAATTAGGTTTTTAACTGTTTAGTTAGGTTTTTTTTCTATCAGGTACCTATGTATTTTTTTTTATCTATGGTTTAACGAATTTACTTACAAGTTGTTTCACATGAAATTTTAAATCAACTTTATTTTTGTCATGTTCAAATTTTAGATACTTTAGTTTTAGTATAGATTTATTGAAATGAATAGTAAATAAATTGAACTTCGAAAAGACTCACTATTATAAAAAAAAAATACTTAGTTGCGAGATTTTTCATTCTAACCCAACATTTTCTTTCGAAACAGCACCTCTTATCCAAGCATTGGATCTGTAACTGTTATATGTAAATGTTATAACTTCAAAATATTTATAAAAAACTAATCTTATGTTGTATTCACACGTATGTAAGATTATTTTCATTGGATTTCTGAACACTTGTGAACCAATTTTTATTATTTTTAGTTTTATGTTTAATTTAGTAAAAAATAAAGTGGAAATAGATGGCAAGCTGTTTATAATTAAATTTATCCAATAGATTACTGTATATTTTTAAAAAGTTTTAGCATCAAAAACACAAAGTAAAAATGTGAGACACAGTTTTTATCATAAATTGCGAAAAGTACTAATTTTATTTATATAAAATGTTTTAAATTTGTTTAATCTTATAAATGGCGTTATACTTATATATTATTTTACTTTTTTCTTAATTCGATATGATTTATAAAGTTTCGTTTTGTTTTATTTAATAAAAAATAATTTTCTTTATAAGAAATCATGGTCTTTTTTATAACTAAAGTTTTAAAAAATTCCCGGGAATAGCGCGAATTCCTGGAAAATTGATTTTTTCGTTTTCGTTTCCCGGGAAAAGAAATATTACGGGAAACCCAAACCCTACACGTGTTTTATATAAACTACCAAAACTAAATATAAAAGCCCATATAAAAAACTACCTATAAATAAAAAAAGGAAAAGAAAAACCATAATCATCATTTGCATAAAAAACCTAGACAATGGTTAGAAAAGAAAGATTTCAGCATAATAAAGGGTGCTTTTCTTCAGTTGTAATTTGGTAATTTGAATTCTGGAATTAAAAAACATATTCAGTACTTAAGATTTTTATAGGATACAACAGATATTTATAATGTGTGTATTCTCTACCTAATAGTGCAATTAGAACACAAAGCAAACGGAAATGGCAACTTAACCCCTACACTGTTGTTCATATTATAATAAAAACTGTTTTATTTATTCAAAAGAATATATACATATATATATATATATATATATATATATATATATATATATAATATATATATATATATTACTTTTATTTTTTATTCACTTTAATATTTTAAAACAATTTAAAAATTTTAAAGAATATTCTTTGTAATCTAAAATAAGCTTTTGCTTCATACATTCATTCATTTAGTCATTCTCAGTTACCAGTTTTAACTAAAATTCACAAAATATATTTTACCAGTCATATCACGTTGCTGAAATACAACATAAAAACCATAAACCAAAAATAAAAAATTTAACAGAGAAAACGACGAAATTGGAAATATATTTACATACATGGAATTTTATATAATACTTTTGCAATAAGAGTTTTTATATACATATGTATCTATTCAAGATCGTTTTCCATTCAATTATTTTCTTAGTCAATTGTTGTTTATCCATTTAAGACAAAAATTATAAACGTAAATAAATATGAATTTATTTATCATTTTAAATTATTATGACAGAATATTGTTAAATGTTTAATAATTCTTTTTTTTACTTTGTTTCTTATATATACATACCTACATACACATATAAATGTTTTGCAATAATTATTTTGAATTGATGAATAGAATTTTTTGAAAATATATAAATCCTAATAGATATGAGAATGAAATGAACTTTTTAAACACACTAGAGAACATATGGATCCATATTTTGCACCAAACTCTCAGATTGGCTTTTCTCCAAGATCTCAAAATTAAAGAAATCCTTAATTCTTTGATGTTTTTCACACACTGTTTAAATCGATTTCGTCAAGCCCACGGTTGTTTGCAAGAATTTCTGTTTACATATTTGAGATGCTTGGAGTCTCGAGAATCTTGAGATTTAATTTCAAAAAAATCCGTTTATGAATATTGGATTTATAAGCGATTTTCTTGATTTTTCCAAATGTATTTATTTAAATTTATTTTTATGGCAAAAAACTTACAGTGGAAAAGTTTTAGTCTATAAATTGTCTAGCCATATTTCCTAATATGCTGAGGTGTTATTCGAAATTATTCTGGATTGTATGAATTCGGTTCTAATTAAGTTCTTGAAGGTGTTTTTTTTTTGAAGGGAAATAATAAATTTTGGTTTTAGCCAAAGCTTAGAAAATTCTCTTTTTTGAACAGGGGTTTGTTGGTGAAAAATTTTTTTGTTAAAATTCAGATTTTTTTTTGTGAAAATTCAGTTTTATAGTGAAAAGTTTCTTTATATACATACCATCAAAAAGATGGGAGGTATATTAAGTTTGTCATTCCGTATGTAATATGTCGAAAAAATCATTTAAGACCTCATAAAGTATATGTATATTCTGGGTCTTGGTAAGATTCTAAGCCGACCTAGCTATGTCCGTCTGTCTGTTTGTTGAAAGCATGATAGGGCTCGGTGGGGACCACCTAGGGGGAGGGGCGAAATTTGGCTCAAATATTTATATTATATAAGGTTTTTTTGGAATAAAAAGTAGGTAAAATTGGTTAATAAACAAAAAAGTTATGGACCAAATATTAGAAACACAGGGTGTCTGCTGTAACTTCAGTTCATACTTTTCTGCTAATTTCTCTTAAACAAAAGTGTATACGGCAACGAAATTTTGTACAGATGGACACTACCCGCCCACTTTACCACCTATCTCCCATATAAAGTGAATCATCAACGAAATTTTCTACAAATAGTTCAAGAACCAATATAAACTCCAAAGCAAAAAATTAACGTGATACGCCCACTTTACTGCCTACCTTCCATATTTATATAGATTCGGCCAACAATAATATAATTCTCACTTGTTTTTACTGAAAATTAGATTTTTGATAAGCATTTACTTTTCCATTGAAAATACAATATTCCTGTTTTTTAATACAATATTCCTGTTTTGGCTTATAACTCGTTAATTATGAACCTATTTATATGATTTTCGATAGCGAAATTCTAAGAATCTTACCCAATATATTGATGTATTTTACATGCTTCTCAATTGTCGGCGCCATTTCCAAAGTTGTTTTTAACAGACAAATGAACAACATTGCTTCGAGTCCCCTTGCCACCTGATGAGAAGGGTATAATGAGATTTTAAGTGAATTGATTCTATATTTTATTTCGTCTGTAATATGAACCCAAACTTCATTAATTATTGTAATAATGCAGATCAAATCCGAATATCTTGTTTTAGTCCTAAATTAGTAAGTTAAAAAAACCTAAATTATGGACAATATTAGGAATATTAGCACTAATTGTAATATGATTCTGTATTGGGAGTACTTTAAAGTCATTATAGGGTAATCACAAGTCTTTGTATAATCCCAAATTCACATTAATTGTAGGTCTGTGTATAGTGTGTTTGAAAAATTCATTTCAATTCTCACATCTATTAGGATTTATATATTTTCAAAAAATTCTATTCTAATTCGTTATATAATCCCTATAATTCACCAATCATAGAAAAAATAAAAGTTTTACTAGGACTTAATAAAGTACTAAACAGCAGCTATTTCAGGTCTTCAAAAAATCCTAAATTAACAATCTTCCTACCTCATTATGTAGCTGTAAATCGTCAGTAATATTTGGTATTTATATAGTTCCAAATCTGTAGCTATATTACATTTTTACATAGCCCAAAATTAACAGCAGTCTCTGGCTTTTATAGAATAAATATTAGCAATAATTTTATATGTTTTTAGCATTTCTAAGTCTTTATATAGTTTCAAAAAATGCAATTTTATTTAACAAGAAAATTCATTCAGTATTTGTACAAAGATATTTTCCCCCACCCAATATTTCAGTGCCTGACTCCAATAGTGCATAAAATTAAAATAGCAATATGTTGAATGCCATAATTAAATATGGAAAATTATTATTTATTTTATTTATTTATTTTTATTTGACGTATGTACATATATACAACTCTTAAGACTTCTCTCTATAATTCTTATTATGTCTACAATAAATGCAGAAAAATATTATTCAATACAATAATTGTATACGCACAATTGAAGTTGCAAGTTGTATAAAGCAAAATTAAATATAAAGCATGGAATAAAGACAGATAAATAGATAAATTGCTGTTACATACAAGCACAAGTATATAATACAAAATAAAATAAAAGGAAATTGATTAAACCAAAGAAAGATTTCATATTTACAAATATAAGTAAAACGGAAATGTAGGCATAAAAAAATTAAAATAAATATTGAAAATTAAAATTTATTAAACCTATAAAAATCTGAAGCTATATACGGCAATTAAATACGTCGTACATAAATGTTAAATACGCTCCTCAAGCTGTTAATTGATTTTTTAAAATGAACAAAATTATTTTTTAATAAAAAAAATATACATATAAAATTAAAAAAATTATGTCACTTTATACATAAAATTTCTTTGAACAAAAATCGAAATTTTCCAGTGGGGTATTAGGAGCAGACATGAATTAGAGATTAGTCTAATATTAGTAGATTCCAGAAATGTATGCTCTATGTCTGAGATCACTGATATATGTATAATTTGAAAAATTTATTTTTTTGTTATGAAAATATAGAATAATATGGAATTTTCAAGTGGCTCTAATGGACATGAGGACCAGACATGAGAGTAGCCTAGGACTAATAGATTCTAACAGATATTTTCATAATGAAAAAACACATAAGTACGCTCCACTTGGTGTTAATTGATTTTTTAAAATGAACAAAATTATTTTTTAATAAAAAAAAACTATATCAAAATTAAATTTTAAATAAAAGATCAAAGTATATTTATAAAACATATTAAAATATAAAATTATAAAAAAATTGTCGATTATGTCACTTTGTACATAAAATTTCTTTCAACAAAAATCGAAAATTTCATGTGGTCCTAAGGGGTCTTGGGAGCAGATATGAATCGGGTAAGAGGAATAATGGTAGTAGCTTAGGACTAGTAGATTCCAGAAATGTATGTTCTATTGTCCAGATTCCATTTGTGATCAGAGATGTATAGTTTTGAAAAATCTTTTTTTTTTCATTATGAAAATATGGAAAAATGTGAAATTTCCAAGTGGCTCCAGTGGACATAAGAAGCAGACATGAATTGGTTTAGCAGAAAAGTGGGAGTGGTTTAGGACTATTAGATTCTAGAAATGTATGTTCTAATCTATTTGGGGTCAGAGATATATAATTTTGAAAAAAACTGACGTATTTATCTTCACACTCTTAAAAATCTGTTATATATATTTATTAATAACATGGTTTTAGTTAACATTTATAAGTATTTGTTATAAACATTTCTCTATTACATTTTGGATTTTGCTTAACAAAACCAGCTGCTTGTTAAACATATTTTAGATTGAGTAATTATTTATTTGAGTGTGTATGTTATTGTTGAGTATTTTGGTGGTTTTGTCAATGAGCAGCTGATATTGACATTTTACTACAACTAAATGTAACAATAACAAAAAGCTATAAAAAGAATATATTTTCATAGTGATAAAAGGCTGAATATTTTCTATTTTATGCTCTGTGTAAGTAAGTAAGGTTGTATATATGGTAATAAAATTATGGTTGTCATGTTTTCCTAACATTATTTAAAGTAACTTGCATTTTTATAGATATTTTAGGAACTTGGGGTATTATAAAAATAATTTATAATAGAAATTTTAAACTAAAAATATTTTTAGAATGCATTAAAATTCTTTTTTAAATGGTATTTGAAAATGGGGAAATTATTTATGCTCATATTTATTTTCGAAATAACCTTAAGTTTATTTTTTCAATATATTTTAAGATTATTGAGCATTAAACCATTAAACAATCATTGTTCTAATAAAATTAAGTCATTAATCTTTGACAAGTTGTTTTTTAATTAAATTTTGTAGAAAAATTTTTCAAAAACAATTTTTACACACACACTTTTTCCTTCAATCTAACAAAAAGTTCAAGTTCAAAAACATTTTCAAATTGTTATAAATACTTTTCAGTAGTAAAATACTAAATAGTTCTAGGTGGGCGTTGAAATCTATACTAAAATAAATAAAAATGTTTTCCTTTTTTTATTTTTTTCTTGTCTCAAAAACATGTCTGGTCTGTCTATCTTTCTCACCTACATAGTAAATGTTTTTTTTTTTTTATTTTTATTTTTTTTATTTTTTATTTTTTTTTTGAACAACATCTCTACGTAAAAGTGGCTTTAATAAGTTTTTCTTTTCTAATATAGAGGAATGAAGCTATTCGGTATAGAATGTGTGTATGAAATTTAGTCTGGACTTTTTAGACTTTATTACATATAGTTTTTTGTGTCTTTTAATGGCAATAACACCATAAATTTATTATTTTATTATTTAGTTTTTTTCTGAACATTATTAATCAATTTATTATTTTTTTTTTAACAAGAGAAGACTTTGCATACAGTCTATCTAGTCAAGTTTTGTTCATTGTTCGCCCGTCTGTCAGCCTGCCTCATTTTACACTGTTGGTATGTAAATTTCTATTTTTATTTATGAAATCAAAAGTTTAATTCAATTTAGTTCATTTATAAATTTAACGAGATTCTATTCGTTTACTACACAGAGAATATTTGTACATTTCTGTACAATGTATTTTAACACAAATTGTAAGAATTGAACCTACAAATTTATTCCCAAACTTTTCCATAAAAAAAAAAAAACATTATTAAGTCTTTGGTGTATTGCTAAAAATCATCACTTCCTAAGAAAATTTCAAACATTTTTTTTCACAAATTGAAAATATAAGTGAGTTCAAGCCTTCTTGATTATATTTCATTTGAAATAAATATAAAAACATGTTTAATATTTAGGAAATTAGTTTGAAATATTATGAACTACAATCAACGAAACGAAATAATTTTATTTGTGTATAAAATTGGTTCTGTGTATTTATTAAATCAAATTAAATTAGATTTCCAGCTTTGTACGCACATACATATTTGTCATGTTTTGTTATGTGGAGAATACTGAAGCAGAAAATCAAAAAAAGTTGAATGTAATAGTCTCTAAAGGCAGAAACGAATAAATAAGGCGGTACTTAGCAAATAAAAAAATATATTCTTCGGCTACTAAAGAAACTTTATTTAAATTCTTTGAAAGCATAAATAATTTTTTTTAATTTTTAAAATTTCATTTGTTTTTGTATGACTTCCAAGAAGTTATCTAGTAAGTGATGTACGTACTTCAGGAGGCCATAAAAATTTAATTTAAGCCAACATTAAAAGACACTTAGTAAACCAAATTCAAGAGGCTATAAAAATGAAATGTTTGAATTTTTTAGGACTTTTATTAATCATATGACATACATATGACATCAATGATTCGAATATGATTGTTTGCTATTATGAAAATAAATTCGTTGAGTGTTTATCATATGGTTTTCTTAACTGCCCGCATTTGAAAACAATTGCTTTTAAGATTATACACAATAAATATCTGTAATAAAGTATAAACACTTTTGGTCTATTTATTCAAGATATATAATGAGCAAAGTCCTCTATTGTCATACTAAATATGATGGTGATTATGGCTGCATATTAAAATGCCATAGTTGTGGTTATAATATTGAAGAAGAATGGACGAAGAACGCTTAAATTTTCTAAACATTTCATATAGAAAAAAAGTCTTAAAGAAAAGTTAAGATTTAAAAATATAATGTTAAACATTTTATTAAACATGTATTACAGTTAAATTATGATATTATTACTTTTTGCACTTTTTTTTAACTTTATAACATTTTATACTATTTTTTATACATTTTTATACTATTTTTTATAACTTTATAAACTTTCTAAAATTTTTTTATAACTATTATTTTTTTATTTTTTATTATTTTTTTATTATTTAAGCAACAGTGTATATTTAAACAGCTAAAACAAGTTTTGCTTACTTGTAATTAATTTTTATCAGTTTTTAAATATTTTTCACTTATTAAACTATTTTTAACTTTTTTTCTCTTTTAAAAATTTGCAATTTGAACCCAAACATGTTTTAGTATCTTCTTTCAAAAAGCCCCCGTGTGCTACTTAGTAATGGCCAGTCTTTTTTATTTAATTAAACAAAAAAAAAAAAAAAAAAAACGAAAACTTGATCCTAACAGACATGCTTTTAATTAGTGAAATTTTCAACATAAATAGAGATTTCAAGTGTCAATTTCAGTCTCACGCAAACTCACTCACATACATATCCACTTTTAAAACCCAATTACTTTACACATTCATGTTTATTACATTACATTCATTTGTTGCCATGGGGAGCTTATTTGGTTTAGATTTAGTGGATATAAATTTTTATGCAATTTGGCTACTAAACAGCAACAACAACAATAGAAAAAAGTTTTAAATTTCACACCTTCCTCTGGCATATATGGCAAATAAAAAATAAGCCGATTAGACAATTTGTAACCAAACTATTTGAAACAACTAAATGATAATTATGTAGGTGTGAGTATGTTACACCACTTTTGGTGCTTCCCTGAATAATTTGCTTAGTGCTTAAAATTTAGCTGGCAAATGTTCACTGAACAAAATGGTTTAAGTTTAAAATGCAGAAAAATATTTTAAAATAGCAGAGAAGACAAGTAATTGCAAACAATTGGGATAATTAAAATTTTATTTATCTGATAGATATGAATTTGTGCAATATGAAACAAAGAATTCCAAAAAATAAGCCAATGAGTCAGTTTTTTAATTTCCCTTTTTCCTTCTTTTTCTTTCTTATACACAGTCTCATTTTATAAAATATCTCTAAAAAAAAGATGCTAGCCCTGCTAAAATATATTGATAAATCATGTTTAAATGAAAAACTTAAATGATCCTTATTGTCTTCTATTTATGAGTCATTGTCAGTCTCTGTTTTAAAGATACATGCTATAAATAAGATTGTAATACTCATTTTAAAGGAATTGTGTATACATTTCAACATTTTGTCTTAATTGCTATTAATTTTAGGCTTCATCTCACTCACTCTCTTAGTTAAAGGGCAGCTGTTGCATGCGCGCCGGCGCAGATGCTTAGCATTAAGATGTTTCCTTTTTTTAAAGTATGTGTTGTGAGTTTTAATGATGAGAAATATAAAAATTGAAAGAAAAATTCTAGAGTTGTAATATATTTCAACTATAGCTATAAAACAATTAAAAACACTTATTTCTTAAAGATAATGCTGAATATAATATTAAACAGAAATTGAGCTTAAAAGGAAGTTAAGAAAGTGTTTTTTTTTTATTATAAATGACACATTTTTTAGCTTTATGGAAAAGGAAAGGAAATTAATATGTACCTAAATATAAAACAATCATACAAGAACATGAAATTCCGATGATCAGAGAGTGAATCATTCAGGGTATTTCTTTTCTTAAGTGATTAATTTATGTTTACAGAAAAAAACCTATTTTAAAAACACTCATTTCGGTGCTTTTTGGAGTACATTTTTGAAAACAAATTTTTATTTTTCTTATTTTCTTGTAAATTCAATTATAATCAATGATAACAAACGATTTTGTTGCTTTTTGAAATATCACAGATTTAGAGAGGGAATTCTATGTTTCATAAAATATACCACTTTTCAAAAATAGTTAAAATTTTCTAGAGAAGCTAATATTAAAAAAAAAGAAAAAAAGTAGCATTTTTTAATAATTGTGTTGTTTCAAAAAGTAACATGTACAAATTAAAAGGCAAAGTTCAAAGAAAGGAAAAAAAAAATTCTAAAGAAGAAGTTATCAAAATTAAAATAATAATAATAATAATAATAATAATAATAAGTACTTATTAAAAAAAATAGTAATGGCATTAAAAAAGATAAGAATATTCAAAAAAGTACTTAACAATTTACATAAACTATCCTTTTTAAAAATGTATAAACTTGATAGTAATGAGCAAGAATTGACAACTGCTTATAATAAATTCATTTAAAGTGTGAAAAAAATACTCATTGGCACATAAGACTCCTCCAGGGGAGTATTTGCAAGACTGTTTGTAAGCCGGACCCAACTTATCCTCTAGGAACGTCGCAATCACCTACAACATACTTAATAGTTGTTGAATTTTTACTGTATTTATAGACTCGTTTGTGCTTACAGAATTTAAACAAAAAATCATTTAGTAATTTTCGCAATGCACTGATTTTGATTCAATTAAAAATATTAATTTTTGTTTGCTTTTGTAATAGCAGTATAAAAAAAATCATATATAGGTAAGCGATTCTGCCCCCATTAGGGTGGCTTCACCGTTTTCGGTCACTTTAAAAATTCGTAAAAATTTCAAACGTACCGGAGAGATAGGCAGGATTAAAAGGACTTAAATTAAAGCCACTATATCTAACCCTTTAGAACAAAAAAATTATCACAAATATCGTTCGCGATTTTGAGAAGAGAGCATTTTTTTTTAAAGTGGCGAATGTTTCTACCCTACTAAAGTACTAATTTCAAAACAAAACAATTTTGTCTTTTCAAAAATGGCCAAAATTAAAAAAATATCAATAAACAGTGGGGTCTTCGCAAAATAAACGGTATCTAATCTGGATCTGCTAATCGATGTTTCATCAAGGTCTTGAAAATAGTAGTTCACCTTGTCCCTGAACAATTATTATTGCATTAAAAGAAAATTCAAATCGAAGGGATAGAAATTTGACTAAAATGCATTGTATAACTGCAATTGTATTATGAATGCATTTTAAAGTAAACAATTTACCTTTGCATTATTGAAGATAAAGAGGTTTCAGTTGGCCTTCATTAGAGCCTTAAATTATTAAAATCCATCTACATCGTAAAGAGATATTAACATTTAAATTACGTATTTTGTCAAATTTTTAACATTTCCAAAAATTTAAATCGTGAATAAATTTGCGATTTTTTCGAAATTAAAAAATAATAATAATGAGAGCATATAACCTATGGAATATGCGTACCAAATATGAACAAAATCTGATGACTCTTAAAAAATATACATATACATACATATAAATCGCATGTGCAATGAACGATTTTTTTTTTTTTGCAAAGAAAATGAAATTTTTGAGATTTTCTTTAAAATTAATTTGTACTTATTAAATTAGGAAAATTTTAAATATTTTTGTCTGCGTAATTTAGAAAATTATGAGAAATTTCAAAGTATTAAAAAATCGAATTTTTATTGTAAAAGTATTATGACAAAAACGTAAAAGCCAAAAATAAGAACTTTATCTTGCTAATCTTGCTTTCTAAAAGTAGTTTTTCTAAAAGAAATCCAATTTTCAAAAATTAAAAAATTTTCAAAAATTTTGGTAATAATTTACAACACATTTCTTATAATATTTTTATTCTCTAAAGAAGTAGGTTTTTTAAATTCAATTAGTTTCAAATGTTTAGAATTTGCTTTTCTATTTATTAAAAATGTTTGAATGTATGAAACACTTAAACAAAATTTCTAGAAATACACATGCACTCAAAAATGTATTTTAATTTGCTTAAAACCAAGAACACATTCCTTAACATTCTGTCCACACTTAATATCTCTTTAAACAGAAATCAAACAAAAAACATGCACGAAAAATATAGTTGGTAAAGCAAGACTATACGATACCCTACACAATTCTGTTTGTACATCAAAGTTAGGGACTTGGCGTCAATTGTTTTCCGCTACCTGTATTAAGAGTATTTTAAATTTCTATGAAACATATGTATACTTTCTATTATCTTATTTATGCGTTTTAGGGTGATACCCGGAAGTAGGCTTTATATAGGACCTATGGTTAATTATATACCGATTGCGATAAAATTTGGCGCAATGGCTTTTACTTATATAAAACTTATTTGTGTCGTATATTAACTTGAAACTAACATTTTTATGTAATTTTAAAAATTGCAACCTGTAGTTTGATTACAAGGTTTACATGAACGGAGGGACATCGCTAAATCAACTCAGAAAATGATTCTAAATCGATTGGTATACATGATGGTGTAGGGTATGAAGAACCATTAGAAACAAATCGTTGTTTTTTACAATCATAAATACATGCGCTTTCTATTATCGGCTTGTAATTCGTTAAATATG
Source organism: Protocalliphora azurea (assembly GCA_932274085.1). Classification (NCBI taxonomy): domain Eukaryota; kingdom Metazoa; phylum Arthropoda; class Insecta; order Diptera; family Calliphoridae; genus Protocalliphora; species Protocalliphora azurea. Next base: position 1,045,764 of record OW026523.1, read on the forward strand.
ACAATGTGAAGAAAAACATAAATGTAATGAACCTAAAAATGTGATAAAAAATGAAACACAAACTGTCACTATCATTTAAAAAATTTATCAGTAAATTACTCACATATGACAATGTATTAGGGAAATGCACATATGTTTTTTTTTTCTTTTGAGTGATTACAACTTAAACATCTCCTTACCACAATAATGGTTACAACAACAATTTTCGAACTTTTCAAAAAGATACAGAAATGAAACAAAAAAAAAATTGCTGCAAACAAAGCAAATAATCATAAAAATATTGAAAAGGAATTCATTATAAAAAGAAAAAAACATATTTGTATGTATTTCTTATATATTTGTAATTTAAAATAAGTCTGTATACTTATATTTGTAAATATACGGACATTGTACAGATACAGATACTTTATCTAAACCAGCATATCAGTCATTCTTTATTTATACATACAATATTATTCTCTCATATCATTTAGTATGCTTTAATACTTATTTGTTGGTATTTATTTTATAGTAAAAAAAAAATATAAGAAAATATGAAATTATTATTTTTTTCCATTACTAAAAGTTGAAACGAGTCCATGGAGTGTCGGCATTTATAAAAAAAAAACCTAAATATATTCATATAAAAAATCTAGCAAAAATTAAAAATATAATGAAATAAAAAAAACTCTTGAAATCCATAAATGCATTAATATACATAAAATTTGTTATCTAACCATATTTTCTTAATACTTGTGTATTTCTAGAGGAACCCCCCTTTACAAACAAATTCCATAAACCATTCAGTCTTTGTGCATAATAAGTAAATTGAGTAAAGAGCTCTTAAAAAACCAATCCAGTATTAAATTATACCGTTTTTGTTATTAACATTATGTTGGCTAGTTTGTAAACACTTTAAAACATAAGTGGGTGTTTTAAAATATTGATAATAGACAGATTTTTTTTAAAGAAAATTTTTTTGGAAATTTTAATTTTCATAAAAGTGAAAGTCAATATTTTTTGTATTTGTTCGAAATAAAGTTGATTATGATTATTAATAATAACATATAAAATGTTTATTAATCACAACAATTCCACCTACTTAACCCCAAAAAATTTTACTCATTAATAAGTCTTGACACTTAAGATTTTAATAAATCGTTGTTAATAGAAAGGTTAAAAGAAAACAAATACACTTCACTAAAAATTCACCACAATTAAAACTTTATAAAGAAAATATACGAATGTCAAAGAGTCAACACAAAGTTAGTTTTCAAATGAAAATTATTTTCATATATTTGATAACACCGTGTGAAAGTCATGATAAACTCGATATATGAAGGAAACTATATACCATACGTAGTAAAAATGCGTTCTCAGGTTTTCTTCAGAATGTCAATTACCATTAGAAAGGACTTGAAAGTTTAGAAGGACACACATTAAAAATATATATATATATATATATATATATATATATAATAAAACAATATTTTTAATTTATATGTTGCAGCACAAAAACTTAAGAAAATATCCTTTTGAAAATGTTAGAATTTACTATTTATTTTCTCATGTATATCAGCCTGAAATGATGATATACATGAGGGATGTCAAATTTCCTCTTAAAATAACTTCAATGTTTGGAAAGATGAGCAATTTTTAAGAATATTATAAAAAATTTACAAAAATTGATGTCAAATGAAAGATACGAATAATTGTAACAGAATAATATCTCTTGCTTAAATATTGCAGTATAAAATATTAAGATAATATATTTTTGAAAATTTAGCCCTTTCATATTATATTTATTAGTTAATTATACATATACTTTGTATAAAGAATATTTTCTTGACATTTTGTTCTCTCACATTTAATTAATGACGTTGGTATATTTCAGAGATTCTTAGCTTTCAGCTGACATCCATATTGGGTTCATATAATTTTCGTAAATATTTTATAATTTTTTAATGTCGTGTATTTTTGGAAACTTTGAAGTCCTTTTGAGAGAAAATTTGACGTCCTGGAGATGCATATACTAATTTTTTCATGTGTGAGAAAATGTTTGGGAAATTTGTACACGGTGTAATAAAACGATTGAAATTTATGTTTTAAGTAAAATCATATATTTGAATAAAATTTCATATATTCCTACTCAACTTCCGAAAAGTGATTAGGTAATCAAACAAGCCTTTTGTCCCTGTAATAATCCTTGTTGCATTTAACATTAACAAGTGGTAACTACATTTTTCAAAACATAACTATAAATAACTAACAAAAAACACTCAGCTTTTTTCAGTAAACATTAATAATTAGGAAAACCAAAAATATGCAAAATCATATTTTTTCTGGGCTTCTAATGAACGAAACTGTTGGTTATTTATCCGTTTCAGATAATTTTAAGAATTTTAACATCGATTTGTTACAGCATATTTCTGCATATTTTGGTTCTAACACCATATTTTTCCATATTTTAGGCTAAGCAGCATATTTTGTCATATTTTCTTAGAAAATAATTTTTTTATAGAATATTTTAGCAATTTAAATGGCATATATTTTTATATTTTATATTTAAGAGCATAATTTTGCATATATTACTCTAAAGAGCATAATTTAGCATATTTTCACTCAAGAGTCAAATTTTGCATATTTTGCACCCAAAAGAATTATTGAATTTTTTTTTTACTCTCATATATGTTTTTCAAATCCAATTCCCTAATTATTTTCATCTTATTGATAGAAATTTTGTAATTTTCTGATACAATGTATTAGAGTTTAGGTTTTACGTGCAAAAAGAAAATATTTTTTAGCAATTGCTAAAAAAATCAAGTTCTTTCTAACATTGTAGCTAGTTTAAAATTTAGCCACAAAACATATTATTTAAGAGCATATTTTTTTAATTTTAAGGACATATTTCCGTTTTTAAGAGCATTTTTTATGCGCATGAAATACTTTTTTTAGAGCATATTTTTGGTTGCCCTTTTAATAACTAATGCCAGAACAATATTTTCCATGAATTAATTTATACAAAATCCGATTATATTATATTGATGAATAAAACACATGTTGTTGTACATTAAACATTACATGTTTTTTTGTATATTTTTATATTGTACATAAGAACTTATAACATATTTTTTGTAGTTTATATTTGTAAATCCCTTAGTTCAAATTATGTAAATTGACATAATAGAAAAAAAAAAAACAGACATATTGAAAAGATTTTCGCATATTTTATATAAATAACATTCAGGTCATGCAACTAGGTCAACCATCTACACACAAACACAAAATGTTAAAGATCTACTACTAGTATTTATCTGTATAGTTTATAGTACACAAAATCATAATAATGATTGAGATGTTGAAAAATGCGCTGAGAGGAAAAAGGGTGTTTGTGTGGTAGGGTCTCCAGAGGACACATGGTTATGAAAAATATAAAGCCGCAAATATGTGTAACAACAACAACTGGCATTGTGAAGAGAAAAGCGAAAGAAAAGTGAATTGCAAAAGAAAAATAAAAACTAGTGAATTGCAAGAGCAAAAATAACTGGCATCAGCAATAAGCAACGTCAACGTAATCAACAAAGAAGTTTGTTACTTTAAATGTAATACATACGAGGCATATTTAAATGTAATGTCGTTGTATTGCACTAATTTTGCAACACAGTATTCATAATGAGTTTATTCCACATTAATTAAAGAGAATACTCTTAGGATTTTGTGTAACTACTTAAATGTTAAAAGTGAAATTATTAAGGCTTAAGCAATGTTTTTTTACTTATATTTAAGTTTGAATATATTTTCATAATTTTAAGTGTATGTTTCTTGATCTTTAGAAGATATTTCTAACAACTTCTATAAAAGTCAATTCCCTTACAAAAAAGTCTCTTTACTTGCTTTTAGCTCTAGGCTTAATGATATTAAAAAACGATGGAAGCAAACCAAATATTACCAAACTTCTCACAATATATTTTTTCACTTTTCATTACGAGAAGCTTAAATAACTTTGTTTCGATAGATTCAGAATATGCAAAAGGGTCGAAAAAGGAAAATAGATTTGATATTAGTGTTTATATTAAGAGTTAATATCTTCTGCAGACTCTGCAATGAATTCTTATTTTGATCAGACATGAAAATAATCAAAATTATTAAGGAATTCTAATAGAATTACCGATCTGTAAATCTAACTGTCCAATAAACAGAATTTTAACTTCAGAATGCTGTAATTATAAGATTCCCAAGAATTAGGAGGCATGAGGAGATAGAAACTGCAACAAACTGATAATTGCTCCTTTCTAATCTCAATAAGGACATGGAGTAGCGTGTGTCTTTTTCTGACAAATCAAAAAAGATTGGGAAAGAATCAAAGCTAAGGTTTTTTTTAATTGTGTCCTTCGAGGAATTAGGGACAGATATTTTCTTAAAGCTTTCCAACTGATGTAGTATTATTCTTCTTAAGATATCTACTAGAAACATAAAACAGGCTTAAGAGAATCCAATTTGCTCTACGACAAGGGAATTAATCTCAATGAAATTGAGTAGCTTTTCGCGATATGACCAGCATTTAAGAATCGAGAATTTTGCCAGTGCTTTGGACTAGTATTGGACAGCTTCTGTGGAAGTTATGTCAAACACAGATGGATTATTTTCTTCCTTTCCTTCTGTGGTACTTCTCCCTTATTATTACAGATTTAATAGAATGATACCTTTTCATTTCTCATTCTTTTCCTTATTCTGTAAATCTCTTTTTAAAACAAACGAAAAAGGAATCAAACCTGTTGTAAAGATATTGGACCGAATTGAAGGAATAAAGAAATTTAACGAAATATCTTTTGTTTCAAACTAAAGTTTAATCCTGTTTTCGCAAAAATACCACCCACAAGGAGTATCCACACCCATAGAAAAATCGACCACATAAGTTTTGAAAACGATACTATTCAGTGCCAGTAGTAAATCTGATTAACGAAAATTAATACCAACTGACATCGGTTTGGTATCGAATTACTAAATTACATTCTGTATAATTAAAACTTGTAAACGAACGGTATCAAAAAAGCGATACCGCATATTGTCAATGACCACAAATGTGGTGTTTTTTAATCGAATTTTTTCCCTTAATGCAACAAATGAATCCAATCTACTCTGCGGAACAAAGTATATTTTCCAATAATGACAATAAGAATTCGAAGAAGGTTATCTTTCATCATTTTTCATTCCTACTCTTATTCAGTACTTCTTCCTTTTCAAAACAAACGAAAAATTAAAGATTGGACCGAATTAAAATAGTTTTTTTTTTTTGTTGAAGTCGCATAAAATTCTGTGATATAACAGACTTAATCTCTGAAGCTCATGCAAAGAAATTAAAATTACACTTAGACTGCTTTTGCAAAAGTTCAACCAATGAAGAAACTTTGCGATGATGGACTTGATGATGGAAACTCAGGCGATGAACTTTGAATTTCACTTCAAGTGATATTCGAGTAGTTTTGCTAATAATGAATATACTCCCTATTTCTTCAAATGAAAAGGGAATCTAATATGGATTGAACCGAACGTCGATATGGTCCCATTATGATCACACGGTACTGGAACTCATGCGAGGATTTTCATAGTACAGGATAGTACCGCTTCTGTAAAAGTTCTGAAAATGATGAACTGAAAAGGACTTCGACTCATAATTGTTTCCTTCTCTCGTTTGGTATTTCTTCCTTTCATCATGAAAAATGAGATTGTCTGAATTAGAACAGAGTACCCTTTGCGATGATATTGCATTGAACTCTTTGACGATCAAAGAACTCGCACAAGAACTTTTGGACTGCCTTTTAATTGTTTGTGTAAAAGTTCTGACTATGAGAAAGTGTAACAGGAGGCTTTATCTACTATTATTGTCACTCTGTACCATTAGGCTTTGTGATATGATGGCAATGATCTCAAGATTCTGTAAAATCAGAATTTTACTGCTAATAAGTTATGAAAAAGAGGAAATTATCGTATCTGCTTTGCTTCTCTTCCTAAAAAGGGGAAAACATAATAGCAACTTAATTCACTTACATTGCATGAAAAAAATGCACATCATGGAGTCAGGTCTGATCAAAAAATTCCGCTTTTCTCTGTTATAAGATGAGTATTTTTAGTGCGGTACCACGTATTCATCTCAAGCAAAACGAAAGAATTTATATTGTTGGATCTGTATTATGAGGGTAGAGATATTAACTTGTTTAAACTAATCTACATACAATTAATGTTTTAAAATATCTGGAAAAACCAGGATTAGATAAAAGTTATCAATTGTATTAATTCAAAATCTAAATCCGAAATAATCTTTTTAATCTTTGCTGGCTCCTTTGAAAGGATAAACTAAATTAAATTAAAATATTTAACTTGATGTTGATAAAAACAGAAGAAAATTTTTAAGGAATTGGAATTGATGTCAAATCTGTAACAAACTAATAATGCATTCATGTCCTTGTTAAAAGCTAAAAAGAAGAATATAAAAAGTATTTTATTGAATATTGACTATATAACTTTAAAAGCCTTGGCTTACTAAAATATTTAATGATACATAAATATGTAAATCTATATATGTATTCAAGTATATTTGTGTTCATTACACATCAGCATCCTCGTCATCATGGAAAAGTTATCAATTTTATATATTGTTGTTGATGGAAGAAATAGTTATTGTTGTTGTTGTTGTTGGTGTTGTTGTTGTGTGAACACTCATCACAGTTTGGTCAACAACAAAAATTAATGTAGAGAATGTGTTTATATGTATATGTGTATGTATTTTAGTTTATATATTTTTTTTTTGTTATTCCTTGTTTTCTTTTAGTACTCTTTTTATCCTCCTAAAATATACTCTTACTATAACCACTCACTACTATTACTACTGCTAAAACTATGTATAACTACTGATGACGTTTTTTCTCTGTTCAAGTCATTTGTTGATGTTTTTTGTTAAACTAAAAGAGGCTGAGGGGAGGTATAGTAAGTAGTTTAAGTTAAAAGAAAAAACTATTTAAAACAACTACAACAACATTAAGGTTCATTCATTTTGGTTTTGCAGGATTACCACTATACAATATAAAACAACTACAATAAAAACAAAAAATACAATTAAACAAGGCAATAATGAAATGGAAAAATGTTAAAATATTTTATGTTTTTTGTTAGTTTTTTGTTGTTGGTCGTTTTTCTTTTTTTCTTTCCCTTCCTTTGCTTTTCTTTTCTTTTCTTTTTTTTTGTACATACAAACGTGCAATGACGTGCAATTTAGTGCAAAAACTAGGACAATCAATGGCAAGGATGTCTCTGACGTTTTCGTTAAACAAAATGTATGATTTTGTTTTTACTTTTTTTTATTTCTCATTTGTTACATTTAAATGTTAATGTTGTTGCTGTTGTTCTGGCAACAACATATGAATTAAAATAAGTTCGCTGAAATTTGAAATTTGTGTTACTATAAACATACTACATACTTCGGTTATATTTATGGCTTTTACGTCATAATCAAAGAAAACAACAACAATAACTACAAATAGAAATAACCTGCACTCAAATAACATAAACTGAAATTGAAATAAGAGTAAGTAAAGGCGTGGTGTTGCTGCTGCTGATGATGATGATGACGATGGTGTCGCTAATTGAGTGCATTCCTTAATAAAAAAAAGCAAATTGCTATAGAATGCCATAAATGACCAACGGCCTAATTGAAGAAATTGCAACTTCACTACTAATTCAGCGGGTATTTACCAAATATAACAAATAATAAAATTGATTAATTCTAATTGTTGCAAATAAAAATTTATTTAGTTTTAAATTAAACTGAATAATTTTACCTTAATTTTTTTTAATTTTATTTTATTTTTTTCATATTTTTTCTACTTTTTATAATTTATTTTTTATAATTTAAGGATAATGTCTAAAAGTACTTGTTAACCTAGAAAATAGTTTTGTTTCTAAGTAATAATTTTCATTCCCGTGCACATTTATGGTACCTGTCATGTCATTATTTGAATTTTTATAGTGTCTTGAGTGTTTTTTGTTGTTACGTTGTTGTCACTTAAGATTGAGGTGTGATTTATAACACAATTCAAGGACTTGTTTTTAAATGACAAACAATTGTCATTGTAATATATACACTCTCTCACACATATAATTTTTGTTATATTTTTGCCGGCGAGGACATTCTAACTAAATAGGCAAAGGGAATTCTCAAAGACACTTGAAAAATACAGAGAGCGACGTACAAAAAATACAACGATATCCAGTGGCTTTTAGTGGAACAATAACTGTTACATTGTTGCTATTGCTATTACTGTTTAATGTTGTTGTTTTTGTTTAGAGAATATATAGTACATTTTATTGCATATACGTTAAAAAAAAAATATAAGCGAGAACAAATGCAAATGAATTTGACAGCTGGAAAAGAAATAGGAGAAAATATATAACTAAAAATAAAGTAAAAACAGCGTCTTAAATTTTATATACAAAACTGCATAAATCATAAATCTCATTTAGCAGGTACTAACTCATTCATTTACCCTCAACAATATACATACATAAAATATCATGTAGTTGTCAAAACAAATATTTTTCAATAAATATCTAAAAAATATGTATTATTTATTTATATTTTCATTATAAATTCAAGGTTAAGTTATCTTTTGAAATATTTGCTCATATAAAATTATAAAATTCATAAGTACGAGTACACAAACAATTATTTGTTTTTATTATTTTTATTATTTAGTTTTACTTTTAAATTTGTTTTATCATTTCTTACGTTTATTTTTAAAAATACTTTAATTTTTTGTTACAAAAGTTGATGTACATGTTTCTGCTTTCTATTTGAAAAGTTTTATCAAAATGTCAACAAAGAAATAGTTTTTATATTTCCAACAATATATGTACCTTAATATCTCATATAATGACAAATGTATGTACCTTTTTTTATCGAGTGTTGGGTCATTATTTATATAACCTAGATAACAATATTAGAAATTTTAAATAGAACGGAGACTATATTAAATTAAATACGAAAGCAATTGCCAAAATTTTTCAAATATCTAGAAACGATAAACTTTTTTCTTGCATAAAAAAATATTGCACAAGTAACCTTTAGTTTTAATCTGATAAAATATAAATGAGAAATTTTCTGTGGACATTTCACATATTTAGTTTCAAAGCTACAACAAAAGTTTACTCGGGGAGATATCTTCAGTTGCTGAAATAGGTCTGCAACTGTGAAATCAAGAACACTTCTTCTGCATGTTTCCAAAGGTCTCAAGGTTGCAGTGAATTAAAAGGCCAAGGTTTATTCGACGACTGCGAGTTTTAAAATTGGGGCAAATTGATTAAATTTAATGAAAATCTAAACAGCTGAAGAATATCATTGGGGCTTTGGCTGCAATCTGAAAATGTGCTTAGAATATAGGTATTAGGTTTGTTGTTCCATCTGGATTTTTCAGTCTTCAGCTGCAGCACTTGTTCGGCTTTGGCAAAAGGTAGCAAAAATCTGTTTCTATGTATCCTAAATCCATACATATATATATAAAGTCAAATTCATTCAGATTATTCAGCGATACATCCATGAAAGAAAATACCAAGATATTTATGCTTACGCTACTGTTAATAGGCTTATCCAAACGCAAACCTTAAAGAACGAGTTTCCTGCAGAATTCATTCAATAATCCCGACTAATCCAATCACATCTATCTGTACAGCATCACGCTAAACTCTGAAATAAACAAAACGTGTCAGACTTCTTGAAAAGCCAGTAGTTACACAGATTGTGCTGTAAAGATACATTTTCTATCATCTCAAAACATTTAAACGTTTTCTGTAACAGCCATCCAATAATCCTGACTAATCCAGTTAGATCTGTCTGTGAAATATTATCCAAAAATGAAAAAAGCGAGGTATCATACACAGATGTCTTGAATCTCCAACTAACATTTTTTAATAATAAAATGTCCAGTAAATGTGCATGACTATCAAATGGAGTTCTTCAGAGAAGTTTAACCATCAAAAATAGTTATTGTAGACCAACAAAGTTTAAGCACTTTGTTGAAACGTTTAAGGGATATGAATCTCATAGTTCCTGCAGGAGAAATTCAATATTTATGGTAAAAATCTTGCTGATGCCGTTCAGATCCTAAACCATTTTAACATACTTCCGTTAGCTTTCTAAACGGCTTTTAATTCTCCTAAGTTCAATTGATTTTATATATGTTCCAAATGTTAACCATAGAATTTTCCAATATCCAAGATCTGTTAGCGAAGTCAAGTCCAAGAAATTGGGCTACTTCTTCTGGGTGCGTCAGTTGGACAAAAAGAAGTAGGTTTAACTGGACAGTTGAATATGTTTGGATCGCAATGGTCTTTGCGGGAGCAGTAAGCAATAGGTCTATTGCTCCATTCCGGCCAGAGCCAGAACTAATTGTGTTTTCCGCGCAAATTCTTCTCGTTATCTGTAATGGGCAACCGCGAAATTGATGGCGGTCCAAAAGATACTGAATATATCTCTTAATGTTCCCCTCATATATACGAATATCATGCCTGAATTTTGTCGGATTCAGGGGAGAATCCAATTGCCTGCATTCTTGTACAGAAGGTTAGTAATATAGTTATGTTCCACGTACACAAGCCAGCAAAGTTCACACACAAAGCCAATAGTGTTTTGTCTTTATCAGAGGCAGATTGTATAAAACATGAAGTGATTTAAATCTCACAGATCTCACAGTATTATATTTATCAAAATTAGAACAACAAAAATAACAAAATAAACGTTTGTTAATTGAAGTATTTTTTCGCATTTACTAGTAAACATATTATATATTATGGAAAAAAATACTTAGAATATTGGAAACTATCTATAGCGCAAATTGTGGCTTTTCAAAGTCGCAACTTTTAAAAATATTTTAATTTTATTTAAAATTTTTGTGAAAAAGTATGTTAAATTTTTCCATTATAATTTTTTAGGTTAAAAAATCAATATTAAAACTATTTTTTATTTAAAAGTAATCTTAATATAAAAAATATATATTTTGTTGAAGTTCTATATTTAATGAACTAGAACTAAAAAGTTAAAGTTCCACCGTTTTCCAATTTAAAAATACGATTGGAACATAAACGAACATTCTTAAATTATATTTGAGAATATTGGGTGCGATCTTTTAAAATATTAGAAAAAATGTACGGTACTTCATATTAGCAATTTGTTAAGAATAATTTAAAGGTTTTAAGGTATTGCCTAAAAATTTGTTATGCAAATAGTACACTAAGATTGATATTATATCCTGTCACGCCTACCTTTAAGATATTAATTTTTTAAATAAAAATTATTAAAATATGTTTGAAATTCAAACAAAGAAAAATAATCTCTTCAGTATGGGAGTGGCAGTGATTATACCCGCCCATTTTTAGCGGGGATGTTTACGGCCTTGTCTACTAATAGAATATACAATTTATGTCCAACATCTCCAAAACTAAAACTGCCATTCTAAAGCTGCTTTGGATTCATTCCGCTCAAGGAAGGACTAACAAGTTTTTGGTTTTCAACAGTGATAATCATAGATCGTTTGTATTTCTGAGAATCAAATTACACCTGAAGTCCTGTAATCTCATCAAAGGGATACAGATGAGGCTTATCAAGTTCCTAATACATGTTTCACCTTAAATTGACCCGTTTCTTCAACGTTTGTCAGCCAATACTTTTCGGCAAATAAACGTTCAGATCTTATTAGGGTTTATTGTTGTTTTTCCTTTGTAGTTCTACTTCCTTTGAAGCAAATGAAAGACTTCTGCATAATGTTTTCTCTTAATTCTATTGAGTTGTGGAGAAGAATAAAATTATGGAGATGGCGAAGTCGATTCTTATTTGGCTCATTCGTTAATTTTTTTAAAACCTATACTGATGGATAGCTCAATATATTATACAATTCCAAATATTAAACAAGATGTGAACAAACTGCCGTAATTCCTGCCTTAGGCGAATGTTAAAACTTATCCATCAGTATAGTTTTGCAAAACTAAAAATTTCAATGTTTTCCATTTTTTATTTAAACACTTCATAATCTTCATTTTTAACTAAATTTTTTATTGGGATATTTTTGTTTTTTTAATTTTTGCTACTTAGCAGTTTTAGTTTGTTAGAAAGATGTGGGCATGTGAATACAAACACTTGAATGGTTGATACATAAAACTTTATCTTTCTTCTTTGTTTGAAAAAATTGTAAAATTCTTATCACAACAGCAGGAGAAGAAAGACAAAAAAAAAATAACATATACATTAGAGACAATTGCTAAATGCTTAAGGAAAAACGACAGATGAAAAAAAAAAGACAGCAAAAAATTCCAGACAAAAACGAACAGACAATATGCATTTTAATAATAAAAAATTCAAGATAAAAACTTTGCTTTTTCAGCTAAAACTTTAGACAATGATATCCTAAGGAGCCATATACATAAACTAATTAAGTGTCTCCAAAATATGTCCTAATTTATTTAAAAAACAAAAATAAAAAATAACAAAAACTCACCTCAAGATAAACATCGCTGTCCGGATTGAAGGTGTCATTAACCCGTTGAAATGTGTAATTCACATGCGGTATCGAGTGTAAAATTCTAACAAGTATGCTGGGCTGTTCCATTATGTTATTTTGTCTTTTATTTTATTATATATTTTTCTTTATTATTGTTATTATAATTTTTCGTTTCTTTTCTATAATTTTGTGTCTAGTTGTTTTAGATGTTATTGTTTTTGCTATTTGGCTTGGAACAAGGTGAAGAAAGAGGTTAAGTATGTTGAGAGTTATGGAGGGTGGCTGTTTTAGTAAAAATAAATAAATAAATAAGTACTTGCTGGGTACTATATTTTTCGTTTGTATGGAAAGTGTAATTTTAATGTTGTGTTTGGTTTTCTATTCAAAAATAAAACTCACTCAAATAAAAACTCTAATATACGCACACTTGAGCTCCTCTCACTTGTTTTATTTATGTTTTTTTTAGCTTTGTTTCCCCCGTGCTAACTTTTCTTTATTCTATGTTTCTTGTCATTTTTTCCTGTTTTTATTCCTTTGCAACTCTCATTTATCTTTTGTTTATGTCTAAACTCTTTTTTCTTTCTTTGGAGAATTGTAGCTGTAAATAGAAGCTTAGATTTAGTTATGAGCGTGTGGCAGACAGCAGCGTTGTAGGTGGTGGTGTTGGTGATGAAGGTGGCAATATTGCTGTTGGTGGTGTTATAAAATAGCAGCAGGAGCAGCAGCAACAACAATATCCTCCTCGACAATATCAACAACAAAAACAAGCAGTAAAAGCAATAACAAAAACAAAAACGTTAATAATATCTTTATGTATAACAAAAACAACAATGATTACGACTTTTGACGTCACATATACACTCGAACGCAAACTTAAAAGAGCTCCACATACACACTCACACTTAGCGCCAGGCTAAAAGCCAACCAGCCAGCCAGTCAGTCATGTCCTTTAAAAATTGATTTTATTTTATTCTATTCTATTTTTCCTTTTTTCACATAAGTATATTTTTGAGCTTGTTCTTTCTCTTCTTGTGTGTTTTCTTTTTACTTATTTTTTTTTCTCGTCTTAATTTGTTACTGCTGTTGTTGAAGTATATACATTTTTTACTCTTCAGAAACGTTTATTAATTATTAAATGACTGGCAAAATGTTTTCATTTTGTATGTCTACTTTTTTATGCTTTTTCTGGTAATTATTTTTGTTTATTGTTTAATTTTCACTTTTGTTTTTGTTAAAAATGCACTTTTTTGTACAAATTGGCTGTTAGAATTTTTTCTACATGTTGTTGTTATTTTAAGTTGTTCTATCGTTTGTTATTACACATGCACACATATACATTCACTCACTTTATTTAACACCTTGTTTTTTATGTAACATTTAATCCACCCTAGAGATGAGTGTGAGATGACGATGATGGTGATGGTGAAGGATGATGAGGAAGAAGATGAAGATGGTGATAGTAATGGTGATGGCTTGGTGATGACGATGATTTTGATGATGGTTGGATGCTATGTTAAAAGAGATCAGGGAACTATAACTATACTCCAATACTATAACTACCGTGTTATATTAACACATACACACATTCATATGCTAGTTTATAGTAGTATGTAAGTAGTTCAAAGTATGCCTACAACTAACTAACTGCTTTTATTCTTTCGTCCTCGTTGTTTTGTTGGTTGGTTGGTCCTCGTAGTTGCTGCTGCTGTGTTCTAGATTTTCACTTTCGTTTTCACACCCAAAAAATATGTACTTATACAACATACATTATTCTGTTAAGCTCGTAGCTTGAGCAAACGACCGACCGACATTCAAACATTCATACACACTCATAATTATGTATTTAGCACTAAAATTACAAAAAACTCTTTTACACGCACTATTTCGTTTAAATTTTTCTCCTTACTTTTGCTTTAATACACACTTATTTTTTAATTTTATTATAAATTTCTGTTAAATAATTATTTAATTGCATTTTATTGATTTTTTTTAATTCCATAATTCGCTTCTTTTGATTAATACATTTTTTTTTGCAATATTTTTATTTCATTTAAATTTTTCCTTTATTTTCTTCAACTTTTTACACTCGCGTTTAACCGTGCACGATGTTCTTTTGTTCGCATATACGTGCGTTTTGCTTACATTTCACTCAAAATTCAATTTTCATTGCAGTGATGGTAAATGGGGAGAGCACAAAATAAGAGAGCAAGCACCGAAAGAGCATAGTGGTGAATTTCAAAATATTTTGTTATTAATCATTGTGGTGTTTTTCTTGCGTAGTGTTGAATATAGGAAACACCACTATATCCCGTTTAATGAAGGATACAAATGTTTGATTGAGTATGTGTTCAAGGCGAATTTGTAGTATTTAGAATTGCCAAGCTGTAACTACTAGAAAAAAGAAGAAAATAAAATAATTAGAAATAATTACCTAATTCAAAAAATATATTATTTGAGTTATTGTGTTATAATGTAACATATTATGTTATTTTAAATAGCACATTATTTAATTTTTTTTTTTAATTTATATGGACATTTAAAATAACATTATAATATAGTGAAACCAATTTTCATTAATTCTGTTAAAAATTATTTTGTTTAAAAATTTGTTGAAAAAAAATCAAATTTAAAAAAAAAAAAGAAAAATAATCAAATTTTCACTAAAACAAAATTATTTTTCTAGAAAATCGATAAAAATCATCCGATCACTAAAGATTCGATTTTTCAATAAAAATCTGATTATTCACAAAAAATCAAAATTTTCACCAAAAACTCAAATTTTCACAAAAAAGCCAAATTTTCGCTTTAAAACCCTATTGCGGGGTAACATTTGCATGGCGACTAGGTGAAATAATAATAACTAATTTCAAGAGGCTGCATCGTTGGATCAAAATAGTCATATGTTCCAAATTTCATCAAATTATCTTTAAACTTACGACTTGTACCTGATGCAAAATTTATATATGGGCAGACTACTAGCCAGTCGGACAGCCAGGCAACCTGCCAGATTTATGGACATTGTCTAATCGACTCAGAAGGTGTTGCAATATATAAAAATCAGAACTAGTTTTTTTGAGAATTTTTGTATTTAGGCTTAAGTTTATTGAATAGTTGTAGAAGAGTACGTTGTAAAAGTTTTATTGGACACTCGGCAGAATGAAATGCATTTTATAGTCAGCCACGACCTTCATCAGCATTCTTCAGCGTCCCAACGTAGTGATCTCTGTAAAGATCGTCTATTTAACTTACAACTTTACGGGAAATGGAATCTGTGACTTATTTTCCCTATATGTTATTAAGTAAGACGAATGGTTTACGATAAAGCTTTTTACAATTATTTTGTATTCTGCTTTTTCAATTATTATTACAATTACCAGAAATGTACCAAAGTACAAATTATCAGAAGCTTCTCAACTATTCAAAAAAAAAAAAAAAAAAAACAATTTTCAAAAATGTGAAATGTATGATGAAAAGTATAAATTTTAAAACAAATTTATAAAATTTATAAAAAAAGTAAACATTAAAAAAAAAAATAAAAATTTTGAAAAAAAAATAAAATTTTTCAGAAAAAAATTTAATTATCAAAAAAGTCCAGTTTTAAGAAATAATAAAAATTTACCAAAACAGGAGCATTTTTTAACACAATAAAATAAAAAAAGTACCAATTTTCGAAATTTTTACCAAAAAATTTCTTCAATTTATTCAGAAAAGTACCTTTTAAAAGGTATCAGAAAATTCGGAAAAGACGATATTTTCCAAAAAAATAAATTAAAATAAAAATGTTTATAAATGTATTATTTTCTAAGTACATAAAAATATAAATTTTCAATACTGTGAATATTTTAACAAAAATTCAAAATTTCCAAAAATTAAACAAATAAACAAAATGTTTTGCAAAAAAGCAGAAAGCCGATTTTTAGCATAATTTTTAACAGATAGGAAGAGAAATGCCTACACTAAATTTCTTGTGGCGATTTACTTTTAAAACTGTGAATTTAAATTTTCTCTTAGCAAAAACTTTGTGGTATAAAACTTTATTACATAATTTACTGAAAATCTAGATTCGAGGATGAAGTTTCGTTCAATGACAAAATTATCAACTATATCACACTAAACAATGGGGCCTTTTGCAATATAAATGGAAATAAATCTGGATCTTCTAAACTGCTGAAACGATTTTGATGAAACTTGGGACATCGACAGAGGAGGAGTTATACTTTCAGAGAATTGTTAAATGGAGTGTTTAACTGAGGCACAAACAGCGCTACTACCGACTCTAGGTGACTTTTATAAATGTGAACCAATTTAAATACTTTTACATTTCTGAATTCTACTAAAGGTATTTCTAGACGGTAATATTTTGTATTAAGATTTGTCAAAAATTCAAATATTAAAATAAAATTTTATCGTCTAAACACGAAGCCTAATGAAGTCTAGTATTAATGTTTATATTGAATTGCTTAAAGAACTAATTTTGTTGCTAGAGCTATTTAAAACAGTTATTTTTCACGAAAATAATGAAGCGAATTTCATAAAATTCAATTCACATATAACACAAAATATGCTCTATAATTAAAACAGTTTCTTTATTGACAACCACGCACTCTCTACGCTCATTGTGACATAACTATGTTGCTATATTTGTGACAATGTTACCTTATAATTATGAAATTTTCGTCGTATATAGGGCACATATGACTGACCTTTTTGGGTGCCACGCCCATATTCCATGCCCCTTTTAATATATACGAGTTATAATATTATGTTGATGCTAACATATATTCACTTCCAACTTCCACACTATTTCCATACAGTAACATTGCACCTATTAATTTTCATAGCTATTTTTGGGATTTCATTTGTCTGATATATCTGTTTGAAAATATAGTATTTTGTCACATATATTTCAAAAAATCATTTGATTTGATTCTAGCATATTATTTTTGAGAAATTAGCATACGACTTGAAAACTTTTCTGATAGAAACATAAACATAAACATAAACTATCTGCAAAATATTTTTCACGATACCTTTTTTGGAGTTAACCTGTGTTATAGATTTTAAATCAAGCAAAATTTTTCATAAAATAGTTTTTTTTCGAAATTTTAAAGTTTTTTAAAAAAGTGCTATTTTTGAAAAAAGATGATTTGTTTGCCTTTTCTTTATATTTTCAATATAAAAAACATTTATGGTGAAAGAGAAATATTTACGCTTAAACTTATCTTCCAAAAAGACAAGTGGTTTAGGTTATTTAAGGTCTTTTTTACGGACTATCTGCATGTTTTTATTTGATTTTGGAAGGATTGTAATGATAAAACTCTATAAACAGCTTTTTACAATGCTTTAGTCACAATTGAGTTGTTGATTTAATACAATACAATTTTAAACTGTTAAAAATTTGTAGAATTTTTTTTTTCTTTTGCAATACATATTTATTTATAATTTGAATTATGAACACATTTTCGTTTTTTAAGTACCATAACTTGTTATTTTAAGTTGTAACGTTTAAAGATTTTTAATAAGGCCTTTGATTCCAAATCAAGAATAGCAAAAAAAATTGTTAAAAATATTTCGTATTATGGCATTATTTTACCTATAAAAAGTTCGTTTAAAGTTGGAAGCTTTACGAAAATACTAATTTAGAAAATCCTTAAAATCCATTTCAAAAATTTGTTTTAAAAATATATGTAATTTGAATAATTTTAATAAAGTCGACATTTATACAACGATTTTAATGAAATATAGCTAGTTTTATTTTTAACATGTTTAGCTTTATGATTAAGTGGAAGTGGGGGAATTTATTTTTTCAACAAAACTTTGTAATATCCCAAACTGTAGAACGGAATAAAAAATTAAGTAGGCATAACTTGAAGATAATTCGAATTATAATTTTTTAGGACTTTCTGAAACCAAATCAGACAATTTGTTCTCAAAATATCGAGGGCTTATATTCAAAAAGAGCATATCTGCAAAACTCCAATTGTTCAGGAGACCATAAAAACTGTTTTTAACTCATTTTTCAACATTTTGTAATCCGGTCTTCTACGATTTATTAATAATACGTCTACTAAATCCTACACATAAAAATAAATCTTTTAAGCTCGTTATTCGTCAAGTTATTGTAGATAGCCTTTTTTTCTTAATATATTATAAGTTTGGCAGAGCATTTTTTAAACTTCACAACTTAAAATAACAAGTTAGGGTACTAAAAAAACGAAAATGTGTTCATAATTCAAATTATAAATAAATATGTATTTCAAAAGAAAAAAAAATGCAACAAATTTTTAACAGTTTAAAATTGTATTGTATTAAATCAACAACTCAATTGTAACTAAAGCATTGTAAAAAGCTGTTTATAGAGTTTTATCATTATAATCCTTTGAAAATCAAATAAAAAAATGCAGATAGTCCGTTTTTTCTTTGTAAAAATTATGTCTTGCAAATAGCCCAAAAATAAAACTACAAAAAAATGTCTTAGAAATAATTTTTCTTTTCAAAATTGATTAATGAAGAAAAAAAGTACTTTTGGAAGTCTCCAGATAGTCCTTTTTTAATATAAGCCCTCGATATGTTGCAATATATAGTGCAACCTCAATAATTTTCTAATAAATTAAATCACAACCCATTTATTTTTCAAATAAACTTTTTTCTCCAAACTAACAAATATTTTTCAATCTAAAAAAGAACCTTCTTTGTTCATTACAAATACAATATTTTAATATCAATAAATTGCATTCCAAACTAGTTTTTCATTATGTATTTTTAGTTATTGCTGTAATAAGAATTACAACAGAAAAACTTACTTACTTAAATGGCAATAATGACAAAAAAATATTATAAAAAAAAGTAGTTTTAAGAACAGGGTTATAGTAAACAAACAAAAAAAGTTTTTAAAAAAGTAACAAGACGATTACTCAATGCAAACTGCAATTCTAGTATAAAAAATAAATTATGTGTAATCTGATAGCTATGCTTTAAACAAACAAAAAAAAAAAAAACAAAAATCTAAAAATAAATTATTTACACCTTTATTTGCTTTTAGTAAACGAATCAACAAAAAGTGTAATATGAAACCCCTAAAAGGTAAACGCAAAAATTATAAAAAAAAAAATGATGACCACTAAATGTTAAAATCAGAAAAAGGCAAAAGCCAAATAAAGCTAAATAGCTAAAATTTAATTTAGGATTTTTATTTAACAAGATTTGAAGCCATAAAAGTTTGTAATAAAAATCTTATCTTTAAAATATTTTACTAAATTGTGGCAACACTTTTTTTTGCGACTTCAAACTCCTCATATTAAAAACTTCCAATAGATAATTAAGTATTAAACAATTAATAATGAGATCCTGTCGGCTTGATTTAAGAGAAAAAAAAACATCATCCGGTTGTGAAATTATTGTTTAATATGTTTTTCTTCATCAATTCAATATTTTAATTAAGCTTGCTTGCAACAATAAATAGAAAAAACTTCTTTGATTTTAACCGACTTAAATTCATTTCTTTTGTGTATGTTCCTTTGCTGCTGCTTCTTGATTTATATATTATATGATGTTTTTTTTTATATACTGAATGAAAACATTACAATGCTACCAATACTACTAACAAACGCAATCAAACACACATACACAAAAAACACAATTACTCAGAGCTACACCTATACAAACAAAGATTTTTCACAAAATTTACCATCACTTTATTTTTGTTTCTGCCTTTTTTTATTTACTCACTTTTTCGTCTTGTTGTTTTTTTTTTTTTTTTCTTTTTGACTTCACTTAAGTTTGCCGTAAAAACAGCTTGTGTTTTTTCTTCATTTATACCCACAATTTTAGCTTAAATTTAATATGTTTTAATTAGATTTCTTTTAATATTTTGTTAAAATTTTATAGTTTTCACTTTTTACACTAGTTTAATAACATTTTTTGTATAAATTTGTAATGTTTTCATTAATTGCATTTGCGGAAATTCGGGTTAATTTTTAGCGCAGTTTAATCGTCTACTAATTTTCGTGCGTCCGCGGCGACAGTTGCTGTGATACTGATTTAGTAACGAGCCATTTAGTTAATGCAACCAGCGTTGCCAATTTAGCGTTTTTCGCATTTCCTTTTGTAGATATGCAGGTTTAGGTAAGTAAATTTACCTAAATAGTCAATATTGAATATGAACATTTCCTATAGGTTATAAAACAAAAATGAGATTATATTGAAATAGTTTTAACATTTGTATCAATAAACTTTAATGGAAATACTGAAGATAAAGTTTTTATGAAAGTATGATAACTCAAGTTCCATTGCTTCAATTATTTTTGATACACTTTCTTAAAATTTGTAACAATTAATTCTTGATTATTAATGCAGAGCGTTTAAAGTGATCATTTGAGGTTTCTATCAAACCAATCGAAGAAAGGATTAAATAGCAAATTTTCCGATTCATCTACAGACGTTCTTATTTATTTTAGAAATTGCCTATTTTGGAAAAAAATTGACTGATTAAATTAAAGGTTTTATATTAAAATTTAAAAATATCTGGCCGAAGATAACATGTTTTATAAATTTAAATTCTTGGAAAAAATCTGTTATGAATCTGAAATTTTAAATGTGCATAAAATTTGAATTTCTGTAATAAAAACACAAACTTTAAATTTTATTTGTGTTGAAGTAAAAATTTAAAAAAGTAAAAAATATGAACATTGTAATGTTTAAGTTTTAAATGAGCTAAAAAGTGCTAAATTGAACTAAAATAAAAAGATTTGATTCGATTTGGCGTTTTTCACCGCGTTTTGGTTGACAACGCTGAATGCAACACTAATAGAGCGAATTCGTATTAAGATTGAGTGCCATATGTTTTGCTGAGGAAATATTGGTTTTCGGGAAATAAACGTTTAAACTAAATTCGTATTGGCAATGATGGTTTTGTATTTTATTTAAAGAGAGGAAAAAATAAATCATTTATTTCCATTACGTTGTAATAAGCATAAATAATATTAATATAGTTATGTGAATTTTATAAACAAACAAGATTGAATAAAATTTTGAGAATTTTATTCACCATAGTGAGGAACAGTGTTGCCAGGAGGTGGAAAAAAAGAATCTAAATTGGTCTTTAAAAAAGCCACAAAAGGCTAGCTAAATGCCCCAAAAAATAAGGCTATAACAAAAAAAGCTAATATATATTTTTTATTTTAAAAACTTATTTTAATAAATTTATATATAAGACATAGAACGACTGCCAGCAAAATTATCCAGTAACAAATCGCCTACAAATAATAATTGAATGAAATTTGGTATCTACAGTTTTTTTTTTTTTTTTTTTTTTTGAAACAAGAAAAATGACTATTGAAATTAGTTATCATTATGGTCCATTATTTCACCTAGTTCTCATACGAAGGTTTTTTTTCCTAGAAAATAGTTTTAACGGTTATAAATGACATATATATATATATATATAGTCGGATTTTAATAAAATCCAAATTCCAAATCTTTAGATGATTTTTCGCTTTTATATATATATTTTTTTTTTAAAATCATCATATCCAGAAAGTCAGTATTTTTTGTGGTTAAAAAAAGTATATAATAAATAATATATGAAAAAATAACTTTTTCTCATCAAGCAAGTATGGTGAAAAACTTTTTCACCTGAACCATTAGTGGTGAAAATAATTATCAATCAACTCAATGAAAGTGAAAAAAAAACTTTTCACATCTACCAAGTGTGGTGAATACTTATACCTCAACTAAGTGTAATTTATTATGTAATTGCTATTAATAAACACTATTATAAACAATATCCCGTTTTTGAAGTTAATTTGACCACACTGCCATACCTACATAAACATTGTAATAATTGCTAAGGTTCGAATATAAACTAGAATTAATGTTACTGTCTTAGCTAAAAGTGTTGCTATATAATTAAGATGTTGGCCGCAACAAAATTTCTTTTATTTAGCATTGATTCGCACCAATTATTTAAGTAAAATTTGTATTTGTAATCTATTTTTTAGCTTTTAATTATTAAAGCTAAAATAAACTTTATTTAAAATTTTTTATTTTCTTTTATACATAAAAATTACATTATGCGAATTAAAAAGTGAGCATATGACCTTAAATTTCAGGATAAGCACTTCCTATTAAACTTTTACCGCGATAACGCCACGAATATGTAACTATACCAAATTTTTTGCCACTCAAGGAAACGGGGCAAGTGCGATCGGGTCTTAATTTGAAACATACTGTATATAAAGCCAACTCCAATTCAGGGGAGGTACCAATAAACAAAGTATTAACGGGTTTATTTAATCCATTATGGGTAAATCGTACTTTCAAAACTTTTCCTTTCTGAAAAAATTAAGTTGATATAAAAGGAAAATAATAAACATATTTCTATGATTTTTATAAAACATTACCGTTCCTAAATCCAATTGATTTAGATAACCTTTATAATCCAAATGACCGGCCTTTTCTTCATCGTAGAAATACACCCAGTTGTGTAGACCTATAATGGTGCCATTTTTAACTTCATTGACAAAGACATGCTCAAAACCGGAACTGCCAATTTTGCCGCTACCACGAGAATATTGGGTAAACCATAATTCCTTAACCAAATCACGGTGGGTTTTGGGGTCGGCAGAAACAATTCCTTAAAAATAATATTTTTTAACACACACACACATATATATATATATATATATATATATATATATATATATATATATATATATATATATATATATAAATTTTTTTAATATATTTTTTTATTTTTCTGTTTTTTCACTCACCTTTGTTTTGCAGGAACAACATAGCCTGTCTCATAACATTGGTGGCCATGACAGCATCCACAAAATCATTTTCCTCTTTACGTTCTATGGGTGTAACGTACTCGTTAACCAAAGTGTCCGGCTCATAATTGTTGAACAATAAACGCATTTTAGCTACAATGGGTGAATCCAAAGCTTTGGGGTCTACGTCTAATAGACTTTAAATTAAAGGTATTTAACTTTATTGAAAAGTCTATTTATTAATAACGAATTAAAACTTACGGTTGTGGTGCTTCATCGGTACTATCAATTGATCTAGTTTTGCCTTGTGGGTTAACGGTGATCAAATCCAATTGACTGTTAACTTCTTTGGTGTAAAGTGTCTCTGTTAGGGAACGTATTTCATCATCGGTAGCCAAATTATTGTCTTGTTTTTCGAAACCAGGACGCACAGTGGTGGTACCAGAATGTGGCAGAAAAGATACGCCATTTTTGTTTGGGGATCTTGGTCCAGCTAGAGGAGATTTAGGGATGGGTGTGCGTTCAGTGCTACTGGTACCAATTACTGGTCCTGAAGGCACTTGAGATGGTATAGGTAAGGGTTTATTCCAGGCTGAGGGTGATGGAGGACTTGAGGGGGAAGATGGTATGGGAATAGGAGCTTTTGACACGGGTAAAGACGGGAAGTCTTCTTTAACAGAAGGTCTTCTGGGTGCTGGTAAAGAAGGGAAATCATCTTTTCCAGCCTGAGGAGATGAGGGTTTTTTCGAATCAAAACCACCACGCAAATCAAAATCTAATTGTTGTGGACGTGCTGTGGTGGTAGTGGTAGTAGTGGAAGTTGAAGTGGTAGCTGGTGTAGTCATGGGTGCCAAACCAAAGCCTGGTCTTCCTCCTTGTTGGGGACGAGCATTAAAACCTCCTCCATAACTAAGATCTAAACCGGAAGGCTGAGACTTGGGTGGATGATAGGGAGCAAAACCGGGAAGTAAATTAGGTTGACCAGATCTAGGTAAATTATTAAGGTTTTGTTGTTGGTTGGGTGGTGCCACACCACCAGGTCTAGGTAAATTATTTTGCACATTTTGGTTATTTTGTTGAAAGGCTGGTTTCACAGTAGTTGTGGTAGTAGTTGAGGATAAGACACCACCTACAGGATGTGGTTGAGGCCATTGATTAGGAGTTTGTGGTCTACCACCAGTAGCAGAATTTGCTGTTGAAGTACCACCAGCTGCATTAGCATTAGTTTGAGGCACTTGTGGTACAGCAGCACCAAATGGTGGTGAGGATCCGCTAGCTTTATTGGTATTCGCCTGAGGCCATTGTGGTGGTCCTGCTCCAAAAGGTGAAGTGGAGGGTGTATCAGGACGAGGACCCAAAGGTACTAAGGGAGCATTAGATATAACTAAAGGTGGAGGCCTTTGATTGTTATTGGAGCTTTGAGGTCCATTAGGATTTTGTGCTGGCAATTGAGCAGCTGGCAATTGTGCCTTTGGCTTAGCAGTGGTAACATCTAGCAAAGGATCTACAGTGGTTTGTGATGAACCACTACCAAACCATTTCTTAATACCACCAAAGATACCAGATTTTTTGGTAGTAGGCTCTTCAGGGGTTGAGGGCGTTATTTCCACTTCAGTTTTATAACAAGCTGTTGATAGTAGAAATAAATTTAAAATATTCTTAGAATTCATTTAAAAGATAAGAATTCGTGTCGTATTGTTAGTAGAATATTATTTATTAACTAAAGTTTTTTAATACTTTATTTACACATATATTGTTGTGTTTAATCCAAACTTATTGAATAATTTACCTGAAATTTCGCACTGAATCACACATAAAGCTAACAACAGCCATAAGGTTGTTAATTCTGAAGTCTTCAATAACATATTTAATGTTTTTCTTTATTATTTAATTAATTATTTGTTTCTTTATTTATTTTGTTGATTTTTTTAAATGTTTTAATAATTCATGGAAATAAATAATTACTTTCACATTTACGTAAACCCAATAAGAGACGTTGTTAATGCGGCAAATGTTTTATTCGAACTAAACCCAAATTTAAATTAGTCTCTGACAATAGTCTGTCTGCAAATGAATACTAAAACAAAACATACAAGTACATATTGATCTCAATTAATGCTTGTTGCAGCAGCTACTTAAAATAAGAAGGTATATTAGGTGGGTTATAAAATACAACAAGATAAGTGTTGAATAATGTATAAATAAAGTCAAAAAATGTCTTTGAGTGAATTTGGCAATGTCCGTCATTCCATTTGTCCATATATATGGAATTTGGGACACAAACCTTTCACAATCCAGTGATGTACCTTCTGAGAACAGTTTGTCATAAATTAAAAATATAATTTAATCTAGAAAGGTCTTTCAAGTGCTTACTTGCATAGTGTTTTTCTATTTTTCGTTATTACTATTTATACATAAGTAAGATGTTTATTTAGTTATTCTTTTTATATTTTAGCTCTGAACCAGTTTTCAATAATATGACGACTACACCACAATAATGCTCGAGAGTGTAAGTTCAGGTAAGGAGAGACAGAGAGAGAGAGAGCGAAATATAGCTAATTAACTATATTAAGTGTATGGGTTCATGTTTATTAAAACGGGAAGTTATATTTATTTAACTGTTATTTTTATTTATTTTTATTAATTTTTTTATTTTTATTTATTTTTGTATGCAGATTATTTCCCTTTTACTGTTAACGTGGCATCCCTATTTATTAGATGTTTTCTTCTTAATTACGCTTATCAATTATTAAAAAAAATCTCTCTTTTAAGGTCATAGTGACAAAAATCTTTCAATTTAAAAATGTTGTTTTCTTTTTAATTTTTTTTTCAAAAAAGAAATATATTTTCAAGCTACCCATTCATCTAAATGTAGTGATGTAATTGTAAATACATTTAATTGACCTATAAAAGTACACCAGAAAAATTAATTTTATTGATAATGATTTATAGCGATCTTTAGTTGTAATTTAAGTAAATAAAACAATTGTGAATTTTAGATTTTCATAATGATTTTTATTAAAGTGATTGATTTCATACTTTTTCTTTATGTTAAAGTGTTTGTTTTTTGTTTTTATTTATTTAATCATCATTTTAGTTTTTTCATAATTTTGTGTATATTTTTTTTTAACTTTTCTGATGTTTAAAGTTTATAGTGTTTCTTCTTGTTAATTTATTTGTCACACTTTTTTCATTTTTTAGTTAAAGTATTTTGTTTTTAAAAGAATTTGTTAAATTTGTTTTTTTTTTTTGTGGGTTTTATTTGTCATTGTTGTGGCGTTTAGTACAACAATCAATCCATCAATTAATAAGAATTAGTTATTGTTTTACATGCAGTATTTTCTTTTATTGTTTTAAATAATGAACTAAATATTATTTTTTATTTTTAATATTTTGTTGTAATAAATAAATTAAATGCTGGTTTTTAAGAAATTATAGGAAAATGTTTAAATTATGTTAATTTTTTTTTTTTTTTTTGTAATGAGCTTTTAATAAATTTCATTTATTTATAAATGAAATATGAAAGCAATGTCAGTAGCACTTTTTTGTAATTTATACTCTACTAACACTTTGGTTTTTAAATGAAGAGTCTAAGCTCTTTATTTTTTTCTCTTTCCTAGGCATATTATATATGCCGTTACAAAATTCTATTTATGATTTATTTTACTCATAACTCTCTTAGTTTTAAAACTCTTCGCAATAGCAGCATATTTCATATGCTACCAAATTATTTTATTTTTCCTTTTTTTTTCTAAATTTCAAAATCGTTTATTTTCCTTTATTTCCTTTACTAGAGTATGTATGTGTGTATGCTTTATTTTAATATAATTTATTATTATTTTTAATATGATTTAATACTAGACACTTAAATTTTTCTTTGTTCATATGTATAGTGTTTGAAATATATATTTTTTTAAATATATTATTAATTAAGTAAAGAATTTTTTAAATGTTAAAATGTTTATTTATTTATTTATAATACTTTATTCTTTTCTTTTGTTTTGTTTTTAAATTAATAAATAATATACCATAATTTTTTTAATATTTAATTATTAGTTTTTTAATTTATTGTATAGTTTTAAAATTGTTTTTTTTTTCTTTTAGTTTTTTATACTTTAGTCTTGTGTAAATAAATTAAAGGCTTTTGGTAGTTACATTTTGTTGACTGGAGGGTAAATATTATAAAATAAATTTTAGGTTTAGAATAGTTTTATAGATAGAGTTCTTTTTTTTTTTTGTGATTGTTAAAAAATGGTTTAACTAAAAATTAGAAACCTTTGGTTTTTTCTTTTGTTACACATTCAAATACTATATATTGGTTTTGCTAACATCATTGGTTAATGATAAAATTTGTTTCCAAAGTTAAGGTGCATTTTTTCCGTTTGTATATACGTAAGTTTATTAGTAAACTAGATGTCTGTTATATGTATGTACCTGAAATTTGTTTTTATTTCATTTTCAAAGAAAATAGTTCAATTTTATTTATAGAGGCGGAGGAAGACAGAGAATTTGTTTGTGGGTGTAAGTTTATAAATAGCTGTTAAAAGAGTAAAATCATTTAGACACTATAAAAGCATTAGGCGATGCGAGAGATCAAGATTTGTTAATTTAAAATAAAAATTATTTTAATTTAAAATTCAAAAAAGTATTTCAACAAAGATTCCAAATATTATATTGTGTCATATTACTGACTCTATATACAAGATTTTCTGCAGTAGCCTTCTTAACTTACTAAAGGAAAGAATATTAGATAGTATTTAAGTTCTAAAATATTTCCCGTAAATTGAAATACTTTAACTCAATAGTCTTCATACTGGAACTTGAAGTAAAAAAAAACGAATTTGTTAATTAGGAAATTACAAGAAAATCGCACCAAAAAAAAATTTAAGACTGAAAAAGTAATAATTTTAACATTGTGTTGTCACTGGTAGGAATTACTTAATGCTGAAAAAGGACTGCAGAAGTTCTTTTTTTTTACCCTTAACTGTCATTGGTAGGATGTCCTTTTTTATGATTCTTATTCATTGTTTTTTAAGTTTTTCTCTGAAAATTATGTTTTATATTATTTTTTAATTAGAATATTATTTTAGATTTGTCTAAAGATAATACGTATGGTTTTAAATTGGTAAAATTGTAATTTTCTTAGAAAGTATTAATCATTTTTCTTGCTAAAATTACATTTATTTTCACTTTTTTAGAAGTAATTATTAATAACTTCCAAAAAAGTTGAAAATATGCTACTTTTGAAGTGACCAAAAATGTTCTTGTTTTGAAAGCACTTGCTCGTTTCTTTGCTAATAATATATGCATGTTTGTATGCAATTATTTAAAGGGCTTTAACAATTTAAGAGTAATCTGAACTAGACTGTCTATAAACTGCGATTACAGAAGATTACGATTACAGAAGATCACTTTCCAAAAGCCCTTGACACATATGAGTATTTTAAGACTCTCAATGATACTCAGAATATAACGAGGCACTGTATGAGGGACTAGAAATTCTAACTGATCTGGATTGTATTCCTTCTGATGATCTAATATTTAATCTTTTTCTATTCTTTCTTCTAATCATAATTTTGTTATACTAGTAGATCTGCAAACAGTATTGAATCGTTACTATTTGAAATTTTTGTATTTTCTCGAACTAAAGTTTCTTTTAGATGAAAGAATATATTTTCTATCTTTTCTGTTGAACATTTTGGAGAGTATAACAATAATAACTGAAAAACTCTACACGAATTAATGATAACAATGGAGAAATCATTTTAAATTTTATTTTAAGTATTACTAGACTAATATGAGGCTTTGGTTAAAAAATGGGCGGGATTATACAATTGCCACTTCCACCTCCCATAATACTGCTAAAATTTATTTAAAAAAAGTCTGTTTTTATGGTAGTGGCTTGATTAAAAATGAATTAAAAACCAAAAGAATTTATGAAAATGGGCGTGTCCACTCTGAGAATAGTTATATGTATACATTTATATTTCAATAATTTATATACCAAAAAATTGTATATATTATTTTTTTTAGTGAACCAATCGTAGCACTACTTTAATATAGTGTACATTTCTTGATTAAAACATGACTTTAAAAACCAAACATCTTCCTGGGCTAAAGATAATCTCGATCGAATTGATCTAATTCATGTTATGAGGTTTTATCATTCATTATAGATTTTTTACAAAATCGGCAAGTTTCGACAAACAATTCAATTCGTACATTAAAGTAGATAACTTAGCCTATAATTTGAGACTAATTTGGAGATTGATCGTGATGGACACAAAAAAATTATATCTCATAGAAATTTTAGTTTTCTCCAGTAATTTCCCGAAAAAGGTTTTTTTAATCATATCGTACTATATATGTTTCTGAATATCTATAAACGAATTTGTTTATTAAAAGAAGGGAAGCTATACTCCAAAATTAAAAAAAAACTTGTAAAAAAAGATTATTCCAATCAAAAGTTATACCCTTTCAAAGATGAGTGTTAATTTTATATTTAGTCCTTTCAAATATATTAATGTTGAAGTATGTTGTCACTATTAACAAATTATACAAACTTATTATATTTTCCTAATCAATAACATGTCCTCTAATACAAAGGCAACTTAACCTAGTGCCTACATTAGGCAAATTTTTATCAAAACAAACATCAAAATCAATGCGAATATATACAAGGTAACCTTAGTTGAACAGCTGATTATTATTTTGTTTGTTACAGTTGTCAAACTGCATATATAAAAAACAATAATGAATACGCCATATTGTTGTTTTTGTGCAACTGTTGCCTGTTTGACGTTTGTCTTGATAAAAAATTATCTAATGTAGACACTATGTAAGTGAGCCGAACATCCATCGTTGGAGGTTACCTGTATAATTAACTAAAGATGTCCTCTATCAAATATTATTAAAATATTTACTACAATTGAAACTGAAAAAAAACTACTTTTGTCCAGCTAGATTGGCCAAAAGATATTAATGTATATCTTTTAATTATAATTAAACGTATTCTCCCATCATTACATATAAAGCCGCTAAATTCAGTATTGGAATACGTAAAGTTTAATAGCTGCAATTTGTCACCAGAGATGGAACACTTTCCCTTTAGAAGCGAATATATGATATTTGACTTCTGACCGATCATCGATCATAAGTCATTTTAGTTTTATGTTCTCCTCTAAGTATGTTCTTTGCCAATAAACGTACATCCCATGAATATTTCTTCACTGCACTGAAATCTTAAAAGTTGTAATTTGTCACGAGAAATTAAATTGAGTAACAATATTGGTCAGTAAATATATACATTGAATATATGTCTCAATATCCCTATTTAGATCTAAATGAAATGTTGAAATCCTGAAAAAAAATCATGGCTGCAATTCCAACCATATACCATTTGGGATAATGTAGAAAATATCTGACTTTCTGATTGAATGTTTTGAACTCTTTCTGATCATATTCTATCAAGAGATATATTTTACACAATTCTGAATGATAAGAAACGTCAAACACCCTGAGGAGTTAACCGCATAAGAAAGCCCTTATTGAAGACTATAACATTACAACTCATTGAACCATCATGTATTGTCAAACACAACGTATCCTGCAAGGCGAGTAGGATATGTCATTGAAAACTTGTCTCTTGAAAGGAGCAGATGAAATCTTGGCACTTGGCCACTTTTTAAATATTATTTTAAAATAAGAAAGTTTTGAATAAAACCTCTTTAAAAGACTTTTTTTTTTCAATATTTGAGCGTAAAATTCTAAAGACTTAATACCAGGAAATATATTTTCGTAGATCTTTTTAGTTAACTTTTGTTTATTTTCAATTGTTGCTTAACGCCTAACTCTTTCATTCTGTCCTAAACATTTTACCCAAAAACATTGCTTGGGAAAAGGACTATTTTCTGGCTCCATTAAAGAGCCGGGGATAATTAATTAATTAAATAATTAGTATATTATTATTAAAATAAGATTGCCTACATTTTTTTCTAATCTGGTATTGGACTTTCAATAATTATAAGGCTTTTTTATTTCATCTTCAAAATTTTTAATGTCTTATTTTTTGTAATTTTCCTTTACTTAGCCACCAACTATGTTTAGCATGCTTTGGTCCATATTTTAGGATTTTTTGTATTTGTTATTATTTAGCATAATTGTACCTACTACATGATTAAATATACAATATATTTATTAATTAGTTAATATATAGTAAGTATTAATTAAATTTGTGAGTTTCTTTTTTTTTTTTTTTTTTTTTTTGTATTAGAAATAACAAACATACATGTATATATATATATAACTAAATATATAATTTATATATTATGTATTCTTTTTTGTTTGTGTATAAGTAATGCATAAGTGAGTGTGTGATAGTTGAA
Source organism: Protocalliphora azurea (assembly GCA_932274085.1). Lineage (NCBI taxonomy): Eukaryota > Metazoa > Arthropoda > Insecta > Diptera > Calliphoridae > Protocalliphora > Protocalliphora azurea. Next base: position 1,077,441 of record OW026523.1, read on the forward strand.
AACACTGTAGAGCAAAAGGAGAGAGAAGAGTAAGATGTTATTTTTCTTTTTTTTTTTTTTTGTTTTTATTCTTTTGATGTTTGTTTGCTTTAGTTGATTGCAAAGGTATTTTATATTAGGTAGTAAATCGTATTTGTAATTGTAGTTATTTTTTTTTTATTTTTTATTTAAGTTTAATTGTTGTAAATTTTTAGTAGGTTATTTAAATTCATATTGAATTTAAATTTTGTTTTGTATTGTTTTTAGTTTGTTTTGCAATATTTATTTATTCTTTTATGTATGTTAAATTATCATTAATTAATTGTTACTATATTTAGTTTTTTTATAATTTTTTGTTGATAATTTTTCTCTCTAAAAGTTCTTTGTTTATAAATAATATGAATAATATCAATTCTCAGTGTTTTATAAGGTTGTTATTTTTTTTTTGTTACTCAGTTATATTTATTTCTTTTATTATTTTTTTAATTAATTTAAAATTTTCAATGAATTTTTCAAATGTTTGTTTTTATATACTGAAAGGGAAATTTAGGTAATAAAAGTTATATAATTGACTGATTATCAGCATTAGAATTGTATTTTTATTAGCTGTTTTAGACAATAAAATAGCTAAAAGTTAAAAAAGAAAACAAAAATATTAGTTAGTTGAAAAAGATTCCAAATTTCCTTTCCTTTTTCTTCAAAGTACAACTCTAACTACGATTTTTATTTGTTTTCTAAATGTTGAGGACTTGGGAAAAAACGTTTTTATTTTATTTTTATTGTTTTTCTTTCATGTTTTATTTTGTTTATATCATATGAATAAATTCAAGCTTAAGTCTTTTAGTTTTAAGTTTAAAAATAAATACAATTTAATAAAATAAACCAAAAAAATAGTTTATAAAATATTATGTACTAAAGTTTTTTATACAATAATATTTTTATTTAATTTTCTTTTATAATAATAATTTCTTTAAATTTTATGTTAATTAATGATATTTTTAACCGTCTAATTGTGTGTAATTCACAGAAAAGTATTTTTGTTCTAACTACTTTTACATCTAATAAAGACATTTAATGTTTTAATTTATTATTTAATTTAATATTATTAATTCATTTTTAAATATTAGTTATGCTCATAATTATAGCTTTAAACATTTTCTGTATTTAAAGAAATGTTTTATAAACACATTTGAATATTATTAAATAAAAGCCAGTTAACTTACATATCTGTAGTTAAATCTTCAATATTTAAATTTCTTTTAAGTCTTATCTGCTTTCTAAAAGAGTGTCAAGTTAATAGGCTTTAAGGTGGTATTTTGGTTATAGTTTAACCAAGTTCCAGCTTGGTAAATTTTATTATTATTATTATTTTTTAATAATTTTAATCATTTAGATTTCGTTTTGCTATTTTTAAAGTTGTCACCGGAAAAGCCAGTCAATATGCCGTATAAAATGTGAATCCAATGATTTGATTTTGCTTTTTTTTCTAAATTAAAAAAAATTAATATATATATATATATATATATATATAGTCTATAGTCTACATTAGCGTCTAGTTTACAGTCCAAACTATAGACTGTAGTCTGTAGTATATACTATAGTCAAGTCTATAGTCAACACTATAGTGTAGGTCTTTACTTAAGTCTAGTGCATAATCTATACAGTCTGATCAATCAGTTTAACTACTAAAGTCTACACCATAGTATAGTTTAGTCTACAGTCTAAACTATAGTCTAAACTATATATATAGCCTATGTCTAAACTGTAGTCTAGTCTACAGTCTATGCTATGGTCAAGACTATAGTCAACACTATAGTGTAGTCTACAGTTCATACTATAGTCTATTCTATAGTCTAAACTATGGTCTAGTTTGTAGTATAAAATTTAGTATAAACTATGGTCTAGACTACAATATGAAATATAGTCTAGTCTATAGCCTAAACTATAGTCTAATCTATAGCCAATACTACAGTCTAGTACAGTCAACGCTATATTCTAGTATATAGTCTACTCTATAGTCAACACTATAGTCTAGTCCATAATTTACACTATAGTCTATAGTCAACACTATATTCTATGCTATAGTCTAGTCTATAGGCAACACGTTTTTCTATAGTCTACACTATGGTTTAGTCTATAATCAACACTATAGCGTAGTCTATACTATAGTGTAGTCTTATTTATACTCTAAACTATAGTTTAGTTTGTAGACTACACTATAGATCCTGCCTGCAGTCTACACTATCGTATTTTCTTTCGTTTCCAGGACTTACATCCACGTTTCGTTTTTATCCAATCTTTTTTCTTTAGTTTTAACATATTAAATATTTCAGAAACTATTCAACGCACCAAACCAAGACTTTTTTATTTAACAAAAATCAAATAAAGAAAAAAAATTGTTTTTTATACATAGGGCATGTTTTAACTTTATTATTAATATCTTTAAGATTTGATATCATTTTCAATATTAATAATTTATTTTTGAATCTTTATTCACTTAAAACTTATACACAAAAATGCAATAAAATTGTAGAACTGGTCTTCTTAATACAGCTAAATAAATTGCACAAAAGTATTTAAAAATAACAAAAATTGAAATTATAATTTCAATTAGAAATCATCTAGGTATATAAATTAAAACTAAATTTTAGGGCTTTTTTTGTTTTGTAAATGTGATTGATGTATAAAATGAAATTTCTTTAATATCGTTCAGTTATTTTAAATAGTTTTCTTAATATTTCATTTAATACCACATTGACTAATAATATATAATTAATTCTTTTTTTTTATATACAACATACATTAAAGGATATTTTTTTAAATTTGTAAGGATTGTGTTCATTTTGCTAAAAAAAAAACAAGAAAGAAAGAAAAACTCACCTAATTTTTGTTTTCTTGATAAATTCCTTCCTTTAGTAGGGATCTGCTTAAAGGATTGACTAAATTTTTGTGATTTTTTTTGCTTAATTTTTTTACTTGACTACTTTTTCTAGTTATGTATTTAAAATGAATGATTTTGATGATCTTTTGCGATGATTATCACTAAAATGCAATGGAACGATCATGTTTCTTATGTTTTATTTGTATATTATTGGCTGCTACTTCATTCGTCATTGTTTTACACATTTTCCGGCTCTGGCAATTTCCGTTCACAACAGTGACACACCAAAGCACTTAATCTTTGGCCCAAAGCCGACCACATAGTCATCGATATCGATGAGGAGACATTGCAGCTGGACGTTTGTACGCCCGTTGTAGCCGCAGTCACCGACGGCTGTCGATGTTCTTGTTGTTGCTGCTGCAGCAGTGCTGCAAAGGCTCCATTCGAGGAGTTTGTGGTCGTCTCCGAGCTCCCGCGTTGTCAAATTTTCGGCTCATTCGACGATGAGTTGCTGGGCATACCCAAATCGATACTTAAACTGGGTTCAGCTTCGCCTAGATTAGCGGGTGTTAGAGCACTTGATAAACCAACTGTGCCTATAAGTATGGTATCACTGGCATCTACACTGCCAATGCGTATGGGTGGCGGCATACAGGTGGGCATATCACTGCCAGCACCACTACTACTGTGTAAAGTATTGTTGCTATTGTTTTCATCACCCGTGCCATCGTGGCGAGAGGATTTACGACTACTGTCACCGCCACCACCACTGCTGCTGCTGTAGCGGGGATTGCTGCGATTACAGGGCACATCTAAGCTATAGGCTCGATGCCGTCCTGCAGCTATTAATTCTTGTTGGTGGGAAATATGCTTTTGCCTTAGACCAGGCGATTGCAGATTATTTGAGATAGTGCAACACATGGCGGTTGGTTTACCAGTTAAGGGATCTATGTAGGTAGTGCTGGTGTCCACTATGCTGCCATGGCCGCCATTATTATTACGAACCGAACACGGACTACTGCGGGTGCTGCTGAAACGTTTGGAATTTTTGTCGAAAGAAAAACTAAAATAGTCCGAGAATTGCTTGAGACGAGTCTTCCACGAACTCTTAGAGGCGGCGGGATTATCGCTGGCACTAGAGCCCAGTCCATTTTGGCCATTACTATTATTGGCAACTGCTGCTGCAGCCGCCGCAGCAGCGGCACAACAATGCTGTCGTGGTTGTTGTAGATGTGTAGGAGATATGTTGCCATTGGAAAAAGCCGTAATGCACATAATGTTTTGTTGAGTGACTGGGGCAGTGGTGTTGGTTGTAGAGTGATGGGCAACGCCTGGACTAACAGCAGCGGTGGTTGCATTTAGTGAGGTTATAGCACTCGTAGTAGCACTTTCACTATTTGGCACAATTTGGGAAGTATTTAGCTGCAAACGCCCCGGGGCCATGGCCGAGGCTTGTGAGACGGTAACAATTCCGGTGGCATTCATATTCATATCCTCCACGACCCGACAATTGACCGTGGATACCTCAAGACTGCCACAATTTTGGCGATTGTAAAAAACATTACTATCGGAAATGACTTGTTGTAAACCATCCGATAAACGCCTGTTATTTGTGCTATATTGATCTAGACTAACGGCACGATTAGAGCCAAAATTACTGCGATTAGAGTGATAGCCATGAATATTGCCATAGGAGTTGCGTATCCTTTGGCCACTGCCACTACTGCACATTTCACCAATCATAGATGGACGTTTTTCACGCGAAGATTTACGTGAGGCGGAGTGTGAGGATTTGGAACGATTGCTAGTGCCTTCGGTGTCTACTTTGAACTTTGAGGTTTTTTCAGCCACCTGTTGAGTTTAAAGTAATTAAATAAAATTTAAAATTTTTCTTTAGGATTTTTTTATAGTTTTAACTTACATCCACTTCTGTGGCTGTTTCGGAGTCACCACTCTCACTACCCTCAGGCAAATCATGCAACTCAGCTGGCATACCTCCTGGCTCATCTACTGATGTACGAGAGGCTGATTTTTGTGAGGGTATACTCCGGCGGGACTTCACACTAATGCCCGATTGAGAACGAGGCATTTGGGGTGAAATACTGCCACCAGAGTTGCCAGCACCTGAAGTACTGACATTAGTACCCCCTGCACCTCCGCCTCCCGAACCACCAGTAGTACTTGTAGAAGCAGCATTGGCTTCAGAACCACCACTATTATTTTCAGAAGCCGCCGCTGAATTACTATCAGCCACTGATTTGCGCGATTTATTTTGAGCATCATTTAAACGTCTATAAGAAGAAGGGAAACTTAGTTAGAATCCATATTTTGTTTGATGTTTGATTTGTCGAATACAAATTACCTATAATAGTCGAGAGCAATTCTTACAGGAACTATAATAAAATCGATCAGTTCGGGCACTAAATCACCTAATGCCTCAAATAGCGGCAATAGCACCAGACCAATAAAACGTACTTGTGATCCCGGCTTGCTAACCTTATCGGGATCCATAAAAGGTGTAACAGGCAAACCTTCGGACTTCTCAGCTGCACTTTGGGCAAAAAATTCCTGCAACAAACGATCCAGCCAAGGTTCAGCCACATCCATGGGACGAGCTTCATTCGAAATATCAGCTACTTTAATGAGAATCATGCATAGCTAAAAAGAGATACAAAATTTAATAATTTTGGTTTATTTCCATTAAAAAAATAAAAATAAAATAATAATAATAATAACTCACCAAATTAATATGAGCGCGATTGGAATAGTCGAACACAGGTGTGATTTCTTTAAACTGGGTTAAGATCTCATTGTGACGTGCCATGTCAGTGGCTAAAATGCAACGTATAATGCCTTCTCTTATTTGGCTGCAAAAGAAGAAATATAAAATATTGTTAAGTGAAAAAAATCATCATTTATGTCTTTAATTTAGGTCATGAAATTTCAATGAGTTTTTTTTTAAAGGAAATTTTGAGTGAAAAATTATAGTTTCATTTGGGTTGTATACATTTTCTTAAATATTATTAGCGGATATGAGTCATTTTATACTTAAACGTTAGTAATAACATGTTTAAGTACTAAAGTTGAGGAATAAAATTTTTTAAATGTTAAAATAAATGAATAAAAAACTTAAGAAGGAACTGCATGTTTTAGCCACTATTTTAAAAAGAGAAGGATAACAAATAGCAATACTTTATTATATCTAAAAATAGAATAAATATATTATTAAAAAATATGTATAAGATATTTTAATTATAAAAAAGAATTGAAATTCTTTTTATAAATATTTTTAATTTTTTTTAATACATCTCTCTCTCTCTCTCTCTTGGTATACCTTCCCTTTTCTTATAACAATTGTATGATTTTCGACATAGTTCTTTGCCATATTTTTACCCTCTCCTTCTTTATAACACTCATGCTAAAAAATTCCTTAAGAAAAGGAAATTAATTTGCTTAAGCTGTAAATTCAAAATTAAACATTTGTAATTTTTCCAACCATATTTTACAGTCTTGAAAAACATCCAACTCAAGTTATAGCATTTATGCCTTGAATTCAAATAGCACAAAAGATATTACAAATTTACACCTTAAAGGTATATAACTTGCTAGTGCAACAACTATAACAACACTAACACACGAGAAATTTTGCCAGCAACAACAACAAAAAATTGTAATAGAATAGTAAAGAAAAAGGAGGAAAAAAACAGCTGCAGGTAAATTGTTAGATAAAATCCTGTGCATAAAATATTTTTAAGTTCTTTTGTTTTAGAGCTTATTACAACTATAAGAAGTTGCTGTTGCACGCTTTTGTATTGTTTAGCGTGGTTGCAATGTGTAAAAGCATATAATTTGTTGTGCGTCATTGAACAAGAATTACTGTTAAATAGAAGAGAGAAAGAGAGGGTTTTTATAAGGTTGCAGTAGTACTAAGAACCCACTAAACAGGGAGTTTATAAACACTCATACATATATTCATATTCTTCTGTACACTTGTGTGGGTGGTAGCTATAGTTAGCGAGCTTTATTAACATTTCCTGTAAATATTTTTTCGTTAACCACTATAGTTTTAACTTTTTTGTTGAATGGCCATTGTTTTTGCTAACAGCCATTTTTTAAGCTGCTACTAGCACATAAGTACTGTTCGCTGAATTTAATGTGTACAATCATCATCACCCCAGTGTACAATAAATAATTATTTTTTAGTTGATACATTTTTTGGAGGAAAGAAACTTTAAGGATAAAATTATTAGTTAAAGAAAAATGTTGAATAAACTGATTTTGTAGAAGAGCCTTTTTTTATAAAGGATACAAAATATATACTGAAAATAAATTTGAATTAAAGCTGTAAAACTGTTTTTATCAAGGTTGGAAACCGATGCAATAATAAATACCGATACCAATTAAATACCGTTTTAAAATGGGATATCTTAACCGATACCGTTACCGAAATTATTATTTTCCAAAAATACTGATATTGAAATACCGTTTCTCGCAATACCATTATTTTACTATGTACTAATTATTTTCTAAGTAATATAAATAACTTCTCATATAATATACTTACTTTAAGAAAGGTAAAATTATTTTTAGTAATAAGAGTCTAATGTAATATTTATTTTAGTTTTTAAAGTCCTTTTATTGTTTGTTTGTTTGTTTCCTAAAATAGTACGTATTGATCAGCAATATTAAAAAAAAAAAAAATACAAATTTATCTTTAGTTCTTTACCAGCAATTTTCCCAAAAGATGTTTAGCTTTTTTGTTGTAAATAGGTTTTGTAAAAATTCTTAACACAAGTAAATAAAGTGGTAAAGAAAATTGTAGATATTGGAAATGTGTTACCACTCAAAAGAGAAAGTGCTCATTCTGAAATTTTATTTTATTTTTTGTATTCCCTATCTTTTGATGACTTTTTACAATTTGAAAGAGTAAATGTGTGAATACTCTAATTTGTCCGAACCTTCACAAATTTAGTCGAATACAGCGAGTGTATTTAAACAAAAAATTCTCCACGAACTGTCATCATGAATTTACGATCATAAATTTTCTACCAAAGCGATTTCAAAATTTGTATTACTTTTGGTATTAACTACCAAAAATACCATCATAATAGAACCAATTCTTATTCCTCCTTTATAAATTTTATTATGTTTTTAATAATACTGTGCACATATTGCAGTGTAATTCTTATTGCAGTGTAATTTTCATGATCTACGATCGTTATTTATCATACGAGTCGTAAAGTAGCTCTGATTGGGGAACAATTCTCGCGTCATTGTAATTACATTTTAAATACTGCTAGGCAGGATTTTGATTGTTTGACCTTTGAGAATTTTACGTCTCCTTGGGGAAGTATATTTTCAATAGGCTAAATTTGTAACAAGATATTTTCCGGGGATTGGATTGGAGTGACTTTTTCTTGTAATTGTAATGATTATTCCTACAAAAAAGAATTCGCAACGGATTTTTCATTAAATTTTTTCATGGATATATATATTTATATTTACTTATTTATTTATTTATATTTATATTTAGCTAGAAAGTACATTTTTTAAAGGAGCTGGATTAATACATATACACAAATACATACATGATGTTAAAATTAAAACAGATTTACTTGCATGTATGTAATATTTTTTTTTTCATATGAATAAATAAAAATATTTTCCTCTTGTCTGCTTCTTGTATTTAATAGAATTTTGTCTTAATGGGATTTCTTTTCATATTTTTTTTCCATGAGTTATTAGAAAAGTTCTTAAATTCATTTCTAACATGAGAATATGCAAGTATATGTGTACAATATATACTTCAATTAAACAAGTAATTAAATTTTAAATTCACCTAGTATTTTACAAGAAATTAACACTTTCCTTTCGTAACACTTTTATAAGTAGATTTTTTAAGGAAGTTAGATTTATCAGTTATTAGAAAATTACAAAATTTGTTTGCTTAAATGTGTAATATTTAATAAATTGTCCTTTTAGCCTACGTTTTTGTTGTTTTAATTTTATTTTTTCTTTTCATTTTCATAGATGCTTTTGATGTTGTTTTTTTTTTTTTTTTTTAAATAAGTTGGGAATATAAAAATAAATAATAATAATAAATAAAACGCTTGTAAAAGTGCTCATTTAATCTTAATAACAGCATGTTTTATGAGTTATACATTTTTTCTTGCCTTCTTGCTTACTTACTTTCATTTACTTAATCAAAAGGGTCTATTACTACTTGTGCTTGTTCGTTGCTGTACAATTAAAGTAACTAAAACATGGCTGTACTTGACAAAATTAAAAAAAAAACAACGTTTCAAAACATGTTGTAGGGGATTTTGTTTATTATAAAAATTATAAATACTTATTATAATTAAGCTGTAGTAAAATGTTGTACATATGCACTTATTTATGTATTTTTCCTTTTCTTTTAGTCTAAACACAAAATAAAGTAAAAATGAGCATTTAATAAGTAATTATTTAAGAAATAAAACAAACAAAGTTAAAGACGTGAATTGTTAAGGCAACAATATCTCTATCCTGTTAACGATAGAGAAATTGTTTTTTAAAATGTCAAGAACATTTTTAAAATTCAATATAGACTATACATTATAATCAACGCTTTACACTTTAGTCAAGTCTAGAGAGTATAGTCAAGACTATAGACTAGACTATAGTCATAACTATAGACTATATAGGGTTGCTGAATGACGAAGGAGGTGGTTTTAGTCGGTATGAATCCGACATCTCTCATGGTTAATCTAATGAAAAAAGAGACACAACTATAGACTAGAATATAGTCATAACTATTGACTAAACTAAATAGATCCAGTACTAATCGAGTAATAGCCCAAAACGCGTTATTAGATTTTTTGAAGCTCCTATATAACCTGTGGGTCTCATTCTTGCACAAATCTATCACAAATAATGTTTTCGAATTTTGGTTTTTTAAATCAGTCAAATCTGTCCATAAATTTTCTTCCATACTCTTTTTTTATTTTAATATTGTCTTACGTTTATAAAATATTTGTTCTGCACCGAAGTGATTATATCCTTCTAAAATATCTGCGAACTTTTGTTAAATTCCAAAGTATTAAATTATATTATTTACTACCTTTTACCGGTGCGGTTCCCTTCATATGGGAGTTACTACTCCCCCTGAACCTATTCACCCGATTCGAAACTTGATATTAAAATTACATATAAATTTTTTAGGACTTTCGCTGTAATACTCCTTTAAATGAGAAAATTTGTATTTTCTTATTATTATTTATGTATCCCATAATGAATATTTGCCTTATATGGAATTTATAAAATCTTGATTCTATTTCAATTTTATATGAAAATGCAAATTATGTAAAGTTTTTAGTGTTTACATAGATATAATGTAGGTAAATATATTTGTAATTACATCCAGTATAATGTATTTTATTTTCATCTTAAAACGGATGAAGGAAGTGTATATAAGATTCAACACAGCCGAATGAATATAGCACTCTGACTTTTTTTAAATAACTTTTTTATCTTTTTTATTGAAATTTTCTACTTTCGCCTTTTTGTATTTATTATTTTATAATATTTTAAATTATTTCCATTATATCGTCTTTAAAATGATAAATGAAAGTAATTTAGACAAATGATATGAATGGTAACTAAAGCATTCGCCATGGGTATTAATTAGCGTCATGGTGGATATGCTTACTTTTCACTCATGAGAAACACAAGAACATACAATTATTTTTGTTACTTTTATGTCTATGTGTGGGTGCATTTGCATATAATGTAGGATTATGTGAGGCTTTAGTAAGAGTATGTATGTTAAAAGTTAAAAGATATTTTTATTTTAGTATTTAATGTCTATAAAAAGAATTAGAAAATTTTATAAATTTTAAAAGAGAACAAAGGCGAAAATGCAAGGGCAGCTTTAAGAAAGGGAAATAGAGTGTTTTTTTTATAGTTTAAGAGTTGGGTTAGACACCCTGCCTTTAGTTGTGTATGAATAAAAAAAAAAAAAAATAAATCTTGCAGGAATATTTATATTTTAAGTTAAAAAATTTAATTCATTTTCTTAAATTTTAGGTGAAATTCATAAAGTAGATTTTAATATAAAATATTTTTAATTCTTGCTTTAAATTGCCCATAAAGCTTTACCATCTACTTTATTTTTTTAATACTTTCTAACAATATTTTATAAGCTTTTTTTTTTTTTAATCCATTATTGATTTAATTTGATGAAACAATTCTATTTCTTAATAAAATATAGGAAATATAATCTGTTAAAAGTAGTTTAGAATTTATTACAATAAAAGAGTATAATAAACAATAAAGTAGCAAAAAAAAAAAAAAAAAAAAATACGGAAAAAATCTAACAAAAAATTAAAATATATATATATATATATATATCACTCCAACTTAAGTATAAATATTTTTTTGGAAACCAAAACAAAATTGAAATAAAAAAAATAACCCAGTTTTGATACCAAACAAACCCCATTAAACATGCAATACGTACAAATAATAAAAAAGTAACGGCAACACGAGTAAATGTGTACGCAAATAGGCTTATAGAAGCATACTAAGCTTATTACTGGCACTCTCTTTTCTTCGCTGTTATATACTCTTACATACTTTCATAATATCTCCACATATCAGTGTTGCCATTTGGTTATATTTGTTAAATTTTTCATAACTTTTCTAGGCACCACGTAACATGTACAATTTTTTTTTTTTTTTTTTTTTTTTTTTGTTTTTAACCGCATTTCTGTAACTTTTGATCAATTCAATAAAATTAAGTAGTACTCGTATGTATAGAAATTATACAACTGAAATTCGGAATTTTTTGGCGACTTTCTCAAAAAATTTACCTCCTAGAACATCGCTTCTGTTGAAGAGAATAAAATTTGAAACATGTTCTTTTCTTGTACGTGGCAATCTTCTTACTTTTGTGGCACAGGAAATTATTATTGTTTTTTTTAATACTTTTTCGGTTTACAAAATCACACAAAAGCTAACTTTAGCTATGTATATTATAATCAAAAATATAAAAGAGTATCTTTTTTTCGTTTTTTTTTTTTTTTTTTTTTTTTTTTGTTGAGAAAAATTTCGTGAAATTTTCATCATATAAAAAATATCCGGATGAATTATCATTATCATTAAAATATTACATTTGATTTAAAAAATAATATTTTTAAACAATAGTTAAGCTTTACAAAGCTCGATATTATGGTTTGAAGGGGCACAACTGATATATCAAATGAATTTCCTAATTAAAAAAGTTTCATTAACGGGAAAATTTTGACATTAGGACTATATCCTTATTTGATTATTTAAAATGTAATTTAAAATGCAAATGTTTTGGGAATATTTAGTCAACAAAATTTATAGTCAGATCTTCGTAACCGGTTGAATATAATAAATATGAACCTTTTAAAGCAAATTTTGGAACAAATCTGTAGAAATTAAAATATTTTTTAAAAGGTTTTCTCTATGTTGCCGGCCTTGGGCCAGCCTCAAGAACTTTTTCTCTATGTATATCGAACACTTCGCTGAACAAACTGTTTTTGGAAATTAAAATGTTTTATAATAATAAAAAAAAAAAATAAAAATGTCATTTCTCCTCTTAAGGATACATTGAATATGGTTATGTTATATATCATTAGAAAGGAATTTTTAGGTATTTTTTTTAAACTTTTAATATAATTTAAATCGCATATGTATCAATGAAGATATTCAGAAAAATGTATCAACATTGTAAATTATGGGCGAGCGCACAATTTTTTTATTACTTTAATCATAAGTAAGAGTACTACTGAATCTTTACCAACATTATTTAAAAATCAAGTGTGCTTGCTGGAGATCTTGATTTATACCCAAATTGTTTTATTATTTCTTCCAAATTTTGAATAGAAAATAAATACTTATTGGCCATTTATTTTTTGAAATTTCGAAAATGTAGTTTTTTAGGAAAAATTTGAACTTTTTTGACAAAAACCTGTAACTTTTTTCAAGGCACCTCTGGCAACACTGCCACGCATATCCCATACAAACCAACAAACTATTGCTAATACACATACTTAGGCTGAACAACACACACAACCAAATAAGCTCAATTTTTCCTATATTTAGTGTTCTTATACCCTACACCACCATAAGTAGTTCGGGTATTATGCGCTTGTGCTGTTGTTTGTAACGCATAGAAAAAGTTATCCAACACCCACCTTATCTCAGAATCGCTTTTTAAATCGATCTAACGATGTCCGTCCGTCCGTCTGGCTGGTTGTCCATGTAAACTTTTGCACTAAGTACGGGTCGCAATTTTAAAGATAATTCAATGAAATTTGGCATGTGGAACTTTTACGATACAAGATCGAAGCCTATAGAAATTGGTTTTGATCGGTCCGTTATTTAACCTAGCTATCATACAAATTTCCCTTCGGAATAGAGTTTAAACATTCAAAAATACCTTAAAAATAAGAATATTTCAATGAAATTCGATGCAAAGAAGTTCTATATAAGTATCAATCTTTGTACCAAATTTTATGAAGATCGGTCCACAATTTACCATAGCTCCTACAGAAATCCCTCTTCCTAAAATCACTTTAACATGCATAAATCCCATACAAATGTTAGTATCAAGTTGATATTCGACACAAATAAGTTTTATGTAAGCAAATTTTATGAAAATCGGTCCATAATCACCATAAAGTGCATAAAATAATCTAGATATTAATATCAATGGATTATTCTGTATTTGTATATTTTATTTTACATGTAGTAAAATTGGCCACAGGTGTAATATAAGTCCCCTTCCCGAATTTTTTGCTCGTACACAATAGTGTAGGGTATCATATATATCTTTCTTTCTCCCTTTTTTTTTTTTTTTTTGTTTTCTCACACACAAGAGATAACCATTTTTTTATCTGTATGTATGTAAGTATGTTAGTTTACATATGAGTTTATGTGTTTCGTGTATGAATGTTTGTAAAGTGTCATGATTTTAACTACTAGGTTTACATTCCCTAACAGCCTCCACAAATCTAAAGGAGGCCAGATTGAAAGTATAGTAGATGGATTTTCCTTGAAAGATTTTATCAAGGTAAATATTTCTAGGTAATATTGTTGCAAATACATACATATAGCTTTATTTACCTAGTATGAATATGTATTGAGAATCCTAGAATCTTTAATACTGTTATTGCTGTTGTTGTCATGTAAAACTAAAAGTATATTTAACAAGCAGCCACTATTACAGTTTCTGTTTTTTCTTTATTTTTGTAGCAATTTTAATAAAAAAATAAAAATAAAAAAATAAGTGATGAATATAATGGAACAAACAAGGAAATGATTTACAATTTCAACGTCAAGGAAGAGCTTAATATAATTTAAGATGTAATTGTATATCAGGTTACATAAATACAGGATGTCAATGATTTTTTTTCTAAATGAACAACAGACTTTAGATAATTTTATAAGAGACAAGTAGAAGTGTTATATTCGGCTGAACCGAATCTTTTACATCCTTCACAAAATCTATATTTCATAAATATATAAACATATTGACATTATCTCTTATCAAAATATTTGCTTTATTGTGGAAATATACTTAATATTTGTAAACTGGTGTTAACCATGACATCAATAATTTGTAACATAATGAGTCCCCGAAAACTTTTTGGGCATATGACTTCGGAAAATCGCTCAGACGATCTGTGTGGAAGAGCTGAAGAAAGAAGAGATATCCAAGATTGTAAATTTCTTTTCAGTTTTCTACCAACATTTTTTTTTTTTTCGAAATAGTACCATAGAATTAGATATTTTAAACTTGAATAAGCTATTTTAAAATTTTCAGAACAATTCCACCAAACATGACAATGCCATCTTATTATCTACATTTAGAAACCTAAAACACAACTACAGTCAAGTAATAATATTTTAAGAAAACATATCACATATACATAGTTTTACTTGTCAAAATTATTTTTTTACAAAAAATATGCCCATATTAAAACAAAATTTAAATGGATTCTACGAGGATACGAACCATTGGCATACCCACATATCCACACATATCTTCACGTATATGATCAATTTACAGCACTATATGTTGAATATATTTAAATTCAACAATGTTGAAAAATTATTATATTTTTTTACACAAATTAAAATTAAAAAAGTAAAACTATTTCTTAAATTCAGAATTTCAAAGTGTCATGTGTCCTAGGGGTAAGAATTCAAAGCTAGAAATTTTAAAGTGTTCGTATGGTATGGGAATAGAAATGTAATTTTTATCTAATAAAATTTCAAAAAATATTTTTATTAATTAAAAATATATTTGACAGTTGTTCCACAATGTGACATTTCAAGATTTTAATTTTTGTTTAAAGATTAATTACAAAACAATTTTACGAAGTCTTGGCCAAGAATCGAACTATGGACCTAAAGTCTTTCAGTGACAAACCCAAGCGTGTCTAGAAATTCTTGTAAATTTTTTTTCTTTTAATAATGAAATTTTTTATATTTTTTTTTTTTAGGAAAAACAGAAATTTATAAAGAATCCCGGATATACGAACTCTGACTTAACGGGTTGTAGTATAGAAAGATTCCTCTAGGCTATTCAATCTTATAACTTTCCAATAGAAAAATATTTATATATTCCCAGCAAAAACTTTGCTTTCCTGGTAAGCTAGCAGGTATAATTGGAAACAAAAATAAACTACTTATTTTTTGCCTGAATAACAACTAGTTATTTTTGTTCGAGTTGTCAACAAATTCATGTAGTTATTTTTTGACTCTAGGGGTACTCAAAAATATGTACCTAAACGAAAACAAAAATAAAAACAAAACAAAAAATTTTGCCGTCAGTGAGATTCGAACTTGGATACAAACTAACCACTCGTTTTTAATGACTAACGTCTTACTGAGTACACCATCTCGCACATAGCATCCTAAGCGACAAAAAACCTTTTTAGTTTAAAATATCTTTTTATACATTTTGTTATAAAAAACTAACAGCTTCAGAATGGGGTTGAACCAACAACCCTCTGGTTGTTAATCCGGCGCTCTAGCCAACTCGTCCACGTGAGTGTAGTATTGCTGTGCTATTATACTATTGAGTACTTATTAATGTAATACAGAGTAGGCAAATAATAATGACGCCTTATTACCAAGAAACTACTTTAATCAGTAGTTGTTATTACCGAAAACCAAAAAGTTTTTGCTGGGTTATTGTATGTGAAATAGAAAATATCATTTCGAGACTATATGTCACATATGTGTTGAAAGAGAAATAGATTTCTCTGGGCTTCAAAAAATCTATTTCAACTTACAGGTGGACATATATTCTGGCGAACAGACGGACAAACAGACATATATTCTCAAAAGTTATTTTCAATCATAATAATTACGAATATTTTTCAATTTGAGGCCCTGGATATATATTTAAAGACTTTCGTATAAAATGGCACATTTATACAGTTACGGACAGAAAAATAGGTTTAAGTATATTTATATAACATTTTTTCTGTTTTCGACAAAACCTTATGCAAAACAATCAAATTTTTGGTGCCTATCATTGAAGTCCTGGATATATATTTAAAGATTTTCTTATTAAATGACAAACTTATATCTACTCTTCATTTTATGTGAAGGGTATAAAAATAAAAGAGGAAGAGGGATTAAGTAAAAATTTATAAAAACATTAAATTAAGTCTATTGAATTAAAAAAATAAATAAAAGAAAATAATTTAAAGGAATTATTACAAAAAAATATATATATATATATATATATATATATTAATAAAATGTTTAAAAGGAAAATGAAATAAAATATTAAAATTATAAACAAAAATATAATACTAAGGTGTAATAAAAAAACATATTTATACCTTTTAAATCATACTTTGTTATTAATATCTTAGCTGTAATTGAAAAGTAATGTTATATTTAAAATAGTTATGTTTGTTAAAAATTCTTTAGATTTATGGCCTAACAAAATATGAAATAATGACTGCATGGACCTTTTAGCAATTTTATATGACAGTTAATTAATTTTATTAACGATAAAACGATTTTCATAAAAATTATTCCTAAATAAAATCTTTTTTGTTGAAACTCCTTAAAATAACCTTTATAAGAGACTAACTTACATTAAAAAGCCTCACGAAAAACGTTGCAAATGTATTCTTCTAGAAATTAAGATTGATTTGTTTATACGTAATTAACCCTTTAACAGCAAGAGGGTCAATTTTATGCATTTAGTTCCCAAAATGTTAAATTATCAATTTTTACACACGGAAGTATTTATTAAAATTAAATATAGATAAATTTATGAAAAATATAATAAGTTCCTTTGAAAATGCGATAATAATCGAATTAAAGAATTTTTTGAAATTTGGTTACTATTTTACACGCATTTATAGTTTTCATGTTAAATATATACTTCTGGTGACATAAATTTTCTTAACTAATTATATATTTGACATAAAAATTAACTTAATCAATTATGAACCGGAAATTTCAAAATATTACTTGTGCAGTATTGAATGAGACTTTGCCTATGATGCCCTAAACTATAAATTAGGATGGAATATGTCCAAAATATTCAAACTTTAATAAAATAGTATTTAATTAAAATTATAGAAAATTTTAATTTCGCGAGAATCCAATTTTAATTTTTTTTTACTCATTATATATTGAACATCATTTGTCTAATTTTTAAGGTATTTTAAAGATGGTAAAGCTCAAATGAACGAAATAATTAAACCGATATATTTTGGGAATTAGTTTAAAACTTATAAATTTTTAATTTTTTCTTCATACAAATCAGTGCACTTTACCTTTATATATACTTAATATTAATTCAAGTTTAAATAATAAATATTAAGTATATTCTTTGATATCTCTAGAGTAACGCAGAAAATGTTAATAAATTATTTTAAGTTACCATTTATTTACCATTTGTGCTTCTTAATTTAAATAACAGAAAATACTTACTTAAATACTTTTTTAAAAGCAGAGCTTTACTTTTTTATGTAAAATAGAATTCTTTGTTTAAGAAACCCCATGTACCTTCAGCAAACTAAATATTTTTTAATTGCTTTATTTCGTTTTTCTCCACTAGTAATTTCTGCGTGCTTTTTTTTGTCAAAGTAAAAAATAAATTCTTAAAGATTTCTTGCAAAAAAGTACAATGGTCAAGGGAAGAAAAGTGGGGGAAAATAAATTGACATCATTCTTTTTGGAACTAAAGGAAGGAATAGAAACTAATATTGAGCCAAGTATTTTTTTGGGTTTTCTGTTCATATTATGGATTTTTACAAAAAGATTCTATTAGGTTTCTTTAATTAAATTTTGAGAAAAAAAAATGTGAAAAACATTAGCTAAGTATTGTATTAATATAAGAACAAGTGTTTAGAAAAATCAAAAGGTGCCATGGATTAGTGACGAGAACTCAGCAAATAACTAGCACTTAAAGCTTAGATCTTCAGAAGTTACTAATTGCTTTCTGGATTAATATTCTGCTTTAACTTCTGATCACAAATCATAAAGACAAATTAATTAATTAATTAACTTCCAAGATTAAAAAAACAAAAATAAGAAAAAAAAAATAAACATCACATCTTCAAATAAAAACAAAATATATAATCGTTTCCTGTTCATCTGTTTTTGTGTCCTACATAAGAATATTAAACAACAGTTTTAATAGGATTCCTAGAATTAATTGACAGTTTTCATAACATGAAACAATATTTGGTTTTTACAATAACATAGACAAGGTAAGAAGAAACAAAGACAACAAACTGATTTTAGTTATTTTGCCATTGTTAGTAAAGTTTTTTGGTAACAGCAGTCTGTAACAAAAATTAGAAAAAGTAATAAAGCAAAAAAAAAGAAAACACATGTGGAAACCTCAAACAATTTAAGCAAACAATACGTTTTACCTTTCTTACACACATACATATTTTATTATGAACTTATACGTACATACAAGAGTTCATATATATTCTATGAAGTATTGTTTTTTAAAGCAACAAGAAATAGGGTGACCAAATGGAATTTTAAATGTTAAGAATTTTAATAAATTGTTAAAATTTATTAGATTTAATTTAAAATTGTACTTATTAATAGTAAATTATAACTTTAGATTTTAATTTAAAACAATCAGGTAAATACTTTGGCAAAAGAAACTGTTAAAGAGAAATTGTGAACTACTAGCTCTCGTATAAACGCAGTACTTAAAGTCAAATGGAATTAGTTCTTTCTACGAATTCTACACATGTAACAAGACCTTTAGAATGAGTTTAGATCGCACATTGTGCATTAGTTGTACCCTCAGATTTATTCTTGGAGATCAATACAACATAGAAATTGCAGAGACTAGCCAGTCTTGAAATAAATGTTATTATAAGCTCTTCTCTTCAAAACAATCAGGAGAATTTGCTAGAAATTTCTTCTTGTTATTTTTCATTTGTTTAAGTTAGTTCTAAGAGTCAAGTGGACTGGTACAGTCTTATCTTTAGTAACGACTCTATCTTCACTGATGGTTCAAAGAAGAAAAACTGCTACTGTTTCTTTTTTTATTTTATTGGCCTGTTGGTATTACCAGAAATTACCAGAAATATCTACAAAGTTTTTTAGTTGGAAGTTCATGTCCATCAATGCAGCAGCAAAGAGAATTTCAGAATTTCATGTTCAGATGTTGACTATAGATATTTATGATGGAAAAAATTCCAACAATAATTAGTTATATTGCATCTGGTTAAAATATTGCCTCTAACTATCCTGTCCGTTTTAATTTGAAAAATATGAAATAATGTAAAGGAGTTTTCAACAAAACTACAAAATCACAAACAAATTTTTTTACCAGTTTTAAACTAATCCCCAAAAATCCGAAATGTTTTGGTCAATGGATCTAACTAAAGTGTTGAATCTATTCTAATTATTGCTCTTTGTAATAATGTAAATCCGATTTTTCATTAAAAATTTTGAATTTCACTAAGATTTTAAATACCTTCAATTCGAAATTTAAAAAAAAAACACCGAATATCAGTAATTTAAACAAAATTCTGTTTTTTCACAAAAATTTTTAAAATTTAGCAGAAATCCGACATTTCACCAAAAAGTCGAAAATTTACCAAAAATTCGAAATTTCACCGAAAATTCAAAATTCACCAAAAATTTTAGATTTTACAAAAAAATCACAAATACAAAAAAAAAAAAAAAAATACAAAAAAAATAACATCTCATCAAAAAATGGAAAACTCAACGAAAATATAAAATTTTACCAAAAATTTAAATACTACAAAAATTCAATGTTACTAAATGTTACACTAAAAATTCGAAAAACAGTAATTTAATCAAAATTCCGTTTTTTTACAAATAATTTTAAAATTTACCAAAAATGCTACATTTAACTAAAAATTCAAAATTTCAAAAAAATTGAAAATTTGACCAAAAATTTTAAATTTTATCAAAAAAAAAAAATCAAATTTCGAGATTTTATAAAAAAAATCTTAAGCACAAAAAATCCGCTTTTTCACAAAAAAGCAATCCCAAATATCACCATAGATTTTAAATTTCACTAAAAATTGAAAAACCAACAAAAATTATAAATTTGACAAAAAAAAAAAAAAAAAAATCGAAATTTCATTAAAAATTTGATATTCTGACTCAATCATATTGTTTTATGATGAAGGCATTACTTAGTGTAATACACAATAAATAACAACCGTTCTTGGACTCAATAGTGGACACCAAGGAAAATCATATCTCTTTGATTATAATCTATAACAATCTTAGGGTATACGGAAGTCTTCTAATATCACTTGTCGAATATCAAATCAAATGTAATATAATTTTTTCCCTATTTTAAGAAAATTTTAGACAGACTTGACAACCCTATTATAAACCTTTCTACATGCTGTTGACATGTTTTTGTTTTCTATTTAAAACATTTCCTAGGAGAACTTGAACACATTTTTTATTTATAAAAGTCAACACAGCAACAACAACAAAAACTTTACAGCTTATCAATACATTTTCAAGCATTTTTTGCTAACTTTTTTCACAAAATGAAATCAAAAGATGCTGAGAACAAAATAAAAATCAATATTTAAATACTCCATAAAAATCTTATCAGCTTTACTTTATCAAGAACACAAATGATCTTGTTCTCTCTATAAATCTTTAAATTAGTTGTTTCAATTAAATCGTAGCGCCATGACGTTAAGCTCGCGTTTAATACAAATAATTTGTATCTGCTCTTTGACACTAAGCTCTGTAAATACACTTGAATCTAAACAAGCAGCTGAAAATCTACAATGCGATGATGTTTATTGGTCAAATATACAAAGACAATCTGAACTATATATTGATATGTATGAACAACCTTGTAATGACTTTTGGGAATATGCCTGTGGTAATTGGCGTCCCTCGGCCCAATTAAGATTTGCCCAACCTACGGATGCTTTGACCACCATTAAGGCTTCCAACAAGCATTTGCTATTGCAATATTTTGATCAAGTGGATAGGGCTAAACGAAGCCAAGATCAAAGAGATATTAAAGAACAGGGAGTGATTAAATTTTATAAATCGTGTCTGGATAAAAGTGCTTTTAAGTCCAAAATACAAGATGAATTAGCTATACGTATTTACACGGATGTTTTAAAAAATATTAGCAGTAATTGGCCTTTATTGCAGAGAAACTTTACTTCAAATAACCTCAACCATACTTTCAATTGGGAACAGGTATCAGCCGAGATGCGTAAATACGGTGCTCAAACTTTATTTTCCACAAAAATACAACCCAATTGGCAAAATTCTCAACAATTAATATTCTATCTAATGCCTCCTTCTTTTCAATTTCTCAAAGCCCACCAGTCTGATGTTTCTGTAGACCCTGAATCGGAATTCCTATACAAGCGTTATATTAAACTTTTACTAATGGATTTGGGTGTTAGAGTAAGAAAAGCCAATCAAATTGCTGAAGAAATAGTGGAGTTTGAAAAATCTTTAATGTCTCTCGTAAAAAATGATCGTTTGGTAGTTTTAAAAGAACCTCAAACTTTATCTTCTTTGACAGCTGATATTCGAGATATAGACTTTTTAAAATATTTTCATGTTTTAATGGAAGATTTTAATTTACCTCAGCATTATGAAGATCTTATGTTAATAGTTGCTGATCATAAATATTTGAACAACTTAGAGAAATTTCTTAAAACCGTGAATAAAGATATTATAGCCAAATATTTTTTGGTGCAATTTTTGGCTCATTTTGAGGTTAATTTGCATGAAGAATATAGTTTTATTAAACAAAAGGAGGAATGTTTAATGCAGCTTAATGATTTTATGCCTGCCGAGCTGACTTTGTTATTTTTGCAATTGCGTCATGGACAAGGAGAGGAGTTTTTGCAGAAATCTGAAAAACATCTAATGAAAATATTTAACAATCTAAAGCTGCAATTTGAAAAAATGTTAAATAATACTTTGGTATTTGAAAGAGATCTAGCTACTAAAATTTTAAGCCGGGAAAAATTAAGAGCCATGAAATTAATGCTGCCTTCCTTAGAGTTATCCAACCAAGGAGAAATGGAATTTGATATAGGAGATAATTATGATGTTAATTTGATTAATTTATTTAAATTAAAATCTATAAGACAATTGAACAAAACGATACCACATATGGTAAGAGATGTAAGCTCTTTAATCCCAGAAACAAAACTTTCCCTTACACCTTTATATGGAGATCAATCTTATGGTCCTTTAGATGTTAATGCTTATTACCGCTTAAAGAAAAATATCATAGAGCTACCCATAGGTATATTACAAGCTCCCCTTTATGATGAATGCTTGAAGCCAGCCAGAAATTATGGTGGCTTAGCTTATATTTTGGCCCATGAAATTTTGCATGGTTTCGACTATGATGGTTTAAATTATGACAAACAGGGCAATGTAGCCAATTCATGGGGCATTAAGGCCATTATCAAATTTGGTGTCAGATCTAATTGTTATCTTAATGAACGCTACAACAATGGTCATGTCACCATTAATGAAAATTTAGCCGACTCGGAAGGTTTAAGATTGGCTTTGGAAACTTATTTGGAAAGTGAATTAGATGAAACCTTTGATCAAGATGATTTAAAGTTATTTTTCCTTAGTTTTGCCCAAACCTGGTGTGGTAATAGTAGCAAAGATAAAAACTCTTTAAGTATGCATGCCAGCCATAGGGAAAGGGTCAATAATGTTTTGGGAAATTTTATGGAATTTACTGATGTTTATAAATGTCAACCAGGCAGCAAAATGCATCCAGAGGAGAAATGTAGAATATGGTAAAGAAGAATTTAATTTGAAAAATTAACAATGTGATTTATTTAAAACGAAAACCTTTACTTATTACTTATTTAATTAAGTTTAAATTTGTTTGTAAATTGTAATGATACTAATAATAAACTTTAAAAAAATAATAAATTGTAATTTAAGTAAAATTTAAAAAATTAGGCAAATTATTGTAGTTCTTAGCTAAATATTAAGAATCTGATGAATAAAATAAACACAAAAAATGACATAAATTGTCATCAGAAAAGAAATTAAAATATTTTGAAATATTTTTATTTCCATCCCCTTTATGACACCCAAAACAGTTTTTTCTTTTGTTAAGCTGAAAACGATACACAACATTTCATAATGCCATTCGATACATATCATGCAATGGCTATTAAGTTCCTAAAGGATTTGCACTTGTTAAATAAAATTTCATAAAAAAAATAAAACGAAGATGGAGAAATGCATTGGCTAAAGAATAAGTTGCCCGATATATTGTAATCTAAATACATAAAGTTAGTTATATCTATATACATTCCTGCCTTATAACCACCCTCTTTCCTAATACTTTTACAAATTAAATAAAAAACACTTTCAATTAAAAAGATTAAATTACTTCCACAAATAACTCAAACTAACATAGTTTGCCTGAACTTTTTCTATTCGAAATGATAATAATGAAATAGTTGGGTGTTGATGACTTAACTACGTAAAAGGAATAAAAAACTTCTAACATTTTACATTAAGATAGAGATAAAAAACTGGAAGATTATGGTCTTAATATAAATTAGAAAAATATTTCATAGTTCAAAAGTTTGTTCAAAATTTTAAATTAAAAGATGCAGGAAATATAGCTTATTTTTAGGAGGTTATAAAAAGCTATTTTTAATCCAAAATATTGCATACTTTTAGAAAAAAATCTTAAATTCATTTCAAAAAAATTGAAATTAACAATGCAATTAAAATCTTGCATATTTGTAGGAAAAAGGAATAAAAAAATGGAAATATTTTATATCAAGATATGGATAAAAAAAGTGAAAATAAATAGGAGATCTCATGGTGGTTTAGGGCATAGTTAGAGGGATTTATGAAAAAGCAAAATGTTTAGCATACTCAAAGGCTGGTTAAAAAAATATGAAGATTTTTAAAAATTAGAAAATTCTTGCCTTAATATAAATTAGAAAAATATTTGCTTAACATCATTGAAAATTTGAAAATCAAAAATACATTTTTAGGATTTTGTAAAAAGCTATTTTCAAGCAAAAGCATTGTATACTTTCACAAAAAAATTAAATTTATTTATTTGCAAAAAATTATAAATTCAAAAATGCAACAGAAAACCTTGCATATTTTTATTCTGTACTTAAAAGGAATAAAAATGGAAAAATTTTATATTAAGATATGGATAGAAAAGCAAAATTAATAAGAGAACTTATAATGGTTTAATTTATAGTTTCAAGAGTTTAGAAAAATACAAACAATATATAAAAAATAAATTTATACAATAAAAATATTGCATATTTTAGGCTGTTGTAAAGAGCCTTTTTTCAAACAAATATAGTGCATAATAAATTAAATTTATTTTATTTAAAATGCTCAATAATTTTAATGCACTGTACTAACATATAAAATTCAAAAATGCAATAAAAAATATTTCTCATTTTTAGGCTATTTTAAAAGCTATTTTTTCAGGCAAAACTATTGCAAACTTTTAGGAGAAATTATCAAATTTGAGATTCGAAAGGTTCAAAAGATATTACATATTTTTAGGCTGTTTTAATAGGCTATTTATGAAGCATTGTATACCTTTAGGAAAAATTTGAATTTATAAACAATTAAATTAAAAAATACAATAAAAATATAGCATATTTTTGTTCTGTCCTGAAAAGCTTTTCTTCAAGCAAAAATATTGCATGATTTTAGGAAAAATTTTAAATTTATTTTATTTAACGGAATTAAAAGTTTTCTAAATCACTTAAATTAACATGGAAGTATGATATAAATATTTATTGTAATAGTATTTCTCTATATAAATTCATAAATATTCAAAATAGATATATTTAACCCAAAAGCCACATTAATAAAATTTACTCTAAGCAAATAATTATGAGTATTAGTTACAAATCTGCCTTTTATTATTTAATGCAAATTTTCTAAGTGTTTATTTAAAAGTACACAGGCTGTTTTGTTGGTTTATGTACTTGAATTACATAATTTACTATTTATTCACAATACAATGATTTTAAATGCAGCTGACCTGAAACCATCATTTAAAGTTTGTCATAAACATTATACTTTTTATAGTTCCCAATTGCTTTTATTATTAATTATTTTATTTAAAATTGTTCTCTACTATAAATTTAATACATAACTACAACAAATAAATATATGTTTAACATGCATGTATTTATACAAATTGTTTACTGAAACCCTTATGTGTCTATAAAGTTTATTAAATTGCTTAAAATTCAATTTATTTTCTTTTTTGATAAAATTTTGTTTGGTAAAATTTTCTACAGAAATCTATGTGAATAATAATATACAGAGAGATAAATAAAATAGAAAAATATTAAATACTCAAATTTGCAAAAAATAAAAGGTATATTAGTAAAACTAAATCATAAATGTACTGAACAAAAGAATATTTTAAATTCGATTAAATGTTAAAATAAAAGCTTGGTACTGGAGATAGTATTTTGTGAAATGCTCACTTTGCTAAAACCATTATATTTCCTATAATTTTAATTTAAATTTTGCTGATTAGGCTTGTTATAAACCCTTAAAATATGTCAAAGATTTTGTTTTTTCTAAACCCCTCAAATTATGCTTTAAACAATAAGTTATTTTATTTATTTTCTATATATCTCTGGATAAAATATTTCCTTTCTATAACATTCAATCTTAGTCATAAAGCTTTTCTTCCCCATTAGAACAAATATTAAAAATATATAAATTAGAATTGCAAAACTAATTTCACTTTAGAACAATTTTTGCATTGTTTATTTTGCTATTTATACCTTCAATTATTTTCAGTGTTTTAGTTTTAAGCTAAATTTTAATAATACTAAATTATTTTGTATAACAAATATTAATTTTAAAATAATTGAATTAAACCCCCTGAAATATGCTACATTTAAAATAACAAAAAATAGTCAAACTGAAGTACACAAATACAGAAAACCCCGGCAAACATTTTGTAGTAATGTAATATTTCACAAACGTCTAGTCTTGGACAACAACTGGGAATTAAGAAAAGGAGAAGTACATTGTATCCTCATTTTCCTAAAACAACTTCCAGAAATGACTTTTTAGTTTTGCTTAGAAGACATTTTTAAAAAAGATTAGTGTGATGACTTTTATGAATGTCTTTCGTCCTAGAAAATTGTTGTTAGGGTTATATTGTGAGATTGAGTATATGTTTAAGTATATTTGTATAAAAAAGATGAAGTACAATAATAAAACTATTTCATATTTAAATATTATTTTGGGTAAATGTATTTTCTAGATGGTTTGTTGTTCCTACGTTTTTGTTCAGTTTATGCAATTTAGTTACAAAGTGTAATGATTCTCTATGACTTTTATTATAACAAACATATAAAACTACATATATAACTAAATAAATATACATTTTATGCACTTTAAATTTACACATTATACTTCTGTTCTAATAGAAAAATGAGGTGACCAGGTAAAAATACATATCCTTAAAAACTGAAAAATCCTTAATTTAAAATCAGGACATTTAAAGGAACTATATCACATATTTTTGTTTTTCTCATTTTCTTAGCATTACACTGTGGGGTAGAATTTTTGCTAATAAATCTGTAACTTCAAATCTGCTGGTTTTAAAAAAAGAAATAAAAGTAAAAATAAAAATAAAAATAAAACAAAAGATACAAAAATATATATGGGTATAGCAGAGGAGCTTATAATTTTAATTTTGGAAGGGGAACCCCCGGAATCCTCAGGAGTGGAGCCGTGGGGTCACAAATTAGGGTACTTTTGACATAGAGCCGCTTGCCAAATTTTTGTTCCTTACCGGATTTTTTTATATATATATATATATATATATATATATCTTTTTAATATCTATATATATCTTATATTTTGATAATATCTGTGAAAAACATGCTTGCATATGCTATTAATCTTTTATAGTTTTCGAGTTATTTGCATTTGAAATTTCAACCGCCTCGTTTTTGCAAGTCCTTGGTCCATTTTTTATCCATATATATTGCACTACTTCCGATCGATTTTGTTTATGTTTTTTCAGTTAATTAAAGTACAAAATTATTTATCGACTAAAAAAATTTAAAGTCGGTATCTTTACGGAGTCCAAAAACAAATGGCTTTGAATTTGAAAATTGCAAAAATTTTGATTTTTGTATTTCCTTTTTGCGCGAAAATGTCTCTACACTCTTTTCTTTCTAAAATAAAATTTTCCATAAAAACATATAATGATTTTATACTTTTCTGAAAGGTACTGGTATCTAATTTTAAAGTTGAAAATAAATTCAATCAACCAATAGAGCTAGGTACAGATATTACCGAATGTGACCTATTTTGTGTCGAAATTTTGGTTTTAGCCTATATGTTCTAAAATACCGAAGAATGGATCTACAAATGCAATGCAGTTTCGGAAACTATGATGTGTTCTAAAGAGTTTTCCAACGGACTTTTTTAGACCTGCAACAAATGTAGATTTTATGGGCAAAATTCAAAAAAGTTCCATTTTTAGTATTTTCGCCGATTTTTTGGGAATTGTTTCATACTTTATCATCTCAAATGATAAAGTCAATAATCGTCGAAAATTTCATTACTATATCTTAGCTAAACCAAAAACCAAATTAAAAAAATGTTATTTTAATTTGAAAAATCAGAAAAACTACGCGCTCCAATTTTTTTAATTTTTTCAAATAAATCAATTTGTCTAGTTGATGTAATTCTTAATTATACACAAAAAGACTGAAGTCAATATCTTTTATAGAACGCTACTTTAAAATTTAATCGGGTACAAAACAAAATTTTGGCTAGGTAAAAATTTTTCTATGTCAGAAGTATCCAAATTTTAGTCACATCCAAACTTAAAATCCTACACTCCTCCGCTTGGCTATGTGAAATTTTATATAAATCCAATAAGCCAATTAGAAGCTACAAATTTATTTCCAAAAATTTTCTATTCTGCACCACTGTGCACTGGCAACCTTGTTTTGTAGCAAAAATATTAAACTTTTAGTTTCAACATTTTATTGGAGTACCACTTTAGATATTATGTTTTCTTTTTTCATACAATTTGTTGCAAATATATAAAACTTTTCCTTATGCATACTCTGGTAGTTGAAAATTGAGTTGAACAAAGAATGCATATAAATATTTTTCTTGTTCATCAAATAAACCAGAAAATGAATGTAATTCTTTTCCATTTTTTTTTCTCTACTTTTTACCGTTATTGTATTATTTAATGCATATAAATTTATAATAATGTATATATATTTTTTTGTTATTGTATTTAACTTACTTGAATGCTTCTCTACTAAAATTTCTAAAAATATTACAGTCTGGATGTTCCAATAAACGAAATGCTATCGAGCAATGATGATTTTCTAAAGGCGATATGTCGTTATAGCTGGAATAAAAGAAAAAAATAGAGGAAATTGTTAAGTTAAATAAATATGTTACATTAAAAGCTTTTTATATATTTAGAGGAGGTAGATAAAGAAATGCAGTAGAATAAAAAGAATATAGTTATTCGCTCACTTTCCTTTAGCTTTTTGTTTTAGACCAAATATAGTGATATTTAAATATAGATCTATAATTGTGTTTATGTAAAAATAGATTTCTTACCTTAATAATTTTTTATAAAAACATGTATACATTCTATAAAGATTTATAGCGAACTTTAGAAAAACTGTTATCTGGTTTTTACTAGAGACAAATTGCTAAATTGTGTTCTTAAAATATTTTTTTTGTTTTTAATTTCTGTTCTCAATAAAGCATGCGTTCGAATAAAATGTAACACAAATCTTTGTTTATAACTAATTTTTGTTTTTGTGATCAATATATCTTTGAAAAATACTCCAGATTTTCTAACGATATGAGTTTTCAAAATATTTTGAGTGCTTGCCTCACAAATGGAGAGTCATAAAAAAATGTCTGAAACCATTAAAACGCATACAAATTAGACTTTCAAAACAATTGGAAAACAGCTATTTATTAGCAGACAATTAGTTTCTAGAGTGATAAGAAAATTAAACAATGACCTTACAATTAATCGGAAACCTGGAACAGGAAAAAATAAAAGACCATGAAACGAAAACAAAAAAAAAAAACAAGGAGGAGTAGTTCTTAAGAAGTATTCCAAACAAATTTTCTGAATGTTATGTGCGCAAAAATAAAGCCAATATTGGATTTAAAACATTTAAAATGCAAAAAGTAAAAAATGTTGATCCTATTTTTTATTTTTTAATAGATGATGAAATTTACGTCTCACAGCCTCCTGGAAAAAAGTTTTATGTAGCAGATGTTAGAGGTAATGTTCCAGAAGAGTATCACACCAAAAAACAAACAAAATTTCTCAAAAAGTTTCTTCTTTGGCAAGCTATATGCAGCTGTGGTGAAAGAAGTGAATCGTATGTAATCAAGGAGTATCTACAAAGAAGATTGCTTCCATTTATAAGAAAACATAAAGTCTCAACATTCTTTTGGCCTAATTTGTCATTGTGCAATTACAGTAGAAGTACTTTTTTGTTCTGAAAGTTGCCAACTCTCTAAACTGCCCAGAACTTTGACCAATTGAAAGATATTGGACCCTTGTTAAAAGGGAATTAAGAACGGCTATGCTGTGCCCAAAACATTAATAAATTTTAAATACAAAAAAGTTACGCAAAGTATAATCGAACTAAAATAATATAGGGTGTTAAAAAAAAAAAATAATGATAATGAAAAAAAATATCTAATCATTAATTTATCCTTTATTTTTACACGTAATAAATCCGTAGAAAAACCCCTAAAATATACTGTTTCATTCATAATTGTAACTTATTCCAGTCCACTTTTATTTCACTGTAAAGCAGAAATTGTTTCATTTAATTTAATCACAAAAAAAAAATCAATATTTTTTCTGTCAATCGATAACTGCAAACCGAATACATATTCATCAATCATGTTCAGGTAAAAGAAAAAAAAACAGATATTAGGAGGACCCCAAAATTGTAGACAAAAATTAAAATACCATGACAATAATTCTTTTGAAGAAATAAACGCAAAATAAGAAAATATCTTAAAAAAAAACTGCTCTAAACAAATTTAAATATTTGCCAAGAGAATCTAATTATTTGAGAGCCCTCCTAATATGTATTCGCCTTAGTTTTCTCGATATAATCAGAGTGAAAAAAAATATTTCAATTTGCAATGCTCTTAGTCATTTAAAGACAATGTTTAGAGTATAAACTTGTGTCATTTCCATCTTTCTTGGATGAACTTACCCAAATCATAAACTCATACACACACAAGCAAACCTTCTACTAGAAATCAAAATATACAAGTAGCTATCACTACAAAACATCCTTCTAATACCGACACACGTACATACATGTAATAACAAATGTATATGGAAGAATTTATCATGAAAACTAATGGTCATATACTCACTCATATTGATTGGCAGAATTGTGAAGAAGTTATGAAATTCTCTAGCTCTAGATTTCTTACAGAAATATGTGTGTGTAAGACACATTCTATCTAAAATATTTATGACACTAATTTTAAACAAAATACTTACCGTAGTGCCAATTCTGTTCGGGCATTTATTTGATAAATGTTGTTATAGCCAGGATGATCGAGATCATGACATATACAGGATACCAATAATATTAAACACTCCAAGTCCCCCAAACGTTGTAATAAATTGGCCTGGCGTGTTATAGCATACATCTATAAATAAACCAAAAAGAAAAGGAAACTTGTATTTATGTATAAATTAATTTTAAAATAAAATAAAATAAAAGTAAAGTTACATAATAAATCTAGAGATATATTGTTGTATAAAACTCAAAAAAAAAAAAAAAAAAAAAGAAAGTAAGATTTAAAATTCAATTCATTTTGTATAAGTTAAATATTAATTTGAAATTTACACAGCTGTTGTCTTTAAGGGCTTTTTGTATCTCTGTATATTTTCCTTGGGAAACAAATATTAAAAATTATTACTAGCCTATAATCTTTTTTATAAACAACTTGCAAAAATTTGTCAAAGTTTTTATTTTTATTTTTATTTCTTTTTTTTTTTGTTCTTTTGCCTCTTTTTGAATTCATTGATTTTCTTTTTTTTATTAAATTATTTATGTTTATTTAAATTTGTTAAATTTTCTTTATGTTTCTTATTGTTTTTTTTTTATTTTATTTTAAGAAGAACATGTAAAAAAGAATGGGGATTGACAAGCGATTAACAAAATAATTAAAGGGATTATGTTATCAGGAAATTTAAAACTTTAAATAACAGACATTTCAATTAGATTTAAAAAAGGTTTATTTCTTAAATTAATGTAAAATTTATATTAATCATACGCTTTTAAGGAAAAATTTTGTTCTAATTATAAAAGTTGACAAAATAATAAGTTTTTTGAAATTATTTTTATAAAAACCAATAATTTGATAAAAATTTAATAATTGCAAAAAATAGATAAATTTTATAAAAATTTATAAAATAATTCATGGTCAATAAAAAAATTATTAAAATTTCCATAATCTTTAAAACTTTTAACCAGAGAAAAAAAAAATCATGGTTACGTCATTATCACTACAATAATACTATGTTCTGATTGATAATATTCATTAATTTTAATAATACTTTGTTCATGATAACAATGTTTTTGTTTCAGTTTAATCATTCAATGTTTACATTCAATAAAAATTTTAATATAGTTGACTACAAAAATTTTATGTTTTTGAATATTTTCACCAGAAACAAAATTTTATTAATATCATTATTTCTACAACTATTACCTTCATCTCTATCCTTATTCTTAAAATATATTTTGTTTTCAAACCATAATAATATTATTTCCATAACAATAGAATTTTACAAATAAATATGTTTTTTACAAATATGGTTGAAAATTCATAACTTGTTTGTTTTTGAATATATTTTGTTTTTAACGTTGGTTTTCCACCTTCATTATAATTCTCATTTTTTTCTCATTTAGTTTGTACATGAATTACTATAAGTAGACAAGGTTTTGTTATATTTGGCAATATAAGATATTGATTAACTACTATTAAAGGGTTTAGTTAATAAAAAATATCTTTCACTATTTTGCGCAATAAATAAAATTAATTAATGAACAAATGCTATGTAAATTGAAGGAACTCACAATAAACCAACATTGGTCTCTAGGTGGAGATGTGATACAATGAGCGTATCATGTCAACCTTCTCTATATACCTATCTATCTATCTATCTATCTATTTAAATAATTTTTTATGGTTAATAAATACTTTTTTCTATTATTTTGAAACAAATGTGATGGATTCAATAAACAATTTATAAAAATAATTTTTAATTAATGTCTTTTATTTTAATATACGATAAGATAGAATAATATGATAAAATGGAACACTAATATAATCGAATGGGATAATGGGATAATAATGTAATAAGATGATATAAAAATATCAAAAACTCGAATCATAATATGAAAAATGAACCATAAAATAAGACACAATATAATAAAATGTAACTATAACAATTTTTATTTATAATCATATCCATTTTTAGATTATGGTCATTAAAACTATATTTTTTCTCTGCATGAATACTTTTTTTCACTAAAATGTATTTTTGCTTTTTAACTCTTGTTTTTTATACAATTTTGAAGAAATCAAAATCATTTTTAAATTAATTCATAATTAATATTATTCATACACTTTCAAATTTTTTAAATTGTTTTTACAAAAACTTATAATTTACTAATAAATTAATAATTCCTAAAAACTATAATTATTTTAAAATGCTGTATAATAAGAATTAAGGATTAAAATAAATTTTATTTTATAAATTAAATTTTTTCTTAGAATAATTTTTTTATTTAAATCAATAAATAATTATAATAAATGCAATAAAAATAAACTTTCTACAATCTTTAAAAGATTTATTTTTAATATTTTCACAGTTTCAATTATTGAAATATATTATTAAATATTATTAAATCTTGTTTTTATACAATTTTAAAGAAAAAGTTTTATTTTTTAAATTAACTCATAATTATTATTAGTTATATGCTCCCAAGGAAAAAATTGTTTTGATAAAAAAAAAAATTCGGAAAATAAAAAGCTTTTTTAATTACTTTACAAAAACTAATAAATTAATAATTCCTATATAAAAACTATTAATATTATAAAATGCTGTATAAAATATTAAAAGTTTAATAAAAATTAAGGATTAAAATAATTTTCAAACCTTTAAAAAATATTTATTTTCAATAATTTTTTTCGTTTAAAGCAATAAAATTATAAAAAATCCAATAAAAAATTAAACTTTTTACAAAATCAATTAAATAGCTACACAAAAGAAATTATCTATAATTATTAAATAAAATCGGATTAAAAGCAATCATATGCAATGTAGAACAAAATTTAGTTTCAACAAAAAAATTAGTAAAGCTACTATTTTTTTTTTTATAATTTTTAAACTAAAAAACAATAAACCTAATAGGTATAAACATAAAAAGCCATAATAAACTTTATTTTAACTACTTTAATAATCAAGAATTTATAAAAATTTAATTACATTCTAATTGCTCCTTATCACCAACAAACGCTAATTGAAAAATAAATTAAAGAGAAAACACTCACTCAATAATTTTAAAATATATTTTTAGGAATTCTTTCAATAATACAATACATTAAAATAAATTAAGATAGTCTTGTAATATAAATAGAAACCCCAATAATAGTATTACGTTACAATTCAAATAAATTTCTTCTTTATTTTTAAAAACACAGCATAACAACCCAATCGTTAAAGATAACATTTTTCTTACATTCAGAAATACAAACCAAGAAATAATCAAACACATACAGACAATAATTTCTTACTTACACAAAAACTTTTTTCCAACCAACAAAAAAAAAAAAAAAATCCAAATCAAACTTTTTTTCTTCTATCAATACGATACCAAAATAAAACATCATAAAACGAAAAAAAAAAATCGAATTTTGATCAAGAATAATTTGAAGGATATCTGTTTTTTTTTTGTTTCTAAAGAAATTGAAACGTAACTTAAGCTTGTTAAAAGTCTGTGGAGAAATCGTTTTCTTGTTAGTTTTTTTTTATATATAGTTTTGTTGTATTCTCGTTTTTTTGCCGGTTTATTGATGAAAGTTTTTAACTGTCAACAATTTACTACAACTTGATTTTTAAAGATTTTTCTCAAGTTTATTTTTTCTATTTTTCTTTTTCTTTAATTTTTCTGTTCTGTTTTCTACTTTCAATGATGTTCATTTTCTGTTTCTTATTTTTTTTCCACAATTCAGCTAAAGCTATATGTGTGTGTGTGGGCGTTTGTTTGTTATGAGTAAAATGACAGGAAATTACAAACATGAGTTTCTTCAGTTAGAATTCTTTAAAAATATATGTATATATTTATCTAAAAAGTTAGTAAGAATAAAAACGTATACGAGTACAAAATGTCTCTAGAGTTTAAGTTTAACAATTTAAAGTTATCTTGGCGTTGAAATAAGTTTTCTTTAACAATAAATTAGCTTTTTAAAATTATATGCATCATGAACGCTAAGAGGTATAAAATAAATAATTTTAAAATTTAAGATATAAAAGAGAAGGAATTTTTCCAAAAAAAAAATTTTTTTCTTATTGCTCAGAAATTTAAAAAGTTTATTAAAAAAACATGAAAGAAACTTTTCCTTGTTAAATTTAGCTTTGAAACATGAATTCAGCTAGCTGAATATAAAGCATAAATTGTGTTGTTTTCTTTTTTGATAGTAATCTTGTTATGAAATGGTTTTAAGCTATATTCAGCTAGCTGAATTTAAACTATTACGGTAATTTTAATAATTCTACTAACGCTTTATTTATATATTAAATATTTGTAAAAATTTGTAAAAATTTTTAGCCATATTAAGCTAACTGAATGTAAGATAATATAAAAATTTAAATTGAAAAATACTTCAATTTTATATTTAAATTATTGAAGCTTAATTCAGCTAGCTCAATATAAAAATTTGAACATTGTAGCTACTAATTTACTTATTTATTTAATTTTCTTACAATTCAACTAGCTCAATTCGTATAAAGGGTTAATTTTTGCCATATTCAGCTAGCGAATATAAAGAAATCTAAATAAAAATTTAAATTTGAAATGAATTCCATTTTATACTAAAATTATTTAAGCTTAATTCAGCTAGCTGAATTGCCACAATTTAGTAATTTCAAACCATTTTTATTATTCATTTTAATATTTTAACACTTTATTTAGATATCTTTTAATTAAACTAGCTAAATATAGAAATTTAGATTAAAAATCATCTCCATTTTATACATTTATAACTTAAGATTAATTCAACTAGCTGAGATCGTTAAAAACGCATTTCAGTAATTTTGAAAAACTTTTTAATTAATTTTAATGTTTTAGCTAATACCTTATTTACATATTTAATTTTCATCTAATTCAGCTAGCTGAATTTGAACAAAAGTTTAATTTTAGTCAAATTTAGCTAGCTGAATATAAAGAAATATAAAAATCTATATTTAAAATTAATTTTATACTAAACTTATTCAAACTTAATTTATCTAGCTGAGTTTATGAGAAAAATACATTTTAGTCACTTTAAACTCTTTCTATTATTAATTTGCATATTTTAGCAAGTATTCAACTAGCTTAATTTTAGGAAATATAAAAATTAAGATTTAAAATTACTTTAAATTTATAATAGAATTATTTAGGCTAAATTCAGCTAGCTTAATTGGTAAATAAAATGACATTATAGTGATTTTGAATTTGAATATTTTAGTAAGTAATTTAATTATGTATTTAATTTTCTTCTAACCCAGCTAGCTAAATTTGTAGAAATATTAAATTTTAGCTATATACAGTTAGCAAAATTTTAGGTAATATAAAAACTTAAATTAAAAAATCACTTTAAATTTATACTAAAATTATGTAAACTTAATTCAGCTAGCTGAATTTATAAAATAACAAAAATTTGGTAATTTTTAAAAGTTTTTAACATTGTATTTTAAAAATTAAACTTATTCAGTCAGCTGAATTAAAGAAAAAGTGAAATACTTTTCTCAAGGTATTTATAAGGCTTATTCAGCTAGCTGAATTTAAATAAATACATTAATTTTATAATATTTTTTCTCAAATGTATTTGAGTAAATATTTTTAACTCTTTTCTAACTTAAGAAAATTAAGAAAAGTTTCTATAAAGTTCATGACTATATAAACCTCACCTCTATATATTTGAATAACACCAAGTAGTGCAGATTGTAGCAAAAATCCTTAGCTTGAATAGTTAATTTTTAAATTATGAGAAATCTCTCAAAACAAAATTAAAAATTTTAGCAACTTTTCATAAACATAATTAACTGTTTAGCTGAATAAACCCATATAGAAACCCTTACCATTATTCCCTTACAATCATAATTTTTTCCACATTGTAATGTCAATATGCCTGATATTTGGATTGTTGGTTTCACCAACAAATACACAATTTACCTGTAATTTATTAATCATAGTTACAGGTTTTATTTAAATTTCTTTTCCACTATTTTTATTGTTCTTTCTTGCTATAGTTGCTTTTGTTGATTTTCCTCCTATTATTGTTAGTCTAAAGCATAAAACTCTTCCTTTTAGACTATTTGCATGCAGATGGAAAATTAGCATTAACTCATTTTGAACACAAATTAAAAGAAAAAAAAAGAAAGAAAAATGAAAAATAGGTGGTATTAATAACCAGGCTAATGTAAATGTGTACGTAAAATCTATTCAAAACCCAGTAGTGAGGCACAATTTTACATATGAAACTATATAAGCATTTCAGCATTGTTTGGCCACGAATTGTGGTTTAGTAGTTTACCTTAAATCCTTAAATCTAGTAAACAGACCAAAAAGAGAAAAAAAACAAAAACACGTTTCTAAAACAAATCGTTAGATATGAGCAAATAAACACACATACATATATACATACAAAACTAGCAATACCCAAAAAAAAATTGTTAGTTGGTTGGATGTCCTGTAGTTTTTAATGCAAATTGCTATCATATTGTTACATATATATATGTAAGTATTCTAGGGATCCTGGCTGTAATAAAGCTTTAAAATTTTGTTCTTCATGTTACTTTTAGAGTTTTGATGTTTGTTGGCGACTCTTGGCCATTAAGCTGTATACAACAAACAGCTGTATATGATTTTTAGACTGCAGGCATTTTTTAATTTTATTTATTAAGGCTTTTTCGTGCGCATGTATGTACATATATGCTGGGTGCAAGTTTTAGTTATGCAGCAATCTATAATCAATAGATTATTTTAATATAATTGAATTGGTAACATAATGTGTTTATCGTTTAGTGATTTTCATCAAGTGCTCTAGACTAAATCAAACTTAAAATGAAAATTGAAAAATGTTAACTCAAAAATTATGTGCATATTATGAATTACAAATTTGAATAAAAGAGGATAATTGATGGACATGAAAAGGAATTTTAATGTTAAAGTTTATAAGGCAGAATAATAATAAGTTTAAATGAAACAGCAAAACGCGACAGAGTTTTGAGTGATTTTAAAATTAAAACAATTGAAATAAAAGCACAAAAGGTAATATAATTTGATTTTTTTTCTATATTCAGCTAAATTGAAAAATATGTATGTAACAACTTTAGTATATTGTCTTAGAATGAAATATAATTTAAATTTATTTTATATTCAGCTGGCAGAATTTGAAATAATGTTAAAAATGTATCTGATAAATAACTTTATTTATTTAAAATATTAATTTAAACTTAATTCAGCTAGCTGAATATAAAGAAATGCTTAAATTTTGTAAGTTTTACTATTTTTGTAATTATAATTTTTATTAACTTTAATCACTATATTTTGATTTTTAGGCTTATTCAGCTAGCTTAATTATAAGAAATATACACAATTTATCATAAAATTTTCAAAGGAAGGAATGTTAAAAAATTATAATTTTTATTATTTTAAATTAATTCATTTTTAATCTTTAGGATTATTCAGCTAGCTGAATTAGAATAAATATATATATATATATATATATATATATATATATATATATATATATATATATATATACATAAAATTTTCATAACAATAATTAAAACTCAATTCAGCTATTCTAATTTAAGGAAATCCAAGAATTTTGTAATTTGAATCATTTTTTATGTTTGTGTTTTCAATTAAAGTTCAATTTAAAGAAATCCAGCAGTTTGGAGTTTTGACAAACATTTATTATAATATTTTTAATTTTAAGCTTATTCAGCTGGCTAAATGAAAGTAAATGTACAAGATTTATATTAGTAATTATTTAATTACAATTTAATTACAAGCTTAATTCAGCTAGCTAAATTTAAAGAAAAATATGAATCATGTAATTTTAAGAACCTTTCGAAACATATTTTGATTTTTATTTATTTTCAGGTGGCTGGATTATTCAGCTGAATGTAAAGAAATATCCAAAAAACTTATCAAAATTTTTACACTAAATTAACTAAAACTAAATTCAGCTAGCTGAAGTAAAGTAAATACAAGAATTTTATTTTTTATCTTTAAGTTTTTAACTTAAGTTTAATTTAGCCAACTGAATTTAAAAAATTCAACAATTCTACAAAGATAAGACATATTTTTAAATTTAAAATCATTAAGCTAGCTGAATTTCAAGAAAAGTAAAAAACATTTATATTTTAAGAGCTTTTCTAAAGATATTTTTAATTTTAGGCATTTTCGAAGAGCTGAATTTATATAAAATTTGTGTATGTTTATTCAGCTAAATAAATAAATAAATAAAAAAAATTATATCATAAAATTTGACAAAATTTTTATTACATTATTACTGAGTTTAATATAAAATTTTCAAAATTTGTACACTACGTCAATTCAGCTAGCTGAATTGAAAAAAATTCAAAAATTTTAAAATTTTAACACATTTTATTGATAAATTTATAATTTTGAAATAATTCAGCTGGATAAATTTAAGGAAATGTACAAAATTTATATTTCAAGTAATATAATTACAAAATCATATTAATTTCAGCTCAATTCAGCTCTTGAATTTAAATAAAAATAACAATTTTATAATTTTGGAAGAATTTTTTGAATATATATCGATTTTTAAGCATTTTCAGCTAGATTAAAAGCAAATTACTAAATTTATTACAAAATTTTCAAAATTTATGTACTTCATTAATTAATTTTCAATTCAGCTAGCTGAATTTAAGGAAATATATTAATTGTGCAGTTTTAATACATTTTTCTTGAAATATTTTTAATTTGAAACTAATTCAGCTAGCTGAATTTGAAGAAATACATTAATTTTGGAGTTTAAAAAAATTTCATTATAATTTTTGTCGTTTTAAGCTTATTCAGCTGGATGAATTTAATGAAATGTAAAAACTTTTTAATTTAAATTTTATAATTATAAAAACATATTATTTTCAGCTCAATTTAGCTTGCTGAATTTAAAGAAAATTTTATTTTTTTTTAAATTTATATAAAAATTTAAACATATTAATATTTGTGATTTATTTATGAATCTTTTATACAATTCTCCCCCAAATAAATGAATCTTCATACATTTTCTTATAATAATCTGCCTATTGCAATGTATCCTTCACATTTTTTTACAGACGACAGTTCGTTAACTTTATTTAGATACGAAAACCTAAAAAAAACTGTCAATGCATCATTACATCGGAAAACTAAAAATTCACATAATAATTATAAGCTACAAAAAATTATACCTAGAAAAAATATAGAAAAAAGTAAATAAAAAAAATTTTAATTTTCTTAAAATATTTACAAATATAAATATAAATATATATATATATGTATATGTATGTGTGTATGTGTGTTTGTGTGTGTGTATGTATGTATTTCAGTGTTTTGCTTATGTTTTATTTTAAATATTTTTTTGCACTTAAACCTTTTCTTAAAGTGAAATGTATTCATTTGTAGTTATTTATATAGAGACACTCTTATATTTACATTACAATAATGTGTGTATTATGAAGCCAGTTTTCTTCTCATAACTAGGTCGAATATGCTAAAAGGATACTTAAGTCGTCAGTATTTTCTTTTTATTTTTATTATAATGATTTTTTTTGTGTGTTTCGTTAAAAAGATGATTATAAGGGTGTTGTAGTGGCTAAAAAGTAGATGATGTCGTCGACTATAACGATAAAGTTTTTTTTATTTATAGCTGTAATTTTATGGCATATTTTCTTTTACATAAATATTTAAAACTTAAAATACTTGAGCTAAATATTGTTATATGTGCACGTTTCAAATGCATTTGTTTATGTAAATTTTTCTAATGAAAATATGAAAACTAGAAACAAATTAAGTAGTTTAGAAAATCTATGTCAGAATATAAATCAATTGAAATAATAAATTGATTACAAATTTAGTTCATTGGTATTCAAGTTTAATTGAAATTTTTTTAATAATTTCCTTTTTTCTTGAAAATTTTTAAAACTAGAAATTATTATTTTTATTTTTTTTATTTATAGTGCTGCTTACTTTAGTGAGTAATTTTTTGAGTTTTATAATAAAACGCAACGTTTTTAATATTTGTTTTATTTTATTTATATTTGTTTTTACATCAAACAATTTCCTTCTAATAATATCAAAGTCATTTAATTCCCTCTATTTTCTTTTAGCAATCCCCTTATGCTATGTTAAATAATCTTTACAACTGTCAATCTGTTTTAATAATATCAAATTATTACATTTGTATGCGAAAGGTAGAAAAATATACACTAAAATTGTCAACATATAATGAATATTTTCGACAATTAAGCCGGAAGCCAAAAACTTGTTAAATACAACAAACAGACAGCCAACCAACCATTCATTCATTCATTCAGTCAACCAAACAACCAATACCCAATGCTTCAAATGAAATATGAACCATTGAAATAGGCTTAATATGTATACAGATATGTAGGTACTTTGAAATGTAATTGTAGGAGTATGACAACATCTAAAAACAGGCTAACAAAATGTGATAAGAGAGATTTTGTGGTTTTTCTATTGAATTAAACAAATGACTGACAGACATTCAATATTAACTAGAGGAGGGGCAAAAAAAAAAGAGATAGTTAGGAGGCCTTTAGGGCCCATAATAAAATTATATAATTTTTATTAGGCATCTTTTCATAAGGTAAGAACTTCTAGGAGCCATACTAGAAAAGTATTTAGAAGTCCTTCCGAAAACAGATCCCTGATAAATTCAAATTATATATAAGTAGCAGCTTTGATAAATGATAACAAAGACCTTTTGGAAATGTTTCCTAATTAAGCACTTATGACTTTACTTCTACTTTTAAGTGGACTTCCAAAGAAGTATTTTAATAAGCACTTGCAAAACAAATAAACTAAGAATAAACAAAAAACACTTTCTTATAACCAAGAGAAGAGATTTTTCATATGCCTTTGAAAAGTCATGTAAGGCATTTTCCCTCTTGATTATTTATTGATGAATGGAAATATATACAGATGTTTTTAAGCTGTCTTTTGCAAAAGAAATATAAATCTCTTTCATGTTTATTTTATAAAATTTTGATTTTTCATTATTTAATCTTTTATTTTGTTGTATCATATTTAAGATGTAAAATTTATTATGTTATTTAATATAAACTTCCTTATTTTAACCAATATTTCTTACAATTTTCCTAACATATTAAAAGCTTTTCTTTATTTATAAAATAAAACAAATAAAAGCTAAATATTTCATTAGACTTCCTTTTTAAATTTCATAATGTACACTTACCATTTGCGCCACACAAAAGCAATGACGAAAATTATGAAACGGCACCTCATTATAGTGTTTGTACACCTCGTACAACCATTCACGCAAAGTATCGATGGGTAAATTGAATTTCTCTATAAAGCCTAATTCCACAAACATAGTTTGCATTAAATGTATGATATCAGCATCGCCCCATTCATAGGAATCGAAGGCGGGCAAACGCAAGGCATTTAAAACCTCTTCCGAAAAGGTAGTATCGCAAATTTCCAAAAAACGTTTTTTAACCTCTTGGTGCTTTGGTAAACTACTTTTGCGATGTGGTGGACCCATGGGACGTTTAGAAAGACCTAAAAAAATTAAAGAGAAATAACAAGAAATTAGAAAAACAATTTTAAACATAAACTTAAACATAAACATGATATTTATTGGTTTATTTTGAGGAAAACTAGAAATTTAAAGGCCAATTGATAACGGAAATTAAATTTGTATGCAACACTGCTCAAACCTTTACTATTAAACTCAGTATTATATTCTATGTAACTGCTAATATTTTTAGTCTAGTGGAAAAGAAGAACAAGAAGATTTTCCCGTTTTCTAAACTAAGCAAAGTAACTTTGTTTTAAAACTTTTAAAAATACACACATACATACACACACATTTAATAGGTAAATTACTTTCAAATCCACCCTGCATAGACTGATTGAATTTCCTTTTTGTGACAATACACCAGCAACCTTTCTTAATAATTTTAGTTAAAAGTAAAAACTTTTACACTAATTAAATCAATGCATAAACGTAGCAGATTTAATAGTTTCACTACTCTACTCTTGAATTTATAAATAAAACAAAGATTACATTAAATCACACATATATACATATCTATGGGGTTACTAATTACAAACTCTCTGCTAAGTTATATAAAACATTTTTTACATTTGTTTTTTTTTTTTTTTTTTTCATTTAATCTAAGTTCATACATTGTACACGTAGAGAAAAATCTTGGTTACGTCAATGTCAT
Organism: Protocalliphora azurea; assembly: GCA_932274085.1. Lineage (NCBI taxonomy): Eukaryota > Metazoa > Arthropoda > Insecta > Diptera > Calliphoridae > Protocalliphora > Protocalliphora azurea. The sequence continues at coordinate 1,120,616 of OW026523.1, forward strand.
TACAACAATGTTTTGTTCTCATTGTTAATATTCATTAATTTTTAAAATACTGTGTTTACGACAACAATGTTTTTGTTTCAGTTTTATTATTCAATGTTTACATGCAATAAAAAGTTTAATGTAGTTGACTACAAAAAATTTATGTTTTTGAATATTTTTACCACAAACAAATTTTATTAATATAAAAAATATCATTTCTGCAACCACTAAATATTACCAATCTCTTTCCTTGTTCCTAAACCATATTTCGTTTTTAAACCATATTAATATTATTGTTATTCCTATAACAATAAAATATGACATACGAATATGGTTGAAAAATTCATAACTTGATTGTTTTGTTTTTAACGTTTGTTTTCCACCTTCACTATAATTCTCATTTAGTTTATACATGATTTAATATAAATGGTCAAGGTTTAGTTATATTTGGTGTGATTCATTATTTTGAAATACTCGTAAATTAATAGACTCAATAAACAATTTATAAAAATAATAATTTTGAATTAATGTGTTTTATTTTAAAATATTATAAGATGGAATAATATGACATAATTGGATAATAATATGATAAAATGAAATTATGATATGATAAGATGGAACAAAATATAATAAAATGAAACCATAATTTGTTATAATGGAATAATAATGTAGTAAAATGACATAATAATAAAAAATCTCGAATCATAACATGAAAAAATTAACCATAAAATGGGGCATAATATGATTTTATAATCATATCTATTTTTAGCTGTGATCATATGTTCCAATCAATCTCTGTGTGTAGAAACCGTTAAGGTGATTACTCTCTTAAATTACTTAATACACTTTAATAGAGAAAAACAATTATAAAAAAAGACTTATTAAAGGGGAAGTGAGAAAAAGTAAGAGTAAGAGTATTTATAATTTAGTATATTAAAGCATTAAACAGAGAAAAAACGAAAGAAAATAAAACCACATTAAAATATAAATTGTTGCAGCTGTTACAGTCAAATGTTGATGATGCAAGTAATTACCTTAAACCAGATTAAACCAATGAATACAAAGCTAAAGCGAGAGGGTGGTAAAAGAAAATAAACAAGACAAAAAGTGAAAAAAAACCTTCATTACATTTAAATTACTTATGTATTGTTAGCAAGCAACTGAAGCAAAAGCAGCAGCATAGCAATGTGTATGCAACAATCAACAAAGTGTAAGTGCAATAATGTTAAAAAAATTAAATTGTATATAAAAAGTAGCTTCCAATAGTTCAGCTCATTAAATTTGCATGAAACAAACAAAGAAATTAAACCTCGTACTCTAGCTGCACAAACCCACCAACCACAGACTCTCTCGAATTTATACATTGTCTTAAGAATAATCAAAATAAAAAAAATATAAAAAAAAACAACAACAGTGTTAAATATATAATAAATACTGTCAAGGAGTTAAGAAATGTTTATAAAAGAAAAACACCTAAAGTGTTATGTGATAAATAAAAAAAGCCAAAATGTCAAGGCTTAAATAAACTATTATATCTTATTTTAAATTTCTTTTACATTTTATTACATTTAGCACACACAATTTTAATGCCTTAATACCAGCAGGTGATTATAATGCTGTTCATCTTTAGACACCTGCCAAGTACACACTCGTTTGTATATACTAAAACAACAACAATCAATTTAAGTTTATTTTTCTTCTAGTTTCTCCTCACTTTATCTGATTTCATGTTCAATTCAATTCGTTTTGTTCTATTTTCTTGATATCAAAATTATAAACTAGAAAACTGCAGATTCAGTGAAGCATAAAAGTTACGTGCTTTTTAGACTTCAATCGTTTAAGAGAATATCTTTTTGACTATTTTGATAATATCTTATGATGGCGCATAGACACCAGCTTACAGTTTTAAAAGAAGCAGATAATTATTTATTTTGTACTTGTTGTAGTAAATAGGTTTTACAATTTTGTTGAAGATATTTTTTCATCTGTTTTATACATACAAGGGTTGTTTGAGAAGTTTTTGAAATAGAAAAATGTTAACGACATTTTTAGACACAATTATATTTCGGATCTTTTTTTAGAAAAAAAAAATACTTTTGATTTCTCAGACGGAGGAGAAACTTCGAAATTTCTTGGTTCTAAAGTTTTTTTGAGACTAAAAATGTCTGACCTTTTTTAGACAAAAATATGACCCTGACTTTTGTTTTACAGAAAAAAGTTTCCAAAGATATAAAAATGTTTCTGGATTTTTATGAGCAGTAAAATGTCACTGATGTCTTTTAGACTAAAAATGTCCTCATTTTTTCCTAGAAGCAAAAATGTTTTTGAACTTTTTCAAGATAGAAATGTCTTGCTGAGTTTTTCTAGATGTAAAAATTTATCAAAATATTTCAAGGCAGAAAAGTGTCTCTGATATTATTTAGACAGGAAAATGTTTTCGATATTTTCTAGACGGAAACATGGTTCTAACATTTTTGAACATAAAAATGTCTTTGAATTTTTCTCTCCGACTTTTTTTTAGACACAGTAATGATTCCTATTTTTCTAGACAGAAAAATGTTTTCGACTTTTTCGAGGCAAAAATGTCTTATACATTTGTTTGACAGAAAATGATCTAGTTGCGATAGAAATGGAAAAAAAATGTCTCCGATTTGCAAAAATGTTTTTGAAATTTCTTAAGACAAAAAAGTGCCGTCGGATTTTTCTAAACGGAAGAATGTCTCTAAATATTCCAAGAGAAAAAATGTCTCTTACATTTTTCAGCCAGGATATTTTTTAGATTTTTTTCTACACAAAAATATACTTCTAAGTTTTTCTAGACAGAATTTTCTCCAAATTTTTTCAGGCGATTATCATTGCTTTTGTTCTTTTCTTTTAGACAAAAAATATCTTTGGTTTTAGCTTGACAACAATAAAATTTCCTTGATTTCTTTTAGACGAATATATAAAAAATTTCCACTTTTTATAGACACAAAAATATTTTTGACTTTTTATAGAAAAACAAATATTTGCTGATTTTGAAAGACATAGTAGTGTTCGAGATAAAAATGTTTTTTACGTTTGGTTGTCAGATAAATTACACTGATTTCTTTAAGAAATGGAAACAAAATCTCCTGGACTTTATCTAGAAGAAAAATGTCATTGACTTTTTCAAGACCCGACTTCTTCAAGATTTTTTTTTTTTTTTTTTGGAAGAAAAACGTCTTCGAGTTCTTCTAGATTTTCTTTTAGACAGAAAATTGGGTCTAATTTTTTTTAGACATATAACTACAAGTTTTTCTATACATAAAAATCTATCCCACTTTTTCTAGCAAAATAATGATTCCCAATATTTTTTAGACAGAAAAATGTCTTTTGCTTGACACAAAAATATCCTTGATTTCTTTTAGACATAGGTAGAAAAATGTTTACGACTTTCTTTTTTAACAAAAAATCAAAATATTCCGAATTTTTTCCGGAAAAAATGTATCTCCAGACGGAAAAACATGCTTTTCGGAACAAAAAATATCCTCGAATTTGTTTTTAAACAAAAAAAAAACATGCTTTAACTTTTTTCAGACAAAAGGTTATATCCAGACAGAAAAACATCTCAAGCTTTTTTCTTACAAAAGATAAAAGTGCGTTCGACTTATTCCTAACAGAAAAATGTACGAACTGAAAAAAATTTCCTTAACAAAAAATATTTTAGAATTCGTGGAAAGATCTTTAATGACAGAAAAGATTTGAAGATAAGTTTTTCGCAGGTATTTTTTTTTTTTTTTTTTTTTTTATATATATAGAAAATCTACTACTCGAAGACAAAGGTTTTCTAAAAAGGAAATTGGTTTTTGAGAAACCTTTTTGTTAGTTCAATTTCTTGAAGTAATTTTCCTTTTATTCCAAAACTTCTCACACAACATGTTTTCCTAGAGAGTTATACACATGTATGAACATTAAAAGCAATAAATGAGGGATTTTATATAGGAAATATTTAGATAAAAACTTTAACATGTTGCACAAGAATTTTCTACACCCTTAATAGATGAATTTTGGATTTCTTACCCTCATGCACACTCACGAATTAACAGCAGAAACGAAACTCAAAAAAAAAAAAAAAAATAAGAATTTCATCAAAATTATTGGAATTTTTTAGACATTAGTAGAGTTTAGTTTAACGTTTGGAAAGTAATAGAAAATAAACGGAAGAGAACGGGAAATGGCAATAAAATATATAGAGGATTTATTTAAGCAAAAGAAAATCAATGAAACAAATCAAGAAAAAAACCAGGTTTTAACTAAAATGTGTAATAAAACAAAATTAAGGAATGTATTAAAATAAAAATGATAAAGACTGTTTAAATTTAATGGGGACAAAAAAAGGCTTAATTATATTTTTAGTAGCTTAAGTTTAATGGCTAAAGAAACATTTTAATTTTTTTGATAATTTGAGTGACATTTATTTTTATTGTGTTTTTTGTTTTTAAGGTAAACTCCTTTGCTTTCTTTATTATTTACAATTATGTTGAAATGTCTTTATTGTTAATTTAATAAAGATTATTTTAATTATTTAATATAAATAAATACAATTTTATATTTCTGTAACAATATCTATAAAATTTATATTTACTTAAACATAAATGTCATTTTAAATTAAATAAAAATGTGTCCTTTTAACAAAAGGTCGACAAAACACCTACGTTGCTAACGGTTAAAAAACCCTAAACTTACCATAAAGTAAGCAGCAAAAATGAAAATCTTTATAAATTAATTTTATGGTAAAAAAATATAGGAATTAATTGTCTTTTTACGCTTTTTCTTATGAATTAATAAACACAAAGAAAGTTTTGTAATGGATTCATTATTAGTTTTGTTTGATTTTTGAGGCTTTTTTGAAGAAACAAAACAAATTTAACACAAAACAAGTTAAGAATAAGATTCTTGTTAAGCAATATGCTTTTTAACGTGTAAAATACAAAGATGTTTACAAATTTATTTACTAGGAATTAGAGTTAAAAACTGAAAAGGATATTTAAGCAGCCAGTAGTATTAAAATATTTACAACATTACTTTTATTTAGTTTTAGAAATGATTGTAATTAATTTATGTTAAAAACAATGATAATAACTTTGACAGTTAATCAGTCATTTATTTGTTACAAGAATTACTGGGAATTAATTTTTGGCAAGAAAAACAATTTAAATTAAAAGTAAATTTACAGAGAAAAGGAAGGTTTATAGAGAACTATTAAAGCTAACAGAGGTAAGCATATTTTAAACAAAACACGAGTATTAAAGTTTAAAACTAAAGTGAAACTCAAATAAATTTCATTAAATTTTGTATAAGAAACTGATATATACATATATTATTTAAATTGTTGAATTTTTGTGTTTTTAATTTATAAAATTTTTTATACCTTTCATTACCAATAGTGGTGAAAGAGGGTACACTAAATTTGTGGTTCGTGTAAGACCAAGGAATAAACATTCAAGACCCCATAAAGTAGCTATGTCTGTCTATCTGTCCGTCCGTTTGTTGTAAACATTCTCACGTTCTAACTATTTGACCTATCTTGGCATTTCAAACCAGAAAAATTGGTTAGTAGACGATTTTTCAATAACAAATGAATTGTTAGCTATATTCACTTAACATTACTACTGTGATTTAAATCCATCGAATAGAAGTAAAGTTGTAGACAAAAATGTGAACAATTTTATGATTCTACCACAAAACTCGTAGTCGATGTACTTAACCAGAATATAGACAACAGAGTGTTATCAATTTGTGTATGGAGTGCGCATGTGTATGTTCGTTTCAATATGAATGTTGATAAACACAAAGGCATACAACTATGTTGCTAATGGTGTATGGGTATGGTCGTAGTGTTTTCGCTTTTTAGCAACATTTTACAAAATTTGTTGATGAAGCTATTTTGTATGTTTATAAAGACAGAAATTGTAACTAATACTTCGATGTGTTTCAAACTTGAATCTTTCATAAAGGCGGATGGGGATGTGTATTTGAGTAATTCTACTTTAAATATATATAAAAAAATTACCCTTAGATAAAATTTAGTGTATGTGTAGAGAAGTACACATTAGCATGTAAAATTAATTTTGTTTTGAAAACTCTATAGCTATAAAAGTGATTAGTATATTTTTTAAGTGGCCATAATGCTTTTTCTATAAAAGATGTCAAAATTATTTCTTTTTACTGTGGATTTGTCAAAGCTTATATTTTAAGATGTCATATATAAATTAAAAACAGATATTTTTTTAGCATATCTTTTTTTTTTTTTTGAAAATTGTCTTTAAGAACTCCATTTTTAATTATTTTATTTTATTCGTAGGAAGCCTTATCGGCATACGGAGAAAATTTCAGGGTGGTCAAAATTGTTTAAATTTAAAATGGAATTTCTCATTTATTAAATGTTTCGATAATGTTGAAGGTATAAATTTTATAAATATGAAATGGTTTTGAACATGTTTAAAGTTTCCTTTAGCACAATGAAGAAAAAGTATATTTATGTTACTTAATAATTTCTAATTTATTTTAGTTTTCTGTGCTTCTTTAATTTTCTCTGTAAATATAAAACTGTTATATATTGTTCAATTATGTTAGTAATTTTTTCTCTTTTTGCTTCTTTTTAATTATACATACTTTAAAAATTCATTAATTTTTAACATTTTTTAAAGATTAGTGCTCGTATTTAGGAAGGTGTTTAAATATAATTTTGCAACATTTTTTGACAGTAAATGTTTAATTCAAAATCGGTTAGAGCGATTAATATAATAGTAAATTACGCAAAGGAGAACTCTTTATTGTTAAAGATTATACATACTTTGTACTTTATAATAACCATGTTTTCGTTAATGACAATTTTAATATAATAGTTGTTTTTTTTTTCAATATTATCCAGTAGTTTCCTAATCGCTTCGTTAAATCGTTCGTTTAACATAAACTTGAAGTAATCAAAGGTTAACAGAAATAATTGATCAATTCACAACCTGCTATATATGTAATACGTTAATTCGGTAAAATTAAAACGAATAATGTTGCAGTGAAGCAAAATCAGACTATTTTGAATACAAATCTGTTCTTACCAAGCACCTGGTCCAATTGAGTTTCGATTTGAATGCAATATAAAATTACAGTTTTGCATCCTTGAAAAATATAAGTGAGCACAAATTTTTGTCTTTGCTTTAGTTTTTATTTTGAAAAATCTATTAAGCATGAGAAAAATAAGTGATCACCAGGGGAAAGTTTAAATATGTACGAAAAATTTGAAAATATGAATTAGAAAAATCGCAGAATTATGGGATAATATGCACAGAAAAATATGCAATTTCTAACTATAAAATTAAAAAGATAGATTCTTTACATTTACTACAAAAAAAATATTTTTTGTTAATAACAAAACTAATTTAGCATAAATTATTGTTAAAATATTTACTATTCAAGCAAAAAGCTTAAAAAACTTGCCCTCATGATCATATATTTTCATTCATCTCTAGCACTTATAGATTCTTTATGAAATTCAATTTTAGTTTTCCCTAAAAAATCGATTTAGTTTTTACTAAATAAAAATAAATTTTTTAGTTTTTCTTCAACACAATTAGTTTGTTTATATATAAAATAACATATTTTTTTTACCAAAAGCAATGGATTAGTTGTGAGAAATATAAGGCATCACAGATTTTCGTCCCTTTTTCTCTAGTCTCTTATAAAATTTAATTTTAATTTTTCCATTAAAAATATCGATTATTGGTGAGAAATACATGTAGGTGATCACTGATTTTTGTCCTTCCTTACGAGCGGGGGTATATATTTCCTTATGGAATATGAAATTTTTATTTTTTACACCTTATTCGCAGAAAAATTCGTTATATATAAAAGACAAACTCTTCATTATAATCAATTTTATACCACTATACTATGGAGGACGTTAAAAAAATAATAAGTAAATTAGTAAAGAATTATTTTCTAAATAATTATGCCTAAATTTAAAAAAAAATTAAAAATAATGTGTGAATGGTGGAGGGTATATAAGATTGAGTATAGCCGAATATAGTGTTTTTAGAAAACAAAAAAATTTTAAGTTATTTAAAAAAATCTGCTCTAAGTTTATTATTAACGTATACTTAATATTAAATAAGTAAATAAATAAATAAATACTACGTATGTAATTATACATACATAGGTATATATATTCTCTCTTTTATAAAGAAAGAGAATAAATAAAATATAAAACATACTTCTCAGGCTTACGATTTGATAAACTTGATATCGTATACTTAATTTCATGAGAAAAATAATTAGATATTAATTATACGCAATAGAATCCATTTAAATGTTCATTAAATAAATATTATTTTGCCTACTTAAAGGGGAAAATACGTAGATAAATAAATGATTTACATTTATTTATTTTTTTTCTTTCTTCCTAAAAATTAATTACTATACATGAAAGAAAGAAGAAGAAATAGTAGCTAAAATACTATTGAAATTTTTCTAAATAAATGGTTTATACATTATTTTTAAGTAATTATTTTTAACCTACAATTCTTAGATTATTTATAAAACCTAATACCTTTTTTATACCAAATTATATTTACCTACAGAGTACAATGAATTTTAAAGCTTAAAACACATTTTCAAATCTATGAGGATTTGTTTTAGACAAAAAAAAAAAAAAAAATCACAGCTTTCATAGGCCAAGAGAAAAAAAGCTATTAAGCTAAAATATTTTGTTTTGTTTGTCTTCAGAAAAAAAGACATACATGCATACAACAAAAAAGTCCTTTACGAAATTCCCTAAAGCCTAAACTAAATAAACAAACTGTAACCAAAACACTGAACAAATAATTTGAAAATTTTCTGAAGCCAATGACGATAAAATCTAAGAACTATCAAACAAAAAAACCAAATAAGTAAATTGATTTTACTCCTAAAAGTTAGCTACTTACTTTAAAAGTAAAAAAAAAATACATTTAATGGTTTTATAATGTGTTTTATTTTTATTTTTATTTTTTTGTATTGAAAGTTCATCAGAACACGCCAACATCATGTAAAAGTTAATTTTTTTTTTTAGTAACATTTAATCTATATTAATGAAAATTTAATTACTGTTTTGCTAAAATATAACATTTAAGCAGTCTTTTAGGTCAAAATATTTCATATCGATGATGAGCTGTCTAAAAACAATCGACGAGAGATAATCTCTTCTATACACCTGTATATGGTAATAGTAAGTAAATTACAATTAATTACAGCAAAACATTGACTGATCATAGGATTTCGATTAGTGATGTTTTGTTGTTTTTCTAAAGACTTTATTGTTATTAATTTGAGGCTTTAACAAATATAACAAAGTGTAAGTAAACTTTTTTATCAGATCCAATGGTATTATCAATTATTTATGTAGGTCTCGGATTATAAATATAGCAGCTAACTATTTTTGAAAGTTAGGAATTTTGAGTGATAAATGCGAGTTTTAGTTATAAGTCACTGTGTGCTTTGTACTCAAGTAAGCGTATTGTGAAATTAATATATTAATAATGTTGCAAAATGCTGGTCAAAACATTCACTTACATTTTTTATAATTACAAACAAATTTATTTTTATTTATCAAATAAAAATAAATTAATTTCCCTTTTAAAAATTTTTGTTTACTATTTTGCTCTTATGGAAAATTTTTGAACTTGTTCTAAAATTATTAGTTCTAGAACTAATGTAATCAGAACCACTTCGAATTTATTAGTAACATCCGTATAACTAGTGGTGGCGCAATCGTATTGCGGTTCTAAATAGGATTTAAAGTATGTATTTGGGAACTAGTGCATAAGAACCAGTTCTGTATTAATTCTACATTACTTCTCTGAACAAATTACTGGTTCCCAAAAGGCTTCCTAGAAGAGTTTAAAAAAACTAAAGAAAATATATAAAAAAGTGTAAAAAAACTTAAATTATTAAAAAAAAATGGTTCTTGAATCCTTCACTAACGCTTCCATAGAACTAGTTCTGAATGTTACAATTTCGAATAAAAATCATTGATTAAAGAACTAGTTCTAGAACCGTTCTAGTTCTGGGGGTGATAATTTCAAACAAAAATAATTGGTCGTAACGCCAAAGTAGAACGAGTATAGACTATTTTCTTGTGTTCTGAAACTAGTTGTGAAACTAATGCAGTTTTTTGGGCTTTTATTTAACTGAATTTTTTATTATTATTATTATTTTTTTTATTATTTTTTTTATTAACTTTAAATAATTATAATTAATTACCTAATTTATTTAATGAAAAAAACTCCTACCTTTTTAGTAATTTAATATTTTTTTAATAAAAACGTGACTCTTTAGCATTTATTCTCGTTTTATAATAAATTAAATGTATATAAGGAATATCGAGAGCAACAAAAAACATACACTCATAAAAAGGTGAAAATGTTTATGGTTCTGTTGTTGTTTAACATGAATGAATAACAGTTGTAAATGCATTCTTTATCTCCCTAAAGGAAAAAAGCGAATAGGGAGAAAAAGAGGGAAAGGGACACCATAAATGATGAGTATGATTATAAAGACAATAACAAGAATACATAATGGGTATGATGAAGATATTATTGTTGATGATGCGAACAACAAAACAAAAACCCTCTTATAGAGCGTAGATTAATTAATTAATGGATTGTAATTAATTATGAAACTTTACAGCCTTTATTTTCTGCTTTTCTAATGGTTGGATTATCTATACATTTATAAATATAACAACTAAAACAAAAGAAATGTAAGAACTAATACTTTGTACTCACTACACATTCTCACTTTTACTTAAATATAAAAAACTAACGGAACTTACTGGGTTTTATATGGGTTTGTTTAATTAAACTCTCTATTTATACCTCCCATTCTCTCTCTCTCTCTCATACACACACTCTTTTACTGTCTCCTTTTTTATATAGAATATTTTAATTGTATATTTTTGTATGTAAGTACTTTGTCTTTTTATGGTCACTCTTTTATTTTATTATTTATGATTTAAGGATTTAAACATTTTTTATTTTATTTATGTTTATTTTAGTATGAGCCTGTCATAACTATTGTAATTAACTAATAAATTGCTTAATAACCATTTAATTGAAATGTTTTTATTGTTGTATTTTGAGGAAGTTAATAAATGAAATACATTTATTAAACCAAATTATGTATTTATAATTAATATAAATTAAACTACAGATAAAGGAATTTAATAAATATTAAAAATCATTTCTTAGCAAAAAAGGAAATAAAATATATTTAACCTTTTCTACAACCTCAAGGATATTTCTGCTAGGTTACAAATATGATACAAATGAGGACATTAAATAGCATATAAACATATTATTAGCTTTGATCAGTACGACCTAAGGCCAAGACGCAGCTATGCTATAAAATAAAAGATAAATAAATCTATCCCCTGTAAATTTATTGGTATTTTTTGCCAACGTAAATAAATATTATTATAGAAATAAATGTGGGGAAATTAATGCTTTCGAAAATCAGAAAAACATTTGTTTTGATTTCTTTTTCTAATAAAAAAAATATATTTAAAACATTTTTATTTTTCTCATAAAAAATTCCTTGATAAATATTTATTTTCCTATTCATAATTTTAAAACTCCCTTGAACAAAAACATTTAATTATTTATGTTATTAAATTTAAACCTATTTTTTAATTTTTATTCAATATTTTATAGATTTTCTCTTTTCTATTTTCGTAATACTTTTTCTAAGACTTAATAAATTTGTATTACTTCATAAAAAGTAAAGGATAAATAATCAGACTTTTCCTATAATGTTGAACAAAAATACAAGGAATGTTTTTACAAAAACTTAAGCTGCTGGTAAACATTCCTTTAAATATAAACCTTGCTAAAGCACGTACTTTTTAAAACAAACTATTAATGCTAGTAAAAGACACAGGCAAACAGACAGACAAAAAAACAACAAAACTTCTACAAAAAAATGTTTAAAAGATTTGGTTTCGTTTTCTTTCTTTATTTATTTGTGAAAAAAGTACACAAAAAAAAAAAAAGAAAATACTTGACATCCTTAAACGTTTTTATACAAAAAATAAAATAAAATAGAAGAATATAGAAAAAAATTTAAAAAATGACTTGTTAACACAGACCTAAATATATGTACTTCTAACACTCACATCCATGCTATTACTTAAAGAGCGTATTGTCTTGCTAGTGAGTGAGGATAATGGTGGTAGTGGTGTTGTAAGAGTAGAAGAAATACAATAAACTGATTGTATAATTTTCATAACAATAATACATGACATAATTTCATTTACATACTCTAACATATAAATTCAATTTTATAACACACATACAACATAGTGAGAAGCCACCACAAAAAGGAGGGAAAAGTTTTCGCAGGATCAAAAAAATACATTTTTTAATCTTCCTAATAATGTGCTTTTATAACATATAAGAGAAAATTTGTAAATCCTTCCCAAAAGGTAAATCTTGGTCCTTCGGTTTTGATTATTTATAGGCAAAGCTTTCGTTATTGTTATGAAAGTAAACTTTATTATATTTAGAGAACACTATTTTTGAGTCTCTCTAATACTCCTGACATTTATAAGCAGCCTCTGTAGACGTGTTAATATTATTATTATTATCATTATTACATGCATGTATTTTGAATATTTTCCAATGTGTGTAATTGTGTAAATTTAATATATAATCATATTTAACCTTAATATTGCTTTACTAAAACACACATACATATAAATAATATTATTAGCCCAAACTCTAAAAATAAATATAAATTCTCCCCTTTAAGTAAATTAAGTACAAGCTACCAAAAAATATTAAAAATATGATAAAAATATTTAAAACTGGAAATACAAATTATAAAAATAAAATACAGTTTGTATAATACTTTCTGAATAAAATATCTTACGAATTTTTAATGAAATCTTTAACACATTAACCTTTATTATTCTTAGATATGCATTATATATATATATATATATATATAACGATGTTCATTGTAAATCAGTTCTTGTAGTCTTTGTTATATGCAGAAAGTAAGATTCCCTGCATATATCCAATGACTCACAAATAAAATAAAAATGCCAGCTTTCGGAAATTCTATTTATTCAAAAGATTTTTCCTACTTCGGAAATTCTTTTTATTTATGTTGTTAATTAAATCTTTTGCAAAAAGTTGATTATATTTAGTGATATAAAATATATAATTATATTTTATTCTTCTTTAATTTAGTAATATATTTTTAAAAGCTTTTTCAAAAAAGTTTAAAAAACGTATTGATATATTATTTGCTTAAACTAGAGCTTTCTTTAAATACTTAAAAGTTGTTGAATAAAGCTTTTACTATATTCAATGAAAATTGATAGGCTGCTAATCAAATATAGCAATATCAGCGTTTTTGAAAAATAATAAAACTTAACGAATGTCAAAGCTTCTTCATATGAAGCTTTTGCTTAGTAAGAATACATTAAATTATAATTAAGTATAAAAACGTACGAAAATTCTGCATTTTATTTCTTTATAAATTTTTTTAATTTTTGAAATTTTGGAAAACTTAACAAAACTTGATTTTAATAAAAAAAAATTTAATATATTTCTTTTTATATATAAAAATACAGAAGTCGCTACTTATTATATTTTTGTTATGGAAAACAAAATCTTTTGAATTAAGCCTTTGCAATATTTATTAATAGAAAAAGATCAAAATTTTTGTTCACTAATAGAATTTAATGAAAGTTGACTTGCTTAACCGACAATTTTTCCAAAACAATCAAAATCTTTCAAATAGATCTCTTGCTATAATCAATGAAAATAAACAAACAACTTCTTCAATTTATAAATATCAAACGAACTTAACAAAAGTTTAATTTCAAAAAGAAAACCTTTTTCAAATTAATCTTTAGTCGAGTTTTTTTTTTTAATATGGAAAAGTTAATACTACAGTTCACACAAATTATAAAACTTTAAAAAATTTCCGCTTGTTATTTCTGCAGAAATTTTAATTTATTTTTTAATTCAAGAGCTTTAAGAGCTTTTGCTATATTTATTTAAAAAGGGAAGCTGCTATTTTAAAATTTTTAACTGAAGCTTTTTGCTAAAAAGCGTTTGTGGTACTTATATACTTTGCCCCCTTTAAACATTTCAAAAGTTAAAAAAATAATAAAGTTTAAAAGCTTTTAGATCTATTTTTATTTAAAAAAGAAAACCTGCTATTATTAAATTTTTTGTAAGAAAGCTTTTGTGGTATTTATGTACCTAACACTTATTATTATTATTATTATTATTATTATTATTTAATTATTTTTACAAGAATTTCTTACAACAACTTTTGAAAATTAAAAAAAAAATTGTATGTTGTATAGTTATAGTTCTATCAAAAGTTGTTTAACAAAGCTTTTGCTTTATTCATTGTAAATAGAAAAGCAAGTATTTTAACCTAGAAATTTCGCTTTTTTTTTTTTTTTTTTGATAAAAAATAACAATAATTGAAAGTCTATTTGCTTAAGCAAAAGTTCTATTAAATTGAACTTTTTAACAAGGCTTTTGTGGTATTTGTTTAACACAAATAAACGAAAAAAGTGTTATAAATTATATTTCTGACAAATTACATTACAAAAATTCAACTGTTTATTTCTGTAGAAACTTTTAAATGAACAATTGAAAACCTTAACAAATCTTTATTGCCCAAAGCTTTTGCATTAAGGCTATATCATAATCATCATTTTAGAAAAGCCAGGATTTTAATCAAGTGAAATGTCTTATTATTTCTGTTTAAAGTTTAAAAAGTTTAATAACTCTTTAATTTTTAAAACCAATTAACATAATCTTATCAGATTTTTAATACTTATGATCAAACATAATAGTTATCCTTTCAAAATTTAGATAAATTTGGTTCTTTGTGGCTTATTATTGAGATAACAAATCTCTCTTCATTATAACCTTTCCTTCATAACCTTAATTAAAATCAAAATTCATTTTAAACATTTCGTTATTAATTTACGTTGATAAATCTTCTTACAAATAGCTTTTAATTTTGATTAATTAAAGCAAGTTTCTATATAAAGCCGGTCAAAAATTAATTATCTTATACACATTTATAGCCAGAAGTTAGTTATTTTTGGTTTAAATATACTATAGATATGAACGTACATAAATACAAATGTAAATGTATGTACGTGATTATAACCAAAAATCTAAATTGCCGCAATGTTTATTTAAATTTTAATTAAACCGTCATTATAATTACAACCACAAAAAAGCCTAAAAGTTTGTAATAAAGTAAAAATAGGTAGAGAGTAATTTGGGAGGATTGAAGTAAAACTAAATTTAAAAAAATAATGAAATTAGCTTAGCAACGCACAGTGGGGCCGATAGTAAAAACATTGGTAATAAATCTGTATCTCCTAAACTGATGGTCGAATCGAATTGAAATGTGTGGAGGAGCTGTAGTGGAGTCACCCTGTTATAATACGAGATATGCTACAGGGTTTCAAAGTTGACCACCTCGCGTGTGAAAAAGTTTAAAAAATTGTAAATTCTACAAATTAAATGCGTTTTTAAAGATCGGCGAGATAATGAAAAATTGCTAAAAATTGATTTTTGAAGCTATTAAACAATCAAAAAATCAAATATAAAAATTCAAGCGTAAATATTTTTTTAACTACAAGAGATAACTTAGATGAGTAAGCTTATTTATCTCGCCAAGCACTTTACAGAAATAAATTTTTGAATTTGTTTTTTTTTTTTTAACTTTGACACCCAGTAGCTTATTTCGTATTATTACATAATGCCTACAATATAATAGTAAAATTTTTGCTATCGTCCCCACTATGGAACAGTTATGTAAAATATAGTTCAAATTCATTGAAATTTGTGGAAAATAAAAATTATATATATATATATATATATATATATATATATATATAGAATTTTAAATTATAATGCTAATTTAAATATTTTGTAAACATTTCTAATATTGTAAAATATCACTATGTATGTAAGTATTCTAATCAATTGTCAATGCACTGCTGGTGTTTGGTATTAATTTATTTCAACCAAGCAATTAATGTTAAACGTTTTATTTGGGGAACTATTTAATTAAGTTGAACCTTTTTCCTAAATTTAAAACTTTTATATTGGTTTTTTCATATTTGATTTTCATTTTTTTTTTATAAAAATTAAAAAAAAAATTAATCTAAGCGACCTTAAGTATTTTACTATAAAGCAATTACATTTTCTTATTTTGTGTTATTTTCTAAGCATTTCTAAAGCCAAAAAACTCATTTCTTTTAGAACAAATTATATATTTGTTGTAAAAAACGAGGCTTTTTAAATAATAATCAAAGATCAAACTTAAGTTTTTTAAATAATTTAGCAATTCACAATATTATTTCAAAGAAAGGAAAACAACCTTTATATATGTTGTTGTGTTATTAAATGAATATTTAATTTTTAATTACGTTTGTTTCACTTGACAACTGTTACTAATGATTTTAAAAGAATAAAGTTAAAAATAATTGTAAAAATAAACCGCAAGTACCTAAAAAGGAAGACATATGTAATTAATTTATTTATAGAAGCGTGAAATATAAGGAAAGAGAGAAAGAGAGGAACAGAAAGTATACATGTATTTGTTTTAACTATAAATAAATATAAAAATGCTAATTTTCACAAAGTTTAGAGAAATAAAAATAAATAAACATAAATAATAAAAAGAATATTTTTTTTTAAATTTATGAGTTTTTATTAAAAAGATTTTCTTTTCTGTTTTTCATCTTTCACACATGTATGTATGTGTGTATTTATTTTATAATTTCTTTCTGTTTGTTTGTTTTTGTTTTTTGTTTTTATGAGAAAACTTACTATTGATTTCCTTGTGCGTTAACTTACCTGAAACAAAAAAAGTATTTAAAAGAAAAAAATTAAAAAAGTAAGAATAAAATTTGTATTAAATCAGTGAAATTTTCCTATAGCTATTAAATGAAAAACACACATACATAGATATTCCAAAAAAAATCAACTAATACTAATGCAATAAACATGCTTTTCAACACTAATATAGGAAGATAAATACACAGAGAAAGAGAGGGAGTTGAAAAGAATTGTTAAGGATATACTTCATAAATATTTTATATACAAAAACATCATTTTTATAAAAAAAAAAAAAATTTTGTGGAAGTATGAATATATCACATACATACAAAGAATATACATAAATATTCAAAATTCAAAGAAAAGGAAAAAACACCATAATTAACGAAATTTAAAATTTTATTAATTCAAAAACAAAATACTCAATTAAAAAAATAACATTTTCTTACTTTTGTTAATTCAAATTTAATAATATAAACTGAAATATATTACTCTTAGTTCAATATTTATCATGATGTCCTGCCACTAAAAATTATTATTGTTTGAAAACTGTCCTTATATCGACACGATGTGGAAAGAAGTAGACGTTGGGAAAATGAGAGCAAATGATCTCTGTACAAATTTATTATATAAATTCGTATTTGAAAGTATTAAATGTGACCATAGACAACTTCCTCTTAAAAAGTTAAATCTTCATATTTGCTGTAGCATCTTCATTTATTAAACAATCGGAATTGCATAATGAAAAACCACATCCTACTTGAATTTCGTCTGCAATAAAGGAACAATATTTCTAAAGTGGATTCAAGCAACTACAATTCATGCCGAAAATATGTGATGAATGTGATATGACGTTAATGTTTGGCCAATGAGCAATATCCGATTGTAATTATCCGCAAAAAGGACATCCTTCCAATGAAGTTCTTCTATTCTTTTGTACTATTGTACTAATTTTCTTTCAGAAAGAATCAGTAATAAATAAAAAAAAAAAATATATAATGAAATAAAACAGATCTACAGATCTATAATAACCTTTAACTGAATCTTAAGATTCTTACTCTCTAAATGCAATAATGAATGATTAATTTCATCCCTACATAACAATATGAGCGCTTCCCCAATCAGTGTATATAGCGCAACTTCTACGTCTATTAATGTAGGTAAGAAAGATCAGATGAAAATAAAAACAGAAAAAGTAAAATTATATGATGCAAATCTCTAGCTAGAGAAAGTTAAGGTCTCTGGCCAGAATTCAGTTCAAGCTGATCTAGAATCTTATCATTTTCCTTGAGATATAAACTCTCTCTATATGTGGGCATTTGCCTACCAATAAGGCAAAGACCGATAGAGACTTGTATAATAATTTCTACAGGAGTTGCTACCACGAGAAGGAGAAGACCACCACTCAGCTTTGTAAGTGAACCTTTCTTTGATGGTGTTAACTATAGTGACAATATATCTGTCTCGTGTAAATGTTAAGCGATTCTTGGTTTTCATTAAAGATTCTTGATGGCTCGTGGCATATACCAGGGGATTTCTTAGAGATGTACTTACGGCAACACAAACGTCTCAATTTGCAATTCAGTAGCCTAATGTATGGGCGTTAGTAGTATAAGTTTTTGCGAATAGCAAAATTTACCGTTCATGGATGTGTATGTCATGGAAAAATACTAAGAAATGCGATGTTACATTTACGCGATCGTTAAAAGTTACCGCACCAAAAGCGTTCAAGTTTTCAAACTAGATATTTTTGGATTATTTTACATAATAAATAGACTATTTGCTTTAGATAGCTTATATCGTCTTCAATACAAATATCTTTTTTAACATAAAAAGGGACATTAATGCAAAAAATTGGCTTTTTTTGCAAATGTTGATAATTTTTTTAATGAAATTAAAATCTTTAATTCATAATATTGTACATTTTAAAAATGCCTATCTCATATTATTAAAAATTTCAAAGAGCTTTCATTTTATTGTGCGATTTAAAAGCAAATTTGAAGCGTTCTTTAATAATTCAAAAACAGCATTATATATGATAAATCTGACTTGATCTTTTTTAAGTTTAGAGTTAATATTAACCAAAAAATTAAAAAAATATGTTTAGTATTAAACAACACATTAAAAACATTGGTGCCCTCTACTTTTTTTTCTCAAAAAAGGTTATATAATGGGCTTCAATAAGATATGAATAATTTAATTTAGATCAGCGAAACAAATTCTAAACAAAAAAACTCTTTCGATTTATAATCCAAAAATCTGTGTACAAAACTAACAACAATGAACTTCATTTTAACTTCATATTCCTTGTTCTTAGTCCAAGTGTAATCCAAAGAGACGCAGAACTAAACTTTCCAGACACAATATAATTAGACGACAAGTTAAATCTTATTCAAACGATGAAATTGTGAAGATCAGAAAGACCTCCGTGAAACCGAAATTGAAAGCCTGTATCTTTGGTCCCTAGATCAAGCTAAAACTAAAGTGAAATGGCCACAACCTATAATTAAATCCAACTTCTGCCAAGTTTAAGACTTAAATTATACCCAAGCTAAACTGGACTGAAAATACATTCTCAGTGGAAGCTAATACGGGCGCATATTAATACTTGTAATTGAAACTAATCTGGGATTATATTAATAACTGAGATTAAAACCAACTTGCATCTAATATAAAGGAATAAATTTAAAGCAAATTTGGAACCATATTAAACCTTGAAGTAATCAATGACGACTGGAATTATATCAAAGCCAAAGAGTGATATAAACATATTCACAATAAAAGCTAATATGGGTTTATATTAATACCTGCGAATATTGTTAATCTAGGATTAAATTAGCATCTTCATTTGATGCTAATCTAATGAAATTAAAAATTTTTTTTACATTTACTGATTGTAATGAAATATCCTCAACATTTCCATACTTTAAAAATATATTTTAAACATGAATTTGACACAATTCTCAATAAATACAAATCCTTTTATCTTTTTTTAATAAAAAAAAAATCAATAATACATTAACTAAATGTCCCAAATATATTCATAGCTTGAAGTTCCTAACTTTCTATACAATTATACACATGTTAAAAATAATCATCATTCTTTAAGAAATACGAGTATTACAAAGAAATGTTTATTAAGATTTTACTCGTGTTAGGTATTTTGTGTGGTAAATTATGGTAAATTATTTATATTTTTTCCATGACCTTTATTCTTTCTTTTCATACTTATTTTTTTTTTTTTTTCAATTAACAACATAACAATAATATTAATCTACTCATTTTCCATTAGTTTTGATATAATATTCTTTCTTCTATGTGACGTACATTAGTTTTCCATATAAATAAATTTATGCCATCTTGGTAGGACTCTATAAGATTTTGTCATTAAAATAACACAAGTATTAGGAAATCAAATGGAATAAAAAAAACAAAGTTTTACTACTATAGTAACGACTTTATTAAGTAAGTATGTTGCTAAACCTACTTCTATACTCTTCTTATTGGTAATTTTTATATTATTATTTTTTTTCGTCTTTATTATTATTTCTTGTGTATAAGTATGTGTTATGTAAGGATTTATATGTGGGAGTAAAATAAACGTGTTATATTTTTCTTTTATTTATTAATATATATATATATATATATATATATATATATATATATATATATATAGGTATAAGAAAAACTAAAATATCATTCAAGTGTAAATGTATTATATGGCAATACAATACAACAAGTCTGAGAATATCACACTTCAAATAAGAAATGATGGTTTTGAATTTGTAATGAGCATGTTACATTTTTATATTTACCTACTACAGGAACAAAAGGAATTAATCTTAAAGAGGGTGGGAAGAAATGTTGAAAAAAAAAATCCAGGCTAATGTATGTAAATCTATAGTGCCTAAAAGTATGCATAAAATAAAAATAGTTTGTTGTTAAAGTAAAGACAAAAGTGTTGCTCAACCCAGCAAACTATTTTTAAATAAAAACTTTATTAAAGCTAAAAATATTTAGTTTTTATTACCACTTAAATGTATGCTGGGATTTTTTTTTATAATTTTAGTGTTGTATATATTTAACAAAAACACATTATTCTTACACGTATGTAAATGTATTTTTTTTTTGTATTTTTGGAATCAGCTGTTATTGACAATATTAATATGCCAGTCAGTTAGATTTTGTCATTATAAAGGTGAAGGTTTTCTCTAGTTTTTATAACAAACATATAAAATTTATTTTTCTCTTATATACTTTCTTCTCTTTTATACTTTCTTCCTTTTCTCCTCTTCGTTATGTTTAATAGATAAAGTGTATGTGTTAGGTGTGTATATTATTTGATTCAAAGGTAAATGGGGTGTCATTTATTGACACGTACACAATGTAATGAAATTCTAGCTTTCTATACTTTTTTGGGGGAATTTTTTAAAGGAACATTTTTTTAACAACTTCTTTTTTTCTTTTTCAACAACAAAAAACTTTTTGTTGTACTAATTTTAGCCTTGACATCATCATTAATTTCGTTTTTTTTTAACAAAACATTCCTGGAATTTTGCTTTAATTGTTGTTGCCATTGATTTATTGAGAGGTTTCATTTATGTTAAAAGTTGTTATCGTTGGTTTTTTATAGAGAAAATTCTTAGAATTTGTAAGTTTTCTGTTTTTACTATAAGAGCGAAAGGAAGAGAAATTATGTTAAAAGTTTTTTTCGCATAAAAAAAACTATTTTGTTTTACTAGGATTCTGGCAGAGTTAAAAGTGGAAAAAGTTTTAGTTTTTTATTGAACAATGTTGGGAAAGTTATTTAAAGTTCTTGGGTATATCAAAGTCAAACTTTTTTCTTTAATGTTGTAATGATAAAATATTATTGGCTGTCGCTATTAATTTATAGCAATAAAAAAATTGCTGAATTGCAGTAAGAAATTTGTTCTTTAAACGAAAAGAAAATGTAAAGAAAATGCTATTTTAGGAAACTGTAATTGTAGCCAGTTTTATAGAAATTTATTAAAAAATTTAATTCGATTTTTATAAAACGCAACTATAATATTTTTTTAGAATTTACGTTTCATATAAAAAGATGGTTAATAAAGAGTGATCCACAGTGCTTTTCGTCATTTTTGAAACGCTATAAAATTACTAGTTTTTGCACTATGCACAATGGTTAAAAATTCAATTTTTCCGGCATAAATTCAAAAAGTATTGTTAGTGTAATTTTGAGGTTGTATAGAAGTGATTTTATTTAAAATTATTAATGATATATATTAAAACCGATTTTTAGAATTTTTGTTTAAACCTATATAATTTAACTATAGTAGTGAAATTTTTAAATATGACATTTACTTCTTTGCTTTTGGTTTCATATTAATTCTTTTCTAAGTTTTAAGATTTTAGTTGATTAGTGAAACTATCCCATAGTTTAAAATATAAAGCTTTCTCCTACTAGTTTGTAAAAACTAAGAAATTTCTGCCCAAGCTTACAAAATTTAACTGAAAAAAAATGAAATTTGGAAGAGTTTATCGAAAAATGCCGGGATTATATAAATTGATACATAAAATAGACGTATAAATTAACTCTTTCGCGTTTTTATATTCGTGGAAGTTCATGCCCAAACATAACTTTTCGTCCTTGAAATTTATATGTTATCTTGATGAACGCGTATGTTCATCAAAATAACATACAAATAACAACAAATACAGTACTTATATAAAATTCTAAATAAAGGTATTAAAATACATTTCCTAGGCTGCAATTTTCATTATGCAACATTGTAATATTTTTTCTGATAATGAAACACATCTTTTATAATACTAACTCTATTTTACCAAAAATTCTAAAAATAATATTAAACTACGAACTTTAATTATAAAAGTTACTACATTATATTTATTAATATATATTCTTGATTACTTGGTCTGTTATAATTTATGAAATACATTCACTTTTTCCAATTTCTTAATTTATTATTTTGGAATTTCTGCAAAAATAAAAATGGATTTTTGACCAGTGTGGTACGGAAAAATTAATGATACCCAATTAAAGGTGATTATCTACATTTTAATTTGGACACATACTAATCTATGTGCTACAGAGGATTTTATTTAAATTCTTAATGTTTGTACAATATTTTGAAGTATTGACGATCTACTAAAACCTGATTTATTTGTTTAGTTATAACTTATTTTAAATGGTTTAGTATCAAAACTACACTAATTGAAATTTGGGAACGTATAACCCATTTACTACAATGACTGATAGCCAAATAAATTAAGTACTTGACAATCTCTACCATTATAAATTTTGGTTAGTTCTTGCTATATTAATTTGTACAAATTGAGGGTTATATCCCTAAATAGCATCATTTAGAAATTATATGTAACATACGAACAAATAACCAACCGAAAGATGCAAGCTTTTTAAGTAATTTAAAAAAATAATATATCAAATATATCTTGAGACACAAAAAATTGGTCTATCATGCTGAGAATAATTTCTGTTTTATAATATATTATAATTCAATTACGTTCAATATTAAGAAGGCATTCAGATGATAATTTATTATTATACAAATGTATACAGTTTTTAAGATAATTTATTCTTATTTCCATTAAAGTAATCTCGTGATTATGTTTCAGTTCAATTTTGTACAAAAATATTTCGCAACTCTTAGTTTGCAAACAATATCAGCGAAAATTATAAAAAATTCTACATAATGAACACAATTAGTCAAATATACAGTTAGTTAGAACTAACTACTTTTTTCCATTTAATAGTAAAATTTATTTCAAATTTAAAATAATATATAATTCTTTTTTTAGGAATTACACTGGTTAACACAATTCTTGTTTCCTTTATTTTACCTTTTGAAATATACAGTTTTATTACTTTGACAAAAAATTAATACATACATTTGTATTGAACATTATTAAATGATCTTTTATAAGATTTCTAACTCCAGTAGTAGTCTGTCATCATATGGGACTCCCACTTTCCCTGATAACGCTCTTCCATTGTCCGAAGTTTCTGATGAAAACTTTCACCTTGCTCCTCACAAAAATCACCCAGATTTTGTGGAAATCGGTCTAAATGTGAGTGCAGGAAGTAGATTTTTATGTACATGTTGCACTCTAGCTCTTGCAAGTTCGATATCATGCACTCAACAAGCTCAACATGGTCGTCAGATTTCTTTTTGTCTAAGAAATTTCTCATAACCAAAACAAATGAATTCCAAGCTTTGGATTCATATTCAGTCATTGGTTTGACATAATTAGGATCTTTCACGAATTGTCTAATCCGTGACCCATCAAAGATATCTGCTTTTAATTTTTCTGTACTTAATCCTGGAAACTTGCGTGAAAGAAAATTGAAACATTTGTAGTCTTCTTGACGAAGCCATATCGAAAAACACAGCAAAATATATTTTAGTGCCCAATAAAAAAACGAAAATCTAAGTAAAAATAATAAGTGAGCATAGTTAGCTATAACTCAAAAACAAAAGGACAAAAAATACGCGTCAGTTTGAGATTGAAAAAAAGCACCGGAAGCAAAAAATTTTTCTTTTTTTTTTGGCCAGTTTTATAACTGGCACCATTTCAAACTAAAGCATAATCTTTACCCAAAATATCTTAGATTTTGTTTCTTCATTCTTCCATTCCCAGTATAATATTTCACACACATATTATCTGGCCTCATATCAGTTAGATTGTGAAAGAATTACGAAAATATATTTATTTGTTTTTTGAGTTATTGCATTTTGAAAATGACAAAAAGCTCTTCGGACTACCCTTTAGTATAAAGTAATTTACATTTAAGCTCTAAAAAATTATTTTGAGAATTTACGTTCCATATAAAAAAAACGTTTAATAGTTAAAGTAATTTGCATTTAATTTACATGTTAATTAAAAATTACTCATACTTCCTGTATTCCATTAACAATTCATTATTGGTACAACGAGTGGTATGAGTAATATTAAATTTTTAAATAAAATTATATTTTTCGAAATATGCAAAATATAAGCAGAAAAAGATAATTTAAGCCATTTTTTCGGAAAATAAACTTAATTGTACGTAGTATACAACAAAGACAAACCGAATTATTAATTAAACAGTTTTTTTTTTTGCAATTTAAGAACTTCAAAGATTTGGAAGTTTTGGCCACATTTTCTCTGACACATAGTTCTAATATATATTTGATTATATATATTTGATGAGCCGATTAACTCAATAGAATTTTCCACGACGATTTAAAACTATCTGTCCCACCGTCCAGCTGGCTTGTAAATTTTATATTCAAAATCCAGGTTAGGTTAGGTTATTGGACTCGTAAGATACTACTAAAATTGATTACAAACAGTGCAATATTTAAAGAAATATTTTCTAAATTTTTTCTTCTTCTTCAAATATAATATTTTATCCTCTTTCCTCTGTAAATGTTTATTTAAATTATTACTTCTTTGGTCACAGATGTTTTCCAGTCTCTCTCTCTCTCTCTCTATAACTAATGTACACATACACTTTTTTATATTTCTTATTTTATTTTATTTTACTTTATTTTTTCTCTATACAACTTGATAGAGAATTACATGCATACTTAAACAAACGTCAACGACTACATGTTCTTTGAAAACATATATATAGTAGTAACGTCCCTCCTGTACTATACATCAACATTTAAGACAATTTATCCATTTATACACTTGTGTCTGAATGAAATAAATGACAAAACAAGTGTGGTTATCTATTACAATTTTTAAACACTTCAACAGACATTCATTTGAAGACAATTGTGGTAATAACATTTTTACTAACAGTCATTAGTTTTATATAAATAAAAAAAATTAAATGATTTTATATTTTCTACCATTAAGGAAACATAAAAAATCTTTATTTTTTATTTACTGTCATACCAAATATTCTAAACCTTTTCACTCAAAAAGTAAGGGGAAATACCTTTTTTCTTTCAAAATAAATATTTTAGAAAAAATTATATAAATGCCATTAGTTACTACAAATATTTTATGCCACTTGTACAAACAAACCTTTAACGAAAGCATTGTATTTTTCTTGGAGGGGAGAAATATTTTCATTTTAACCCTTTTTATAAGTTATGATTATATGAATATAAAAGGAATAAGAGAAAAGTTATGTAAATAGTAATATAAGAGTAAATAAATATGAAACATGTAAAGATATATTATATTATTAAGGCAAAAGATTTAAGCTTATTAAGTTAAATAATAATAGCTATTTAAGTAAGTTAGAGAAAATACATATTTAAAGATGAATACAAGGAAAATTACAAGAATGTATGAATGAATGTGTGTAAAAAATAAAAATGTTCAAATAGTTGGTAAAAAAAAAGGTAAAATGATGGCAAAAAGGAAACATTTAAAGATTAAAAAAAAATACAAGGATCTTTATATTTTCTTAAAAATCGCTGGTTGCTCGGGCTTTGTGCCGAGCACTTTTAATTGATTTTGTTGATTTTAAATCTATATTTTTAAATTTGTTAAAAGTTTCGTAGTATATCTCTATCTTTGGATAATTTATTTTCAATAGTAAGAGAGCTGGACAGACATTCGGATATTGCTATATCGCCACTCCCATTTATAAGACCCTTATGCTTTAATAATTTACAGCATAAAGAACTAAGCTTCAAAATACTTTTGTTAGTTACTGCCACTAATCACAAAATCTTATTTCTATATTTATTTTTTTTTTCATCTCTTTCTCTCTAATGATCAGTTAATTAAGTTAAAAAATGTTTATTACCGTAATAAAATGTTATTAAAGATAATAAAAGTAATTTGTATTATTTTACCTAAAAGCAGTTCAATTTTCTTTCTGCCATCATTATAATTATAAGGCTAAAATTTCATAAAATTTATGTTCATTGTACATAAAATAAACCCAGCAAAAACTTGACAATGACATGTAGTTACTTTTCAACGACAAAAGCATACCTTATCCATTACATAGAAGTAGTTTATTAACTACTAATTTATTTCTCGGTATATAATTTCTTATTTAAGATAACTTTTTTTAAATGCTACCTTTTATTGACTTTTTAATTCAGTTTATCAATTCATATATTTAAAGAAGGGAAAATATGTATGTGAAAATGCAAAATTTGCGTATGCATGTACAACTTAAAAACTTTAATTGGTACGCCAAAAAAATATATGTGTTTTTTAAGTTTTTGAAATTTTTAATTCAAGTTTATAAAATTTTCTTTTTACGTTTAAAATAAAAATAAAAGAAAAAAATCTGTTTTTTTATTCTGACATTTAATTAGTTATTTAGAACCTAAAATTTAACTAGTTTCTATTGTTTTCTCTAATAATGACTTCTGTGATACCTTAAAATCAATGAATTATTGAATAGCTTGGGATTTATTAGTTCTTGTGATGAAATCTCAGTAAATGCCTACTTGTAATAATATGAGGTAATTAGTTACCTCTAATGTCATTGGCGTGTTAAAATAATGGGTTATTCAGCTAATTTATAAGTAGTAAAGAGCCATTATATTAGCTTCTTAACTTATTACATGGAAAAACAAAAGTTTTTGCTGGGAAACTAACTTAAATAAACTTATATAAGGAATTTAAAATATTTTAAATTACTTTATAGTTAAAAGTTAATAAAACTATAGACTTGAACGTAAAACCTCTTTAAAAAGAACTCTATTTATTTTAAAATTTAACTGAAATTTAAACGAGAAAAACATTTCTAAATTTACGTTTTTTTTTATTAAACATTTTGCTTTATAACAAATTTAAATAGTTTGTCTAACTAAGTTCATTTTATTCAGGTTATACTGCTGCTTATTTTGTAACTTTTTTGTATTTTAATGTGTTTTACAAAACTATTTTTGTGGCTTTAATTATACATAGTTGTAAATTCCCTTTACCAAATTATGTTTTAATAATAAAATTGCAAAAAAAAAATCATAATCATAATAATAATAATTACAAAGTCAATTCTGTAGTTATAAAATTAAAAATGTAACAAAATTATAGCTATATTTTTTACTTAAAAATGGGTACCCTACAGTAAAAAAATAAGATATTCACTATTTATTAAGAAGAATAAAGGAAATGGAGGCGATTCTTATAGTAAACATAAAAGCAGATATATTATTAACATCAAGAAAATATTTTAAATTCCATTTGAAACAGAACTTTAATAGGATTTTCAAAATAATTTCAAAATCTTATTTTGCTATTCTTAAGAAATTAGTTACAATTATTGTCAACAAAATTGTAAACTTAATAAAGCTTCTGAATGGTGGCCAATATAGACAAAAAAATTAAAGAATGTTCGTTATAAAGCTTCAATAATTCCATGGTTGCATTATTATATATATTTTTTTTAACATAGTGTAATAAGAAAGCGACCTTGTAAGCCCAGCTGATTTACAATTTTTTTCATGCCTCGCGATACTGTCAAATTACTTTTGTATTCATATGTAACATTTCTTTTCCCGCTTTTATTTACTCTTGCTCTTTATTTTCTCATTTTTTGTTCATAGAATTTTGACATTATGTGCAGTGGTTTTACACTAACAAAATACAAGCTATTGTTATTTTTATAGATATTAAGTCACTTTATAATTACATTATGTAAAAATGGTAATAATATTTTTACAGATATTCCATCACTATTATACTGACTAAATATACATAAAACATTTATATATAGCAAACATTTGTTAGTAAAGTTACTAAGTAGTTCAGCAAACTATACTAAACTTTTCCTCATGCAAATAAATTATTTCATATCTCAAAATTTACTTCTAGAAGTGATTTTATCTGTTGTATTGTTTCATATAAATCTTCAATTATCAGAAATTAAAAACTTGTAATATCTAGATCTTATTATCTTCCAAATGTTTGCTGGGTTTTCATAAATAGAAGCTTATCTACTACAGTGAAAAAAATTACCGTTAAAATGTTAACTGTATGACGGCTATATAAAAAAATTAAGCAATAATTTATTTATTGTACAAAGATTTTCTGCTTCTAATAATTTGTTTGAAATTATAAAAGAGGTCAAAGGTAAAATTTGTAAATGCTTAGAAATTTTAATAATAGATATCTTTTCTAAAAAGAAACATATTATAAGTCAATATAATAAAGATATTTAAAAATGTTTAACTAAATCACATAATATAAAGTTTATTTGTACAAGAAATATCAAAGTTCAAATTTAAAAATATTAATGAATTTTATTAAATCAGAGGTTAAAGATCACACTTAACAAATATAAAGCATTATTACAATTTTAATCAGTGAAGAAAATAAATTAAAAATACTTGTGACTTGTAAAAGAACATTTGAAAACAATTTTAAATATTTATTAACATTTTAAACTCTAAGGTCAAAAGTTAATTATTTACTAGTTTTCACAAAAAAAAATATATATATAGATAGATATATATATATATATATATATATATATATATATATATATATATATATACAGACATTTGCAACAAAATCAAAAAAATAATATTGTTTCCACTATAGGGGTCAAAAAGGTCAAAATATTTTTTATATTTAGCCAATATGTAAAATTTATATATTTCTAATAAATTTTAATAAAAGAAATTACAGAATGAATCAGTCAATCTTAAAATTTGAAAAATATTTAATTATACAACCTTTTCATCAACGACTTCAAAGGTTACTAAGAAATATTAAAAAATTTTTTTTTATTAAAAATTATCGTTTTAAACAAAAAATTAACAAAATCCAATAATATAAAATTACAGGGGACAAAGGTCAAATTTACTAAAAATTTAACAAAAAATCCAGTATATACACTTTGGTGCTTAAGGTCAAAGGTAAAATTTTAAAATATTTACATCATCTCATAAATAATAATTAAAAATATCGCTCCTAGTAATATAAACCCTAATTAAAATATTCTTCTTAGCAATTTGGACCGATATCCAACAATTATGATATTTTCTCTGCAAGGGTCAAAG
The DNA here is from genome assembly GCA_932274085.1 of Protocalliphora azurea. Taxonomy (NCBI): domain Eukaryota; kingdom Metazoa; phylum Arthropoda; class Insecta; order Diptera; family Calliphoridae; genus Protocalliphora; species Protocalliphora azurea. The sequence continues at coordinate 1,150,467 of OW026523.1, forward strand.
GTCAAATTTTTAAGTAACATATTTTTTAGGCATAGAATATTAAAACATAATATTAGGGCTCAAACTACAAAAAAATATTCTGAAAATTTTTCAAATCTTGAAAAAATTTATATTTATTGGAGTAAAAATCATAGGTAAAGTTAATAGTTTTCATAAAAAGTTTCACTTGCAATAGAATTACTATTTACATTGAATTTTTATAATATAAACTTTAATTTTTTACTAAAATCGCATAATATCAACCCTTGCGCTGCAAAGGTCAAAGGTAATATTTTTAAATATCACTTTTTTAAGTTTTTAATAAAGAAAAACAACTATTCAGCGAAAATTAAATTTTCTTAAAATCTTTTTTGGAATCAAGCTAAAGGGTAACATTTTTAAACGCATATTTGGTAATTTTCATTAACCACTTACACACAATCTATTTTAGATCAATATAAAATAAACAAAATTCTTAATAAAATCTACAATATCTAAGACATTTAAAGTTAATTTAATATTTAATATTTAATTTATTCATAAATTCTTAAATTTTTAAAAATTTAAAAAAAAAATTGGAACAAAATATGTAATTCCCAAGCTCTAGAATAAATGTGAGGTTAAAATATTTGCCTAATACACCTTAGGGATCATTGGTTATATTAAGGAAATTGAAAAAATTACAATAGTAGGAATTAAAGGTTAAAGACAGTTCTCTCAATTGCTTTTAATATAAGAGGAGATAAATCTTTATATAAACTAGAATCTTATTCAAAATTTTTATGACTTTTTTAGACAAAAAATGTAATTTTACAAAATATTAATAATCATTTAAAAACATCTAAAGAAAAATATTATTTTGATAATATGAAAAACTGAAACACACTTTTACAACATCTAAAACAAAAAAGTTTGTTAAAATTAACAAATTTTAAAAATGGTTTACTATATAAAACTGAATTAAATATATCATAATTATATTACAATAATTTTATTAAAAAAAAATGTTCATTATTAAAAAATTTTTATATAAATTTCTACTTACATAACCAATTCATACGCTCGGTATATTCGACTTTACGCTTAAGATCCTTGACCAAAGCTCGAAAGTCTTCATCGTTGAAGTGACACTGTATAATGGTGTTATTTAATTGAACAATACTGTACTCGTTGTTACCATTGGTCTGTGCCGCCGTACTACCACCTCCACCACTAACTCCGCCACTACCAACAGCTGCACTATTTGTAATCGTTGTGACAGAACCATTACCACCACCTGTGCCTCCGCCAGTCGAACTTAAATTACGCAAATCTGAACTACCATAGATAACAGCATTACTGTTGCTTAGACCCGCATCTACATTACCACACGATTTACTAAGTATTAAAGTCTGACGATTGGCTATAGAATTGGCGGCTAATAAATGCTCACCGGCGGCCCCACAACTGCCCCGGTGCAAAGGAAATTTTGTGCAATTATTGTTTTTTAAAGTAATCTGCAATTGATTGCTTAAGGTTTGACCAGGATGTGAAGGAGTGCAATCACTGGCTCGGCGCCTTTTCAAATGTTCATCACCCGGTGTGGGCTGAAGAAAAGCAGTACTGCTGCGCTGCTGGGCAGCTTGACTAGAAGTTGTAATGTTTGCATTATAGATATGATTACCTTTGGTTAAACGGTCTGAACTTTCACTGCCAGTAACACCTCCTCCTCCACTACCACCACCACCACCACCACCACCTTCGTCTTCGTTATCAAATTGTAATAGACGCTCAACACTACTGCTGGTAGTCTTACTGCTCATTATGATCAAATGATTGCGTGGTAACTTGGAGCCACCAATCACTGCTCCAGCACTGCTGCGTCTACTACGTCGCCGTCGTATTACGGTAACTTTATTGCGGCGATCTTCATACAATTGTATTAATAAGTCTTCTAAAAGGAAAGTGGAGGCTGTGGTAGTGGCTGCAGTAGAAGACTTACGACGCACTGTGCCTGTAATCGAATCGTCTTCAAAAGAACTTTCCGTTTGCGGTAAACAACAAAAACTACTTGTTATAGAACTAGCGGGTGTAAGACTACGCGCTGAGGAAGTGCCAGCCGAGCGCAATTTAAGATTCTCACTTTTATTCAGTTCACGTTCAGGATCAACAATCGAATGTTTGAGTAAAATTTCCTGCAAAAGTCTTTTCTGTTTGGCCGGACTATAAGGATTTACAAGCTTAAAGTCACCATAGATTTTGGCAAGAAAACGTACACGCGAAGCAATATAACCAATTTTGCGCAAAAGACGCACATCGGAATTAATGTGACAACGGGGAGCTGAATTAGTGGTGGTGCGTTTTTGCCTTCTTAGACAGGGAGCTCCTACTGCAGGTGCTGCCGCCGTCGAGGAGGAAGAGGTTGAAGTTGTGCTAGTAGTAGATGGTCTTGAACGTACCTCGTAATCAGTATCACTACTCGATTCGGAAGGACAACTAAAGCCGTCCTCTTCGTCGTCTTCTATGGTGCTAGAGTGTACATGTGTGGCTAGGTTATTTACAGTTAATGATGCTGATGCTGACGCTGCTGGTGGTGGTGGTGTTACTGCTGTGATAGCTACTCCTGGCTCCGAAGCTATTTCAGCAACGTTCGTCGTTGTTGGTGGTGGTTGAGGGCTGCTACGGCAGCTACTGTCTTTGTACATTTATATAACAGCAAAATGTGGAAGCGGGAGAGCGTGTCAATAGACTCAAGTCACCAGCAACAATACTCAATAAAAAAAAGAGCTAAAATTGTTTTATTTTCTATTTTATGTTGCAGCTGTATTATTTTAATTTATTTTCCTAATTAAATTTCCTTTATAGCCTGGCATTTAGTTTTGTGAGTTAAACTGCCGCGCATAAGCCTAAAATGAAATGAAATTGAAATTTATATTAAATTAAAACACAAAATTAAATTAAAATTTTATATTTAACAATAACAACATAAGCCAGTGATGAGTGATATATTTTTTAATAACTATATGATGCAAGAACTAAAATTTTAATTTGTTGCCAGATATTTTTTTGTTTTATATATTTTTAAAATTCTTTGTTTCCTGCGTAATTATTTATTTTCCAGTTAATAAAACAACAACAAACTAACGTTAAAATATTCGTCATACCTCTAAAACCTATATAAATATATGACTAAATAAAAATGCATTATTAAATACTTGCAAAAAATAATGATAAATAATAAAAATAAAATAAAAAGTTATTTATACAATTTAAATTCAATACGTAATAAGTGATGATTGAGTATTTTAATTGAATACAAAAATTAAACTTTATTAAATTTTTCACGTCACCACATTATTATTTTTTTATATGGAAAAAAAAAGCATCAGAGTACAAGGGAGTCTTAAATATGTGACTCAATTTTTTGTTATTGTTTTTTTTTTTCTGTAATTCTTTGCTAATTGATTTATTAACTAAACACACAAATGTGGTCACAACGACAAATTGACACAACCACAAAAATTTTATTTTGTTTTGATTCGCTGTGATTTTTTTTTTTTCGATAATTTAAAGGCAAATAAATATTTTTATTGGCTATATAGGCTAAGTAAATTATATATATATATATATATATATATATATATATATATATATATATATATATATATATATGTTCTTTTTTCTTAAAGAAATATTTATATCAAAAGAAAAATGCTATTTCAGCAAACAAAAAAAAATCATTCATTTGAGTTCTTTTTATATGCTGGAAATATGTGATTGTATTGGTATATACTAATACTGATTTAAATGGTTTTATGAAAACCTAAAGAAAAAGGTGAACTTTGAACAATAATTTAAATGTAAATTCTTTAGAAGTTTAAATAAGAGAAGAAAAAATGGAAATTCAAACAAAAAGAACAAATTAATAAAATAAAAAACAAAAATTAAAAGCAAACAAACAGATTAAAATTAAATTAGTTCAAAATAAAGATAAGTTTCTTCAATTCAAATATAGTACTTGAATAACTATTAAAGTAGCTTATTATAAAGTCCTAAAGTATGCCTAATGTGGCCTTTTTAATAATCTTATACTAACTGTTATGTGAGTTGCAATTGTAGCTTTTTACAATGCAACTCTTTCTATAGTTTTATATGAGATGAAATATTAACTTATTCCACAGTCATAGATTAGCTGCTGACATAGCTCTGGTTATAATCTAAAAATATCTTTTATTATAGTCTAAAATTATTTATAATTCTAGCTTTTTTAATAGCTGTGTGCTACCATCACAGCTTTTTTTACATTCTAAAATTTGTTGCAACTTTCGCTTTAACTGTTTTAAATTAGTTGTAATAACAGCATATTTTATAAATTCTTAGATAAGTTACAATTTAAGCTATTTTTATAGCCTTAAATTATGTGAAATTGTAGGTATTTTTACAGTCTGAAATTGGTTTTAACTGTAGCTCTTTTTTATAGTCCAAAAATGAGACTATTTTGTACAGCATTAGCTTAGTTGCAAATATAACATTTCTATAATCTTAAAATAGTTACAATTGTAGCATTTTTTACAGTTTTAAATTAGTTGCAATAGTAGCTCTTTTACAGCTACAGTTACAGTTGCAATTGTAGTTTCTAGTTGGAATTATATATATTTTATAGTCTTAAATTGGCTAAATTGGTAGCCCTTTAAGTAGTAAAATTAGTTATAATTATATCTATTTTTGCGGTGTTAATATCTTTGAAATCATAACTTTTTTATAACCTTAAATTAGTTGCAATCGTAGCTATTTTTATAGTCCCAGATTAGGTGCATTCGTAGCTCTTTATGCACTCTATGATAAGCAGCAATTATTGCTCTTTTTATATTATAATCTTACAATCGTGGCATTTAATGCAGTCTTAAATCAGTTGCAACTATGATTTATGTAGTATTTGCTAAGTTGCAATCGTAACATTTTTAATATTTTTAGCTAGTTGAAGTTTTATCCGTAGCTCTTTATATATTTAAAATCTACCTTATTTTTATTAACTATAAATGCCGGAAAGTATAATACATAAGCATTTTCATTTATATTTTTTTATTTCCTTAAAAGCATGCAGAAATAAAAAAGGTAACCACTAAAGCTGATAGGAATTATATTACTGAAAATAAAAACTCCAATAAAGAATTATTGGGCTTTAGTTTCAAATGCAGAAAAATGTATTTAAACAAATACAAACGTACATAAGCCTCAACTTTCCACTATAATAACTATATGAGGATTTTGTAAATTTTTTCTCCCTTAATAGGTAATCTTTCTATCAAAAATATGCTTCATAAGCATAAGTAAAACTCCAACTGTATTCATATCAATTGTCGTTTCATGTTGTCAATGTTGAAATCAATCCATTTTCAGAAAAAATTATTAAACATAACTGGGATAAATAAAAAAAGATAGCTGAATAAAATTGAAAACACAATTCCATAGATAGACCACAGCTCTCAACATCACACATCATCATTATTATTGTTGTTATCTTAGTGTTGCACTTCATCACATGTCCTCTGAACAAATACCTTTATACATACAAATATTTTATTGTAGTATTGAGTAACGCCTTTTAATGTTTCAACATTGACTACAGTTACATATTTCATAAATTAATAGATGATATATGCCGCAAATGCTCAATTGGGGTGAAATACACTTGAAGAAAAAAAATGTATTCAAAGTGGAATCATCTCAAATATTTTAATATAAATTCAAAAATGGGTAATCAAACAAATGAAATATTTTTAATTGATGACATTTGTACTTATTATTTTTTAAAAATTTTGTTTCTTTTATTTCGCAAAATTTCTCTCTGTGTTGAAATTCATTATTGCTGAACGAAATTGTTTTTACCACACTCCTAGTTTTTTTTTTTTTTTGTTTTTTTTTTTTTTTTTTTTAAATATGACAATACATATGTGTTCAATCCATAAATACTTTTATTGTTAACAGCATTTCATATGTGTACAGGAATTGTGCACTTCTCTCTGTATATTCGCCTGTTTGTATGCAATACAATTCGTCAGTTATTTATGGTAAAAATGTAGAAAAAAAATATCCTTTTACTAAAATTGAAAAATACTATTAAATTATAAAGCTATACGTATAAAACTATGCAAATCAATTTGTCTAATATAAAGAATTTTAAGCAGGTATAGGAATAGAAGTTTATGAAAAATAAAAATGAATAAGTTTAATAAAACCGTTCCAAAATAACCGATATAATTAAAGAAAATTTCAAAACTTGTTCCAAACATTTTGAAAATATTTCTCGCGCATATTGGCCATTATCAAAAATTTGTGATTTTAGGCCTTAAAAAGTTATTTATTTATTATATTATTATTTATGATTATTATTATTATTATTATTATTATTATTATATTATTATTATTTTTTTTTATGGCATTAAATCCATTTGTATAAGTATAAAGTGATTTAAAGGTTATAGCGGTTTTAAGTTGAACATATAAAAATTTTTATAAACTAGAAGTTTATGTACAATTTTGGTAAAAGAGGGTTATTCAAATAAAATTTATGATATTTTTAATGTTTTAATGTTTGTTATTAAATTTATTTTTAATTCTCTTTCGATTACATTTTGTAAATAACAATTTCACTCAAAAGTCCATGCTTTTCCATATAAAACCGACTTTTTTAAAAATTTTGTTCTTGTTTCTTCAAACCTTGGGACTATATACTGCGTTGACTAATAAGAGCACATCAACGAGATATAGAGCGAAAAACGCTTAATTACAAAAAATTTATATAAGATAGAATGAGATTAAAAAGTGTAAACGCAGGAAAAAAAGTATAGAAGAATGGGAAAAAGTTAAGTAATTTTAAGCCCTTTTCCCAAGTCTTCGAATTTGAACAACAATCATGATTACAAAATAAAAACTATGATACTAAAATTTTGCACTCCATTAGTTTCAAATCTTGTGAGTTCAGATCTGTAACATGTTTGTTTAAAATAGTACGAGTATTACCACAAAACTTATTAAGGATTAAAGTCAGTTTCAACCAGGTTAAATATTTTTGATAATGACCCATATATTTGCTAATATTTTTAATAATTTTGATTTTGTTAATTTTGATATTGTTAATTGTTTGTATACATAATTTTAATACTTTAATATATTTAGATATTATTAGAAATTTTTGCACAAAATTCCTACTAGAATTAACAATTTTGATATGATAAATAATTACTCCTCTAAGAACTTTCAATACTCAATTATCTGTTGTTATAAATCTCAAATCTTATTAATTGTTATCTTTACTCAGCTAAAAATATATCAAACTATTACTTAAAATCTAAGTTAGTTAATTTATTTTTAATTACATTTATATGTAAGTATGTAATATGTACTCTTACAAATGAAATGAATATGTATGTATATATGTATGTATGTATGTAGGACTAAGACACACTTTATTGATTAAAAGTCAAGTTAAAATTAAATTAATGATTCCTTCCTCTAACACCACTACAAGACGTTGATACTTTGTTATGCTATAAACAGTAGCATACAACCTAAACTTTCTTACATAAATCTCACATTATGATATAAAATTATCACTGTAATCATAATATTTTTGAAAATTTTATTTAAACTGAAGAAGAGAAACGCAAAGAAAAAAATTATACAAAAATAATAATCATCGTCAGCATCAGCATCACCATCATCACCATGGCTTCGCAATCTAATTAAGTAACTTTATAATAAAGCTTTACAATACTTATGCACAATAAATACCTTCTCACTCATACTACTAAACAATGAAATTTATTACAAATCTCTTCGTAACTACTCTACAATTTTTTAACAAAAACCCACATAAATTTTAGAAAGAAACGTTTATAAATATATTGGAGGATGAGTTCTTAAATTGGTTTTTGTTACAGTAATGAATGAAAAAATGAACAAGAGATGAATGAATACATTAAGATGAAACCATTTTTGATAATACAAAAACCACAATCAAAACCTTAAAATTTAACACTAATTCTCAAAACTTGAAATAATAGATTGTCATCATCATCAACTTAAACCAAAAAATGTTAATTAGTTTTTCTTTCTGTATATTTTTTTTTTATTTCTTCTATTAAATAAATAATATTTTCTGCTCTTGACATCATTGTACGTGTGAATATGAAAGGCATTTATATCGGTGTGTTAATGTTTAAAGAAACTTCAAAAGAAAAAAAAAGCAATAGTCAAGTCAGTTAGGCTGGCACAATTTACAGTGTAGATATGAATAAAGTGTAAAAGAAATAAAATCAGGTTAAAAGCAATTACATACTAAGTTTATAATTTCATTTTATACCTCTACAAACATATACATACTTACATATTTTCTATATAAAATGCTAAGAAATTTAAAACGAAAAATCTATTAAATATATAAAGTTTCATAGTCATGGAATTGTTTTTAGTAGACTTAAGTGTTGTTTAGTTTAATTTTAATACATTTTAAGGGAAATAAAAATTAAATTTGGTTTGTAAGTAAAATAAAATTTTAAAGTAAAATTGATTCAAAATTGGAAAAGAAAAAATTTTAATTCAACACTATAAATTAAATTGTTTGGTTGAAAAGTTGTTTTTTGAAAAAAAAAATTTTAAATATAAATAAAAACCAACAAATTTATTGTATATATATTTTTTTATTAATTTAAATTTCTATATTTTTTAATATTTTTTTAATTTTTATTGTATTTTTTTAATAAAATTTTTAATTTATTTTTTTATATTTCAAAGTAAAAATTTTTTTTTCTTTATGAAAATTTATATATTTATTTTTAATAATTTAATAAAATTTTAATTTTTTTATACCCTTCACAACAGATGTAAAGGTATATATAAGGGTGTCATTCAGTTTGTAATTTCCACAATTTTTATGCGAAAATATTAAAATATGCAAATATTTTTTATTTGTTGGTAAAGTGGTGAAGTGTATAAAAGATTCGCCACAGCCGAATGTAGCACTCTAACTCGTTTAATAAATATTTTGTATAATTTTTTTCTTTAACACTAATTTTCTAATAAATTATTATTATTTTTTTAAATTTTATAAATTTTTAATAAAAATATTTAATTTTTTTCAAATAAATTTTTTTAAATTTTGGAAAGAATAAGTGAAAAATTAATTCATAAAAGATTCTTAAATTAATGGTTTATTTTTTTTATTCTACCGAGTGTCCAATAGACCTAACTATTTCAGCGAACTTGAGTCCGAATAATTTTTCGATTAAATATATTATTTTTTTTATTTTAATTACATATAATTTTTTTTGCAATAATTTTTTAAAGAAATATTTTAGTTAATTCTTTTACGATTTAATAAAAATAAAATTAGTGAAATTTTTATGTTTTTTGATTTTTATTTATATTTTTATGTAAATAATTTTTTTCAGGACCAGAGAAAATACTAAAGACCGTATATCTTAAAAACTATTACAGTAAAAGTTTTGAAATAAAATCAAATAATAAAATCAATCTCCATAATTTGAGATGAAAATGGGACGGGTAGCACCAGGGAGAATTGTACTCCTCATACAAATCAAATATTGTTAATGGCATAAATAAAGAACTATTATGTTGAGAGCCTTTAAATTTTATAGGAACTACTAAATCCCCTATAGAAAGCAAATAATAATTTTCGCATATTTGAAATAGTAATTAAATGAAAGTCTTAAAAAGTTGTCAAAAATATTTTTATATCAAATTTTTTAAAGAGAGGATAGGTCGAGGGGTAGTAGTAGCCCCGGCGCTTCGTTACCGGTATAAGCTAATTTTGCATAAAAATATATTGAATTTTTTTTTGTACTACTAAGCAAAAACTTTATCTAACATGTAATAGTTAAGAAGCTAATATAATTGCTCTTCACTACTTACACATTAGCTGAATAACCTATTACTTTAACATGGCGATGACATTCGAGGCAACAACTTACGTCATATTATATATACATTTTAGAATAACATCACTAAGATATCATTACAAGAACTAATTTCAATAATTCATTGATTTTTAAGTATTACATTTTAGGTTAAAAATAGATAATGAAATGTCAGGATATATAAAAATCTTTTTTATTTTATTTTATAACTTAAAAATATTTTATATAGTTTAATTTTAAAATCTTAACAATGACAAAAAATATAATATTTTAAAAGCTATTTTAGATTAAAATGTCACCTTTTTATATATTTATCCCTACTTCAAATATGTCAATTGGTAAACTGAATTAAAAAATCCATAAAAATTAGTATATTCAAAAATCTAAGTAGTTACTTAACTATTTCTATGTAATACAAATGGTACCTATGTTGTTGTTATTAAAAAGTAACTACATCCATAATTACATGCCATTAACCAGTTTTTGCTGAAATAATTTAAAAAACTTCTTATAAATTTTAAAAATTTATAAAATTTTAAAATAAAAATTTCAATAAAACTTTCTTATTGTCATTATTTATTGTACACCCTTTTTTAAAATTTTTTTTTTTATCAATTTTTAACAAAAAAGTTTAATAATATTTTAACACATTTTTAATAAAAATATTATTAGAATTTAAGTAAAAAATTCACCAATGAAATTTGTAAATAAAATTGTTAATAAAATATTTTTTTCAATAATTTTTTAAGAAATAATTAATATTTAAAGGGAAATTTTATTATTATTTTTTTAACATTTGTTTTAATAAATATATATTGTTTTAATATATTTTTTTCTTTTTTTAATTTTTATAAAATTCTTTTTGGTGTAAATAATATTTGTTTTTAAATAGAATGAAAATGTCTACTTTTTGCAAATTGTAATTGTAATTTTGGAAATTATTATTATTTTTTAGTTTGTATTCCTTTATCAAATTGTACTTTTTAAAAACTGTATTTTTTAAAATTTTTAATTTTCGCAAAATTAATACTTTTTTAAAGCTATACTTTATTGTGAATATTTTTACTTTTTGTAATTAGTAAATTTTAGAAAATTGATATTTATTTTGGATATTATTACTTTTATTTTTTTAATTTCGGTTTTTTGCTTTTTTTCAAGAAAAATTGCAACAATTTTTAGTTCTCTTTTTAAATTTGATAGCTTTTTAAAATTGGTGTTTTTGTATTTTTTAATTTATATTTTTGAAACTTACCTAATTTTTTATAATAATAATAATAATAATAATAATAATAATTATTATTATTATTATTATTATTATTATTATTATTATTATTATTATTATTATTATCATTATTATTATTATTATTACTATTATTATTATTATTATTATTATTATTATTATTATTGTTATTATTATTATTATAATTATTATTATTTTGTAAATTTTACCAAGAATTTTAAAGGGATATTTTTGTTATAAAAATTCTAGTGCAAATTATTTTAGAAAAATTGTTGCTTTCATTAAATTCTGTAAAATATTTTGTCGCTTTTTCTCTTAATTCAATAGAATTTTAATCTTTATGAAATTTCTTTAATAATTCCCCTTAATTTCAAATGCAATGTAGGCATTAATTACCCTCCCACACCATCGGCAAGACTTGTTAACTACGACCTTTCTTTCAAAATTTTCTAGTAAATTTTCTATAATTATGATGGATTGATATTAATGTTGATTGGTGTATAAGTGGGTAGGTTGTTAAGTTGATAAATCTTATGCATGATTGGTTAGTAATGATTAGTGTTTTTATTTGTGGACAAAATACACTTAACCAAATATGTATAAAAAAGCACTCATTGTACAAATTAATTAATAATATCAACAATAAAAAACAAATTTATGTGAACAAAAATAAACTTTTTCATTTTCATAAATCTGTTTTTATTTAGCTAAATATTAAGTTATTTTTATATTATACCCTAACAATTTTTAAATTTTATTTAATATGAATTAGTTATTATATAATATTATAAATTATTATACAATATTATATTAATATTATAAGCAGCAAAAAGTAAATAAATAAAAAAATTTATATATATAACGTTTAACAAAATATTATATTGACAGAACAATGAAAATATGTTTAAACGAAAACGGAAATGTATTTAAAAGCAAAACTATATTACATATACTTATGGTTCATTTTCATTCTATAAGTTTATCTTTTGCTGTTGCTTCTTCTCACTTTCAGGCCTTACATGAATTATTTATTTATGTAGTTATATATTTGTTTATTTATTCTTAAAAGAAATCTTTGGTTTCACTTTTATTTTAATGTTACGAAAAAATATGACAAAATTAACAGTCATTAAAATGACTGTTTTTTTTTTTTTTTGTAAATATCTAGAGAGAAAATATTTCAAACTTCAAATACGAAATTTCTTAGCCGAAGAGAATTTTTTATAAATAAAATTTGTTTCATAAGTTTTAGGTTCTTATTTCTTTACTTAAACAGAAAAAATGTATAATGTATCTTCGAACAAATGTTGATTTTTTCTATGACCAATAAAAATATAAAATATAAATATTATATATAATTTTATTATACATATTTTAAATAAATATATTATAATAAAATTGTTTTACTATCTTAGGTGAATGACTTGCATTTTTAGTCTAAATTCAAAAGTAGGCAAAAAAAAAATAATAAATAAAATTTGTTTTAATAATTCCTACAATAAGTGTGTTTACAGTAAAATGAAATTTTCATTACTATAAGTTTATTTAGTTTAATTTTTTAATATTATTAAATTTTAATTTATATATTTTTTATTCAAACTCATTTAAGTTTTTTCTTGGAAACAAGAAACTTTTTTCCCTCAGCAATATGAAACTTGATAAGAGTTAAAAAAAAACCAAAACCCCCCAAACTAAATTCTCAACTAATTAGCAAATTTTTATAATAATGCAAAAAGCAAGCAGGAGATTCCCCCTTAAGAGGGAATTCCATTATCTCTGTAAAAAATTAATTCAATAAATTTTCACAAATATTTAACAAAATTTACACACATTCCAAGAATACATATCAAGTAAATAATTCTTGAATTTTTTTTTGAGGATTTCTAGTGTGCATGAATAGAATTCTTTATATGCATTTTAATCAGTGACGTAAATATATGCTCAAACTAATAACAAAACTTATAAAAACTTATTAGACTGGCTCGCGGAATAATTAATCTAAAACTTAAAAATCAAATCTTGTATTTAACCTAAACAACCTCGGTACGTATGAGTAATATCAATTATAATTACTATTACTCATACGTAGCAAAACTTTTGATGATTTTTTATGTTTTAAAATTTAAGACACATTTTTATAATTTTATAATTACTTTTTTTATAGACAAAATATTCGAAGAAATCTTAGAAATATAACTTATTTTCTTACACTATTAAGAAGCCTCCTTAATGCACATAAACATCCTCATGTTTTAAAGCATTTTTTCAATATACATATATGTTTTTTTTTATGTGTATGAATAGTCTATATAATTTCCCTTACAGCTTTACATTTTATAGGTTTTCTGTTAGTTTCTATTTTTTCAACTACCATATTTTGCTTTTTTCTCTCTTTTTTTCTAACAAACTGCTGTGAAAATTTGTGTCAAAATTTTAAATATTTTAACATTATACAGACAAGAGCACAAACACACATACAATTATATTAAAGCACGTTTATGTGTATATCTGTTTTATATAATTTAAGAGCTTATGCTTGTAGTTGTTTATAATATAAATAGAAAAAAAATTAATGTGCGTTACATTTTTTTCTACTCTTAACTAATATTTCAAAAATGGTGTTAAGGGAAAAAGAGAGCATAGAGAGCAAATATAGTTCTTATATATTTTGGTATAAACGTTGTTGTATAAATATCAAAGTAGTTTTTGTTATTATTATTGTTGTGTTTGTGTTTACAATTAGAATTTTTATTGTCCGCAATATACTTGGAAATTGGGTAATAAAAACAGCAACACAAAAATTTTTCCAACGAAGACAAAAAAAATTGCAAAATATTCTTTTATTTGCAAAAAGAAAATATAAAGAAAAATATTTCAATAAAAATATAAAATTTATGTGTACCCAACAAAAACTTGGTAATGGCCTATAGTTACGGATGTAGTTACTTTTCAATCACAATAACATACCGTTTGCATTACATAGATGTAGTTTAGTAACTACTTTTTATAACTCGGTATGTAATAACTTATTTGCGATCCGATTTCTGAAAATACTACTTTTTACTGATTTTTTTTAATTCAGTTTACCAATTCATATATTTAAGGACGGTATAAATTATATCCTGCCAATTCATTAGTTATTTGTAACCTAAAATGCAACTACATCCTATTGTTTTTACAAATAATAACTTCAGTAATGCTTTAAAATCAATGAGTTATTGAACAGCTTGGAAGCAATTAGTTCTTGTAATGACTTCTAAGTAATGTTATTCTAAAATGCATACTTGCAATAATATCAAGTAAGTTGTTGCCTCGAATGTCATCGCCGTATTAAAATAATACGTTATTCCGCTAATGTGTAAGTAGTGAAGAACAATTATATTAGCTTCTTAATTCATTACATGGTAGCCAGAATTTTTGCTGAGCAACAATAAAATCATATTTTTTTTTTTTTTTTTTTTTTTTTTTTGACGGAAAAAAATGTAAACACAATAGAACAAAGAAAGGAAAATTTATGAGAATATACAGAAAAAACAAATACATTTTAGTCAAAGCACAGTGGCGCAAATTGAAAAATTCAATAGCAAAATAAACAAGATATTTTGATTAAAGTCAAAACCAATGGGTCACTATAAAACAAAACAAAAAGCGCCCATGAGATATAGAACCTCTTCAAAGAAAAAATCTGTACATTTAAGATTATTTGTGTAATTTTAGATAAAAAAGGAAATTACTTTAAAAAATCCAAAGTACACTATTATCATTTGCTATAACGCTACTTAAGCTATTGAGTAACAAAATTTTATTTTTGATGTTTGTATTTCTCAGAAATAAAAATTATTTCTGATTTTTATTTTATGAACTTCAATTAAAAAAAAAACTGAAGTTATAATTTTTATTTTTTAAACAAGAAATAAAAGTCATAAAATGATTTTTAATTTTTTGTGGCATAAAATAAAATACCCGTATTAAAAAAACTTAATAGAGATTTACAAAACAATGTTAAGAAAAATTCCTTAAAGTTGTATTCAAAAACGACGTGTCGCTTAATGTACTTTTAGAAAATCGCGGTTAACTTCAAATATTTTAAAGTATGTTCGATCATAGTTTAAAGCTACTTTAAAACTATATTTAACACTATATACATATTTCAAGAAAAAAATGTGTACTCATGCGTAAATTTTTGACAAACATATTACATTTTTAATTTCCGGATATTAAGATTCCCTCCGAAATTATAAAATGTGCCTATATAGCTATTTAAAAACGTATAAACTGAATTTTGGGCCAGGATAATATTTTATGTACATATGTTCAATTTAAGCTATTTTGTAATAAAACTATAAACATAAACAAGAAAAAATCTATTTTGGGTTATTTTGTATTAAAACACCAACATTAGGGCTGCCCGCATATCAACCAAATGTTTGCCACAATCACATATATTCGACTTTTTCGTTATTTGCTGTTTCCACGTAATTCCAAATAGTGCCTTAATATGTGCAAGTCTTAGATTAAGATTCCATTAATTCAATGTATCAAAAAAATTATTAAAATAGTTAAATTTTAACAAAGTTTAATCAAAAATAATGTAAACAAAACCAAATATGAAATATTGATGTTGATTTTATCACAGAATATTCGTTATTCGAATACTTATAATTACAATCAACAGAAATTATATAAAAGTATTCCATTTATATATAATTTTATTTACACAAACTAAATAATGAATTTTTCCAAAATAAAAAACCTATTACCATAAAAAACGTACTAGAACATCAAAAATAATGATAGAATAAAACAGTTAACAAATAATTTATTTTAACTATTTACAACACTGACAATGTAAATGAGAGAGAAACTGAGATGAGTTATATAAACAAAAAACAGTTTATTACTTAACGTAGACTGCAAATATATTTTTTTATATGATTTTTTAATAAAGGCTTTAAGGGCTAAATTGTGTATTAGCTAGTTCGTGCTTTAAATATGAATTACATTTTTTTTTTTTTTTTTTTTTGAATACGATTGAATACGATTAATAAATATACAATGTTTATATATTATTTATCGAATGTATATGTTAATTAATCAGGATGGATTATTAATATGTTAACGATGAACATAAGGTCTAAATTTTAATATGAAAAGTGGTAACTTTTCGAGCGACTTCAAATTAGTATTGCAAAACGAATATGTTCTCATAGAAAATTGTATTGATGTTTTTACTACTACAAGTTATATAAAGTAGTAGTTAGAGAATTCGCAGAATTTCAATCAGAAAGAGATTTTCAAGAAATATCTGAAGAGTTATTAAAAATTAATTAAAATAAGTCTAAAATGATATATTAAAAGACAATACATGTAAAAGGAAAGATATTTACTCAGAATAAAATCTTTCGTTTCAAATTAACTATCATATCATCTATGCATAAATACTTATTTTAAAATATTAATTACATTTATATAAATACATTGCACTCCAAATCTTATCAAGATATCACAGAAAGCGTGTAACGGTCGAATTTGATTAAAAGACAACACATACACATTAATAATATCCATTTCCTATACACTTTAACACTCTATTATCTAAAAATAGAAATAGAAATCTTAAAACATTTTTTTTTATTTGAAAATATAAAACTCATTGTTTGATTTTATTTTTCATTTACATTAAATTTGATATATTTTTCTAAACTTGTAATACTTATGGTCTGTGTTACAAATATTTTAAACTGCAAAACACTGGAAAAAAATGTAATTAAAATTAACAAAAAATTACGTCACAAACTTTTACAGCTTTTCTGAAAATATACAAACAACAATGACCTGCTAATTTCACGATAAAATCACGTAGATTTAATAACCAAAAGAAGATGTATATTTTCTGTCTTCAATTTTCATAAAGAAACTAAAACCATTAAAATATTAAAAAGTTGCAGACTTACTTAGCGCTTAGAGCATAACAGATTTCATGCTTAAATAGTAACATTTTTTTAACTCTCTCCTTATATTTTCTGACAGATAATTGCATTAGACTGGCTCAAGAAAACAATTGACACTTCATTCACAATGCAGTTTACTATAGTCTAGTCTATAGTCTGGACTATAGTCTAGTCTATAGTCTGGACTATAGTCTAGTCTATAGTCTGGACTATAGTCTAGTCTATAGTCTGGACTATAGCCTAGTCTATAGTCTGGACTATAGCCTAGTCTATAGTCTGGACTATAGTCTAGTCTATAGTCTGGACTATAGTCTAGTCTATAGTCTGGACTATAGTCTAGTCTATAGTCTGGACTATAGCCTAGTCTATAGTCTGGACTATAGCCTAGTCTATAGTCTGGACTATAGCCTAGTCTATAGTCTGGACTATAGCCTAGTCTATAGTCTGGACTATAGCCTAGTCTATAGTCTGGACTATAGTCTAGTCTATAGTCTGGACTATAGTCTAGTCTATAGTCTGGACTATAGTCTAGTCTATAGTCTGGACTATAGTCTAGTCTATAGTCTGGACTATAGTCTAGTCTATAGTCTGGACTATAATCTAGTCTATAGTCTGGACTATAGTCTAGTCTATAGTCTGGACTATAGTCTAGTCTATAGTCTGGACTATAGTCTAGTCTATAGTCTGGACTATAGTCTAGTCTATAGTCTGGACTATAGTCTAGTCTATAGTCTGGACTATAGTCTAGTCTATAGTCTGGACTATAGTCTAGTCTATAGTCTGGACTATAGTCTAGTCTATATTCTGGACTATAGTCTAGTCTATAGTCTGGACTATAGTCTAGTCTTTAGTCTGGACTATAGTCTAGTCTATAGTCTGGACTATAGTCTAGTCTTTAGTCTGGACTATAGTCTAGTCTATAGTCTGGACTATAGTCTAGTCTTTAGTCTGGACTATAGTCTAGTCTATAGTCTGGACTATAGTCTAGTCTTTAGTCTGGACTATAGTCTAGTCTATAGTCTGGACTATAGTCTAGTCTATAGTCTGGACTATAGTCTAGTCTATAGTCTGGACTATAGTCTAGTCTATAGTCTGGACTATAGTCTAGTCTATAGTCTGGACTATAGTCTAGTCTATAGTCTGGACTATAGTCTAGTCTATAGTCTGGACTATAGTCTAGTCTATAGTCTGGACTATAGTCTAGTCTATAGTCTGGACTATAGTCTAGTCTATAGTCTGGACTATAGTCTAGTCTATAGTCTGGACTATAGTCTAGTCTATAGTCTGGACTATAGTCTAGTCTATAGTCTGGACTATAGTCTAGTCTATAGTCTGGACTATAGTCTAGTCTATAGTCTGGACTATAGTCTAGTCTATAGTCTGGACTATAGTCTAGTCTATAGTCTGGACTATAGTCTAGTCTATAGTCTGGACTATAGTCTAGTCTATAGTCTGGACTATAGTCTAGTCTATAGTCTGGACTATAGTCTAGTCTATAGTCTGGACTATAGTCTAGTCTATAGTCTGGACTATAGTCTAGTCTATAGTCTGGACTATAGTCTAGTCTATAGTCTGGACTATAGTCTAGTCTATAGTCTGGACTATAGTCTAGTCTATAGTCTGGACTATAGTCTAGTCTATAGTCTGGACTATAGTCTAGTCTATAGTCTGGACTATAGTCTAGTCTATAGTCTGGACTATAGTCTAGTCTATAGTCTGGACTATAGTCTAGTCTATAGTCTGGACTATAGTCTAGTCTATAGTCTGGACTATAGTCTAGTCTATAGTCTGGACTATAGTCTAGTCTATAGTCTGGACTATAGTCTAGTCTATAGTCTGGACTATAGTCTAGTCTATAGTCTGGACTATAGTCTAGTCTATAGTCTGGACTATAGTCTAGTCTATAGTCTGGACTATAGTCTAGTCTATAGTCTGGACTATAGTCTAGTCTATAGTCTGGACTATAGTCTAGTCTATAGTCTGGACTATAGTCTAGTCTATAGTCTGGACTATAGTCTAGTCTATAGTCTGGACTATAGTCTAGTCTATAGTCTGGACTATAGTCTAGTCTATAGTCTGGACTATAGTCTAGTCTATAGTCTGGACTATAGTCTAGTCTATAGTCTGGACTATAGTCTAGTCTATAGTCTGGACTATAGTCTAGTCTATAGTCTGGACTATAGTCTAGTCTATAGTCTGGACTATAGTCTAGTCTATAGTCTGGACTATAGTCTAGTCTATAGTCTGGACTATAGTCTAGTCTATAGTCTGGACTATAGTCTAGTCTATAGTCTGGACTATAGTCTAGTCTATAGTCTGGACTATAGTCTAGTCTATAGTCTGGACTATAGTCTAGTCTATAGTCTGGACTATAGTCTAGTCTATAGTCTGGACTATAGTCTAGTCTATAGTCTGGACTATAGTCTAGTCTATAGTCTGGACTATAGTCTAGTCTATAGTCTGGACTATAGTCTAGTCTATAGTCTGGACTATAGTCTAGTCTATAGTCTGGACTATAGTCTAGTCTATAGTCTGGACTATAGTCTAGTCTATAGTCTGGACTATAGTCTAGTCTATAGTCTGGACTATAGTCTAGTCTATAGTCTGGACTATAGTCTAGTCTATAGTCTGGACTATAGTCTAGTCTATAGTCTGGACTATAGTCTAGTCTATAGTCTGGAATATAGTCTAGTCTATAGTCTGGACTATAGTCTAGTCTATAGTCTGGACTATAGTCTAGTCTATAGTCTGGACTATAGTCTAGTCTATAGTCTGGAATATAGTCTAGTCTATAGTCTGGACTATAGTCTAGTCTATAGTCTGGAATATAGTCTAGTCTATAGTCTGGACTATAGTCTAGTCTATAGTCTGGACTATAGTCTAGTCTATAGTCTGGACTATAGTCTAGTCTATAGTCTGGACTATAGTCTAGTCTATAGTCTGGACTATAGTCTAGTCTATAGTCTGGACTATAGTCTAGTCTATAGTCTGGACTATAGTCTAGTCTATAGTCTGGACTATAGTCTAGTCTATAGTCCAGACTATAGTCTAGTCTATAGTCTGGACTATAGTCTAGTCTATAGTCTGGACTATAGTCTAGTCTATAGTCTGGACTATAGTCTAGTCTATAGTCCAGACTATAGTCTAGTCTATAGTCTAGACTATAGTCTAGTCTATAGTCTGGACTATAGTCTAGTCTATAGTCTGGACTATAGTCTAGTCTATAGTCTGGACTATAGTCTAGTCTATAGTCTGGACTATAGTCTAGTCTATAGTCTGGACTATAGTCTAGTCTATAGTCTGGACTATAGTCTAGTCTATAGTCTGGACTATAGTCTAGTCTATAGTCTGGACTATAGTCTAGTCTATAGTCTGGACTATAGTCTAGTCCATAGTCTGGACTATAGTCTAGTCTATAGTCTGGACTATAGTCTAGTCCATAGTCTGGACTATAGTCTAGTCTATAGTCTGGACTATAGTCTAGTCTATAGTCTGGACTATAGTCTAGTCTATAGTCTGGACTATAGTCTAGTCTATAGTCTGGACTATAGTCTAGTCTATAGTCTGGACTATAGTCTAGTCTATAGTCTGGACTATAGTCTAGTCTATAGTCTGGACTATAGTCTAGTCTATAGTCTGGACTATAGTCTAGTCTATAGTCTGGACTATAGTCTAGTCTATAGTCTGGACTATAGTCTAGTCTATAGTCTGGACTATAGTCTAGTCTATAGTCTGGACTATAGTCTAGTCTATAGTCTGGACTATAGTCTAGTCTATAGTCTGGACTATAGTCTAGTCTATAGTCTGGACTATAGTCTAGTCTATAGTCTGGACTATAGTCTAGTCTATAGTCTGGACTATAGTCTAGTCTATAGTCTGGACTATAGTCTAGTCTATAGTCTGGACTATAGTCTAGTCTATAGTCTGGACTATAGTCTAGTCTATAGTCTGGACTATAGTCTAGTCTATAGTCTGGACTATAGTCTAGTCTATAGTGTGGACTATAGTCTAGTCTATAGTTTGGACTATAGTCTATAGTCTGGACTATAGACCGTACTATAGTCTAGTCTATGGTCTGGACTATAGTCTATTCTATAGTCTGGACGATAGTCAAGTCTATAGTCTGGACTATAGTCTAGTCTATGGTCTGGACTATAGTCTATTCTATAGTCTGGACGATAGTCAAGTCTATAGTCTGGACTATAGTCTAGTCTATAGTTTGGACTATAGTCTATAGTCTGGACTATAGACCGTACTATAGTCTAGTCTATAGTCTGGACTATAGTCTAGTCTATAGTCTGGACTATAATATAGTCTATAGTCTGGACTATAGTCTAGTCTATAGTCTGGACTATAGTCTAGTCTATAGTCTGGACTACAGTCTAGTCTATAGTTTGGACTATAGTCTATAGTCTGGACTATAGACCGTACTATAGTCTAGTCTATAGTCTGGACTAAAGTCTATTCTATAGTCTGGATTATAGTCTAGTCTATAGTCTGGACTATAGTCTAGTCTATAGTCTGGACTATAGTCTAGTCTATAGTCTGGACTATAGTCTAGTCTCTAGTCTGGACTATAGTCTAGTCTATAGTCTGGACTATAGTCTAGTCTATAGTCTGGACTATAGTCTAGTCTATAGTCTGGACTATAGTCTAGTCTATAGTCTGGACTATAGTCTAGTCTATAGTCTGGACTATAGTCTAGTCTATAGTCTGGACTATAGTCTAGTCTATAGTCTGGACTATAGTCTAGTCTATAGTCTGGACTATAGTCTAGTCTATAGTCTGGACTATAGTCTAGTCTATAGTCTGGACTATAGTCTAGTCTATAGTCTGGACTATAGTCTAGTCTATAGTCTGGACTATAGTCTAGTCTATAGTCTGGACTATAGTCTAGTCTATAGTCTGGACTATAGTCTAGTCTATAGTCTGGACTATAGTCTAGTCTATAGTCTGGACTATAGTCTAGTCTATAGTCTGGACTATAGTCTAGTCTATAGTCTGGACTATAGTCTAGTCTATAGTCTGGACTATAGTCTAGTCTATAGTCTGGACTATAGTCTAGTCTATAGTCTGGACTATAGTCTAGTCTATAGTCTGGACTATAGTCTAGTCTATAGTCTGGACTATAGTCTAGTCTATAGTCTGGACTATAGTCTAGTCTATAGTCTGGACTATAGTCTAGTCTATAGTCTGGACTATAGTCTAGTCTATAGTCTGGACTATAGTCTAGTCTATAGTCTGGACTATAGTCTAGTCTATAGTCTGGACTATAGTCTAGTCTATAGTCTGGACTATAGTCTAGTCTATAGTCTGGACTATAGTCTAGTCTATAGTCTGGACTATAGTCTAGTCTATAGTCTGGACTATAGTCTAGTCTATAGTCTGGACTATAGTCTAGTCTATAGTCTGGACTATAGTCTAGTCTATAGTCTGGACTATAGTCTAGTCTATAGTCTGGACTATAGTCTAGTCTATAGTCTGGACTATAGTCTAGTCTATAGTCTGGACTATAGTCTAGTCTATAGTCTGGACTATAGTCTAGTCTATAGTCTGGACTATAGTCTAGTCTATAGTCTGGACTATAGTCTAGTCTATAGTCTGGACTATAGTCTAGTCTATAGTCTGGACTATAGTCTAGTCTATAGTCTGGACTATAGTCTAGTCTATAGTCTGGACTATAGTCTAGTCTATAGTCTGGACTATAGTCTAGTCTATAGTCTGGACTATAGTCTAGTCTATAGTCTGGACTATAGTCTAGTCTATAGTCTGGACTATAGTCTAGTCTATAGTCTGGACTATAGTCTAGTCTATAGTCTGGACTATAGTCTAGTCTATAGTCTGGACTATAGTCTAGTCTATAGTCTGGACTATAGTCTAGTCTATAGTTTGGACTATAGTCTATATTCTGGACCGTACTATAGTCTAGTCTATAGTTTGGACTATAGTCTATAGTCTGGACTATAGACCGTACTATAGTCTAGTCTATAGTCTGGACTATAGTCTATTCTATAGTCTGGACGATAGTCAAGTCTATAGTCTGGAATATAGTCTAGTCTATAGTCTAGTTTAGTCTATAGTCTGAGCTATAGTCTAAGCGATAGTCTGGACTATAGTCTTAGTCTATAGTCTGGACTATAGTCTGTACAATAGTCTAGTCTATAGTCTGGACTATAGACTATACCATAAACTATAGTCCATAGTCCGAACTATAGACTATAGTCTACAGTCTGGGCTATAGTCTGGATTATAGTCTAGTCTATAGTCTGTACTATAGTCTAGACTATAGTCTAGTCTATAACCTGTACTATAGTCTAGTCTACAGGCTTTTTTTCCCGAACCCACCAAATATATCTACCAATAATGTATACTTTGTATGTACAAGTAAGAACATAGTTTTCCTTTTTAATCACAGCGGGTGATTAATTTGGTTTTTTTATACTTTTTTTGTCACCGTCAGTACCACTACAGCCACGTAAATAACAGGTACGTAAGGTATTTTATTGTAATAAAAGTTGTTAGTGTTCGCTGAAATACTACCACCACTACAACTGTACAAAATACAAAAATTGTTTTGTGCTACAACTACAACCTCAATGTAATAGAAAAACAAAAACCAATACAAATACTTAAATGAAAACGTTGAATTTTTAACTAGAGGGTTGATTCTCACATACATTTATGTATGTGTGCATTTGCTTACTTTCGCATATATTTACAAAAAAAAATTTGCTAGATTTTTGCTTGAATGTATTGGAAGCTTTTTTTTGTGGAATGTATTTGTCAGTTTGCCTGCCATATTTTGTGAAAATAAAAGGTTGAATGAGGTGGCTGGCAAAAACCATCATCAACAGCAACAACTAACAATAACGGGAAAGATAAAAGGGATAAAAATAATAAAAAACAACTTTGGTAAAATGTTTCTATGAGTTGCATATAATGTTGTTTCTGTTTTGCAAAAACCGATCCAAATAAAAATTTAACAATATTTTAAGGCAATAAGGGAACCCAAATAAAAACTTGGTAATAATCCATGATAAAAAGATAGGATTACTTAAAGTAAGATAATGTTAGTCTGGAAGAAAGAAAAGTTAATTTGTCCATA
This sequence comes from Protocalliphora azurea, assembly GCA_932274085.1. Taxonomy (NCBI): domain Eukaryota; kingdom Metazoa; phylum Arthropoda; class Insecta; order Diptera; family Calliphoridae; genus Protocalliphora; species Protocalliphora azurea. The sequence continues at coordinate 1,174,659 of OW026523.1, forward strand.
TATTTTTTTTTTTTTTTGTTTTGTTTTTGCTTATTGAATCCTTTCAGTCTTGAGCCCTCTTAATATTTATATGTACGTTTTGCAACAATAACAACAAATAAACGAAAACTTTTGCCACAAAGTCACTCACTGTTTTGAGGTTTAAAAAATATTGATTGTTTACCCTCAATTGCTGTTGCATATAGTTGTTACAATTTTGTTGCTACTGCTGTGGCTTTTTCATTTGTAAATGTTATTGTTGCTGCTGCCCTGCATATAAAGTGAACGAACATATTGTTATGGCAGGTAGTTGTCAGCCAGGCAAGCAAGCACAATGGTGCATAAATGAATGAGATGTTTATAAAAAAAATAAAACATTTTTTTTAATTCCTGGAAGAAAAAAACTAAACTGTTTTCAATTGTTTCTTGCTGAAAATATTAAATAAACCCTTTCTAAAATTTTCCCGCTATTGTTAGTTGTTATTTACACTGTTTAATTTTTTGATTTAAAAATTTTATTTAAAATATTCATGCATTCCCTAAAAAGCCCTTTGAAAAAAATCTTATAATAAAAACATGTTGTAACTGCACAAGTTTTAAATTTCTTGAACATTGTTTGTTGACCTATTTTCCTGGTAATATAAAATATTCGTTTTCTTTTATTTTGTAAAATAATAAATACTTTTGCTTGCATTTTTAACGTTAACACTGAAGCAGATACCAATCAATAATGTAAACTATATCAAGGAATAAGGTATAATTTAGTTATGAGTGAAAAAAGATAAATGGACTCTACTTTCTTTACAATAAATATATATTTACATAAACTTTAAGAGTAGAGTCTTCTTTTATTTCAACAATGTAAGGAAGTAACATTGTTGAACTGAATACAATTATTTCAACAACGAAAAAACCGATGCACACTTTAAGACTTATAACTATTATTGCAGGTAAAAAGAATTAGCACCTTTAATTTGTTTATATTTGATATTATTCTTATTACTATTATTTTTTCAACATCCTGGTCATGAACGCCATATCACAGATATTGTGGGAAATGTATCAAATATAGTGTAAAAAATTTAAATTTTAGAATAAACTTTTGGTCATAACAAATGACACTTTTAGCAGAGAAATATACGCAAATGATTGTTTCAGAAAAGATCCCTTCCTATCATTAGAAAACACAACGAATTCCAATTTGTTTGGTCTCATCCCTATTCTCATTATTACAGGAAAAAAGTAGCTGAGTGGTATTAAACAAATACTGCTGCTTTATACCAAACTGTCTCCATTTTACATGCATTGGATCATAGTAAAAAAAAGATATTTAAAAAACATTTAAAGCTGGATAAAAAATAAAATAGACTTTAAAAAGTGGATTCAAACAAAAAATTAATCAAAAAGACAATAAAGCTTTTATGGAGGGTATCCCAGAAGTTATTAAATATTTTATTAAAAACGAATAAAAAGTTTATTTTTCTTTCAAATTTAAAACTTAAATAAAACAGCCTTTAACAAAATGAAAATTCCAAAGAGATTTACCCAATGGATTAACTTTTTTAGAAGTGTCCATTTCAAATTGGTTTGTATAGGAATTCCTAGATTATTTTCTAGGTATTACATATAAATCCTTATAAGAAATTCTTTAGTTTGTAAGGAACTCTCGTTACCCGGGTTTGCAGCTGGGGTAAACTCAGTCATATCCAAGGTTCTTACATAAAATAACAACTCTTTTATTTCAATTTTTACTCTTCTTTCTTTATTACTTATCCTTCACTATATATATATTTTTTTCCATAAATTTCTTTCTATGTTGAGACAGATCTGTTTCGTGAAGCCTCCGTGTTGTAATGCCGATAGCGGGTTGTTGCATCGAACATTCCCTTCTGTTGTTTCATTTATGTTCGCTGCCGTAACAGTTTCGTTGATCCTTGTGCGAGTGTCTGTGTTTATTTTGTTTCCTTCTTGCTTGCTGTGTTTGAATTTTTCCTCTGCTTCTCTGCTCGCTGCTATTCTTACACTCCTGTGTATTTCTCCCTGTTGTTTTTTCTCTTTATTTTTGTGTTCTCGCTTCTAACTCCGTGATTCGTCAGTTCTGCTACTCGCCTGCTCAGCTGTAACGTCCTCACTCGGCTTTTCTCCCTGCTGCTTTTTCTGATACTCCTGCCTGCTGCGTTTTCTCTAATTTAAGTTCATTTTAAATTTAATCAGATTTTTAAGGTTCCTCTTGGATTAAATTTTTAGTTCTACCACAATTGATATTGAGTTTTTTCTCCGATTTTGATGAAATTCGGTACACGCTCATCACCTCAATACAAAATTAAAAATTATTAAAAACTTTCAATTTCATTGAGGTTCAAAGTTCACTTTTTTAGAGATTGTTTTTAATATATAAAATTTAAATCTATATAACTGCGAACTTATTTGTCCGACTTAAACAGACTTTGACTAAAATTAATGCGTAATATGTCGAGTTTCTTTTTTTTTGTAAAAGTGAAAAGAAAAGGATAATGAAATCAATATTCGTCCTTGTATCAAGGATATTTAAAAAATCATATCTTCCTTTTTTGTAATTTTTCTTTTAAATGCTCTTTAAGGTAATGGGAACAACATATAAAAAATTTATAGTGGGAACATGAGGTCCCACTTGAAATTTTTTAGTAAAAAAATCATTTATTTCAGTAATAATTTGAAAATTTCTAATGTTAAGAATTCAGCTTATTATTAGCTATATTCTATTTTATTAATTTGGAAAATTGTAGAATATAGCTATATCATGGGGGATAATATAAATAACTTTAAAAAATAATCCTTGAAACTAGGATTCTTAGTGCAGCCAAATGGATATATGTTATTGATTTCATTATCCTTTTCTTTTGCAAAAATGGCGTTTTTACAAAAATAATTAGAAACTATATTTATTAGTCATTAATTTGAGCTAAAGTTTGTTTAAATCGGTTAAATAAGTTCGAATCTCTATGTGTTTTAAAAAAAAAATCGAAAAAAGTGAAATTTGAATCGCGATAAAAACGAAACTACAACGAATTTGAAAATTTTGAAGAACTGCAAATTTTGTGTTGACCTAATGTGTGTGTGTGTATGCCAAAAAATCCGTGCATGCTTTAGGCTTATAACTTTTGATATAGTGAAAGAAAAATAATTCCGTTAATTTGTCTACATTTGTCATTATGCTCAGTAATTAAGTGCTATATTTCTTTTTAATAGCAAAATTAATTTTTGTTAAAATGGAAATTGAACAAAAAACACGCACCACGTTGGTCGCAATTGCCGGGAAGGCAAGTGTGTCACGAAATTTATTTTCCAGGGTCATAAAAATATATAAAGACATCATGACCACTGAAAAGGAAACCTGGTAGGGGAAGAAAAACTGTAGAACTGCATACAAAATAAAAAGAATTTCAAGAGAAAATTCCCGCATCTCTAGAAAAAGTGTCAGAAAAGTTAAAATAAATCTAGGCTGAAGATGTAGAGCTACAAAAAGTTCCTGATAGGAACGCAAGAAAGTATTTGAAGGCAAAGGAGAAGGCGAAAATACTTCAGATGAATTTTTTTCAGAATTGTGATTGCTGCATATTCGACGATGAAACTTACATAAAAATAATCGTGTACAAAAAATAAAAATAAAAATTCTCAATTGGCTCCATTAAAATAGAAATACACACGAATGAGTGCCTTCTTCCTTTCCTAAAAAAAAAAAACAGTGTATCCACATTTTCCTGGCCTGATGTCGCTACTTCTCATTGTAGCAACAAAGCAATGGAGTTGTATCAAACAAATGATGCTATGTCCGAGTATCCAGAACTTCGCCCAATTGAAAGGTATTGGGCCCTACTAAAAAAGCATTTAAAGAACGGTTATAGTTCATCAAATAATTCCAGCTATAAAGTAACCGAATACACAATAAAAAATCTTATGGAAGGAATTCCCGAAAAGATCAGATATTTGGTTAAAAATCAATAAGAAATAATTTATTCTTTTAAATTTAGAACTTGAACATAACACTTATTAATAAAAATGTTGTTTAAAAAAATTCTCCCATTGCTTAAGTTTTTATAAAGAGATTTGAATGCCCGGATTTTTTTATGTGCAGTCCTCAAATAAATTGTTAAAAAAAATGTTCGCCAAAAATGAAACAATCAATTAAAAATTAACATCTGTGGCACTTCTTTGCATGTTTTGCCTTTTTACGTAATAAATTTCTTTCCTTATTTTTATATATAAAAAGAAAGAAAGGATATGATGAAAACTTTTAAAAAGCTTAAACTTTCTACAAGTATTTTTAGTTTCTTGTTTTAGTTGTTGTTACTGCTGCTATTATGATTGATAACCTTATGTTTGTTGTTTCGTTTTGTTAACACTTCAATACGAGTAGTTATAAAGAAATTAAATACAGAAAGACAAAGAGAGTGAAGGAGAACGAGCTAGTGAGTATTATAGAAAATTATCTATAAATATTTGTTTTCACCTTAACACATTGTAATACATCATAAAGTGAAGTATTTGTAAGAAGGAAAAAAAGTCAAAAGAAACGAAGTGTTAACAGTAGATATGTCAACCTTGAAGAATCTCTTTAGGGGGAATAAGCGGGTAAGAGTGTTTTTGAAACCATTGCTTTTCACACGCATACAAACTATAATATAAGAAAAAACAATTATTTAACTAATATCGAAAAAACATCATTCATCATCAGTGTTATATTTGTAAATAATGATACCCAGAGGAGACAGTGACCACAATATTTATTGCCCGGTGATAAATCACATTTTGACAAAGATCAAAATCAATACATATATAAATACAAATAGACAGGCACACACACCTTTATAATGAAATAAAAGGAAACTAAAAGTGGTATTTTTTTGAGAACATTTTAGTTGTTTAAATACCCTGAGGGCCCGGTCATTAATAGGGATCAGAGAACTGCGACGCAAACTGAAATAACGTAAGTCGAATCAAAATTTTCTTTCTATTTATACTGTTTTTTGTTAATAAATTATTCCAGAGTAAAAATATTTCAACAGAAAACTAGTCAATTTTTAATAAAAAGGGAGTATTTTTTGTAGAAAGGATGTGAAATTAAAATACTTATATAAATTCTATTTTGTTTTTTAACAACACTGAGAATATAATATAATTTTTTTTTTCATTAAAATTTTCTTCAATATCTTTACACCTGTTATTAACAATTATGAAACTCCGAAATCATAACGACACAAATTGAAATATTGAAATTACAAGCATCGACGTAAATCGGAACGACTCAAATCGAGCCCTAAGTTTAAATGTTTAAAAATACATTTTTTTTATATAATTGATTTCACTTTCTTTCTCTTATAGTTCTCTTATATTCTATGCTTCATTATTTTGTTTGTTAAAGTTCAAATGTTACATTAATTACAATTTATTACATTATGTATTTGTTGAATCAAGATAAAATTAAATGATTGGTTTGTAAATACACTCGTAAACTTACTTACTGCTGTTTAACAGTACAACTCTCCTGCTTTCTATTATTAGTGACAGCTTAAATGGTGTTGGTAAATTGTTTGGTAATCCTTAAAGTAATACAAACACCATTAATTTGTCTTAATGCCCAGAGTATACATTTGTACATGTACTCATTTAAACATTACTGCTGCTGGTGTTCGGATATATCGTAAAAGAAATACCACTGAAATACCAAATAAACTCATACATTTACTGGCGCACTAACAAATACAAACGGAAACGGATATATGTAGATGTTGTATAGATACACATCATATTTGTAATATGTATAAAGCATATTTTCGGACATCAAAAACATTTATAGAAATCTAATATTTTAAACAGCAAGAGAGAGTAGGGAAAGCAACTGAAATCATGTAAAGAATACTAACTAAACTCAAAATGCAAGCTCACAAATAACCCAGCAAAATTTAGAAAAATATTTAAATTGAAAACTATTAAAATAAAAAAAAAGCAATTTTTGTATAACTTAAACAAGATTTCCTTGGTGTTTCCTTTAATTTAGTTTCTAGAATCGAGATTATTTATTTTCATTGTTTGTTGGGTTATTTTTATTTTGTGTTAGAAGGTGTTTAGTTATGGATTTAAAGTGTAAAATAAAACACAATTTTAAATGTACGTATATGTATATATATACTTATATATATATAAGTATTATCACACTGTACTCTCGCTATTACACATACTCTCTATTCTAATTGTTTATTTTGATGTGTAAGTATGTGTGTGTGTGTAAATATAATAGTAATGCATACATGTTGGTTTATCTGAGCAATTGTTTGCATTAGTGAGTGTGTGTTTGTCACAGTCAGTTAGCTGTCTATTAAATATCTAATGAAATGTCACTGCATACTACATTTATATTTGTTTTAAAGCTTACATATGTATAAGTATGTTTTTAGAGTATAGTAAAAGTCCAACTAGTTTCCTCACTATTTACAGATTTTATTAAATCCTTATAAATGCTAAAAATACAGTCTAGTAAATCATTAAAAACCTGACTTAAACCAAATATAATCTAGTTTACTTGGGGACAGTAAAAAAGCTCATGGGCTTCTGGACTTCCCTAGGGCTTTACAAAGGATATATAAATAAAAAAATAAAAAATAACGAAAATGAGCCATTCAAAAATAAAACTATTTTAAAGAAGAGTATTATATAAATTGCCACCAGCATAACTGTAGGTGTATCTATAGTGTCAGCTTATCTCTCTCTACATGCAACACATACCAACAAAAACACATTTATACAAATAGTAATTCATGTTTAAACTGTAATGGACATGTAATATATTATACTTATACTGGATTTCTTTCATTTTTTATTTCCGCCTCTCTTTTTCCTATAAAGTTGAATTTGTACAGCTGCATATACCTTTGTCAGTTGGTAAGGCTAAAGCCCCCGAGATACTAGTGTAATATGACAACCAACGATTATAAAATCACAAATGTATAAAATCTTTCAACGCTTTAATGGTCATATGTAAGGTACAAAAAATAAAACAACTGGCAGACATTTAGTCTTGAGAAATATATGCCAAGTGCTTTTTAAACCATCATTGGTATAGGTGTGATGCTGCGACCAGAGCTGGTGCTATAAATTTAATTAAAATAACAACATTTTTTGCAGTTTTTTTTTTTCGTATAAAAATAATACAACTATTTACTATAAAAAGCAGGAATTAACTGTATAATAAATTAAAAGAAGCTTAGTGTTTAAAAGCTAATTGGTTGATGTGAATTCAAAGAGAAATTAATAGATATTTAAAATACGTAATTTTCTGTTAAATATTTATAATTATTTTTTTATTCAGCTAGCTGAATTATTAAAATATTATGTTCATTTTATAAATTTAAAAGTAATTTAACAAATTAAAAGTTTAAATAGCCAACTGAATAGTTTAAATGAAAATTCAGAAGATTTTTTCTCTTTAAATAAAGAAATATGAAAATATTTAGCTAGCCAAATTTATTTAAAAAGAATAATTTTAAACTTACTTTAATAAATTTTGTCCTAAAATTTTTAATATTCAGCTTGCTTACTTACAAAATTGTGATATAATTAGACAGATATTCTACCTATTTAACAAATTGAGCATTAGTTTTTAATTTAAGCTAAAATTTTTTGATTCAGCTGGCTGAATAAACCCAAAATTCTTAAAACTATATAATTTTGAGGACTTACTTTACAAGTTATTCATATTCAGCTAGCTGAATTACAAAATTATGGTACAAATAAGCAAATTTTCTACCCTATTTATCGAACTGAGTATTCACTTTCAATTTAAGCTAAAATTTCTTAACCAGAGTAAAGTAAACTAGATAATTTTTAAGAATTAAGTACACTTTTTTAATATTCAGCAAGCTGAATTTCAAAATTATGGTATAAATATTCATCAAATTGAGTAATTAGTCTCAATTAATAATAATTTTTTTTTTTAAATTCAGCCAGCTGAATAAAACCCGAATTATGTAAAGTGGATAATTTTGAGAAAATGCTTACAACTTTTTTACTTTTAGCTAGCTGAATTACAAAATTATGGTATAAACATATCAAATTAAACATTAATTTCAAATTTAGTTAAAATTTCTCAAATTCAGCTGGTTTAGTAAGAATTTACTTAAAATTTACTTATATTCGGCTAGCTGAATTACAAAAATATTGCAAATAGGGAAATTATCTGTGCTTAAAAATGTTTAAACAAATTGTCTGCCTATTAATCAAATTAATAATCAAATTTTAATTTAAGCGTAAATTCCCAAAATTCAACTAGAATAAAGTCAAACATATATCAACTAGATAATATTTAGAACTTACTTATATTCAGCTAACTGAATTACAAAACTATTGTATAAATAAGCAAATTTTCTGGCCTACTTAACAAACTGAGCATTCAATTTTATTTTAAGCGAAAATTTCATAAATTCAGTCAGCTAAACAAACATTATATTATGTTAAAAATATTGTTATTAACAATAATTATCAAATTAAACATTTTAATATCTAGCTGAATAGATTAAAATGCCATTCAACAAAATTTATATGCATAGCTAGCTGAATTACTATATTAATATATAAACTAGCAATTTACCTGCCTTATTTAACAAATTAAATATCAATTTTAATTTTAAGCAAAAATATATGAAATTCATTAATATTGTTTAACAAATAAAGGCTCTAATTATCAAGCTGAATAACTTTATACAAAATTCAGCTATTTATTAGATAATAATTTTGAAATAAAAACTAATATAAATAAAATTATATAACAAATCAGCCAGCTGAATTTTAATTTTAAATAATAATTAAAAAGCCTCAAATTAAAAATATTTATAATAATTTTTAATTTCTCCTACTCATACAAAAATTTATGACAACTATTAAACTGTTTTAAAATATTATTTCCTCGCAAAACTCGTTCAAAAAACTGCTCTATAATATTTACTTATCTCTCTATAGCTTCTTTAGTTACAAAAAATAAATTACATTTTCTTATCTTTAAATATGATTTTCTGTTATTTTAATTTATTTACTCAATTATAAGCAACAAACAACCAAACCATCAACCTTTCCAGCCTGAAACTGGCAATCACACTTTAACTGATTGCTAAAGTTAAGGAATCTGTTGAAATTACTTTTTAAATTTCATAAATAAATATTTTAACAAGTTCAATTTTACGTTTTTAATTAAAGTTCTTTTTTAATGATTTTATTTATATACATGAGTGTTTGCACAAATTTTCATTATTACTATTTTTTTTTTTTTCTTCCACTCTCTCTTCCTGCCTTTTTCTAGCATTTACAATTACATTTTGCTCTTAAAAAAGAAAAAATCAAATATAAAAATATTGTAGTAAAAATCACAAAAAAAAAATATGGGTCTTAACCCTTGTTCATGATATTTTATTGATTATTTTATAAGATAAAAATAAAAAATTTTATTTTTGTTATACGCAACTGAAAAAATAAAAATAAATTAAATAAAAAAAATCACACAAACTGTCCTTAAAGTTTATTCACGATAGAAACAATTTTAAACACATACATATGACAATACCTATGTATGTATGGGAAAAAATTTATAAGTTTTCTTTTTTTTTCTCACACAACAAAGGTTTGTAAAAAACTGCAAATGTATTGAGAGAGCAGTAACAATGTAAAAAGTGTTAGCACAAATTTAATGTGAATGAAAAAGGATGTCGACCTTTTTTTCCTTTGAGTGTTTGTTTGAGAGCGTTTGTGGGTGATGTTTGTTATTATTGTTATTGTAGTAAATAACAATAGACTATAATAGAAGTAAAGCTTATTAACTAAAATAAAATTAGAGAATTAGTTTTAATTTTTTTTTTTCAAATTGATTAAAATTTTAAAGTAGTTTAAGTTGAAAGGTATTGAGGAATATGTAAAGAATACGCCTTACAGCCAATAACATATTTTAAGAATACATTAAAAATGAAAGTCAACAAATAAACTGATCGATTATCAAAAAACAAATACTTGATATTCCCTAGACTATAGACTAAAGTAAAGACAAGAAAAAAAACTAATGTATAGATTTGAATAGGAAATAAACTAAAGACTAGCCTACAAATCAGGCTATAGACCACGTTAAAGTTAATAGACTATACTAAAGACTAAACTAGAGGATATATTACAGACTACTATATAATAGATTACAGACCAAACCATGTACTAGATTAGTGACTTGACTATGAACTGTAAATTAAACTATAGACACGAATATGAAGATAATTATAAACTAAAGTATGGCCAAATGGCCAATTACAACACTGACTATAAGCTTGACTATAGACAAGTCTGGTCTATAGACCCCACTATAAACCCTACTACAAACCCTACTATAAAACAGAACAGTTTAAAGCTAAACTATAGAATAAACTGTAGATAACAATACAGACTGGAACATAGTTCTTATTTTAAACTAAGCTAAATTTTATTAGATTTTAATGCCTCTTTAAAATATATTACGGTTTAATAACTTTCATTATTTATATTAATTTTCCTTTTTTACTTGCTGATAAATCCCTGGAGCCCTAATTTTTCTAAATTTAGCTAAGACCTTCTTGATCCAATTCTTTTTTTTTAATTTCCATTTTTTTATTTATTTTAAAGTTTTAAGGTAAATGATGAAAATTTAAACCCATTTCAATAGAAATGTAATGAAATGAAAAAACTTCATTAAAATAAAAAATATCAGAAATACAACTTCAATAAAAAAAAAATATGTATACATATAAACCAATTGGGAAAAGTGTTTACAATTTGACTTTTTTCCTTTATATACACATATGAATTTTTTAACAAAATGAAGTAAATACGAAATGACTTTGAGTTTTATAGACCAACATTAGTTATGTTACACAGTACATTTGAAGGTAATAAATCTGTATCTGCTAAACTACTGGTCGGATCAAATTGAAATGTATGAGAGAGTTGTACAGAAGGACCCAAGTTTTCAGAAAATCATCTTGTAGTCACCGTGTAATAATACGAGATAAACTACAGGGTGTCAAAGTTGATTACCTCGAGTTTTTAAAAGTTTTAAAAAATCATAACTTCTACAAATCAAATCCCATTTCAAAGATTTTTATATTTCTGTAAAGCGCTTGACGAGAAACTATGCTTAGTCACCCAAGTTATCTCTAACACTTAAAAAAATATTTACTCTTGAATTTTGAATTTGTAATTTTTTGCCTCGAATTTGTGTCATTCTTTGAGAATAAGTCCTGAGGAATATGAGGAAAAAAATTTAAATATTCTGTAACTTCTACTATATTCCGCAATATTATACTGAACAAATTTTTAATTATCTCAATTTGTCTAGCCGTGAAAAATGTTCAAAGTGAGCACTCTGAAATTGGTATGAAAAATCACTATTCTTTACAAAAATATAGTACAATTCCTTAATTTTTTAATTTTTTTTCTTTTCATATTTCAAAAGACAGGGCTTTACGAATGGTTAATAAAGAAATTCTGTATTGATTCAGAATTATTCGAAAATGGTTAATTTTAGAAAAAAAAATCGTATTTATCGATTAGTAAAAAAATGTCCCGTGAGTTTTTTGTAAATTTTCGATGCTGTTATTTACAAAATATATTTAGATTGATTTGACACTTAACTGCTTACCGTCCTGCCAAAAATGAATGCAGGAGAGTAGATTTTATGAAAAAAAATCAATCTTTCAAAAGACTTTTTTTAATTGCACATAAAGTCATATTAATATTATACTTTCACTACTATTTCTTATGTATTGTATAAAATAAATGTTAATCTAACATTTCTTACGTATACATTACATATACGCATATTTTTTCAACATATTTTTTCCGAATATATTAGAAATTACAAAATATTTAAAAAAAATCCCTCGTATACCTTATTCTCGAAAAATTTTTTGAATCGAGCTTGATTTGTAGAAGTTTGGGTTTTTTGAAGCTTTTACAAACTAGGGGTGTTTAGTGCCACCTCTACAACTCTCCCATATATTTAAATTCGATGCGACTAGTAGTTTACAGATGTATTACCAAAATTTTTGCAATTGGCCCCACTGTGTGGTAGTTGAAACAGAACTAAAGTAAAAGAAAGTGCTTTTCTTATATATAAAAACACACATACTTATACATAAAAATAAACTTATACTTCAATTTTTCTGTCTGTCCTGCTTCCTCAAAGTCTTTAGGATTTTTTTAAGACCAATTTCATTTGCCCTAGCCTTACAAAAATGATTTTGATAAACAAAAAACAAAAAAAAAAAATAAAAAAATGAAATGCATAAGTACTTTTAAATTCATATTCAAATATTAAGAAAAAAACGAACAAAAAATAAGGCACAGACTCTAACTTTCTATGTATATTTAAAAGGATATTTGTAAGGCTGACAGGTTAGTTTATTGTCTTTAGTCCTACATACTACACCAAGGTATAATTCTAGAACACCTTTCTTGTTTTGTTGTTTTTGCCTACAACAAACCATTAAGTTAATTTCTATAAAGCTTGTGTATGAATTTGACTTTTATTTTTAGGGTTTTTTCTGTGTTGTTATAAATATTAAAAATTCATACAAATGTAAAATGAAAAATCCTCAAGTATAAATAACAACAGAAAAAAACAACAAATTACCATAAAGAAATCCTGTGAACAACAACATTAACAATAAGAAAAACAATCAAGTATTTTACAAATGTTATGCTGATATACAAAACAAAGAAATGGCATAAAGAAGATGTTAGATGAAGAACAACAGATAGACAGACTGACAGATACCAGCTCGTATTCATGGGTATTTTATTTATATAAAAGTCAAAAAAGAGGAAGGAAAGTAAGAATGAATGACTTAAAGCAGATTTAAACAAAATTAAATACCCATACCTTGTTTAAAAAGACATATATATATATGTATATCCATACTCTTTTATATATATATTTATATTTATATTTATATTTATATTTATATTTATACCATGTTTAGGAAAAGGAAAGTTTAGAATTTTTTCCCGAAATAAGTCTCAAAAAATTCACAATTTAAAGCTTGTTATGAGAAAAAAAATAAAACCTAGCTCCCGCCGAGAGACATAAAGATATATTACATATATATGGATCAAATTGTTAAGGTGAGAAAAATCTACGCAAAATTCTAAGAAAATTACCCTAAGCAAATACTGGTCTAAAATTAAAACTTAGCTCCCGCCGAGCGACATAAAGATTTCTGTTTGAGGTATTAAAAAAAAAAACTGCATTAGTTGCCCTCCTTTTTTGACATTGTGATATAGGAAGACCACTCAAATGATGTACATTGGTGACCAGAATACGAAAAAATAAAAAATCAGTAAAACTATCTCCCACTTTAAAATTAGTTGCCTACCAGCGATGTTTAGGAAAAGAAAAGTTTAGAATTTCTTTTTTCCCCGAAATATTCAATTTCGATTTTGTTATGGAAAAAGTATTTTAAAATTTTTCATCATGGTATTTTGGTCCTACAGATTGCAATTTAGTATATTTTTGTGAATTTTTATGTCACTCAGCGGGAGCTAGATTTTGATTTTAGATCCACGGTTTCTTGGTAACGTTTTCTTAGAATCCTTCAAAGATTACGTTTTTACTGTAGGCCTTTTAGACAAAAATTAATTAACCCACCCTAATGTGCTCTAACTTGTTATTTAATAATAAAAATTTAGACGCTATATTCTCTATATTATTCTATACTCTTGAATACTTTACCAACAAATAAAAATAAATAGTATGCCTTAATATTTTCTTATTTTTACTTAAAAATAATACATACTTTTGTTCCTCAAGCAACGCTTACTGAAACAAACAAAAAAAAAAAAAAAAAAAAAAAAAACAACGGATTAGAATACATATATTTATATATTTTGTATGTATATACAAACTGACTGCATATACAAAAAACAACAACACATTAATAATGATTATAAACTGCTGTTGTCAACTAAACTGCTTGCTTATATAAAAAAAACAACAACACTAATAGTCATTGCAATGTTTAATATAAATGTTTGTATGTGCATATTATTAACAGATATTTCAGGTTTTGGCCTATAACTCCGATGTTTATGAACCAATATGAAATATTTTTGATCGATCTATATAAAAACCAAGTCCGTAGCTTAAAGAAGGGCTTCAAAAAGCCAAAAATACGTTTTGTCCGATATCTCTGTTATTATTGAACCGATTTAGTTCATTTCTTCAGCATAAATAATAGCTTATGTAGAAGCTTCAGAAAATCGAAAATCGGTTAAAAAAAAACGTTTATTTTTGACATATCTCCGCCACTTATGAACCAATCTTGCAGAATTCTTGGAAGAATTTCCGACCAATTGTCATATATATTATAAATGGCAGGTATCGGTGACGGACATCGTCCTATCGACATCATTTCTTACAAGGATCCAGAAACTATAAACATTTTTGCACTCCGACGAAAATTGTGGAAATTTACAAACGGAATGACAAACTTATATAGACCCTTTACACCTGTGGTGAAGGGTATAATAAATAGTTATGATGCTATAAAATCTTTTTATATACTATAAATGCTACTGATTTGTTCAAGGATATAGAAGAAAAAATACTCTGTTTGTAACTACTTGTTACAGACTATGCTATATACTAGTCCATAGACTTAACTATAGACTAGACTATAGAATAAACTATAGACTAGAATATACACTAGACTTTAGACTAAGCTATAGACTAGATTGCATACTGTATTATAGACTAGACTATTTACTATGTAATAGATTAAAATATAGACTAGTCTATAGATTAGACTATACACTAAACTATATGCTATACAATATGCAAGTTTGTATACCTTATTAAAACTATAGACTAGAGTATATATTAGACTATAGACTACTCAATACACTGTACCATAAGCTAGAAAATAAATAGGACTATAAACTACAAACTAGACTATATACTAGAAAATTGACTAAACTATAGACTAGACTACATACTAGGCTATAGACTATATAATACACTATCTAAAGTATACAGACTAACTAGCCTATTGAACAAACAATAAACTAAATCATATACTACACCAGCGGTTCTCAAATGGGTCCGTAAGGACATTCGTAGAAAAAAGATATCCTGAAAAATACACTTGAACACACAAATTTTTTAATGTAAATATTATTTAGAATCTTAAATAAAAATTCCAATGAAAGCATGAATCTGTTAAACAAATGGAAAGACATCTTTATACAAAACATTCAAAACATTCCCATTAGGAACCATTTAGCACTGGCTCCAAGAAAAACCAATGAAGGAATCCGTGCTTTGCTTCCATTGAAAATATTACGCTTGCTAAAGACAACAATGATCAAATAAAGAAAGTCTGCCCAATGACACAATATAAAGAAAACTTTCCGATGTGGTAGGGAAAACAATTAATTAAAAAGATAAATAGTTTACTTCAATTTGATTAAACTATTGATTTTTCACATGTAACCCTACTTTTGTTTTTTGTAAATATATTATGCAAAGAACTTTTTTATAAAATCGTTTAAATCCCCATTCCGAATAGAATAACATCCTGTAGAAAAGATTGTTTAAATATGCTCGAATGGTGAGACCTTTCAATTTTGAATACTCGCACCTTTTACTTTGCAGAGAAATTTGAATTTGAAGAATATTTGCTTAAACGACTTTATAATTTAAAAACGGAAAGTCCTTTAAAATATGAATCCCATCAAGGAAAAGAATTGATCTTTTGTGGGTGCAGATAATAATACTAGATATGCATTATCCGAAAAAGTCCCTTAAAATAAAAGCAATTGTTAATGATATTCTTACATTATTTTATTTTTATATAACATTTAGATTCTGTAGTGGTACAAAGTTAATATACAACTTTAATACCAATTTGAAAACTGTTTAGTCTTTGTAAGAAAGTTTATTTGTTTCGTTTTTGTAAAAAATAATTTTTGAAATCCTTTTGTAAGCATTAAGGAATTATCTCAAATTTATATAATTTTATAATTGTTTGAAATCAAATGTTTTCACTACTTCAAATTGAGAATATACCATTTTTGATTTTTTTTTTTTTTTTTTTTTGCTTTCAAGTGTTACACCCTTATTCAAAAATAAATTTTAAATTTTAAAATACATTTCTTAAACAGGATTTTTATGAAATTTTTAAATATGAATTTAGGTTTAAAAATTTTTTAAGAATAACTATTGATAACAAGTTCAGAAAGTATCACGTTTTATTTTTAAATGAATTTGATTTTGAACTTTTTTTATTAAACTATTATACTTTGGTAAATGGCTTAGGAATCATTAAATGCATTAAATAATTTACTTTGTAATAAGAAAAAAATATTCACTTGAATATTGTTATAAATCGAAAATACAAGGATGCTTTTTATATATTGCAAATTATTCCCTTTTCAATTCAAATCTTGTTTCTCTTCTAGTCACATTCCTAAATTTTATCTCTCGCCACTTGATTTTTAACCTCTAAATGTCCTGCTGAGCTACTTTGTTTGTTTTATATACTATTTACCACATGATTATAGTCCATTTGAACTCACTGATAATTGAAAATATGCCAGTGAATGAGTGGTAAAAACAAATGTCATAATAATAAAAATAAAAATAAAAACAGTTTGAAAAAAAGAAAATCAATTGAAAATTGCTTTAAAGTCAATAATTAGATAATAAAAATAACACAAGTAAATAAAATGATATAAGACAAGACAAAAAGACATTCGAGAGATTTTTTATAAAATAGCAAATATTTAATTTAATAAAAAATTCTAAAAAAGCAAAGTTGTCAAAATAATTCTTAAAATAGTTTCTGTAAATTTTAGAAAGATTATTTAAAGAAATATAACATTTAAACAAGTTAAATTCCTCTTTAAATCGTTCTCCAGCTGATATTGGGTTAGCAGCATTATTAAATCGCATCATTATTTTGCTCTCACTTACTTAGAAGTTGAATTGACAACTTAGCAAATAAACAAATATTTTTCCTAAGCAAAGTTTCTTCATGTATATGTAACATAAACATTTTCTCTGCATGATTATTTTTAATAAAAATTTATTGCGTTTTTGTTACTGTTGGTATGTGTGTCATAATATGCGTCTGAATTTTCAAACTAAATTGTTGCATGTTATTTTCAATTTAAAGTTAAACATATGTACATGCCAGGGGTATATTTGCAATTTATACATAGATTGCTAAGAGAGAGATTATACACGAATATTTTGTAAAAAAAAAAAAAGATTAACATGAAAAACTCAATATATTTTCAATTTAAAAGCAGAAAAACTCCACAAGGACTTTTTGTTTTTTTGTTGTTAAATTGAATATTTTATGCAAAAAAAAAAACATAAATATCTTATTAAATTTTTAACTATCAACTACAGAGTTAAGGTTGTTATTTGTCTGTACTCTTGTATTGTTTTCGGTAGCTACCAAAGTTTTTAGAAATAAAACTTCTCAATAAATGATTAAAATATTTTGATTAGTAGACAGACTTTAAGGCAACTGAAAATTTTCATTATTAAAAAATATTTTTTCATGACATTTGTATTTCAGCTAACAAATTAATAAATTGAGTTTTCCAAAAAATAAAATTTTATAAAATTTATATTCTTCTAATAAAATCTGTATGCAGCTAGATGGATTTGTATAAATAATTATTATTTCTTAGTATAAGAAAATGAATCAATTCAGCAATCAGTTGAAACCAGCTGGTTATTTTGATTGAAAATTACATTTTATACATTTAAATATAAAATTAATGCAAATCCTACAATAAAAATATATATTCAGCTAGCTGAGTTTACAAAATGAAATTATATTTAATAGTTTAAAGCGAGCATGTTTAATTCAGCTAACAAAAAACGCAATTCAGCTAGCTGAATTAGCTAAATATTAATTTCGTAAGCATTTAACTTTAAAAGCAATTTAGCTGATAAAAATTTATATTCAGCTAGCTGAATTTGTAAAATTTAGCATCATCTTTTATTTTGAAGCAACAAATTTTACTACACATAACAGAAAACGTAATTCAATAACTCACATTAGCTATTAGCCATTAAACTATTAAACCTTGCAGATACATATATATATATATATATATATATATATATATAAACTAATGCAATTCATCTAACTGAATTTATAAAATTAAGCAATATTTCTTATTTAGAAGAAACATTTTTTGCTTAACAAAACAAGAAAAAACGTAATTCAACGTAATTATAAAAATGTCTACTTCTTACATGTTTAAATTTAAAATAAAAATGTATTTAGCTAAATTTAATTTAGTTTGCTGAATAAGCTAAATATTAATTTTTGAAATAACTTACTTAAAAATAAAGCAATTTACATAATAAATGTTTATATTCAGCTATCTAAATTTATAAAAATATACAATATTTCTTAGTTCAAAGCAAGTATTTTCAATTAAAAAAATGCTAACATAAAATACAATCCAGCTTTAAAGTAATAAAATTCAGCTTATAAAAATTGATATTAAGCTAGATGAATTGAAAAAAAGTATTGGCCTGTATTTTAAAGTAAGAAACCTAATTCAGCTAGCTAAATTAGCTTAAAACCTATATTTGAAGTATTTTGATCAAGAAAAATACAATTCAGCAAACATAAAAATTATTTTTTTTAGAAAAAGCTTTTTGTTAATAAATTATAATATAGTCTTAGTAGCATTTAGTGATTATTAGCTTAAATCAAATATTTTTCGTAAAACCTTAGCTGAATTGATGTTAAAACCAGCTGAATTAAACTTTTTGTTAAAAAATTATAACATAATGTTAAAATTTGTATATTTTTTTTAGCGGAATTGAAACTTTGTCCCAGCTGAATTGCAAAATTTTTTGAAATATTTGTATTTTGATCAAATCTGTTAAAAATCTTTAGCTGATTTACTTTCAAACTTAGCTGAATTCAATTGGTTCTTACTTCTTGCAAAATATTTACTTAATTTTACTATTTTAAAGACAAATTTGTTAGCTGAATAGCATAAATATTGCTAAATTTTTTGTAATTTTTTTTAATACTAATATCAACAGAAACCCCTTTAGCTGAATTGCTTTAAAGTTTAGCTGAATTACTTTTTTTTAAAGCTTTTGGATAATATTTGTTAACTTTTTTATCTTTAGGAAAATTTATTAAATAAATTAACTTTTGTCCAGTTGAACTGCAAAAAATATTGCCAATATTTTTACAATATTTATTAAAATACTATTATTAGTATAGAAATCTTTAGCTGAATTGCTTTAAAGCTTAGCTGAATTGGCATTTTTTTTTAATATTTAGACAAATATTTGTATAAATGTTTAATTTTCAATGAAGTTTAATAAGTGAAATTGAAATCTCAGTAATTTGTGGTGGACTAATTCTGCAAATTCTTTAATCTGTATTAATTGTTGCTTGCTGAATGATGTTCAAATTAGCTGAATTTAAATTTTTGTTATATTATTCTCAAGCATTTTTAATTTGATTAATCTTTCTAGTTAAAAATAAATTAATTTTCAAAATCTATGTCTATCTTAAGTGTGCTTAAGTTCATTGCAATTTTAATTACTTCTGGAACAATAATGAAGTGTGCAAAATATTATTTTCCTTATTAATTTATTGCTTAGTGTAACTTTGTGGTGAAGATTTGATTGATGATTATTAATTGCTTAAAAAAATCCCTACTTAACATAAATTAATATTTCTTAGACATCATCTTCTAAGTAGTGGTGTGAAATGCTGCTCCATAAGGATTCTTAGAAAATTCCTTATACAGGTAAATAAGTAACTTGCCATTATACTTAAGAATAATAAAATACATATTTTTCTACTTAACTACATTTAATGAGAATCCAAAAGAGAGAGAAAATAGTAGCAACAGGATATACTTAAGCAAAAAGAGATTACAGGGTAATTGTAAGTATATTTAAAAATAAAGAGTTAAACATTTACAACTAAATAACCCTTGGTATAAAAATAAAAATTCTTTGAAATCCTTACTTAGGATTCAAGATTATGCTGGCATAGCAACCAAAAACCATATACAACCTTTTTGAAAGCTTTATTATTATAATTTGTTTTTTGTTTCGTAGGGGAAAAAAGTATCAAAATAGAAATTATGTAAATTTATAAACATGCATCATAAGTCATTACGTAAAAGAAAGAAATAAGAAAATGAATATTTTTCTTAAGTGGGTAGAGGTTTTATTAATTATAATTAATTCAAATATGAATTAACTTTGTGCCACAATTAAACCAGAAAAATAAATGTTAAGAAAAGTATAAGAATATTTTTATACTTAGCTCCTTCGTAAGTTGTTAGAGAGGTCAGAACTTGAGGAGCTAGAAAAAAAGTCTATCATATGTTTCCTTAATATAAACATAATAGCAAAAATTCTTTAAAAATCCTTTTTTGGTCTTAATAAAAATAATAATGTTTCTTTTTAACATGGAAAGCTAAGAGTTTTTTAAATTAATTAAGAAAACAAATATTGCTTAAAACCTTTTTGTTTTTTTAATTAGAATTAGAATTATATATTTAAATATAATTAGTTTACAAACAACTTCCAAGCACACAAGAAAAAATAAACATTTTACAAAATCTTGTAGCTTATAATTTGTTTAATATTTTATATGAATTCTTCAAAAAATATATAAAATTTTACTTAAATTCAAAAAAAAATTTGGTCACAAATACAATTTATACAAAATTTAAAGGAAACGGAAACAAACGAACCCATACAACCACAACCTTTTCCTCTGCTTAACTGTTTCTAAACATCATGGTATTGGTAACTAGTAACTAAGTCTCATACAAAATTAATTGCAGGTATTTAAAATAAAGAGAGAAAAAAGAGAGAAGAAGAATGCAAGAGTCATAATCAACAGTGTTGCCAGGGGTAGCTTAGAAAAAGTTACAGATTTCTGTCAAAAAATAAATTTCGGAGCAATGGAGCTATCGTTTGGGTATTCAACCAGCTACGATTATCTGATTCTATAAGTATGGTTGACTAAATATTCTCTCAATATATACCTTTGAAAATGCGCATTGCTTTCTTATATCGTTGAACAATAATAGGGTTTTCACATACAAATATAAATTTATACAATTTGCTAAAAAAAAAAGAAGATATAGGTTTAGTTTGGGGTTAAACCGACAACCTTCTGTATGCTACGCAATCACTCTAGCCATTCCAGAACTAAATTAGCTCGTTATTTACCGGTTATTAGTTATTCCGCTACTCAAAGAAATGAGAAAAATAATGACAACTCTTTGCCAGATTATTTATTTATTTATTTTATTTCCAAAAGCCAATAAATTTGTGAGTAGTAAACACTGACCATTTTGCTGTTTCATCGATATTCCAATGATATGTTTTCTGATGAAATTAGGGAGCTTGTTCTAAATACGAATAGACTTTTATCTCGAAGTGCACGCCCATTTGTTTTTATACATTTCCATGATCTATATATATCGAAAAAAAAATTAAAAAATATTCAAAAATTCTTTAAACAGATCTTTAGTTCCCTACCAGCGATTGATTTTAATACAGTTTGTTCGAAAAAATGTTCTAGTTTTGTCTTGAAATGGGTATCAAAAAACTGGTGATTTTAAACTTATTACGAAAAAAAATATAAAACAAATTTTTCTCCAAAATTTTTAGTTCACAAACTGTCATGTTAGTACATCATGAGAAAAAAAGTTCGATATTTTATAGCAAAAATTTCTTATTTTTGTTCCCATAATTAAGTATTTTCAAGAAATTTGTTCACGAAAATGTATTAAAAAGTTGCCGGAACAAAATCTCAAGGAGACAATTTTTAAAATATATTTTTCCTAACAATCTGAAAATTATGTATTTTTTAAGACTATTTCGCGAGAAAACTCGAAACATTTTTTTGGCCAAAATGTACCAGACTTGAGGTTTTCAAAAGCTCATAGTAAACTGAAGATGAATCTTAAATATTTTTTCATATTCAGCTCATCAATATGCATCATTTGAGCGGTTTGAGCAAAAAGGCGTTTCTAAAATTTTAACTAAAATTTAAAAGTTACGAAAATGAGATCAAACGCAAAAAATTATACTTATAACGTGGAGTGTTAAAAAAGTTACGAAAAATAAAACAAATGTAAACAAATTGCAACACTGGCATTGTGTTTGCTATAAAACAGTGTATGTATTTGTATTTGTTTTTAATATTAAATATGAATTAATCATTTATTTAAACAAATTTATAAATAAATGAAAAGAAAATTGTCGGCGTTATTATTTGTTCTTATACAAAATGTAATTGCTAACGTTTGTAAAACAAAGTATTAAAACAAAAATAAGCCTGTTAATTTAGCTGCTTCTTTTATTATTATTATTATCTTTTTTTATATATTTTTATTTTTATTTATTTTTTCCCAGCAGCCTCTAATAATAATAAAATATTTTTATTTCATCATAAGTATTATGATTTGAAGAACAATAATTACTCACATTAATATGTTAAAAATTTATTACATTTTATATTTTTTGCCAGCTAAGGTAGATTTATTAGTATTTCGCTTATTTTGCCTAAATAATAAAATCAAAATATAACAAAACTTTACTAAATTTGTGAATTGTAATTTATTAACTACGTTATATTATTTGTTATTAATTAATACAACTTGTTAATGTTGTTTTTATGGAATATTTAATAGGAATTTAATTAACATTGTTTTTTTTTATTTATTTTGATCCATTTTCTGTTATATTTTTATTTTGGAAATCAACAAAAAATAATAAAAACATCTTAATAAACAGTACATATGTAGAGGAAAACTATATTATGAATGAATCATTGAATCAACAAATAAAATTCAAGTGAAATCAATCAATCAATTTTAATTTGCTTCAATATTTGTTTATTAAATACCAATATTAATAATATTTTCAATATAGTTCAGGCCTTATCACAAGCATACCATTAAAAAAATAATAATATTTATAAAGAAATTTAAATAATTCCAAAGACAAGGGACCATGGGGCAAAACTTTCTTTAAATCAAAGAAAAATAAGAGCCGCTGGTTTTTTGAAAGATTTTGACGAAAAGCCTTATTTTGATGGATTCAATACTTTTCTTTTTTTTTTTTTGATAAGAAACCTGTTTTAAAATATGTTTTATTCAGAAAATTATTGAATTAATATTAATTATACGTCGTGGATTACTAAATTTTAAACAATAATTTTTTTAATTTCTGCAACGCTTTTGCAATATTTTAAAATACCTTTGTGAAGTATTTAAGTCCTAGTTTTAGTTGAATGATAAAAATTCTATAATAAGCCTTTTCAAGACATTCAAAAAACAATTTTATTCAGGAGATTTTAAAACACTGAATAACAGAGGAAAATTACTAGAGATATTTTTAAGAGGCACCGGCTAAGAATTCTGGTAGAGATTGTCACAGAGCACTGAATTGGTAGTACGCATGCTAGGAGACCAGGGCTCCCTTTTAACGACTTTTGTAGAAGTTGTCGAGATACGGAAGGGGAGAAAAAGGTAGAGCACCCTTTGTTACGTATTACTTATGCGATTATATTTTCTCTTTTTCTTAGAAATTTAGAAAAATATTTGATAAAGTTAGAAGAGTTCTTTGATAGTGTTATGATAGCTGTAGTTATAAATATGAATTTTATTTTATGCATTTTAATAAAAAAAAAATAAATAAATCCATACCTTATACATTAACAAAATAATTGAATTTTTTAATAATTAATATTAATCATACGCCACAAGATTCTCATTTTCCCCTCCCCAAATGGTGGTCCATAGCAACATTCTATGATAGAAACGATACACAATTTGTGAGGTTTAATTAACCCTTGTTTTGCTGTCATTGGGACTATAATGTTAGATAAGCTGAAGTGTAATAAAACGCCGGATGTTTTTAATTTAAGCAAGCTTTTATTATATTGCAGATTTATTGCAGAAATGAAATAAAGAAGGAATTATTGTGTACTAAACCTTTGTCTACGACTTCCAAAAGTGTACAGATATAGACGCATCAATGATGGGTTCGCGATCATATTTTTTGAATCACTTAAATCTCACTGTGTAATTCAGCGACAAGTAATTACTGCGAAAATTTTATAAAAACTGTAAATTTTATAAAAACTAGTGTCTTAAGACAAAGAATACCTAAATCTCTACATGTCGATTTAAATGCAGAGCACAAGAAATTACTACTACGAGTTTCTTTTATAAAAAAATAAACAAAATTAATATTAAACTACAAGGCAGATAAATAAATAAATTAACTGAATTTGATTCAATAAGTGCTTTTATGTAAAAAATTTCTTTATGTAAGAGACTTCAATAGCTCTACCAAAATATTACCCATTTCCACTACTGAAGGTTATCTTGGATTCATCTGATGTTCAAAAGGAACATACATATGAAAAGTATAATACTCTTGGATTCATTTCACAATGAATTTTCCCGATATTATCCATAGCTAAAAAACAATTATTTCCAAACCAGTTTACTTCGTAATCCATTCAACATTGCTAATAACGATATATCCAATAATTTTCAAAAATAAGCAGCAATAAGTGTGCTAAAGCTGACTTTGATCCTATGTTGGTTGAATATTTTTGATTACAATATTAAAAAATTTACACTATGGTTGAGAAGGAAGTATTGGAACTTTCACCTAAAGTTTGTATTTACATATTTATGCAAAACTAGTTTTTTTTTTGCTCCACAGTTCATAAAATCCAAATTTAGATTACGTTTGGATGTGAAAAATGAAGTAAGATGTGCTTTGTTACAAATTCCTCCCAATATTATAAAGTTAGTAAAAATAAAGACATTTTATTATGTACATTTAATATTTTTTAATTGTTTATGAGATTCAAAAGATTCACATTTTTTATATTTAATAAATAAATAGTTTTTGTTAACGCAATTTTATTTAATATAAATGCCTTTTAAGTTTAAACTATTTTCCATTTCTATTATACTAAAAATCAAAACGTGGCAAGGGGTCCGCAAAAAAACAAAAATTTCTATAAGGATCCGTGAAGCATGAAGAGGTGGAAACCCCTATACTAGACCATAAAAAAAATTATAATGTAACTAAACCCATGGTGCCCCAAAACCAATAAACATATATATATATATATATATATGCAATAGTTAGTATATAAATAGGCCTGTTGGATTGTTGTCCTTGTCAACAATACTAATATACGAATTGTATCATATTGTATTCATTTTTAGTTGTAAACACAATGAAACTTTTTTCATGTTCGCAGTGTTACGTTTA